>JAAVMA010000015.1:0-600000 GCA_022985105.1 Penicillium ochrochloron
TGTGAAAATCGCTATATCTAGTTAAATTGATAGATTTTGGTTGAGATAATCGATTTTGAAATATTCGAATGGGTGTAGGTGATCCGGACGGGCGGGTGATCCGGACGGGCGGGAATTACGTTATAACCCAAGAGCTAAAGAAAGATCAAGACATGATAAAGAGGGGCAGTAGCGAACTAGTCAAATAGTAGAGTATTAATACAGTATAATTAGATTTGTCTTAAGCTTTACTTATAAATACAGAAGGTATTAAACTTATAGTCAACATGTGTGTGTGTGTGTGTGTGCAATGCCCCGCACTAAGTGTGCACATAGCAATACGTAGACTAAACTAATCAGATTAGAATCTGATAGACCGCCATATGATCTACGATGTTGATTAACAACAATCACATCAGTTGGAAGAAGCAACGAGTTTCCTAACAGTCTCGTCTGCCCCCATCCATGTTATTTCGTATTTTAATCAGTCTTTTTCTGTGACGTTCTGCCATGTACCTAAAGTTATGAATACTGCCTATTTTTCTAGCTAAAATAAACAAGTTTGACACTCTTGTTATTCACGACTAGGGTTCGAGGCCTACCTGACCTTAAAATGTGTTGACATCCCTAAGCTCCTTGTCAGGAACAGATGCAAGTCATAGCGATTGACGCGTCGGAAACCCTCGGACCAAGGTTCACGCCCTGGCCCAGGAGATGTGGAGGTCCGCCAGGCCGATGGCAGCTGGCAAAACACGGATGTGTATATTCCAGATAAGAGAATTGTCATTAAGTGACCCTTTAAGACTCATTCATAACATTTGCCCTATTATACTACATTTTGGGCTACATTTTGGGCGTGCTTGTGTATGTAGTCGGATTAATGAAGACCATACCAAACCCGATATGGCTATTCCGGTCGTGTCCGAAGCGCTAGGTGAAATGACCAAGATCTGCACAATCGCGACATTTTCATCATTACCCCTGATCACCCAAACACGAAATGGTAATTCCATAAGCTGTCCGCCAAATCTCTCAGTGCGATTTTGATGGGGTGTTGCATGGTACCGTGGATTTGCGGCCTCTGGAAATGGGGACGGGTTGGCAGGCGGTTATCTCTGAAAACTGGAACTGTAATGGAAAATACGAGGGTCAGCGTGGTTTGTCTTCATCACTATGCCCCAACGGGATACAACAGGAGTATCAATTAACCGATGTATAGCTGGTGTAAGTGGTCATCTCATTAAGCCGGGAGTTTTAGGAAGTCAAGGTACCTCAATGTACAGCCAAACGTGAAGATCATAACGCGGTTAAGAGTACACGGTAGCTAACCATAACTCGCCATACTCTGGATAATTGAAACATTCATCAGCAATTTTCGAGATACCGGGTTGAGGGACCAATACCCATGCCCAGGGGGTGCTCATGTCCAGAATCAGAGCTCGTCGAGGACCATCACATTCGCAGTGGCTTCAGATAAACCAACCAATACCAGTCGAGAAGCCTACCCAGCATATAGTCACAAAGGAAAAATGTTCCTCTTGGCATATCACGTTCAAGATAGCAAGCATTATAAAAAAAATCGGGAGGCTGTGGAGTAGAATTATCAAAGAGGAACTAGCCCACATTGAACAATCGACGACTATCATTTTCGTATGTTCTTGGAGTATAATCAGTCGAACTGCAATTTAAATATAATATATTTACCCGATGGATGGCTGGATATTTATCTGAAATGCACAAATACCCATACCGTAATGTTGTAGCTAATAAGTCATCCAGATCAGAATGCTATCCGTTTTCCGCAACCGTAGTGCCGATTAAATATGTTAGGAATCTCAATAGGTAACCGGAATTGTACGAGTAGCTGAAACGACTGAGCGGGCGGTAATTAATTTTCGTTCTGATGACAGGAATTGATGCTTTCTTTGCAACTAATTGCACGTCCGTGCTCATTACCACTGGATCTTCGCCAGTGAATGGGAAAACTACCCGATGACTTCATGACTGCTTTTGAGTTTCATAATCTGACTGATGGTACCGTATTCTCCGATATCAAGCTCATATTAGGCGGATTGATTCAGATCTCAAATCAACAATCATTATCTTTCTCCGAGCAATATCCAGAAAGGACCCCCAAGAAAGTGAAAATTCAGTAAATGACATAATAAGTTTTCTTCTTGAGTGATGAGGCTTAGCCGCAGTGGGGACCTGAAGCATCAAATGCAGGGGTTTGACAGGGCTGCCTGAATGCTAGTGTAAGTAGAGCTGCGCTTGCTTGAACCTGAACAGAATTCCGGTGACTGAAGTCAGCACATATATACTCATATCGAGAAAGTGAACCTGGATCGGGACATGTACATGTCAGACTGATACTTTCTGTATCGATCCAGAAGTGGTCAAGCTCATCCCAAAAGATCGAGTTTAGACACCTGCGGAAATACTCTCAAAATACCTTTGCTTCATGCAAATCGTCGACTGTATAAGGATTCAAACAGCAACAAGTGCCAGACATGCGTTAAGTGCCGATTAATAAAGCTACAAACATATTCTGCGCAGTATTTTACCTAGTAACCCTATCGGTTCTTTGGCATAATTACGAAGGGTACGACGCACATTTTTAACGAGTTCAGAGCAAATATTGAGTGATATAGAATATGAAAAAAAATGTGAGGGAACTCCTTCTTGTCTATATGTGCAAAAGTCGGGCATGGGTGTTACCCAATGTTTAGCTGCAGAAGCGACATGTGTCTTTAGACCCGTATAATTCCAAACGACCAAAAAAAACGGAGCACCGCCGAGTGAGGTAAGGCGGTGGTTCGCATTCCTCCTATCAAAAGCTATCTAGGGATGGAAAAAACAGCCGACAATCACATCAAGAGCTTTACTTTCTATCCATGATATATCCCTTGTTCTGGGTAAAAATAACGATAATAATATTAATAATAATAATTCAGGATAGTAGAATTCGTTTTAAACCGAAAACGACTGTAGAAAGCATCTAGGTCTTGTTATCTAAAGATTAAGCGGATAATCGATAGGACAGGTCGTTGGGAGATATCGCCTGCCTTAGATAGAGTACGCTCCTTAGCAACACTAAGGATCAAAAGAATAAATACTAAAATAAACGTGATACGCCGATATAGAATCCATAAATAAAAAAGGCCCTCATTCTAAATTTCAGATTTCATATATTCTCCATGCCCATTCTCATTCAGTACCGTTCTATGAGAATACGAAATACAGTGTATAAACTACAGAATCGAGGTTTGATGATTTGCATCCAACGTCTAAACCTTTTCTGGAGGGAGTGTTCAGGTAGTAGATGAAGACATCCCACCCTTTACCTGATAGAAGAAATGACAGTAAATTGCCAAAATTTCAAGGCAAAGCGCAAAAATCAATGCCGCGCAGTTACTGCAAAAGAATCCCCCAAATTCAATAGACATCGGTGCCTCTGGTGCGGTCACTGTAGCAAGACCTCTTCGACAAGAACCCGGTGCTTCTGATAATCGCAATCTTCTCCGGAGAAGGTATACGGGGATGAAGTACAACCGAACTCAAGCGTGCGAGAGGGCACATTAACAATTGTCTTCCCAGCCCTGTAAAGAGTAAAAATGTAGCTGAAGAATCTCATCCGCTCCTGCGATAGACCAAGCTCCTCGTTGCGAATTTGGTTCCACCAATACCACCACCAATATGGGTCAGAGGGAAGGCATACTGCCTGCCTAACTTCCGAGCTAAACTTGACTCGACAAGGCTCCGAGGAAAGAGATTCTGTCTTGTTTGAATGCCGCTCCTTTTTCGAACAAACTGTGCAGAAATCTTCGTACCTCATCCTGGTTGATAGATCACCTTGAGACGAGGTCAAATGGGCAGAATTTGGTGAGGCGAGTGTTGAGTATTCCGAGCTATGTTGTTGGGAGTGGAATCGTGTCAATGGCCCGTAAAGCCAAGTAGTGTCTGAATCCTTGTCCCTGGTGCTGTTAGCTTGCAGACCAAGGCTTTTCAGAAGGGGAAGGTACGTCACAGACCATAGGATTATTGAGGGAGGGCAGCTGAGCTGACCACTCCTCTCTTTAGCCCAATTCCTCCATAGAGCATATTGAAGCCGGTGGTAGCGTTTGAATTCTAGCTTGTGCTGACGAATATACTTTGCAGTTGCGAAGAGATCCTCTTCTTGCCACTTAAAGGACAGGTAGTCAACATTTTGCAATAATTGTTGATCCATGTATTCCAAATATCGAAACACTTTCGTCTGTCAAGCAGTACAGGTCACTAAGTCCACAAGAATCCCTAGGATGCTCTTTATACTGAATGGTATGCCAATTTCCGGATCTTCATTTTTTAGAGATCCAGATACGGGCACCGGATTTACCCTCTACGAGACACGAAAAGAGCCTTTTTTTGGTATTCAATATTTTCGAAAATATCCAGTATACTTGATCCTGTATAGTGCGGACATATTCGGGATTTTCTGACACTTTCTTTTGTGGTCTTATCATATCTGTCAGCCAGTATGTGCATTATGAGCACGTACAAACTCAAATACGTGCCCCTTGATAGTTCGTTTGCAGCTTTCGAAAGGGGATCTGACGTGAACGCCTAGACATTCGCATTTCCCTACCGGCCTTGAACTGCAAGCATTAGTAGGATCTAGAAGACCGTTGCGCATTGTTACATTCCGTAATATAGGCAAAAATAACCATCATGTGGAAGATCTTGGATGGCTAACAAACTTTGCCCATTTTTAGTATAGAGTCTATTTCAATCCCGACTGCAAAGTTATATTACGACTTTTGATGTCGGAATGGATTACCGGAATGCGTTTTTAGCGTCTAAGCGTATCCGTTAACCGGAAACGTAAACAATGCTTGTGTCTCAGTTCAAAATACGTTATCTAACCCTCACTTACCAGTGAAAATTAAGCCTCATGATTCCAGTGCCTAACCTGTTAATATTCGCGAGGCCTTGCTGTCTGAAGTTTTAGGGCGGTTTTCTGCTTAAGAAAATCCAACGCTTCGTCCACTATTATTTTATGTCCCGCAAGTGTAGAGATGCATGACTTTCCATTATCACACCATGGTCTCCTCCTCTCCAGTACTGATTAAATACTAGCGGTAAACTCAGAATTATCTCCACCTCCTCTGCGAGCCTCGTTGAACCACACCGAGGCGTACATGTGATATCTTGGCATAGACTTGTCCGTTCTTTCTCCGCAAATCCAGCCTCTACTTCGAGCCGAAGACAAGTGCTTCTTGAACCTACCGTGTGACGTGCGAGATATCAAAGACTCCCATTGCGAGGACATCACTTTCTTAGATTCTCAAATCTCGGTTTCTATATGAACGTTGCTGGCAAGCGATTTTACCGAGAATTCTGGCGGTGATTTTCCCTCTGAAGTTGCTTAGATATTTGAACACTGGAACTCGGGTGAAGGGTGGAGTCGAAATCCAATGCTTCATCAGTGGGTGTATCGGACTCAGGCTCAGAGAAGTCATAATCTTTGTCCATAGAGGATTCCTCGGAATGAAGCCATTGATTTGTGAAGTATATGAATTCAATCGAGTGCACGGAGAATGTCGCAGTCGAAGATACCAAGGAATCCGCCCGCTGGCTTCGAGTAAATTTTGTCTTTTCATGAGCTCTGGTCTGTATATAGTGTTAATTGACGATAACTGTTCGGTACATATAGACTGTACCCTTCGAATCGCACGCCACAGAATCTGTGTTCGTTGATATAATCGGCTCAAGAGAGTTGAAGTGTAGCTATTGAAGCTTCGCCGTACCATCTCTGGCCAGTGAATTGAGCCTAGTAATCCGAAGTATTAAGTAAGACTCTTGCAATAGCCCAGACGGTAGCTCGACAAGATATAAGCGGTGAAAAGGCTATTGTAGTTGTAACAAAGCTGTGATTTCAGGGAGTTGTATTTACTTGAAAAATAATCCGTGAGCGCAACTTCTTATACACACCATAACGTAGGCTTCGATCTACATTCCAGTACTAAATCTTAGGGTCGTCATACATTCTAAAAGAATTTGTTAGAGCTCCTGAGACCAGAAATCATAGCAAATTTATCTTGTAATAATACTCTGTTCGTGCGAGTCTAGCTAAGGTTCAAGATGTTGTCGAAAACGTGCATCGTTTTCCCTATACCAGTGGACTTCACCCCTGAGACATACCAACGAAACGACGGCCAACGGAAGCGCTGGTTCTATGGATCAAGAAGCTCATCCAGGGTACGATGAATGAGAAGAACATTTTGACGTCCGCCAGCTTCTACATTGTGCCTATATAGTATACCTGTTCAGAAGCGTGTGACCAGAGATATTCATTGTGAAGGCAGTCCGCTGTAACAATAATTACTCTGATACAAAACTAAGCGTGCTGCCCTTGCTTCGCTGTTCTTTGGGAGAGTTCCGCAGAGACTATCACTCTAACAGATTCGGGATAATGGAGCGTCTCTTTCTTTCATTTGATAGGCTCGGCATTCGATATGTCACTGTACCCTATAGATTTATTATTTGTGGCTCCTGTCGTAACACTTTTACCATGTCTTGTGGATGTAAGTAAATTCCGTACGCCGGGGGACGCTTGACAAATGGGGCAGGAGGCCGGGTGATTTTCCCGTCCAATCAGCAAGCCCCAATGAAGCCTTAGCTATCCAACAAGGAATGTCACCCTCTCTGAATGATGATTTCACTTAGTGCGGGGAGTACATGGTGGCTGGCATTATCCAGTGGTCTATAAAGTTCTAGAACTGCCTATGAAAGAGTTACCGATAGGGCGAGACAATGTAGCTCCTATTCTGTCAGTTGAGTTCCATGACATTCCATGTCATGTCTCATGCTTTTCTCGGGACATTCTCGAATAAATAACACCCATAGACCTAGATCTGGCTGCTCTATGTCTTCTTTGTACTTGATTTGGGAAATGATCACAGAAATTACACCTGCCTTTCCTGCATCCATTGATGAAATATTACACACCCTTTTCCCTCACGATGCCTACCTACGAGCTCCCTCAACTTCCGATAGCACAACATTTTCTAGAGACGACTACGGGGGTCTCCGGTCTTAACAACTTAGCAGAGTCATGTGCATCTAATTCGAGAGCCCATTACGACCTCTCGACCCACAAACCGCCCGGAGTACCAAGTTTACTCAAGGATTACGAAGATTCATTTGATAAAATGCGCAAAATGCGAAGAGACTTGTTACAACATATCTCTACTTCATCGTGCGATGGGCGTTCGCGACAGAAGGGAAGTGATGACCTTGCTCTTGATACTGAGACACCAAAGGGATAGCAAACAATGGTCGGAAGTTACAGTTTCCTCCCACCCTCAAAAAATGGTTCAAAGGTGCTGTGTTCGTGGTTGCTTTGCTTCTTCTTCCATCTGTACCATTCTATCACTTTGTCAATGTTTGCTCTGATGGCGATCTATCGCCACTACGCAAGGAAGCCGGAAGAAAGAGGAGCAATCTAGTTCGAATGCATGGAGAACTATCTCCGCAGAAGAAAGGAAGAAACAAAGGAATGGAAGGCCTGATCTAGGTTGAAGCGAAGCAAAGCAAATAACCCGGCCCTGGAATCATCCTCCAGGAGAATCTCGACCGGGATTCCCTCGGGGGAGATCCCTATCGGATCTCCATCATGTTCCTCGGATTCTTTTTAGTATTTGAGCGCGAGAGATCTGATTTCTTGCGATAATTAATTAACAATGAACAGGAACTTTTAAGGTCGGTCAGCCATTTTATCATAAGTGTTCTACGGAAGGTTCCTTTCGCATTCAAACAAAAGAGACCTCAGCCCAGTAGATAGAACCCTACCTTCATTTCTTCTCCGTATTTAGTGAATGTACCGATTTGGAACCTGTTCTATCGCCTGGCTACAGTATAACCAAGTCTCCTTTGATCTCTTCTAGTCGCTAGCTAGCAAAGAGGTGCGTTGTATGTATTCTCTAGCTACCCAGAGATCCTAGCCTTAAATAAGAGAAGGTCTTTTCGCACCAGGTGGGAACAGGCCTTCTCTCAAATTGTCTAAATCAGAATTACGACATACAAAATCGTTTATTATATCTACAACAACGCCACCTTCATAGTCGGTCTGGAATATGCGATTACGGTAGTATAAATAGTCAAGCTAACAGTATCGCTCTTCTAAAACTCTTGAGAGTACATTGGGTTACACAAATTTGTCGAAAACAAGATATTTCACCTATTAAAAGGCCGATCCCTCTTGGCCAACAATTTAACGCGATCTCATTCTAATACATCACCCCATTCTCCAAAGTTCTCACCCCACAATCACCCTAAGATCTAATCCGGTGCCGATTTTGAGCTCAGGGCTCATTGAGTTTGACTGCATATTATAAAAGGCTTAAGTACGGCCCAGCAGATAGGAAGCTTTGTTCTCCACTCCTTATGATCGTATGTGATGCCAACCAGAAAAGATATATCCTGTCTATTCATTTACTACGCTATGAAACTTCATGCTTGGCCTAGTAGGCTTCGCCTCCTGTGGATGCATCTAGTACTAAGTCATGTAACTTCCAGGTTAGCTTGGTCAGTGAGTGCGTATCTATACCTTGTCTAGAATGTTCGTCAGTCCTGTATTCCTCTTGCAGCATCTAAATTTACGATCTTACTTTAACTCGAACCAGCATGCTCTAACTGTATGACATTTCATATATCCGCGGCATACGGTCTCTGTAGATGAAAATTTACGATATCCAATGTCTCTACCCATTTCGCCTGCTTTGGACGAGTAAGTTCGTTCAATAACTTTGGTCACACTTTGCACTGTTTCTCCGCCCAGCGTATACTAGATCATACAGTTTTAATCTGCCCATCTGTTATGATGGATGCTTCGTGGAAACTTCCAGAGACCCTGTCATATCAATATTGACTCGTCAGCATTATATCTTCGCAGGAAATGATGAGAATGGACTCCCCGGTCGAATCAGACATAATTACATACCTTCCTATCATCCCTTCCCTGCATAGTAGAAAGTCTTGGATACTATAGATCAATTTCACCGGACCCTTGTTTTTGGAGCTCGCCTAGGATTCGTGCCGATAATGCGACTTGAATCTTACGACTATGATGTTTTTTGGATTACGATCTTATCGACTATACGGAGCGCCTTTTCTATAATACTAATTATAGGCTCAATTAAATCACCTCCCAGCTTGCGAAAATGAAGATATGCGCCTATAACATATAAATCAACAGATAGATAGAGCTTCCGTAGCGTATTGCATCTTATCAAGGTGCCATTTATGCTAAGGGTGTGCTCAAAGCGGCGAGGGGCTGAGCACTAAAATGGAAAGCAAAGCCACAATCTAGCATGGGAAATCCGGTACGTAGGGGTATGTCCGCTGACCTTGAAGCGCAATGCAAAGTTTATATTTGGAAAGCTCCAAGGAAAAAGCAATGGACATAGTTCATTAAAAATCCAAAATTTAAAACTGGGCTTCGTGACAGCCGTATATTTGTTGCTTGGTCCCTGCCCACTTCAAGGGTCTCTGCTGACCCCAGCCAAGCAGTGCTCTGTCTGGTGTCAAGAAAAAGGAAGCGGGGCAAACAGGAAAATTCTAAGAAATAAACGCAAGGCTAAAGATTCTTATAAGTCATTTGAACTGGATTTCTAATCTGATTGGACAGCTTGGAAGGGCTAACATTCTTGATGATGAACTGGATATGTGCGGCGCGTCGTTGGTATGCAGACCAGCGTCGAAACCTGGAGATGGTATATATACCTCTCAGTAATCTTTCGTAGTTCTTGTAAACCGGAGAAAGAGAAGCAGCAATTATACTCGACCAATTTCAACCGAAACTACCCACGACACATTCAAAATGCGATCTACCGACGACGACTCAGAGAAAGATCTCATCATCAACTCTCCCCCCATGAACAATATTTGCCCGACAGCAGAAACAAAATCAAATTCGACCGCGGCCATGCTTCGTGTATCCTTATGGGTATCTTTCGCAGCATGGATTGCCAATTTCGACAACGGCTATACGGGTACCATCCTGATCATGCCATCATATCGAAAAGCGTTTGGGACTTGTTACGAGCTCATCGACCCAACAACCGCCAAGATAACAGAACAATGCTCAATAACACCGCTTCAACAATCCATGATCAGCCTGAACTACATGTTCATTGGACTCGGAGGAGGTCTGTCAGCCTTGACGGGCAGATACACCGGCCGCCGTGGTGCGATCCAAATCGGATGTGCCCTCGCTATTGTTGGCGCAGCTGGAATGCTAGGAACTGGCAATGGCACCCCAAAGACCTTTTTACACTATATAGTGTGCAAATGCATTAGTGCTATTGGGATTGGGCAGCTTATTTCTGCTTCCCTGGCCTATGGCTCCGAGTGCATCGTTGCCAGCAAGCGCGGTCTCGCGCTGGGACTATACAATGTTGGCCTGGCACTTGGGAACCTTGCCTCGTCAGCTGTATGTGCTGGATCTGCACGTCTCGAGCCAGATAATAACTGGCAATGGAAAACGCCTATCCTAGCACAAATACCCATGGGAATCATTCTCGGCGCGGGCATTTTAATGTTCCCTGAGTCTCCACGATGGATCCTTAACGACAATGAAAACAGGGAAGAAGAGGCCCGCAGAGCATTCAGTAGTCTATATCGCATCCCCGCCGATTCTTTGGCAATTACCGCTCAAATCGAGGATGTCAAGGCCCACATCAAATCTGACCGTGTCAATGCCGCCGCATCCTCTTGGTATGAAATTTACACGAAACCGCATCTCCGGCGGACGTGGACGTCGGCGTTGATTATGATCGGTCTTTCCATTACTGGGATTCAATTTGTTCAACCTTATGCCACAACCTTCCTCAAGGGCGTTGGTATTAGCGATCCCTATCTCATCAATGTGATCATCGGCCTCTGCATTCTCGGTGGATCAGGTCTTGGTCCGTTCATGGTGGAATATGGGGGACGGCGGTTTACTATTCTCTCTGGGTACAGTGCCATGGCTGTTTGCATGTTGATTTTATCCTCGGTCAGCACTGCACTTGGAGGTGTTGGCGTCTCGAAGATTGTTGTTGTCGTTTTGCTTTGCTTGTGGTCTTTTGTGTTTGGTGGAACGATTGCACCGAGTGCAGGCCTTGCATCTGTGGAGATGCACAGTGTGAGGCTTCGAACGTACGGACAGGCGCACACGACTGTTCTTTACGGCATTTTCTCCTTTGGCGCAACTTTCTGGACACCATATATGCTGGACGCAAACCATGGTAATATGGGTCCCAACGTGGGATACTTTTACGCGGCCGTGACTGTAGTCATTGGAGTCTTGGTCTGGTTCTTGGTGCCGGAGACTGCTGGTCTGACTCTAGAGCAGATCGATGATGTCTTTAACTCGGGCATTCGGCCCTGGAAGACTTCCATGACAGCAAATAGAGCCATTGCGCGGGCCAAGGCTCAACAATTAGCGATGGAGTAGCCATGGCCATGATCAGGGGGAACAAGTTATTGAACAGTGTCAATGTGACGGATTTCTGCTGTACATATGATTCTCATTGGAGAAAACCTACAACAGATACCAGGGTAGCAGAACTCATGGTGCGAACTGAATGTATCTATATACGCTATTTGACAGTGGCTCAACATATAAACACCCGGATCGAGCCGTTCAGATGAAAGAAGGGCAAAATTGCACACAAAACGCTCAGACGCTGCCCGGTGGAATAACAGATGAACACGCACGAACTTGTTTTTCAAAGGAGACTGTACACAGTAGAACCCACACAGCAGGCATAGAAAAGGAAAAGACCGCTTGGAAACCCACGCAAGGAAATGTTGGTGAAAAAAACGGCAAGTGTCAGCCGCGATGGACAAAGTAGTTGGGGCTCATGTACATGAAGAAAGCTTGGTAGTGCCCTTGAATCGAATCAAGCGTGGGCGTGAATGAATGACTGTCGATAAGTATTGAGGTGAATGAGAGTGGTGGGGGTCATCAATAGCCAGAGAACTAGACTCTGTCTTGACTCCCTCCTCGGAATGATAGACAGAATGAGATAATATGTTCGATAAAGAGTGATGATTGCAGTCGGGAGGCTTGTAGTATGTGTAGGGGTAGAGACGAGAAAAGATTTTGGTAAGAAAGGGTACATTTGAGAAGATGGCGAAGAGCTTATAGCTCGCTCCGGACGGGCTCTCCGGCGGGCATTCGATCAGCCTTGCGATTGCTCATCATCTGCTCGAGAATGTCAAGCCGCTGACGTGTCGTCCGGATAGCGTGATCCATTTCCCGATCAGAGACCTGCTCCTCACGAAGCCGTGCCATGAGATCACGCTCGTCCGCAGGGCTGACGCGGGTGCTTCGGTGGCTTGCATGGGCCTCAGGTGCGCGATGATGAAGTACTGGGAACGCCATTCCATCCATGCCCACTCGATCCTCCAGCCAGTTCCAAAGTTCGCTTTCCTCACGTCGCCACATTTCTTCATATGCAGCGAGCCGTTGAGGAAGGCTGAGTCCGGTGAAGCCAACATCGTGGCCGAGTCTGGATGAAGTGGATGGGCTTCGGAAGAACGCCAAGTAGAGCAAGAGTCCCACAAACAGGATAGCAATGTTTCCGCTCCATAGGGGTTTAAGAATATCGGCCAGTGGTTCGAGTAAACCACGAACTGGCTCAAGCAGACCCCAAGACTCGGTCTTGCTCGAGGGGGTATCCGCAGCCGCATTCGAAGAGGCACCCGCGGCATCATCGTTGGATGCAGCATCACCCTTCTTACGACGACCTTTGCCCTTACCAGCACCATTGGTGCGACCGCGAGGGACGACGCCGACCTTAAGAGCCTTCACAAGCTCGGTGCCGAAGGTGGTTTGACCGTCAATAGCGCCCTTCTCAATGGGCCCCTTCAGCCAGCTCTTGCCAGTCCACTCAATGTTACAGGTCATCAGGAAGCGTGTTTGGTTACCAGCAGCCCAGGTGAAAAGGTACTTGGTTTTCGTGGCGAAAACATTGCCGCTAGGCACGTCCGGCGTTTGAGTGCTCAGGGTGACGAGCACGGCCTTTTCCAAATCCAAGAAGTCCAGGTTCTCAGTGCTGATGCACTTAGTCTGCTTAGGACCAATAGAGCCAGAGAGGGGTTTGATGTAGGAGTACTTTCTGATCCGGCTTTCATTGGTAAGGCCCTTCGCAGTCCCTTCAAACTGCAACTCGCCCGATTTTTGGTTTTCAACGAGGAATTTTGTGATAAACTCTCCAGATGCTGGACCAAAGACAAGAGAGTAAACCTTGCCGAGGGGCGCAGGAATGATCTCGTCCTTGATGACCTTTTCGTATTGCCCATCGGTCTCAGTATACTCAGTGGGAACGTGCGTGGCCGGGCCAGGGAAGTCAGCTTCTTTGGAGGCACCCGCCTTGTCGCCATTCTTCGCCTCGCCGTTGCCATTCGCTCCAGCTGCGGGCGCCGTCGCGTTGGCTAATAGACCCGACGTTTGCCGGCTCAATCCAGCCCGCCCTGGTAGTGATCTTTCGCTTGCATTGGCACTTGGTCCAGCTTCAAAGAAGCTGTCAGCATTGTCGCCTTCTTCGTCCTCATCGTAGATCTCATCCTCGTCGGAGTCCTCACTCTCCGAGTCGTCGCACTCTCCCACCTTCTCAGTCTTGTCACCGGTACCATTGGTAACTCGAGTTCCATTGACAGAGCTCTTGAGAGATGGATGATTGATCTTCCAGATGTTAACCATGAGGTCATAGGTCGACTCACGACTTAGCAAACTTCTGAAAGTGTGGCGAGCATGCAGAGTCTGAATAGCAATTGCGTTGGGGAAGACCATAGCCGTGTTCTCTTTTTCAATAGCCACAACCTCGTCGAAGCTGATAACCAGGGTTGTGACCCATCCAAGGATGTTGCTTGAGAAACAAATGTGACCTTCAGAGATGTAGATGCGACCGGCAAGAATAATCTCACGTTGTAACGCGCAGCTGTAGTCTTCAATCAGATAATCATCCTCAGGAACACTTCGGAACAACTGATGAAAGTCTCTGTTACGCTTCTTGCTGGCAACAGCAAAGCCCGTTAACCGAGGGACACTGGCGTTGACACCAGGAGCGCCAAGGGCCAGAGTGCTAGCACCAATGGCGCCAATTGTGGAAGCCGTCGCTCCGGAAGAGCCTCGATGGCGGCGCGCAAGTCGACTACGCACACTGCCACTTCTCTTGATTCCGCCGCTGCCAATATCCCCATCAAGAATACTGCCACTCGGAGGGGTTTGATCGCCAGTTATTGTGCCCTCCTTGGGCAAAGACACTGTAGATTGGAGATCCAGGACATCGTCACTAGGAGCGCCGATTCCAGCGGATTCGAGCTTTTCGTAGGCCATGTTGACAGCCCGGGTGGCCCGTTGGTCTTCAAGTTTCGCTGCCTCTTCATCCCGCTGATATACAGCCGTATTCTTGCGCTTCGCCACTGGTGTTGCTGGCTTCGAGACGTCGCCGGAGGCAATCACTTCACCTGGCGCGGCATCGAGACCCAAATGGCTGAAGTTCAAGTCTCCAGTGCCAAGAGTCTCTACAGTAGATGGTTTCTGCTCTTCGCCTTTCTTGGTGGCGTCTGAAGCTTGAGTAGTCTCCTCTACCGGGGAGTCATCGACGCCCGCAGTAGGAGTCTGGGAGATTGTACGGCTCTTTTGCTGAGAGGAATTGAGGCTGTTAGTGAACGAGTTTGCCGCATTTTGGGCCGCGGAAAAAACGGTTGAGAAAAAGCCGCTTTGCTGACTCGATCCAGGCTTTGGCGTTTTGCTTTCCTCCAAAGGGCTCAGTGCAGTCACGGATGTAGACAGCTTACTGGGCACGTGAGCCGCGGAGGCAGATCGTACCCTCCGGTGTGATATCATGTTACCAGAGGGGCTCACGGTAATGCCAGCTTCCACTCCCGACATTGAATTCCGGGACATGATGGACTCCGGTGAATCTGTTACAATATCCGACATGATTTGAGGATTGAGCGGACGATGCTCCGTGGGCGTTGGAGGAGTAACCGTGGTTGCGGGCGCCGGGATCGCAGTATGGGGAGGGGTGTTTGGTAGCGGGCTCGCCTCCAATGATCTTTTAGGGGGCTTATCCTCTGTCAGATCTGTGCGAATAGGGAGAGGCAAGGGCGGGGGCGCCTCCGGTGTTGCCTGTGCCCGTTTCGCAGATAGACTGCTCCGTCGACTGCTAAACAAGCTTCGCCCGCTTCGGCTGCCAGTCGACTTGGTTGAGGCATCATCATTCCCGTTCGCATTCTTCTTATCCGACGAGCCAAACGCATCCTTAAGCCGTCGACCGGGTGAAGTACTGCGGCGCTTGCTACCCGTATCTGCCGGAACGTCCAGCGTCATGCTTGACCGGGTCTCTGGCCTCGAAACGTTATCAAGAGGCTCGCTTGGAGCGAACTCGGACACCGTCGCACTCGGGCCACTGGCCGCTGATTCGAGGTCTGCTTGATCTGCTTTATCTGCTTCCGTATCCCCAGCGTCGACCGAGCTTGTTTTAATGAGCGGAGAGGAGGAGGTATAGAAACCCGTGTGGGAGTTGTGAGAGGTGAGCGGTGGAGTTCTAATGCGGAGAGAAAGGGATTAGTCTCGGTTCCATGAGAACCTATAATCAAGACGCAGATAGCATACCGCTCCGGCTCTGAATCATCAGTCAAGAGATTGATGACCTCGCCTTCCGGCGTGACCGAGCTAGCATTGGACGACGGGATACCGGAATTGCTGTTGCGAGATTCGTTGGACCGGCTCTGCTGTAGGTCTTGTTCCGTCACGACCCCGGGCACCGGCGGTGCATCGGCTGATGTCTCGCCACTGTTCTTCTTCTTCTTCCTTCGTCGTCGCGAGCTGATGAGCTTGGAGAAACCGCTGGAGCCTGCCTTTGCGGAGTCGGGAGCTTCACCTCCTTGAGTTTTCGGTCGCTCATTGGAATCGATCGAAGAGCGACCATTGCTTCGACCGGAACTGTCCATTGCTTCGGACTCTGTTGATACCGTCCAGGCCCGGCGTGACCTGCTGCCACTGCCTTTCAGGCTGGAAGATTCGGAGTCGGCCATGTCGAAGGCGCGGTGTATTTGGCCCCGAGCGGGCAATGTCGAGTGAATGGGGAGTCGCCAGTCAGATCACCGCATGAGGTTGAGGTGAGTAGGCGGCGAGATCCCCAGGGAATGATTTTTTAGTAATGAGAGAGGAGCATAAGGAGCGTGAAGAACATTTGAAGTGAAGGACCGACTAAGATCCCCTGGTGCGGGTTCCGGGCAACGAGGGGAGAGCAGCTCCGGCTTGACTTCCGCGCCGTAAGCCACTTAGTCAGGTGGCATCAGGTGTCGTCAGGTGTCAGATACCGAGGTGTTATGCCTGTACCAAGTATACAGGAGCCTATTATTATACTTGCTTGGCAAGATTTCAAATTAAAATACAGCTTCATTCGCCATATCTAACACCGAATTACTTGAATCCCTCCACGCTAGCACGTAGCAACAAGCTCGTCATCTTTTTCCATGTGTTTGACGGATGGCTTATGGTCTCCACCGTCCAGAATGCAGATGTGACGCCTGTGGCCGGCCGATGCTGCGTTCAGCAGCCAACAACGCCATTGTAGTAGATGGATACTACCTTAGATCTAGATCAAGCAGGATATCTGATCGATCTGATCAAAGAATAGCTGCAAATGGAATATGACAGGTGCCGTGGGAGAACCTACCCCAGTTGTGACTGGGAGATCCCAGTTTATGATCGCGTATTCTAAATACGGTTACTTTACCATGGTCGCTCGTATTTCGTACTTCAACTTTCTCCGCATCAACTTCCCCCAGTTCCTCCATCACGTCACTGTTTCCTTCTTTCCCTCCCCACCTCTGGCCCAGCCCTAAATCAAGGAATGCCATATGCCTCCGTAGCCTATGCCCATGCATCTCTATTTCTCCCACCATGGAGGTTGCACCGCTGACCTTGGTAAGATCGGGTGAACCCCACTCTTTCACCTCCCACCTGCTGGCGTCGGCCTCTGACAAGATCTAGGCCCACACCCACGCACGCAACGCCGTCCTCGAAACTCGCAAGTCCAACCCCGTTGCTGCTAGCGAGGAACATGATCTGGCCGCCGGTGAGTTTGCGACCGCAGCCCAGAGCACTTCCGATCAGGAGGTAAGTCGTGAACACCTTGCTGTCGCCAATCGATCGGGTACTGACCTTATCGGCCCAAGGCCCTCCGTACCTTGCGGCTCCTCGAGCACCATCATAAGAAGCTAGCCGAGATATTAAGATTCCAACATGAGCACCCTAACAGTGCAGCTGTTGGAGCAGCGTCTGCTGCTTCCCCTATCAACACAAACGCCCAGCCTTCTGTAACCGATGCGCGGGCCGTAAAGGCCGCAAGCCAGGATGCCCAAAGTCAACCTCCGAGACTGCCAGGTAATCCTCGCATGCCGAGTCGCGAGTCTTCCTCCATCGCCAGTAACCTGGCATCCGCGAGAGGCATACCTGCCCATCCTCGCCGTGGGTCGCCAGTGTCACCGACCCTTTCCACGCAGCAAGCCGGCG
Source organism: Penicillium ochrochloron (assembly GCA_022985105.1). Lineage (NCBI taxonomy): Eukaryota > Fungi > Ascomycota > Eurotiomycetes > Eurotiales > Aspergillaceae > Penicillium > Penicillium ochrochloron. The sequence continues at coordinate 17,537 of JAAVMA010000015.1, forward strand.
CTAAGATGACCGACGGGCCATCAAAAATCAGAACAGGAGAGCCAAGGTCGCGAGACGCCTCAACAAAGAATCAGAACAGTCGCACACCTAGACAGCCCTGGTCTCCGCCCTTGCCTAGTCCCACCGATGTCACGTCTCAGCAAGTCGTGCCTTCGGAGGATGCCGAGTCATCTCCGTCAAAAGATCAAACATCCACTACGGAGGACTCTTTCCAGCGGTTTTACTCTACCTTTGAAGGTCTGATCTCCAGAATTTCTGCACCTCTAGCGTTTGCAGGTCTTCCTTTGGGGGCGGAAGATGCCACCAAAACGGCATCATCCAATCGAAAATCTCCCGCAGAGACTAAGTTGGACCGCCATCATGCCACTTCAGACCGCAAATCCACCTTCAAGGAGCCAGACGTGAACCGACTATTTTCGAGAGCAGCTCTGCGTTCTATCCATGACATGCCCGGTACTGGCCCTGGAAACCCGGCCGAGTCTTTCTATGTTGTTCCTACTACTGGAGGAACGATGTCATATGCAGGAATTCTGTCTCGAGCTGAGAAAGAGGCACGTCGAAGTAGCTTTGAGGAAGGCGAGGATGACTTTGTAGATGCGCGAGAAACTCCTTCATCTCCTGAGTTGCGACATAGTATCGGCAGTGCTTCGCGGGTATCACGCCGTGGGGCCTCTGACAAACCCACGACCCTACAGAATCCGAAGACCTTGGAAGAACTACAGATGGAGAATCAGGCTCTGAAGCAACTATCGGATACTCTATCGAAACGCCTACACATGTGGGAGGTCAATGCACAGTCCTCATCCATGGCGCTACAGCAGTCTCTAAGAGCAATGCATCACCATAACTCTGGGGCTTCAGAGTACTATACACAGGGCTCCCCGGCGGCCATTTCCCCAACGGCAACTCTGACCACGGCACCGGGTACTTCAGATGCAGATGCCCGGGTCAAAGAGCTGGAGGATCTCGTCCGCCGCGGCGAGCAAGAGTTGGATCGGGTAGGCCGTGAGAACGACAAGCTCAACAAAGTTCTTGGACGGTATCGAGATCGCTGGGAGAAGTTGAAGGAGGGTGCGAAGACAAGACGTGCAGAAGGTCGCTCGGCAGACGGGCAGAGCAACCCAAGCACACCACTTGTGGGTAGCAAGAAAGCCGATCTTCCCCCTTCGCCGCAGCCTGGGAACAATGCACCATCAGGCAAAGCTGCTGCTAGGAGAAGCTCTGGATCAGAGCCAGAAGGCCTCGGGCTCGAGAAGAATGCGGGTAACTAAAGTATACGAAAATTGTTACGACTACTTATGTTTCTACTACCGGATATGACACGGATATTCTATCATGTCAGACCATATAGAAGATACGCGAGAGTAGATTCATTGTACAAGTCAGGAGTTACAGATTCAAGTTAGCTATCGATTCCCCATACTTGATATTGTGGTGTTCTTGCCACGCAATGATTCGAAGGCATTCAGCCCTCTATTCGAGGAGCAGCCAGGTTATCATCAGCCACAGAACACGGAGAGAAGAGATAGAAGACGTCAGCTTCTTTCGACACCTCCTTCAGCACGGAGCACGAAAATCCTCAAAGGGAGCTTGTCCCGCGAAATACCCCTGGTTGGACTACGGGAGTGGACACAAACACACACACACACACACACACACACACACACACACACACACAGACACCGTGGCCGGACGTGGCTATTATGAGGTCGTCATGAATATATTCTGTAGTCCGTACTCCATATAGATCTCCATCAGTCTAAAGTTTGACCATGGCTTTTAATTTCAGTCTCCTAGATAAATTCTCGAGTAGATCTCTTCAGCCCTATAAACTCCAATGGATTCTGGACCAGTATACGGAGTTGTTGATCACTGGAGCCATCTGGCGTGCCAAGACATTTTGTTTGCGCAAGCATTTCTACAAGCCCAAATAACAATCCCAATTTGAGCTCCTAGGTTTCTTTCATGCTAGGCTCGGTACCATGGGTGTCCTTTGTTATTGTAGCTATGAGTCGACTGATGAGCTCAACTGTACGGAAGGATTGGAATTGCCGGTAGACACCTCTCCTTGTTAAAATCCATTTTATTTTCAATGAACAAGATCACCAGAAATCGAGATTGACTCAAAATAGATTGACTCAAAATTGAGGAATAGAGTGAATTGAGTGCAAGCTGCTAGCCATCTTTTTTACCGGAGGCTGCCGGAAGGCTGAAAAGCCCCACGAGCAGAGAGAAGCTAAGCTCGCACGCTATGTCGTGATGATCGCCACAGTTTGCCAATTTTCTTTGCGATCGATAGATTGTGGAAACCCAGGCAGCTTTTAGCTCTCCCGCACCTTACGGTGAACGCGGCCACGTCGATTGCGCGTCATGCCGCTAGTGCCTTAGTTATTTAACCTCTTGGGAGCTAGTAGAATCTGTAGATGCTACAGTAGTATACCAGTATGTATGTATTTATGCCCAGCTTGTTATGCCCATGTGCGTATGGGGCACTCGCCGCCATGCCTAGCTCTCATAGGGCAGTTTTTAACAAATATGAGCTCCTGAAGCTCTTAGATATGGGATGTGGCCTAGTCCCCACGACGCGGAGTCCACGAACCAGCATACGTCATGGGCAAGCCACGTTCTGACTTCCTGACATGGTTGTTTATTATGCAAACTATTGCGTTTTCTTTGGAGAACAAAAGTGAACGGTTTGCAGTTGTCGATCTAAGTATTTGCACTTTCAACCGAGGCCTTGTAGATCTCAGATTGCGGCTCAAGGTCAGCATGGTACATAGTGCAATTTTTTCGCCCCTTCAGGCTTCAGCTCGGCTCGGTTAGTTTTCTAGTTAACACACTAAAAAAAGCCGACCCGCCAAGACAAATTACGGCACTACTCGAAGCCGCTGCCGTGCCTGAAACTTTATTTCAGTGCCATGTGGCTTGGATGGCTTGAAGTTCAAGCCTTGGGGAGATTCGCGATTGATACTGAATGCGGTTAAAAATTCGAATCAGCTTAGGGGCTTCTGATATCTCACGAACAACTCGACCTAAAAAAGTAATTGCAATGCTCATGAGGAATCAAATTCCTAGATCATATTTTTCCCTCCGACTACCCCTGGTCCAGCACAATTCTACTTTCCTCGGGTCCTTCATGTGGGGCTCGGATACTCTTCCAAGTTGGACCGATTCGGCGCAACCTCTCTCCACTACCATTACGACGCTCCCAATGGTACTCACCCGAAGACTCTGCCCACATCATGGACCGGTCAAGCTATTCTAGTGGCAGCAGAACAAGGAAGTCAAATTGACGATCATCAGGGCCATCCATAGTATTTTCACTGGTCCATGTGGATAAGTGGAGATTTTGTAAGGCTGCAGTCTAGGCTAAAATCTCTGCAAAGTTGCTAACCGGTTAACCGATCTTGATTCTCGATAGAACAAAAATTGGATGGACTAAGACAACCCAAAGACCCCGTACCAGTCTACCAAAGGAAAATTCTCTTGTTTGCCACCACCATCGGGGTTGACTACCGTATTCTCAACTTCCGTTGTGATTTCAGATATGATACTTGCCAATGCTAGAAGTCAAGTTCGTATAAGCGGCACCCGGCCCCCAGCAGCCTAATGGCTTGGGACTAAGAACTAGAGCAATAGGCACACCGTTGATCCACAACCGACAACAAAAAGGCAGTAGAAAAAAGGTTATTAATGGCGACACCATAGTCTATACAAGCATGAACTGGGCTGTCAATAGTCAAGTGTGTTTCATGTTGACCCAATGCCCCACTAGTCTCCGTTTGGGAAGGTAGAAAAGGTCCTGTCACCAATCAACCATATCCATGAGGTTTACCGTTACTTGCATGAACGTGATTCTAAATTATGCATAGAAAATTCCGTCATTTTATCCCAGAATAGCCCAAAAACATGACAGGTACCATGTTTCTGTCGAATTTAGGTAGTTCGTTTCGTGGGATTGGAGCTCATGGCCCCAAGCATGTAGACCCTTTTCAAGGCATATCCGGGACCATCCAGATCGAGGTCCAGCATCAGAATGGGGAATCAACACCGTAGTGAGGTCCACATTCACATCACTAGGCTAAGATTTTGCCCAAAGGTAGACCGTACAGGTTTTTATAGAATATTCAGGTTTCCCATCTCAGGTCCCGACCCCAATCTCACGCTCTTTTTTTCTCTGGCAGCAGCTGTTGCCGTCCGTTCTTTTGATTTATTTGCCTGTCCGGTCCTTTTCCAATTCAATTAGCCCCTCATTTTTATGCATTATACTCTCTAAATGTCGATCAAGAGGAATGCCCGGCATTCCATTGTGGAGGATGTGCCTATCCCGAGGCCACTCCTAGCAACGGCCAAGTTCGACTCGCCTTGGGAACAGACAAAATGGGAGAAGTCTCTTCCTAGAAATGACCGTGTTCCATATAATCATGCCGCAGCGGCAAGTCAGAAGCAACATGGAGGTCTGAATAGATCTTTCAGTCTCTCTACTCGGAGAGTTCAAAGGCCTGCTCCTGTATCGCGGCCACAAACTAATCCTCCCGAATTACAAGGTAAATATCTACGAGAAACTCATACTCACGCCACCCAACATGATTGACGAAGTCTAATTTGATATCTTTAGTATGGGAGGAAATCAGAACACCTACCCTCTCATCGCCACGTTTGCAATCCCCTTCAGGACTCTCTGAAAAGGAACCAATTACACCGATCAAAAATGCAGCTCTCAGCCCAACGCAACTCAGCAGAACCAGCTCACGCACTCAGCATAGTCGCCAAAGTAGCATGCACGAAGCCTACGAAAAAGCTAAAGCAAGAGGTGTAGCTTTACATCGCAAGCATTGGGTGCGAGTCTTATTCGAATATGCCATTTACGTTATTCTCATTCTATTCGTCTACTTTGTCTTGATTGGCATGCCACTGTGGAAAGGTGCCGTTTGGTGGCTATATTGGGTTGTTGCCCATAAGTTTGTGATTCAGGGAGGATATGCCATTACAATTGGTCTTGCTGCTCTGTATGCACACCTATATCCTTCTTCCTGGGGACCGAGAAAGCTAACCCTCGAGATAGATACGCTTTCCTCCCTCTTTTGATTTTGTTCGAAAAGGACCCTCCGCAGAAAGATGAGATGGCAGAGGTTGATCTCGAGAAAAGTGCAGAAAATGCCAAGACGACTGCTCTACTGATTCCATGCTATAAATCCGCAAATATCATCGGCCCGACTTTGAAGGCTGCATTGGAGATTTTCCCACCAGAGAACATTTTCGTCATCGCCAATGGCAATTCTGAAACACCACTGGACAACACTGAAGAGGTCTGCCAACCTTATGGAGTTAGCCACCTCTGGGTGCCTATCGGATCCAAAATCGTTGCTCAATTCGCCGGTTGCTACGCTGCCAAGGGCTTTGAAAACGTCCTGCTGATCGACGACGACTGCGCCTTGCCTCCCAACTTCCCGATCGTCAGCGATCGTCTTAAGGGTCAAGTCAAGTGCATCGGATATACCATCAAGAGTGTCGGTCCAAACTCATCGAAGGGCACATACTGTCAGCAAGCCCAGGATTTGGAGTATAAAATGTCCGGTCTCCAGCGAGCCTTCTTTGGTAAACTTGGAAGTGCAACGTTCCCTCACGGTGCTATTTCAATTTGGAATACCGATTTCTTGAAGCAAACTTTCCATGAGCATCCTGGATTTTCCGTTTCCGAGGATTGGTTCTTTGGAGATAGCTGCCGCCGGCTTGGAGGGCGTATCACTATGTGTTCGTCGGTATTTGTGGAGACTGAAACCCCGTCTTCGGTTTTCATCAGCGGCAGCGGTAATCGTGGAGGCTTTGGAGAGATGACCATCTTCCAGCAGCGATTCAAGCGTTGGAATTTCTTCTTTGTCGTTGGCATGTACTATGACATGAAGTATATCCTGACCAGCTGGAAGCTGGGATGGTGGGAAATTGGGGCCAAGCTTGCCGTTTTCCAAGAGGTAAAATACTTATCACCAACAAAATAACATCGACCGAGAGGATCGTGCTAACAATATGCCACAGGTCTATGAAACTCTTATCTACCTTCTCGCACCATTCATGCTTCCCATTTCATTCATCGTCCGCCCCGCATTCAGCGGCATGCTCCTCGGTGTCACCATCGGCATGTACATCATCAACGTCATCATCTTCAACGAAATCCACCTCCGTCTGAAAAAAGAGCGCATCAACTGGATCGTCATGATCTTCTACTACACCTTCTACAAGATCGCTCTGACATTCATCAACGTGTTCAGCTGTTACTGGTCGCTGTACAAGTACGCCCGTTACTTCGCCAAGCGCCATCCCAAGGTCATCGAGGATCAACAAGCGATCGAGGTTGTGCTCAGCTTGGAGCAAGATACCGACTCGGACTTTGAAGAAGTGACTTTGCCTGTGGCTGCTCCGGGTGTGGACTCGACTCGTCCAGCATCTAAGCGATTGACATTAACGAGAGTTGAGCCTGAGCACCCACAGCCTCGTTGGCCGTTGACAGATGAGACGACTACTTCATATCCGCGCGATTCGTGGAATAAACGCATGTCTTGGATTTAATTGGGAAGCCAAATCACATATATTGCATCAAAACGGCGTTTACATGGATCATATAGACAGCGTTGAAAATGAATTCTGGATTTCACATAGAATATTTGATTAAATGCATTCCATAAAAAGATCATTCATGGAGCGAATGTCTGCAGAACTACCGCACAGTAAATGTAGCATTTCCTCGGATATCCTCCGAGCTACTACCAACAAGAACGGTGAAATTGCCAGGCTCGACAACGTACTTCATACGGGTGTTCCACAGACCAATATCCTTGATCAAAATAGGAATCTTGACAGTCTTGGTTGATCCAGCTGGAATGACAACCTTCTCGAAGCCCTTCAGTGCGCGGTTAGGAACAACCACAGAGGCAATCTCATCAGAGACATATACTTGTACAACCTCCGTAGCCTCGCGAGTCTTGTCGGTGTTGGTCACAGCAACACTCACGGTAACACTCTCGTCGGATGCAGAGACCGTAGTGCGGTCCACGCCGACAGACCCATACTCGAAAGTGGAGTAACTCTTGCCGTAGCCGAATGGATACCAGGGAAGTGGGTTGCCGAGAACATATTGGTGCCCAAAGACGAGAGTCCCGTTACTATCTTCATGGCCAGAGTCGCCAATAGAACGGCCCGAGTTCAGATAGTCGTAGAAGACCGGAAGGTCGCCGACATATCGGGGGAAACTGACAGACAACTTGCCGGAGGGGTTGTAGTCACCGAACAAGACATCCGCAAGGGCATTGCCGCCTTCTTCAGAGGGGTAGAACTGCTGAACCAAGGCGGCAGTCGAGTTCGCGATCCAAGTATCTGTAATCGGCTTGCCGCTGGAGAGAACGACGACGGTCGGCACGCCGGTATCAGCGATAGCCTTGATGAGCGGGCCCTGGGCGCCGACTAGAGAAAGGTCATCTTCGTCGACATGTTCACCGGTTCTAGTGTGGAGTCAGGGTCTGATTGATTTTCTCAAGTGGAGTCTTGTGGCTGGCCAAGACGATGTTTCACTCACGTTGCATTCAAGCCCTGCCAGAGCTGCATTTGATCTCTTGACCAAGTTCCAACGACAATGACGGCAACATCGGATTTCTTAGCTGCTTCGACGGCCTCGGCGAATCCTGACTCGTCGTTGCTCCAGCGCTCGCATCCTTGAGCGTAGTTGATCTGAGCGTTTGATCCGACCGCTGCCTTGATGCCGTCAAGTGGAGTGACACCTCGGTATTGGCTTTGGTAAACGACATAGTCTCCATACTAAACCAAGACATCAGGTTAGACATAATTGACCAGTGTTGGAGAGTGAGGTTTGGACTTACGTTCATGAATCCGTGGGCCATTGGTCCAATCACAGCAATGCTACCAGACTTCTTCAGAGGAAGAGTCTCCTTGTGGTTTTCCAAGAGCACGATGGACTCCTTGTCAAGGTCTCTGGCCAACTTCTTGGCTGCAGCATTGTTAATCAGGCTAGTCCATTTGCCTTCGGGGGCAGCAGGATACGGGTTCTCAAAGAGACCCATCTCGAACTTGACGCGGAGCAGTCTGGACACAGCGGTGTTGACAGTCGCAATATCCAGCTTGCCCGACTTGACCAGCTCGGGGATCTTTTGGAAGTTGCTGTTGGAATGTCAGCTTAGTCTACCGCCGTCATATATTCAAAGGAAACGCCTTACAAGGAACCACCTCCCATCTCAACATCGATTCCGGCAGTCAAGAGCTGCGTGGTCACGGAAGCCATGTCGAGGGGCTTGCTCTGGCAGAGCTTGAAGTAACTGCAGAGTCGATCGCTGCCGCCAGCATCGGTCATCACGAAGTAGTCGTAGCCCCATTCCTCTCGCAGGATCTCGGTGAGAGTGTGGTAGTCTGAGACTGCTGGGATTCCGTCGTATCTATCGTGAATCAATTAGTATTTCTCGAGTGAATGACAATTCATCTGCAGGGTGCTCACGAGTGATAAGCAGCCATGATGGACCAGGCACCGGCATCGATGATAGCTCGCTTGAAGGAAGGCATCCAGCTAGTGTGCGGTCAGAATAGTTCAACAGGACGCAGGAGTATACGATTACTCACGTGGTACGCAATTCTCGCTCACCACCATGAACGGGGCCAGTGTTCAATCCTTGTTCGGGACTACTGAATCCAACGAAGTGCTTGACCATTGACGAGACGTTCTTGCTCTGCAGGCCCTTGACGTAGCTATAACCGATTTCTCCAGCGAGATATGGATCTTCCGAGAAGGTTTCCTCGACCTGTAACACACCCATCAGCATCTTTAGAATCTCCACAGGGGTCCTTGGCTGATACTTACACGTCCGTAGCGAAGCTCACGAGCCAAGTCAACAACAGGCGCGAACAGCTGGTTGACACCGAGAGTTTGAGCTTCTTGTGCAATGACCTGTCCCATTTGTTGAACGAGCTAAGATGGATCCGTCAGTATTTGGAACTAGTTGCAAAAGAGCTCCGTCTACACACCTCCTTATTCCAGGAGCATCCGTATGCGATTGGGGAGTTGAATATGGTTGCATTGCCGACCAAGAACCCGTGAATACCTTAAGAAACACAATCAATTAGTTCATAGTTTGATGCCATTCTCCACGTAGGTTCTATACATACCCTCAGTCTGAACAAGAGCTGGAATCCCAAGGGTGGTATTCTGAAGCAGATAGTCCTGTGCCCGCTTGATATTATCGGCAATCCAATCCCAGGCAACCGGGTATCCGACTATGGCCTTCTTAGCTTGGGTTTCGCTAGAATCCAGGTTTAGGGAACATACCATAGAAGGAACCTGCTTTCATCTCCATGTTCGCCACCAGCCCGGTGTAGTTGAATGCCCCTGACGTCTGGTTCATCCAGTTGGTGACATCGCCTGGCAGCGCATGCACGTTAGCAACCTTCAACAATCCAGCCCCCAAGAAAGTTCCGAAAGTGTACCTTGCATCAATTGAGCCATCTTATCCTCAATTGTCATCCGGCCCAACAAATCTTTGACACGCTTGTCAACCGGTGCAGTGGCATCCCTGTAGAGCGGTGTACTCTTGCCAGAGACACTAGCAACGAGATTCGCAAGCAGCAAGCTGCCAGCAAGACCCTTGACCATCATCCTGGATGATTTCAAGCCAATGCTTCTCAAAAATAACAAAAGAAGAAGCTATAACCCGCCTTCAATTCCCCAGCGCAATGAGGAGCTAGAAATTACGAACAGAAAAAAAAAGCGCGCCGATCTCCTCATAATAAAGACCTGCACCTGCAGCTTCCAAATTCACCCCCTCAACCCCGCGGGGAAAACAACATTCGGGGCCTTGTCGCGTCGGACCATACTCTCACGCCATTGGAGTAAAGCGGATATTAGATCGACCTACTAGCACGCAAGTCAAGGATGTGTCGGAGATGAAGCGATCACGGATTGCATAGTAGCTGCAGCCGTAAATTGATCGTCTGGTCGGCTTCTGGTTTAGTCTTTGGAGACTAAGACTATAAAGAAACGGAGGACAAGCCCGCCGCTGGGGCTGGCGCCCAACCCGTTTGTTGAAGAGGTCCGGTCCTTGTGGAGAATTGAATTCTCGGGGATGGGAACGAGAGAGGCTCCACCTCTCCTCATAAAGGGCTTGGATGCTTGTGGATTATTGGACTTGAGAGGCGGGGAAACGGGGAAAGACAATCTGCGGCTAAATAATGTAGACAATCGCCGAGGAATGGGCTTGACATTTTTATCCGAGTCTTGTGTCTTTTTCCACCTATGAGGTTCGTGGATGATCACCGGGGGTTCAGGTTTTATGCAAGATTGGAATTTTCCGAACTTCGCTAATAAAGTTCATCGGGAGATTAAGATGACTTGAAAGCAAGTAGGTATCATGGATTGGTCAACGATGGAGAAGAAATAAATTGTACAAAGTTGGGAGATAGGAACAATGATAGAGTGAATAAAAGCGAGACTCGCAATGGGAGCCTATCCAAGAGATAAACACTTGCAAAAAGAAATCACAACGAGAGGGATATTAAATGCCTAAGAGAATGTACCCCGCAGAATGCAATGCCAATTACAACCCAAGTATGCCAACAGAATAGAAGGAGTCCACCCGCCAAATAGAAGGTAGAATAGAAAGGAACAGAAAGGCTGTAAAGATGTATGTATGGTTTGAGTGACCCAGCCACTCTTCATGTACGGCTCAGAACACAAGAAGTTCATATGATGAACCCCTGGCCCTGGGCTCCTTGCTGAGCTTATGACCGAGAGTCGGCCTCGGCGTTTCCAGCATCATTGTGGCTGTGAGAATCCCCGTCAGTCGGACCCTGGTTGTCCTGCGGACTCGCGGTTCCTTGCGTTACCGCACCACTATCCACGGGTTGATCTTGGTGACTCAGTCTTAAAGCACCGCCCAGCCATGCAAGCCCACCACTCCACGAATCGCTGAAACTGCGTAGACGACCAACTTCCTCGTCGTTTTTCTGTGTTGGGGGGGTATAGATCTCTGTGGCCAAAGCAGGAGTTGACTGTCCAGCCTCTCCAGGCGGTACGGCCAGACCGGTGGCAGATTGCAGTCGTGCCGTGGCAATGTTCAGAGGATGATCGAGACCATCGACTCCAAGGTCACCATCTTGGTAGCGAGCTTGGTCATGCTCGAAGGCACCGTCGAGTTGACGACGGCGTCCTAACTTTCGCCGTGCACGGTCTTTCAACGGGTTACCCTCGCCACGACGCAAAGATTCCGCAACGACGGCGCTAAACCCGCCAGAGAGAGTAGGAAGAAGCGGCCCAGGGGAAAAGCGATTGGATATGGAGTTGCGCATGGCTCGTCGTGATGGTGTTTCGAGAGTCGTATGGCTTCTCTCGGTGTTGTGAGCGTGGTCTAGCCCAGTAGGAGTTGATGCCCGCCGGGCGACAGGTGACTTGTTCTGAGAGTCCTCCTCAATGCCAGGCGCAGGGGGGAAGCGCAAGAGCACAGTTGACTCCTGACTACCATCAACTTCCGGTGCAGGTGGAGTGGTATGACAGTAAGTCTCGAGGTCGGATTTGGGGGTTTCGAGAGGTGCATCAATGGAGTCTGCCCAAGGGTTGGACATACGGGAAGGCGGTCGTAGTGGCGATGCGTGATCGAAAGATGGTCCTGAGAGAGGGGATTCGGCAGTCAATGAGCCAGCCGGAGAAGAAGGGGCACCGGAATGAGCTCCCCGGGGCGTAAGCTGGTCATCATCGATACCATCAATACCACGGCTTGTGAGTGACCCTGCTGTAGACAACACAGCATCCTCTTCCTCGTGATCAACGGCAAGTGTCTTTGGTGCTCGATATTGTTGGGCTGGTGGAGACAAGTCAATCCTGTCGCGATATCGCTCTCCATGCAGCAAGCCGATAGCCTCTTCTTCGTCGTCCGTAGAAAAGGTAGACTCATCGTCAGAACGAACTCGACCGCTCGTAATGAAGTAGACCCCCAGGAAGGTCAAGGCGCATCCTCCCACAAACTTTCCTGCTCGACCAGCCGACATCGACTCGAAATCACGGTAGAGCACAGCGCTTCCAACAATGACTGAGAGCGTAAATAGAACGAATTGAGTCGGAATCACCTGAGTCGAGTCAAAGCGCTGCAGGGCTCGGTTGATGTACCGTATTTGCATCAAGGCGCTGAAGACAAGAACGAAAACAAGCAGGTAGGTAATGGGGAATGTAATGACATGCCATAATGTGCCTGACAACAATGAAGAGACGCCCTTGGTAGACAAAGCCGTGTATCCACCTAATAAACACAGTCAGTATGGTCGTCTTATCGTATTTTGTCACGAGTACAGACTTACCAAATAATGCCACCAGGCCGACGTCGATCAAGATCGAGCGTGAGCCGTATGAGAAGCTGGCCCACATGAGACCAATGATCAGGCCAATAGTCAATCCCAGATAAAGCTCGAACTCCCAACGAGTGATCATCATCCAGATTTCACCAGGGCCGATCTTCTCCTCCGATGACCTGGCACTAAGCACAACCACAACAGCTCCAGCAATAGCTACCAGTACGCCCCAGAAATCCCGCTGTCGGAACTTTTCCTTGAGTAAGCAGGGTGCGATAACGCAGTTGGATATCAAGGCGACGACACCCAGTGGAGAGACGATCGATGCTGGCGCAAAGCCATAGGCGAGGAAGTTTCCCGTCTCACCCAGGACCATCAGAATGATACCAGCCCACCAGTACGGGGATCGCAAGTAAGATTTCCGGTCGTCGGAGTCTTCTGGGCGAGCGGTACTATCAGATGCGAACGAATCGCGTCCGCTAGAGCCTCGAGTGCCATGTGTTTCCCTCGGATGCGCATCTTCGTCATCGCGATAAGCTTCAAATTGCCCATGGCCATTGTGTCGATCCTGTTCCCGCGATCTGCCCCGACCATCACATCCGACGGTCCCGTACTGATTGACAGAGGAAGCCCCGGAGCGAGTTCGCCGCCGTTCAGCTTCCTTCTTGATCTTGTTCTGTTCCCATTCTCGTGTGATCCGAATATGCGCATAGCGCTGGATATTGAGCGCGACAGAGATCAACACGTTGCCGATCAGAGCAGTCACAATACCGATAAGCGATGACCACCTCTCCATGTTTCCTTCATCATCGCCATCACGACCAGAAGGGACTTGCGAGGTTGAGTTCGAGAAAGCCGAGTAAGAGTGCGTTGAATAGGAGGTCGGATACGGAGTTGCGGCGGAAGGCGCGATAGTCGACGAGACAAAAGAGGTGAGCAAGCCCGCTACCAGGGGATGCTGTGGTGAAGCCATCGAGGCGACAGAGTATAGACAACACCGCAATTAAGCAAGCGCAGTAGTAAACTCGGTGTCCCGCCCGAGATCTCCTCCTGAAGCCGCCCGAAGCCGAACTGAACTCTCCAAACAGTGATAGTTCGTCTTGAATTAGGTCGCGGTTGGGCGAAAGCTCTTCACAACACGATAGGCAGCATCTTGGAGCAGACAGCAGGGGAAGATCCGGTCAACTGTCGTTTCCGAAAGTGCCTCGCAGTCGCGTGTAGAAAGTCGGAGTGTTGGCGGCACCGCGCGGAGAGAAAGCGAGCGGAGAGATGCTGTGTCAGCACCGAAGGCCGTTTCTTTCTTAGGTACTTAGCTCCTTGCGCCAATCTCCAGCAGCAATACACTTTGCAAGAACCTCGCCTATCGCTAGACTTGCGCTAGTCAACTGCGCTCAAGCCAGAATACGCGCGAGGTCAAAGCCCATACTGCTTGTCTCGACTGTTGTAATTGGTAGTTAAGGTGGGCGCAAAGTGCAGTGCAGATCGCCTGGCTCTTGGGGGAGACGTCATCTTAGCAGCGCAAGAAAAGAGGGGAACATTCCACAGCAGAATACGCAAGGAGGGATGCCATGCGCAGCTTGTTTCATCGATGATACTGTTCTACGGAGTCCCTTTTCTCTTGTGGTCGTCTACATCTAGTTGTTGGTCTTTCCAAGCTCGACCAGAATACCTTCAAGTACTCCATATACTATAGCCTGATCATACAATGAAAACGACCATGGAGTGACTCATTAACCATGCATCTATTGGTCGCTATCGTACTCCCGTTGGCCTATTAGCACCTAGATCATAGTGACTAGGTAGCTCTTTAGCTAGCTCTGTGGCTGCGAGTCTAGGGAGGGCCAGCCAAGTAATATACAAACCCTAAACAGATATACTTCCTTTACCTACCCTCGCGGCACCGAGCAGAGGATATCGAATCAACGGTCAACATTGATGGGACCGAAATGGGGCTTCTCCCCCGTCAGAGCAGTCCTTCATTTACAAAGTCTACTCGATAATACCAATCTAATCAGAAGCCGAGGCTCTGTTTACAGCCATTGTCCAAATCGCGGGAACAAGATCATGAATATGGTAGTTCGCTTCATTTTAAGCCCAGTGCACAAGCACAGATATGAAATCGTGGGTTTATAATACATATGTTCAATCAGATCCATCATCATCGGCGTGCCTTTTTCTTCTCTGGCCCCGGCTCCTCGTCATCACTCAAGTCCGCATAAATCGCATTCGGTTGAGTCTCCTTGTACGCACGGGTAAAGATGGGATCTTTCTCAGCCTTCTCGGCATATTTCAAAAGTGCCTCTCGCGGATCCTCATCACGCATGGAGCTGAGAGGAATATTATCACGAATATACTTCTCATCAGACTGGGACTTGGCGAAAGGCGTCACCTGCGGCATGTGTGGGCGGCGCGGGTCCCTGGAGCGACCAGACGCCGTCAATCCGATCGTTGGATGACGGGCCGCAAATGTGGCGGAGCTGTAATGTGGGACACCGTTGGAGCCGACGACCACAGAGTCCCCAGAAAGTCCAGAGGACAGGTCTGTCGTGAGGGTTGGGTTGTCGTCTACATGGCGACGCTTGGGGGCCTTGGACATAACCAGGGCGGCTCCCTTGGTAGACATTGTTGGGTTATAGAGGACGTGTGTTTCAGCATTCGCGGAGCCAGTCAAGATTTGGTTGAGCTTCTCATGCCACAAAACAGTGATCAATGGCGATCCTGGAGTGACCGGAGTGACCAGTTCTGGCTTCAATGTAGCGGGGTTGAGAATGTGCAAGTGGCCCGTTTCAGAGCCGACAATGACATTTGCCGAACTCGGCGAGAATTGAATGTTCGATGTAGGATACCGGAAGGATGTCGATGGGTGGGTTACGGTTGTAATTGGTGACTTGAACTTCCGGGTATCCCACAGCTTGATAGTGTCGTCTCCGCCTCGACTGATAACAAGCCGTCCGTCCGCGCTGATATCCAAGCCACTTGTCCATGTATCCCGAGTATGTGCATCCCGAATTTCACCACTAGGTCGGTTGAAAGGACCATTACCACTCCACATGACCAGGCTTCCGTCTAGAGCCGCAGCAACCAGGACATTAGACCCTCCCTGTTTTGGAGAACCCCAGGCCACGGCGGTCACCTTAGTCCGTCCAGCAGACCCAGCAATCCTTGACTTGTGCACAATGACCTCCTTCTGGGAGCGACCAACATTGACATCCCAAATCCGTACAGTACTGTCCGATCCAGCCGTAGCACAGAGGTTTTCGTCTGTGGGACACCAAACGCCACTGGATACCTCCGAGGTATGACCCTTTGTATGGTGCGAATCCCGAAGGTACATGTCACCCTTCACAAACTCCGTCAGAGTCTCCCCATCTCGACTCAGAATTCGTGGCTGGGCTGTGGCAGGGACAACTAGAACATGGCTAGGAGAAAGCGGGTTGAAACCGACATAGTTAACGGCGTGAGTGTCCTGGGCCGCGGATTGCTTCTTCACGGAGGGATCGACAGACTTGAATGCGCGGATGGTCGAGGGTGTCATAGAGGCAAAGTCATGGAGCTTCAGTGTGCAATCAGTGGAACCTGTAATTAGTCGCGCCCCCGAGGGGTCCACGGTCATAGTTGTCACAGCGCGCTCATGGGTCTTCAAGACCAGCTCGTGAGACACGGGAAATTCATCCTCATCCTCTTCATCGCTGGATTCTTCGTCGTCATCAGAATCATCGTCACTGTCCTTAGGTTCTTGTGGCCTCTTTTCTGTCGCGACAGGTCCAGCTGTAGCTGGCGCGTTCGGTTCAGAATCAGTGAGTGACTTGGGTGCTGAGATCTCTGTTCGTCGGGACCGATCGATCTGAGATTCAATGTCGACTGATTTCTGTTGCTTCCCAAACCCGGAAGGAAAGAACTTTTTAAACGCTTCCTCGTCGAATCCGTCCATGTTTGAAGCGTGAGATGATGCGCTGAGGAAGAACTTGCGCCGCCGATAAGGCTGGCTCGGGCCCACTATCGAGCTTGTTTGCATAGTTTGCACCTCGGTAGCCCCAGCTTTGATGCCTCACTGGCCGCCAAGGTGGTTTGATAAGAACAGACAAATACAACGGCGATTCTACTATTGTTGATTAAATGATGAGAGCATTCTACAATCTATGAGTACCGATACAAGATAGACTAAAAATTCAATAGAGCTTTAGAGGAGTATCAATGCATGCCTTGCCCACAGATTATGGGTTCCATTAAAATACACACATCAAGCAGAGAAGTTTCCGACGTAGATCAATATCATCTTTCGCCGAGCACTATCTATCGCTTACAAGTACAAGCCCTCCACAGGGCCACCGTCCTGCTTCGTCTTCATGATGCGCTCACGGGCCGAACGGAAGTCGTCCATCTGTACCCGCATGCGACGCTCCCGCAGAGCCATGAGACCAGCCTCAGTACAAATTGCCCGAATATCCGCACCGGAGAGATCGTCCTTCTGGTTGATAAACTCGTCGAGGTCGACATCGTCGCCGAGGGACATCTTCGATGTGTGGAGGGTGAAAATCTTCTTCTTGGTGTTTTCTACAGAAGAAACAGGTCAGTCCTGCTGATATTCAACGAACGTGAATGAAGTGAAACTTACGGTCTGGGTTCTCAAAGAGAATCTTTCGATCAATACGACCAGGACGAATCAAAGCGGGATCCAGAGTCTCAATCTTGTTAGTGGCCATGATGACCTTGACATCACCGCGATCATCGAAACCATCAAGCTGGTTAAGCAGCTCCAGCATGGTACGCTGAATCTCACGCTCACCACCCGATGTGGAATCATAACGCTTAGTACCGATGGCATCGATTTCGTCGATGAACACGATGGACGGGGCGTGCTCGGCGGCAACGGTGAAGATCTGACGAACCAACCGCGGGCCATCACCGAGATACTTCTGAATCAGCTCGGAGCCGACAATGCGTAGGAAAGTGGCACTCGTTTGGTTGGCGACAGCCTTGGCCAAGAGCGTCTTTCCTGTTCCGGGTGCACCGTAGAGGATGACACCCTTGGGTGGCTTAATACCCATCTCCTCATACAGCTCAGGATGCAGAAGTGGCAACTCGACGGCTTCTCGGACTTCCTGAATCTGGGATTCCAGACCACCAATATCGGCGTATGACTCGGTAGGTGCCTTATCGAGCTTCATCACAGACACGAGCGGATCTGACTCCTCCGTCAACACACCGACGACTGACACGGATTTGTGATGTAGCAGAATGCTGGCACCTGGCTCGAGCAGATCCTTGTCGACGAAGGACATGATTGAGACGTAGTACTCAGGGCCAGTCGCGCTGGAGACGATGGCATGGTCGTCATCAATCAGCTCCTCCAGGTTACCAACGCCCATCGGGCTGCCTCGCATATCATCAACCCGACTCCGCTCATCCGCGTTGCGGTCTGACACTTCCGGATCTTCAGTTCGAGCAGGACCTTGGGCGGCCTGGGCCTTGGCCTTGCGAAGCCGCTCCATGTTCTCAACATACTCCTCCTCTAGCAGCAGGTGGTCGTGAATTCGTTGCATCCGGAGGTATCGCAGCTTACATCTCGACGTAGGGTAGATGTCTGGGAGCTTGGAGGCGGTACTGGGTCCGGCGGCCTTGCGCTTTCTCCGGCCAATGCGAGTGGTAGGGGGTGGTGGTGGCTCGTACTTGGGCTTCTCCTTCTGCAGGGCACGGCATCAGAGCTGTCCAGTGGTTACAGATTCCAAGGGAGATCATACCTTCTTGTCCTTATCATCACGTCCATCACCTCCAGGGCCACCGCCCATGTTAGACTGTTGGTTACCCTGTTCGATCGCGCATGTCAGTGAACTGGATCCGGATGGACGGAGATCGACCGAGCGTTGAGACTGACCATGTCTGTCAGCCAGCGACAGGAGCTCTGTCAGCGGCTAGTGGGTAAATTTGAAGGTGGTGATAAGTTGCGGCAAGATCCAAGCTCGATGAGGTTGAATGGGGATGGAGATAGGCAGTTGGAAGGGATGGGTTGGCAATGCAGTCGGAGAGGTTGCTGGTGCTCGGGGGTGAGCAAGCTGGAAGCTGTTGCCATCACACCACGTGACTGTTGACGCCTGAGGCTGAGATATGCGGTCATTGCTGCCTTTGTGCCTTATCCCGAGTCCGCGGTCCCTCTTTTCCATGCAGCTTCCGGCAACAAGCAAGACAATTCAAATCCAGACCGGCAACCGATTGGCCTAATAGGTTCAGTGTGCCATATAAGGCCGCTTGAGTCTTTACACTGATATAATCTCGATTCCGAAGCTTACTGCGGTTTTCCGGGGCTAATCTTTAGCTAAGCGGCGCTCATACTTCCCCTCCATTGGTGAGATTCCAGAGCTTCAGCTGGCGATTGATCGTTGCCTATTGCGGTAGTAAGCGTTTCCCTCTCTATATCTATCATACGTGCTGTGATTTTAAGATTGAAATTCTAAGCAACCATTCACATAGAGCTCGAGTCCAATCGTCTTCATCCAAGCGCTTTCCGCGGCTAGGAAGCACACGATCACCTCTCGTGTATAGCGCGGTACAGCTTACACATCGCACATCCTCTTGACCGTGAGATTGTTGAATTTGGTCCGAGCTCACTATACAACATGGCTGGCAATCGGACTCGGCGCATCGCCAAGGAATTGGCTGATATCCATGCCGATGCCCACTCGCAAATCACGGCGGAGCCCATGGGCGGGCAGGATGATGTGACACACCTTCGAGGAATCTTCCCAGGACCCCCGGATACTCCCTACGAAGGTGGCACATACAAGGTTGACATCAAGATTCCCACCGATTACCCTTTCCGGCCTCCACTCATGAAGTTTGAAACCAAAGTCTGGCATCCGAATGTTAGCAGTCAAACTGTGAGGGTCCTATAGTGCAAGGTTGAGATGCATAAGAATGGTTGCTCACTGACATGATTTTAGGGTGCTATTTGTCTCGATACTCTCTCCAGTGCTTGGTCCCCGGTTCTCACTATCAAGTCCGCGCTCATCTCCTTGCAGTCATTACTGAGCACACCAGAGCCAAAGGACCCGCAAGATGCAGAGGTTGCAAATATGATGCTACAAAGACCGGAGGAATTCAAGCGTGTGGCGCGTGAATGGGCCGTCATTTACGCAGGTGCCCCTTCAGATGGTTCGGACGCTCAAGCAGGAACGACGGAATCACCCTTCACGATTGAAGATGATTCTCTTGCCCAGTAAGTAATACATGCATACTAAAGCTGAGCAACGTATACGCTAACCCAAGACCAGATACAATGGTTATGACAAGGCGCTTGTTGACAACTTTGGTGCTATGGGATTCCAAGTACCGGATATCGTGAGAATATTTGAAGAGCTTGGGATTAACCACCGGAGTCACCAGCTGGATGAGGGTCAAGTCGATGATGTTTGTGCACGCCTACTCGCAGGTGTATGATCTCGCTGAAATTTATTGCATTGCTCTGGTGTCTAGGATGGACATACATTAGCTTGAATCAGAAGAAAACATTTACCTGTAACATTTCCTAGCAGTTGTTCTAAGGAATAATCAGTGTCCGCGCTATCTAGTAGGTGTAGTCGTATGCATCTGCTCTGTTTGGATGCTCCTCTTATCGATAAGCCACTCAAAAGCCAACCTTGCTCAACCTCCGCACTGTAAGTAATCTTCGACGTTACCTACTTTTCCAAGCAGGACACTAATTGCTGACTTTCGATCTCATAACTACCCGACAATTCTGTTCTTTTCAATATAACCAAACCCCAGGAACTTAACCTCCCCTCCCGACTCGTGCAATCACCTACCCCGCGGCGGAAAGCAAGGCTTTCTTTGAACCGCCAACATGATCGAAGACGACATCTACCGCACATCCTCTCAATTCCGACTCTGGTCCTATACTGAGAGCTCATTGAATACTCTCCGCACCACGACCAACAATATCGCAAGTGAGCGAGTGCGTGCCGCGCTGCGTCGAGCTCGAGAACGCCATCTCTCCGCCACACCCTCTGCGACAGGAACACCACAGCCAGGAAGTGACGCCGAAGAGAAAGATATCGAATGCTTGACACCCGAGGAAGAGCTCGTACTGGTTCGATACTATTGTGAGAAGACAGTCGAGCTGGGCGATACATACAGACCGCCACTTCCTACCAATGTCCGAGTAAGTCGCCTAACTGCCACTTGACCCAGGACACACCTCAGAGCTATGGAAATCTACCAGCTTAGCTAGAATAGCAAAATACTAACATATATCACTTCCCTCACCAGGCCACCGCAATCCAATACCTCCGTCGCTTCTACCTCACAAACTCCCCAATGACCTACCACCCCAAATCCATCATGGCCTGCGCCCTCTTCGTCGCCACAAAAACAGACAACTACTACATGTCCCTCCGGTCCTTCGCCGAAGGAATCCCCGGCGACACAACACCCGACGATGTCATCGCCCCCGAATTCCTCCTCATGCAAGGTCTCCGCTTCACATTCGACGTCCGCCATCCCTTCCGCGGCCTCGAAGGCGGCGTCATGGAACTCTCAGCCATAGCCCAAGGCCAGGGTAAACCGGCACCACACCTCCCACAGCATACACCGGAAACCCTGAAAGAAGGAATTCTCAATCTTGCGCCCCCTCCCGTCCCGGCATCTTCAATCACAGACCGAATCGGCCGTGCGCACGGCGCTACGCGCGAACTCCTCAAATCCGCTGCGCAAATGACAGACGCGTACTTTCTCTACACACCCTCGCAGATCTGGCTAGCAGCTTTCCTCATCGCGGATAGACCTCTAGCCGAGTTCTACCTCGACACAAAACTAGGTGGTCCCATCGATCCATCCGCCATGGAAACAGACACCTCTAACACCCAGAACACACTCTCCGAGCTACGCACAAAACTACTACAAGTCCTAGCAGAGTGCGCCGTACTCCTTCAATCGTATACGCCCCTCTCATCCGACCCGGATCAAATGAAGAGTCTCAAACGTATCGCGAAGAAGCTCTATCATTGCCAGAATCCCGAGAAGGTGAATTTGAAGCGTGATACTGCGGCGCCGCGGTTGACGCCTGCTGGTGATGGCGGGACGGTGACGTCGGAGAGTGAGACGGAGCGGTTGGCGAAGAAGCGGAAGTTGGAGATGGAGTCTAAACACCGTGGGGGGCATGATGTGTTTGGGCCGGAGTTGGTTCCGGATCGGACGAGGCATTGATGGGCGGAGTGGTGATGGCTGCTATATAGAGGGGGATAGTATCAACATCTCACGAGCCTGGGTTGGGCGCGATCTTTCCTGAAGATAATACAATCCATCTCGAACTACTTACTCAACCGGTTTGTTCACTACGGCTCTAACCAATCTAATATGAAGAAATGTAAGCGCGAACAAGAACTAGTCATTTCGCAAATCTATGAGACCACAGCCTCAATCAGCAGCAACTAGACTAGACCCTCTATCAAACACAATGCAACCCGCAAAGCAGGCGAAAATAAACAAAAAAAAGATCCAAGGAAAAGTTTCGACAATCCAGCGGGATGTATATCCGCCACGATGTCGAGGGGGAATGAGGTTTCATGACAGCAAGCAAGGGAAACAGAACAAATATAGGCAAAACAAAAGTGGGAAATGATGAACAAAAAACCATCATCCTGTCTTCCCACCTGGCCCGAGAAAAGGGAGGAGGGCTAGGAACAGGAACGGGAAAGCGGGCAATAGCCCGGTCTAAAAACCAATACAACTTTTGAAAGCGCGGGGCATTGCAATTCCCTCAATTCACGTCTAGCATTTCGTCGTCATCAGAGATAGGAAAGGGGGGAAAAGAGAAGTGTGTGTGGGGGGGACAGAACATGGGAAGTCTGCTGTTTAGACGGCACCGGCGGAAACCATCTTGTCACGCAGGTACTTCTTGTACTGGCCGATGCTGCCATCCCAGCGGCGGACGGTCTTGTTCTCACAGACCAGGATGTCCTTGGCGATCTTGTCCAACAGACGGAAGTCGTGGGAGACGACGACGACACCACCGTTGTAGGCATTGATGGCATCAGCCAGAGAGTCGATGGTAGGAATGTCGAGACCGTTGGTAGGCTCGTCAAGCAGAATCATGTTGGGGGACTCAATAGCGAGCAGGGCAAAGACGATACGACTCTTCTGGCCCTCAGACAGAGTGCCCATGATGGCAGTCTGAGACTCACCAGACAGACCGTAGCGGCCGAGCTGCTGGCGCCAGTACTGGTAGTCCTGGGACTTCTCGGGGAACTTGTCGCGGACGAACTCGAGGGAAGACTTGGTCAGGTCGAGCTGCTCAGCAGAGTGCTGGGAGTAGACACCGAGCTTCAAGTGAGTGTGACGGCTGACGGTACCACCGATGGGGCTCAGCTTGCCGGTCATCAGACGCAGCAGAGTAGACTTGCCAACACCGTTGGGGCCGACCAGGGCGGTACGGGAGTCCATGTCGACACCAAGGTCGAGGTGCTCGTAGAGGGTGTCCTCCCACTCACCAGAGTAGGAGAAGCTGACATCGTCGAAGGACAAGACGGGAGGGGGCAGCTTCTCAACATCTGCGAAGCGGAAAGTGAAGACACGATCGGGGATGACGGGCTGGATGAAGCCATCGGCCTCCATCTTGTCGAGAATCTTCTGGCGAGACTTGGCCTGACGGACCAAGTTGGCATAGGTACCGGCGGAGGCAATGAACTTCTTGATGTGGGAAATTTCCTCCTGCTGCTTGGTGTAGGCCTTCATCTGGTTGGTCTCCTGCTCGGAGCGAGTCTTGTGGTAAGAATCGTAGTTACCACCGTAGTAGAGGAGCTGCTTCATGCGCATATCGATCATGTTGGTGCAGACACCGTTCAGGAAATCCATGGAGTGAGAAACCAGGATGAAGGTACGGTCCCACTTCTTGAGGTACTCCTCGAGCCACACACAGGCCTCGAGATCCAAATGAGCAGTGGGGTCATCGAGCAGAAGCAGCGAAGGCTTGACGAAGAGGGCCTTGGCGAGGGCCACACGCATACGCCAACCACCGGACATGTCCTTGGTCTTCTTGTGAATGGTGACCTTGTTGAAACCGAGACCGGTCAAGATCAGAGAGGCACGAGTGTGGAAGGTAGAGGGGTCCATCTTGTCCATACGCTATTTCATAATTTTGGTCAGCAAATCTTCATATACCTCAGGTTGCACAGATATAGCCCGACAGGCTGCAAAAGATTGGAACTCACGTCGTACAGGTCCTCGAGGATAGGGTTCTCGGGACCATCCTGCTCGAGAATCTCCTCGGCCTTCTTCTCCATGGCATCAAGCTGAGCCTGAGCCTCATCCACAACCCACTCCAGAGCACCCTTATCGGTGAGGGGAGCACCCTCGTTCAAAAGGTACAGATCGATGTGTTCGGGGAAGGGGAACTCGCGGGTCGCAATAGCCTTGAGGAGGGTGGACTTTCCGCAACCGTTCTCACCAAGCAGACCGTAACGACGGCCGAAGTTGAGCTCAAGGGTAGAATCGGTGAAGAGGACCTTTCCGTGGAACACCAGGGAGGCGGAGGTGATCTTGACGTCGCGGGAGGCGGGCAGAGATGAAAGCACACCGGTAGTGACACGATCGGACAGACCGTGCTTGTCCAACTGTGCGGTGAGCTTCTCGACATCCTTCATCTTAGCATCGGTGGTGGCGGGCTGCTCATCACCGTTGGCATCGACCTCGACGGTGGGCTCGTCCTCCTTCTTGGTGCCGGTCTTCTTGGCCTTCTTTTCGCCAGTTTCGGCGCGCTTGGCCATACGGGCGGCCTTGGAGGCAGAAACCATATTGGCGGTTTAAATGTGAATAAAAGGGAATTGGTTGAGAAAGAGGGCGGGGGAGGGGGAGAAAAAGGAGGGGAGGAGGATGAGAAAAGAGGATCGAGTGAGGGAAAGACCCGTAACAATAGTCGAAGAGATTGAAGGCAAAGAAATGCAAAAAGAGACTGAAGTGGAGCGCCTGGCGGGGCGGAGAGTAGAGGGGCGAAACAACTCGAGTGGCAGTCGAAGTGGGGGTTTTGGGCGAGCCCTTATCGATTAGAAAAAGTTGAAATTTCACTTCTGAAACTGATTCAGTTGCCGGGGTCTCCTGAAAGATAGAAGATAGTCAGAAAGAAGAAAGACTCGGATAATCTCTTTCGTTTTGAAAACCTCGACGGTGAATCGTAAATGCGAGAATGAACAAAAATTCAACCTGGTGGGCCGTCCGGGCCTGCACCCAGAGCGCTGATTTGCTGTAGGCCGACGAGGGCTGCTGGGGACGTCACCGCACGGTCGGGCAGAAGTTGGTGGCCTGCGGGCCTGAGGAATGAATAGCCTGAGAAGAGTGGCGTTCAGGTGTCAAGGTGTCAACTCTTTTTGCCACTGAATTGCGACGAGTCTGGTTGGTTGGAGATAGGGACGTCTCCGGCGTAACCTAGTTGAGTTTAGCACCATCTCTCCAGGAGGACTGTACGAGGCGCTGGGACAGATGATAGATCGTGGTTGGTCGGTTGACCTAGTCGTTATCATGAATTATGTATGTACAAGATCCCATCTCCATCTCTCTCCCTTTTAGATTCTGTCACTGATCTTCTCCAGCACCTGTCTCTCTTCAACAGACATAAACACTCCATCAGGCACTAGAATCTCGCCTCGCTCAATCACAATACGACGAGGAACATCGGTCAGGCTCTCCTCATAATGACTGGGCACATCTGAACCAGCCTTGTGATGGATCTTCTCTTCATCTTCGGCCTTTTTCCTCGACAGGGGATGTGACGTCCACCAGTACAATGGATACTGTCGCTGGATATTGTTGACAATCAGTGCCACCACCTGCATCAGGACCACACCCAGCATCATGATCGGGAACAAGAACCAGCCCAGACCCGCCATCTGCTCATTTGTGACTGCCAGAAGGGCCGTCGCACCCGCCGGCGGATGCACGGTACCAGTCAACAACATGGCAGCGGTGGTGAGCCCACAAGCCAGAGCCCCGCCAAGCGAAGTATACTGTTCAGCATGGGGACTCAAAGCAAAAAGCTTCGAGATACTAACGCCCATCAAACAAGCCCACATCTGACTGAAAAAGGCATTACGCGGTTGTGCAAAGGGCGACTCGATCGCGCAGAACTCAATGACGGCAGCAGCACCCTAGTCATTCGTCCGCCGTTAGCCAGATGAAACATGAAAAGAGTCATGACGAGCGCAGA
Organism: Penicillium ochrochloron; assembly: GCA_022985105.1. Taxonomy (NCBI): domain Eukaryota; kingdom Fungi; phylum Ascomycota; class Eurotiomycetes; order Eurotiales; family Aspergillaceae; genus Penicillium; species Penicillium ochrochloron. Next base: position 43,059 of record JAAVMA010000015.1, read on the forward strand.
ACTTACAAAACTTCCCACGACAGCTGGTGCGTCTCGAACTTCGAAGGACGGGATGCGCGCCGATACTTCGGCGACTAGGGCTACGCCGCAGAACGATCCGACCAGCGACCAAAAGGCGATGACTACGTTCCCCAGCGGTCGCGGTGCAGTTTCCCGATAACCCAGAAAATGGGAGATTTGCCGGGGTAGTAGGTACAACCTAGGCGCTGGCACCCAAGGGTTGATAAACCGATCGATGTCCACATGCCATGTCCTGACATCGGACAGAGTCATCGGCCCATGCAAAGTGTGCGACATGATGACAGAAAGAAGAAACCGAGTCGTGTGTCGTGGCACGACGTCCGTCAAGCGAATATCAAAAGGGCGTATGTATGTATGGACTGAACTAACCAGGTACCCGACGGGATAACGGTATCACCCCCACGGAAAGAAAGGAAACTCTTGAAGAAAGGTCAACTCCCCTGGAGAAAACATTGAATAAAGACAAGACAAGACATCCTCTCGCCCGTGTCTCCTTCCCCCTCTCGAATTTCTTCTCCTCTCCTCAGTGTGCCGGACTAGCCGTGTCGTCGTTACTCTTCAGTTTCTCCGCGGACTAGGTGCCAGGGCCTGGTACCCGTTGCAAAAAAGCTTTGCTTTAACGTCGACGGTGGTTCGGTCGCGGGCTCGGTGCTGCTGGGCGTCTTTGCCTACCAGTCATTGCGTTTGCATTTGGTAACAGAAATTCCTCTTTGGGTTTTAGTGGCTTGGCATGCGATGATGTCACTTGTGAGATCCCGAAACCATCGTAGGACTGGAATGCGGGTAGGTGGTATGTAAGAGATTGCGGAGGATATGTTGTGTCTCAGCCAGTGAAATGATGAATATCAAGTGAGGGATCTAAGGGATTTACTCTATTACTCCACGTGGGTTTTCCAATAGTAGATTTGATAAGGCAGGATCGAACGCCTCTAAAGCTCGGACGAAGCTCGGGCGGTAGGGCTGATGTACGAAGTACATACTTTCGTGCGGAGTATACTCGGGCACCAGGATATCCTTGTTTAAACACGATCTTACTCTTGCGGTGAGGATCGCTGAAAAGAAAATCTGTCATGCGGTATCGATCACCAGTCGAATGATGGACTAAGAGATGATCCGTGAGCCATCAGAATGAGGTTGCAGAATCCATCGAGCAAGACCTTGGATGAGCTAAAATCGGAGTACAGTATATCTAAGCTAACCCTTTTCCAATCTCTCATCTCTTGATCCAGACTTTTGAATTGCAACTATAACTCCTGCTGTAAAGCATTTGCATATATCATCCGACAAATTCCATTACCACTGACCCAGCTGAACTAGGCTCATCCATCCTCACCCTTACCCGCAACCACTGCAGTCAAATCCTCTTACATCCGCATCCTCTCAATCCTCAAACCTCTCCAACATTCCTCCAACAACCCCCCTCAACCCCCTGAAACGGTAACCCCACACACCAAGCCCTCGGATACTCCATCCCCCACTTCGCCATCAAACACCTCAAATCCTCCTCACAACCCGGCACCACATTAACAAACACCCGATCCCCGTGGGACATCGGTTCGGAATGCACCGCGCCTTCATCCTCGCCAACACGGAAGAATACACATTCCCCGCGTTGTGCTTGGATAACACCCTCTCCGTCAAAATCACCACAATGACCATCACCATTGCATTGACCGTTGCGATGATACCCGCCCAGTGCCGCGGCGAGTGTAGCCCGTACTGAATCTGCGGCTGAAGCACATCCTACGCAGCGGATGGAGAGGCAGATGTGATCAGGGTTTGCGGAGCGGATGGTCATTTTGGTTGTTCGTTGGAGGGCGCGGGCTTGGGCGTTGAGGTGGGGTGCGATGAAGAGTGTCCCTGGGCCGAGGAGGGTGGTGGTGAGTTTCCAGTTTGTTGGATTGGGGGAGGAACTGGTTATTTGGACGGAGGGGGGTGTTGCTGTTTGCTGTTTTTCATCTGCGGCGTTCAGAGTCGTAGATGAATTGTAGTCTTTGCTGGATTTGCGGAAGTGGGAGAGATGAGACGTTGTTCGTTTGTGGAATTTGGTTGCATTGGAGAAGGAGGGGAGTAGAGAGCGGCGGTTTTGAGATTTGGAGTTGGAGTTTGATTTGGATTCGGGGGTATGGGATGTCCCTGGTGAGAAGAATAGATCATCCGTGTGCCATCGCGGGATATCGAATTCGTCGGAGCCTTGACTTGCGCGTATCGTCAACCAGTAGGTTGAAATATTGTTTGCCTCGAGGAATTCGTGCACGAATTCTAGGAACGAGAATAACGGGTCCACGATTGAGCCGTTGACGGTGGCCTGGGCCCAGGTATGGAATGAGGAGGGTAGGTTCTTTGCGTTCAGGGGGAGGAGGGGCCCGCAGTATGTCCACGATGAGGTCGCATTGAGGGTAATATCCTCGTCTGTCGTTGACGATGGTAGATGTTGTTGATGATCATAGTCGATCCCGTCCCATTTCGTTGGGTGGGAGAGGATCTTGAACTCTGGGAGCGAGCTTGCGTCCATGGTCCTAGCTTCTAGAGCCTCAGCCTTGTTTCCGCAGTTCCGATTGAAGTGGAGATCAACTTGTCAGGAACACAATTATCTTCGGTTTCGACGGCAGGCAGGGTATTCTTTTTTTGCTGGGCAGTGGTTCGTTCAAGTCAACAGAAACAGGCAGAGTCGCACTGGAAAGAAATTCTCAGGCTGCACTCCCTGGCTCGGACCTCTCCAGGCATTTGACCTCCTGCATGACGCCCATGTGACTGCGCTATTTCGAGGGCTGCAAGCTAGTGAAAAGGTGGCTTGGCCACGCCGTACATTAGCAGTTTCATCGTGGGCCTCCCGCTGGGTGAGACGATAGAACTATGGCAGACTGGCGGGAATGGGTAGCCCTAGAGCCTCTGATGTGTTGGAGGAGTGGAGTGGTTCCGGGTTTGGGCAGCAACTTGGTCGATGAGGGAACCAATAAGAAAGCACTTTGTGGCAGAAGGGGAGGAATCTGAAGATGTTCCAGAATTGATGGAGTTTAGATTTTGACTAGCAGATACCTGACTCGTTGGTCGATGGGGTCTGGATCTAGTTTATTGGTTGTTGACTCGTTCGATGTTTCTTGGATTTGAAGCTTGGGTGAGGAGTGGAACAAGCATTAAACAATGGCTGCTTTTCGGACCCCATCTGCCGAGTGATTGTAGTTAGACTGAAGGAGCTTTGCCAAGCTGTCAGCATTATCTCATCACATCACCACGGCCAATTGCCGGAAATATTGCATCCGCTGAGCAGTAAGCAGTCATACAAAATCAGACAACCCAAGAAGAATATATATCCAATTTCAATGTCTATCGAGTATCCGCTAATCATCACTGTCGTTTCCAATTTTTAAGTACATTTCCACACCTCCCAATCTCAAACATCCAGAGTCTTGCCAGTGGCAGAGCTCTCCCGAGCCAGCTCAATCAGACGAATGACCTGAGCCGCCTCGGCGCCACTGGCGGGGAGATCCCCCTCACCACCGAGAGCCCGGACCAACTTGCGGTAGTACTCAGTGTAGGTCGGAGGCTCCACGGTAGGAACAACCTCCTTGACAGGCTTGCCGTCCTGGATGGTGGTCAGAGTACCGTAGCGCTCGCGAGGTTCACGGCCGTAACCGTTATCCTGGGGCTTGACGCCGGCCTTGAGCTGGTCTTCTTGGATGTCAAGGTGGAACTAGGAAAAACGTTAGCATGCGACACTCCTTGTCTATCATCCAATGATGACCACTGGTTGTGGGAAATCGGATCTCACCTTCTTGAAGCTACCCTTGTCACCTCGCACCCAGAAGCGCAGCTGCTCCTCCTCGGGGCTGACCACGGTCGCCTTGGCGGTGACCAGAGTGCCGTTGGCGTAGTGCAGCAGGACCGTGAAGGAGTCCTCAAAGCCCGAGGCGTTCTGCTCCCGGGCCGAGCCGATGAAGCCAGTCACTCGCTTGGGGAGACCCAGCAGGTGAACGGCCTGGTCGAGCAGGTGGGTGCCCAGGTCATACACGGCAGAGCCACCGGGGATGACCTTGTTCTTCCACTTGTGAGCATCGGCGGACGGTTCCTCGGGGCGGTGGCGGTCAAAGTGGGTTTCGAACTCGGAGATGCGGCCGAGGGAGCCGTTCTTGACCAGCTTGGAGAGGGTGACGAAGTCGGCGTCCCAGCGACGGTCTGGATAGGCGCGCAGCGCAGTTAGCATTGCAATTGACAAGTAAAGCCAGGAGTTGGGAAAGGTGGAGGCATACTCTGGTACACGGCAAGCAGCTTGTTCTGCTTGTTGGCAATGGCGACGAGCTCATCGGCTTCCTTGAAGGTGGGGGTGAACGGCTTCTCGCAGACGACTATAGCACGCGTTTAGTTCAAGCTCGTAATTCTTGCAGATTGTCAATGTGCCACTTACCGTGCTTGCCAGACTCCAGGGCCTGCTTGACCAGAGCAAAGTGCGAGTCTGGGGCGGTGGTAATAATCACCAGGTCGACTGCGGGGTCCTGGAACAGCTCGTCGGTGGTGCAGTAGGACTTGACACCGGGGTGGTCCTTCTCCGCATCATCTTCGGGCTTGGGAGTACGCTGGACGACCGCGTAGAGCTTCAGCTCAGGGATCTGCTCGACGAAGGGGATGTGGAAGATCTTGGCACTGAAGCCGTAGCCGACCACGCCGACATTGTAGGTCTTGGTGGCCATGATGTCACCAGGAGGGGATATAGAAGGGTGCAAAAGTCGGAGAAGGGGGAATTGAGGTAGACTGTAAAGTACACCTCAGGAAATACAAGGGATTGAGGAATGGATTGTAGAAGAGAACTAAATTCGAAAGAAACGGGCAGTCATGACAACTTATATTTGGCCATTGCGGATTTTGCACGCCGATGCGGGGAGGTGGAAGGTCCTGGCGACGGCAACGTTTGGGAGAGCCCCGCCCGACCCAACAACACCAGCCAAAGACCGACACTGCAACGTGCAACTGTACAGTCTCCAGCCTCTAGTCTCCAGTCTCCAGTCTCGGCCTCCCGAAGTGGCAACACCCGATTCGGCTTCTCTTCTGAGTCCTGACAGGGTCTACTGCAGAGTATGTATTGCTATTTGCACACCCTGAATTGCTAATCATACACCATTTGTCTCTTGGGGATGCTAATCGCATGGGTAATACCATAACCGATCACTCAAGCGGCAAAGGGTGTGGCGTACTTTTCTACTCTGCACAAGTCTACGGGAATGATTCTCCGGAGCACAGTATTCCCACTATAACCAGTGGCACTGGCTGCTTGATAATCAAAATCATTGCTGTCATTTCGGAATTGTCTCATCTTCTCATTCTGTCATTCTCATACAGCTGGATCCGTCCGATCGTGGTCTTGTCCGAGTCGTCCCCACCGACCTGCCGGGTCATCATTTCCTTCTGGCCACCACGATGGCTCTATGCCTCCTCTACCCCCACGCACCGGGTGACTTCGATGGCATCCTGTAAATCAGATTAGCAATCACTCCCGACAGAAATTTCCAACAGGTCCCAAAGACAAGCAATGATCTCAATGACTCACTTTTTGTCCCTCCGGCTGTTGCAACACACTCTCGTATTGGAGATTAGGATTCCCAATAACCTCAAACGCAGGCGTATCACCCTCGGGCATGAAAGAATTGACAGCACGCTCCCGAATACCCTCAACATTATACCCCTTCGTAGGCCCTTGCTTCGCAGCCTCCCGCTTCTGCTCAACACTGCTCCGCACATACTCCAGGTATGGCGGGTTCCCAGGATGAATCACATTATCAGCCGCAAGCACCGAGCCAGGAACGATCATACCCAGGTGCTCGCACAGCTTCAAATCCGTGGTATACGCCGGCTTATAATGGTCAATAAAAATGAGCTCGATCTTGGTCACGTCGCCGCTGCGATACAACTTGTCCAGCGACACGTCGCTCCGACCAACAATGACCCGCACAAAGTCCCGCAGACCAGCCAGTTCGATGAGCATGTTCGCAATGGCCGCCCATTCCGGGTTCAGCTCTAGACTGAGGTAGCGCTTGCCGCCATTGCGTCGTACCGCCTCGCCGAAGAGGATGGCCGAGTAGCCCACGTAGCAGCCCAGTTCGATCATGGTCTTGGGCTTGATTTCGTCGATGAGATCGGTTACGATTTTGCCCTTGGGCTCGCCGACGGTCATCATGTCGTAATCTTTTTCGAATTCGTTCATTAGGTCGAGCACCTTTTGGGGGTGGCCTCTGATGTCATCGAGGTTGGGCTGGCCGTAGACGAAGTGAAGGAGCTTCATTTCTCGACCTTCTTCGCGCTGTGATCGGGTTCATCATTAGTAAACTAAGGAGCTGTAGAGAATGCAAGAGTACAAATCTCGACTCACTGAACGCTCTCCGACCCGGGGGTGCGGGGGCGGCGAATCGCCCAACGGCATGTTTAATGCAGGGGAAGATAAACCCGGACGGGAAGGAGTATGTATGGACGTATAGTCGGTTTGACGTTGAAGTTTGCTGTGAGGAAGAGAAAGTGTTGAAACGGGCCCTTTTGACAAAAAAAAGGATCGAGCGGATCGGATTGTACACCCGCGAAAAGAACCGCTTTTAAGACCCTCGAATACCTAGTTACCAAGAGTGAGTAGTCAGCGTTGCGTCGCGATGAGCAATACCCTCCCCGCATGAACCTCTCCGATTGGCGATGCGGGCAGCCGAACCGTATAGCTCCTGGCTGTTAGTAGTATGTGGTCCCGAGGATGCTGACTGGCAGTTGCAGTAGTGCCCTCGGGGATAAGATCTGAAGAGGAGCGGTTCCTCTGATAGGTAAGGCTCAGTGATTGGAAGGATATCCTTTTCTTTGTTCTGAGTTGTGCTAATCAGGTATTTCTCGCGGACTTTGGAGGCTCGGAAGTAGTCTTTCGGGTAGTTTGCGCCGAAAATGCCGACTCGCTTGGGAAAGACAGAATTGGAAATTGGTTGGTCGGAGGTTTGAGATAAAGTCCGAGCAGGGTTCGGAATTCGGATCCCACGAGGAGATGGTGGTGCTATGAACTAACATGAATTGGGTTGCTGCGATGGAGCTGTTCAAAGTTCTATTCTCTGACTTCAGCGCCCATGTTACCTACCCCTCGTGAGTTCTGGCGCCCAGGGTAGCCTTGCATAGCCCAGGATCTATAGTATCCCTAGGTATGGATATGAAACGAGGGCTAATATATAACTAGATTTTGAGAATCTATGACAAGGGGATAGCAAGGCTCTGAAACCCTTAGATTAGGCCCATGGAATGAGTCTTGGTTGTTATATTGTGTTTAGAGAGCTCCATTCGAAACGAAGCTCAGTCTAACATCGGCTTTTCACGCTCTCGCATCTTGGCCCATGATTATCATGCAGGCTCGGCGTGAGCTATCCTTATTTCCCGCCGAAGTGATCCTCGGTATTTTCTGCTCGCTATCTACATTTCCCGATACATTACATCTCTCGGCAACCTGTCAAAAACACCGACAAATATTCCACGACAATGTTAGCACTATTTACCATTATGTGAGCCCAATGGCAATTCCTTGCCGACGCTATGCGCGAAAACTTCTGTCAGATCAAGGTGGTTCACTACCAAACGAGACTCTGACGGTTCAAAATTTCCTGCATGCAAATGACCCGAAACTCCATCGTGATGGAGGAATCTGTTGTCCATTTTAATGAGACGGTCGTTTGAAGATGACCCATAGACGCCGTGCTCGTATGTTTGTCCTAACCTAGCAACTTTCCATCTTCAACAGCTACATTTGTTAATAGCTCAACAGACAACCCCGGTGATAAGAGGTTCTTCAACGGCAATATAATACGTCCTCCTTACTTGACTAAACGTGAGCGTCCACGATTTGTTCGAGCAGCCTATCAACTATGGAGTCTTATTCTCCTTGATCCTGTATTAAGGAAGCTGAGGATAAGCACACTTAAATACAAAGACATGTACACGCTCATGGATTTAGCGCAACTTCAATTCTGGGCCGATGGAGTATTGATCCTAGACAGAGAAACCATGGACATTGAAAATGCCGAAGCGGGACTGGTCGAACGTCTTGGTCTGTATGACCTGAGAGCAGCATGTACGCGCATCGTCGGAAAGTTTTATCACGAGGGGAGAAGCCCTTTCGTTTGGGGAAAGGAGTATGGGTGGATGGGTTGTATCTCTATCTGGGAGAATTGGGTTGAAGAATTTGAAGAATCGGCGATGAATGGATCAAAGGGGGATAGGGAGAGAAATCAATCTCAGGGACTTGATATGAAACTTCTGACGAAGAGTTAATGGGTTAGTTTAACCTGGGTCGCAACTCTAACGCTAATTCAGAGTATTGTATTAAAAACAACAACAATAACAGGCGGCTCGCAAGACCAGTTTAAGCCGTCAGTTAACATTGTTATACGAAGCGTAATGCTCGAAACTTTACAAGGTCATTCCGAGGAGGCTGAGTTGTACAAAACGGGACCGTTACACTAGCTACGTGAAGTCATCCTGATGGGCGAGGCTGAGCGTTCACATGAATAAGTGGAGAATGACATCACCGATTATTCCACAAACATAGCCTAGAAACCCATGCCTATCATTTCAGCGGGGCTATTTATTGAAAAAGCAATATTTTGCATACGCAGCTTTGTTTGGAACCACCTCAACCAGACATAACCATGCATACCTCCCACAGATCGCACCCAAACATGGACCTCGATTACCCACGAGGGTATCGCCATCCAACACGACGAGAGCCACGCCGAGAAGATCCATACCGTTCTGATCGCCATCAAACGCCGCATGGTCACGGTCACGGCCACGGCTCTAGAGACCACAAAGACACGCATCACCGAAGGGAGGAACATCGTGAGGACAAACACCGTTCACACCATGATCGGAATATCGCCGGGGGAGCGATCGCAGGTGCAGGTCTCGCTGAACTAGTTCATCAGCATCGTAAGAGGAAGGGGGATCATGCGAGTCAAGGTGTTGGCCATTTTGTTCGCACCGTTGGTGCTGGTGCTCTAGGAGCTGTGGCTGCCAACGAGATCTCGAAGGCCCATGAGGCTCATCGGGCTAAGGAGCCACACTCGCACTCGCACTCGCATGACGGTCATAACGATGGGCATGGGCATGGGCATGGGCATTATAAGAGATAGTGTGGCTTCTTTCTCATTTTACGGTTTCTCAACGTTCTCGATTCACCCTCGCCTGTTTTTTTTTGCAAGTGTCTCTTTTCAATGTTGTTTTTCCTGGCGTGCCTGATGATTGAAATGAGCACAATAACGAGATAATGCAAATAAGAGTTTACACATTCCCGACACGTTCAGAATCCCGCATCATACGGATGGTGTATGACATCCAGGAGGAGGATGTCGTAGAGAACTCATCTTGTTTATGTCCCTCCCGCGGCCGACCGCATCCATGGTTTCAAGGAAGTTTAAGGTAGGGGATCTCGTGGATAAAGCCATGCTTCCATGGCCAAATTCATGTACTCCATTAATTAACTTTTACAAAATAAATCTGATACATATTACAGTAGATGGTTGGCCGGGAGCTCTTTGGTATATGGGAGCCTAGCTCAACATGTAGGCCGAAACTTGATATTTGAGCCACTCTTTGCTTCCAGTAACTTACGAATATTTGGGATGTGTACAATCGGAGTATCGAAAAGGCTGTGAGTCGAATACCGTCAGAAAACTCCTTTTTAGCAAGGAAGTATGCCTGTAAGTGAGGCTCCTCTGACTGGGATGATGAGACGTACGCGGGAACGTCAGCCAAGTGAACTGAAATCCGCATTCGTCTTTTCCAGCGATGGACACAACCTTGTAAATACCTACTCTTTTATCTGATATTACAGTAGACGTCACCACAGCATCAATTACCCGGTTGCTCCTGGCAAGCCGCAAGGTGAGCCACTGATTTGGAACTGATGTCATTCAATGTGGGGGTATGATTGGTTCGAATTTCGAGATTGCGGGGTGTTGATAAGTATCGCAGAAGCATAAAAGGGACTCGAGGAGGCATCATGAAAATTGAAAGACTTGCTTTGTAGCTCAATTTCAGCACAAGTTTCTAAGCTCATTCTTTTTACCTTCTGAAAATGCTGGCGGTTCGGTTCCATGGACGCGGAGATATCCGCGTGGACAAGATAGAGAATCCACAATGCGGCAAAGGCGAAGTCAAGGTACCCCGAATTTCCCGGTAGATCACAATAAGTGGACACTAAACGTGGAGCATAGTTGAAACCAGCGTATGTGGGAATATGTGGCAGTGGTACGTTTCCTTTCCATCGGTAACTGCAATCACCTAAGTTAACTCCTTTGAAGATCTACACGAATACACATCCGGGCCGGTTCTGGTTCCGAAATCAGAACATCCTATAACAGGGGAAAAATCCCCTGTCACTATGGGCCATGAGTTTAGCGGAACTATCGAGGAGGTCGGCGAGGGTGTTACTCAATTCTCTCCTGGTCAACGCGCTGTCGTTCGACCCACGATATACGATCAGACCTGCGCGGCTTGTACTCAAGGGTCCCGACACTGTTGCAAAAATATTGGGTTCATTGGTTTGAGTGGTATGTCTACCGATAAAATTGTATTGGGAGAATCGCTAATACCACGCAGGATACGGAGGTGGAATGGCAGAGTATATCGTTGCTCCAGCTAGCCACTACTATCTTCTCCCGAATAACATCTCATTCGAAGATGCCTCCCTCATCGAGCCTCTTGCCGTGTCCTGGCACGCTGTCAAAAGATCGCCGTTTGAACTAGGGAACAATTGTTTGGTGCTAGGCGCCGGGCCAATTGGAATCGGAGCGGTGCAGGTGTTAAAGCTCAAAGGCGCGAAGAACATCATAGTAGTGGAGCTCCTGCAAAACCGCAAAGACCTTGCTAGGCAATACGGCGCCACACATGTTCTGGATCCTAAAGACACCGACATACCAAAGGCCGTCAATGACCTCACGGACGGCCGTGGGGTGGAAATAGTCTTTGATACGGCTGGAGTCGAAATTGCTCTCAATGGTATCATCGATGCGACCAAGGTCCAGGGTACAATTGTGAATATTGCAGTATGGGAGAAACGACCGGCTATCGACGTCAACGATCTCATGTATCGAGAAATCAACTACATGGGAGCAACGTTGTATGATGAGGCGTCATTTAAGGAAGTTATTGAGAATTTGCAGAACGGTAAGTGAGAAAACAAAAGCCGAGGATTGGGCATTACTGACCGTAGGATAGGCCAACTCAAACCCCACGGGATGATCAGTACGAAGATCAAGCTGCAAGATGCGGTGGAGAAGGGTTTTAAGAAGCTCATTGAGTCGCGGGACTCGTACTGCAAGATTTTGGTGGACCCTCAGAGTGCATGATTCAATGATCAGTAGGTGTGGCTGTTGGATTTCATTTCAGATTTTGGTGCTTGTTGCTTCTAGTATCACCATATTTATAGAGTGCCAATTGTACTACATTATCGCAAGCTGCGAGGTTATTTCAGTCGTAGATAGTTACCACGACTTACTAACAATTCATTCTTGTTTAAGAGAGCCGAGCACCACCTGCTCATATTGCCTTTCGAGGTGAAAAATCTCGATGTGAATACACACAGGTTGATTTTCTCAACACTTGTCTTCAGCGTGGGCCTTCTAGATAGTCAACAGAATTCCTCCATCTTAAATCCCCGTCACAAACTCATCATCAATATTTTACACGTCAATCATACCAACTTTCCTGCGTCCGTCGCTGCTCAACGCCGCTAACAACCTCTTCTTTACGGCCTTCCACGGTTCCGCTAGTCGTTATATCTTCAGGATATGACCTGCTGGTATCTCCAAGATCTTTGCCGGTTTCGTGTATGTAGGCCGTTGCAGATTTGTTCTTATCTGCCATCTGAATTAGACAAATGAAGACGGAATCTGGTAATGCAGTCTTGCTTACCTTGCTGTACGTCGGGATGGGTACCATTTTGCCGTGCCTTCTCGGAGTTTTGCCGCTGCTTGATGGAGTCGCTGTCATGCTCGCTCTCGTGGCCTCCAGCGGTTTTGGACTTGTGTGGTACGTATGTCATGGTGCAGGGTTTCTGGGAATTTCACTGTCGTATGTCGAGAGGTATGAGTATTATTGATGTTCTCTTATCAGTTCATCGAGCGATTTTGGACATCGCGATGGAATGACGCAGTGGCGAGGCCAAGCCGTACCTTGACCTGAGTCATGCTTTAGGTACCGTTGATATCTATCGGATGTATATCATGCCCCTAGACGGGCTGTGATTGACTCGTGAAACAGGATGTGTTTATGGAGAGACCCAATTATTTACCTGTATTCAAATGCAATGCACAGTTAGTTGGAATGAACCATTTTAGCATCATTCGCTGAAATGGTTGTTGACAAGACGCAATGGCTGCGGTGACGTCAACCTGAAGTCACCTTCCTGATAGGGCGATAAGGATATAAGGGTGCGAGACTTTGTATAGCTGCACAATGACCTGGTATAGGATAGAGGAAGACATAGTCATTGGCGGGGCCCAATAGTTCAAAATTATTGCTTTAGTATTACGCCGAGGTGAAGTAACGATCTTCGATCAGATAAACCAGGCGGGACGCTAACTGGAATTAAGTCCATGGGAAATCGTAAAGCTAAAATATTTAGCTACATGGTCATGGCAAAAGGATAGAAGCTAATGGCAACCACCAAAGACAGATTTCGGGGATAAATTAAACAATGAGTTGGCAAGATAAACTTGTGGAAGGTAACCTCGTTGTTGTACGGACAGTAATGAATCATTACCTACGCCTTAGCTTTGCATGCGGTGGCTGGTGCCGATCATCACCCCTCACTGCACAACGCCAGTATCTTCTTCACACATTCCTCCTACCTTCTGGGGGCTGGACGACTTGCAATCTAGCCATTCAAGATATCTGGAACCCCTCTTAGTTAGAGGCTCTTCAAGTCTCCAGGAGAGATATTCCAGTGCGTACATCTCGAGCTCAATGCTCGGCCTGTCTTTCACATGGCGGCCCCCGCGGTGCGACCACAGCGCCCCATCTTCTCCATGAAGACTCCTCAAGCAGCAACTTCAGCCACGGCCTTGTCACAGGTCTTCTGGCCGTTGCTTCGCATTGCCATATCTTTCTCCTTATTGTTTGTTGACAATGCCATTCTCGTGGTGGTCGCTGCACTCTCCCGTTTGCGCGGTGCAGCCGACCGGCGCCAGGCAGCAACACGCGATGTTCATTTCTACCCAAAGACAGTTTTGATCACCGGAGTTGGCACACCGCATGGCCTCGCCCTAGCTCGTGCTTGGGATGCACAGGGTCATCGTGTGGTTGGGGTAGATGTCGCCGATTTGAATCTCCCGGTTCGGTCGGGCGGCGGCATGTCCAACACCCTCCTGGCATTCTATCGAGTTCCCAAGGACCACTACATCTCCCGACTGCTGGACATGATAAACCGTGAGAAGATTGATATCTGGATCCCGTGCTCGCCCAAGGCTACTGCCATTGAAGATGCCACTGCTAGACAAGTGGTCGAGAGCCGCACTACTTGTAAATGCATCGCCTTCGATCCCGAACTGACATCACGCTTGATTCGACCGGACTCTTTCAGACAGTTCCTCGCTGAACGGGACCTCCCAGTACTGGATCGCCATCAGGTGCAATCACGCGACTCGGTTCATAAGATTTTGAATCGATCGCCGACCAAATCCTATCATATGCGACGGGTCAGCTCGAGTGCCAATGAGGCTGCTGTCATCCTGCCAAAGCGTACCCTCAGCAGGACCTATTCTGAAGTTAGTGAGATCACCATCTCCAAGGATGTCCCATGGATCATGCAACAGCAGACCCGACTCGGAGAATTCTACGCAGACCTGTTACTGGTGCATGGCCACGTTCATGCCATCAAGGTTCGGATGGTGGAAACTCGATCACCTCATTGGGGTGCCTCGCGTATGGATGAAGCATTAGCGACAGCCATCCATCGGCTGATGCAGAGGTTTGCTTTGAAAGGTGGGATTCGGATGACCGGGCATCTATCAGTCAGATTGCTGGTCGATAAGGAATTTGAACATACGTCGGTCCGTCATACTATCCATATTGCGGACTGCGTTCCTGGTGCGAGTGCCATTGAGAACTTACTCCGCGATGCGCGCTGCCCTGTCGATGGCTACATCGAGGTACTATCAATCGAGCCCACGGAGCCGGCAGCATGGAAGGTGGCAGCAACACTATCGCCGACCCCTCGGCCGTCATCACCTTTCATGGAAAAGGTGGAAACCATTCTCACTGGTTTCCTTCCCCGGTTCCTTCCCCGGTTCCTTCCCTTGGATCTCATCAAAGCCACGCTTGCTGCCCTTGAAGCTGAATTGATCCCCTTCTTATTCTGGAAGGACCCTCGATTCTCATCTCACGATCCTCTTCCTTGGTGGTGGCATGTCCATGTGTATCAACCTATGCGTGAGATTTGGTTGTTGGTGAAGCAGATTCGGGAGGCTGGAATGTCTGCTGGTTCCATGGCCCGGTAATGGGATTCTTTTTGAACGATTCACGAGCTCAATGAATGACGAGGACGATTGCATTTTGTCAGTCTAGGTATACAGTTGACTGTTCTTTCGGGGTCAAATATGGTTAGAGTTAGGTTTTCACAAATGACAGAGGTTGGCCTTCAGCATAAAATCGTTGAGCACTTCCATATATCTAGAACCGGCTATCGTGGAGATTCGGTCGCGACTAGAGATTGAGTGGAGCCTAGACCAACGTCATCATTAAACGAAACAATGGTTCAATTCATAAAACCATTGTCCCATAGTGCACTATGTTATCAAATTTTCATGGTTTTCATGGTGCCTGGACATACGCGGACTCCACCATGGCCAAGTGTGGCTGAATCGGCCCAAAATAGAACCACACGGCCTGTCGCCTGGGCGATGATCGCCGCTGTGAACCGACAACACAGCCAGCACCGCACATTGGGATTCCATTCTCTGCTTCATATTTTCATACGTTATTAGCTACGACTGTTACGAATTGGTTTCAACGAATACATTCTACGAGGTAAACATATCCAGTTGAGCACTGTTGCTTACCCCGAGTGTCAAGAAGCTGACGTCGACAACCAAAGCCAAGAGAATCACCGCCTGCGCGTCCCTCCAAACTCCAGACTTTCCCGTGCATTCCGCTGTGCCTGTCACCTTTTACGACATTCTTGACCTTCTTACCATCTCTCTCGCGACAAGTCTTTACGATCTATCTGCCCCTGTTTGATCGTCCTCCGCTCCACTCCTGAGCTTGTGGTCTATTTCTCCTCCGCTCGGCACCTCCGCGGCCTCGTCGGAATCTCTGAAGGGCTGAAACACCCTTGCAGTTCTGCATCTTTTTTCTCGGGGTTCCTACATCAACCCACCGCTATCATGCAATTGCGAATGCCCCGAGCGACCGGCGGCAACCTGGGGAGGACTAAAAATATCATTCATTTCGTGCAGGCCTTTGTCATTTTCATTGCATGGGCGATGACGATCGCGATTTGGACAAAGGGCAATGGTATCGATGGGCGGACAGTCTGGTACTGGATCTTGGTGAGTTCTATTGTGTCATCTGTGGAGTTTGTCCCGATGGACCCCCTACAAGTCAAGGGTGGTTCAAGGGTTGGATGGACCTTGCAGCTAACCGCACGCGTGATGCAGTGTTGGATCAGTCTCCCCGCCTTGGTTTATCTCGCCGCCGTGCCTATGTGGCCCCGAGCCCGCCGCTTTGGAAATGTGTACGCCTTTGCGACGGTCGACATTATCTACGCTGTATTCTGGTTCAGTGCCTGGGTTGCCCTAGCTTCATACGTTGCACAGGGAAAGAGCATCGGAAAATCGAGCAGCGATGACAAAACTTCCAGCACCAAGACCACCCGTGCCACGGACAACACCAAATCTGGTTGCGACAACTGGGCCTATGGCAGTGCCAGCAAGTGCAAGATCAGTACCGCGACCACTATCATCGGTGTTTTCGTCTTGTATGTGGATCTCTTCGCCTATCGACTCTACTTGAACCACCCCCAGTGGCTAACTTAACAACCCTTTCTGTAGCATCCTCTTTGCCATCACCTCTTGGATGTCCTTCCGCAATGTGATGCACTTCCGTCGCACCGGTACCCTCCCCGATGCCGTCTCTGATCCCACCTTCGCCGCCCAAAGCAAGGCCGCCTTCTCTTCGAACCCGGCCCACGACTTCGAGGAGGACGAGGATGACTTCCGCTCTGGCCGTGCCGGCATGGGCGCCCCATCTGGCAGTGACCAGGATGAAGACTATGCTCTGCTACAGCAGAGCGAGATGGATGACATTAGCAACGCGCACGGCCGGACCGCAATGCACGGTGCTTACGATCCCACGGGCCCTGCACCCGGCAGTGTTCTCCACGACTATAACAGTACCGGCTACGGTGGTGCCCATGGGCAACACTATGCCCCACCATCGGAGTATGGCTCCTCGATGAGTGGGTATGGCCGGTAGAGCACGGATCCGATGTTCAATGAGGGGACAATATAG
Source organism: Penicillium ochrochloron (assembly GCA_022985105.1). NCBI lineage: Eukaryota > Fungi > Ascomycota > Eurotiomycetes > Eurotiales > Aspergillaceae > Penicillium > Penicillium ochrochloron. Next base: position 59,595 of record JAAVMA010000015.1, read on the forward strand.
AGCTGGAAGGTGGATGCATGTATGCCGGCATATGAATACCCCCCAAAATCATTTCAGTGGTTCCTATCTCGTGCTCTTTCTGTGTGCTGGACATGACTACGAAGCGGTGTTGGCTGGCGCATGATTTGATTTCTTGTTTTTGGATTCATCGAAGAGGGTTGACCCTCTGGTTGCCTGTCATCTTTGCGTGTTTTCTCATGGGGTTTCCCCCGAATGATGATTGTGTTTTTATGGATGAATAGTGATGTAGGCAAATAGATTGCATGTTCGAATAATGAACTCTTGGAGTCTCTAGTATGGTCAATCTTTATATCTCAATGAAGATCAACGTATCAATAAACCCGGCCAATCTGGCGAGTCCATCTAATCAAGGCCAGATTCTGCCACCGCCTTGTCGGGGTGCATGTGGACAGCTTGCGATCTCCCCGGACGGCGATCGCGGGTTACATTAGAACACAACACGTCGAACTCGAAGTGAAGAGTGTCTTCAAGGATCTTCAGTATTAATCATCCTTCATACTTCTGGTAAGACCCTTAATTCTGCAATCGAAATCCCCCCAAGATCCCCTGCCCTCCACTCTCCACCTGCCACTATATTCAACTCCGCCGACACAAGCTCACCATCACCAGAATCCAAGTCATACCTCCAACCCAGCAAATTCAGGACTACCACAGTCCCTCCAACCCTCAAAATGGCCTCCGAAATCGATATCTTCAACGAATACCCCCTCCACCTCGACCCAACCTCAAAAGCCATCTCCCTCCTCCCCTCATCCTCCCAATCAACCACCCAAAAAGCCGCCATCACCACCGAACTCCAAGAACTCAATGCCCTGCACCGCTCCCTCCTCAGCCTCGACCCACCCAACACACCACCAGCCCCTCTCCCCGTGAACCCCAAGCGCAGCGCCCAAATCACCAAGCTCCGCGACTCCGGCAACGCCGCCTACCGCAAGTCCAACTACGCCGAGGCTATTCGGCTGTACACGTATGCCATTGAGATGGCGCTTTCGCGTCCCGGCTGGGAACCGGTGACGCTGGCGCGGGAGGAGTTGGCCGGTCTTTATGGGAACCGTGCTCAGGCGCATGTTGGTATGCAGGCGTGGCCGGAGGGGTTGTGTGATGCGAAGGCTAGTGTGGATTCGAAGCCTGTGGGTAATGTTAAGGCTTGGTGGAGGCTGGCGAAGTGTTTGGCGGAGATGAGTCGGTACGCGGAGGCGAAGACTTTTTTGTTGAAGGGGATTGAGATTGAGGGGAGGGTTAGTGATGGGGGGAAGGAGTTGGTGCAGTTGTTGGAGGATGTTGAGGCTGCGTTGCAGCGGATGGGTTAGCGGGATGAGAGATTCATGGAGTGTTCTCGTCTTTGATTCTGATTGTGATTGTGTTTTGCTTCGGTGCTGCATGCTGGCTGGCTTCGGTATCTTTTCGCCGTTGTTGGTTCAGGCTTGACGATTCCCTCTTATTGTTTCGGGCGTTTTATTGGCGAATAAATGGTTGTTTCATCCATGAAATGTACTACTATCATCTCTTTTGGCTTGATAGATCCTACAATTGCATCCCTATCGATCTACTCAACCCATAGCAAGGTTCCATACTGTCCAACGAAAGGCGTGAATCATCGCACTATAGACTCATAAGAACCTACGTGGCACCTAGAACACTTTCTAGATCTATCCAGAACTAGTATCTCAAATACTTCAAGAGATACTCACCCTCAAACCTCGAATGTGCTGCAAACATGCCGCAAACCTTGTTCGCAGCGTTACGAAATTTAGCCGTGGAAATGCCACTCCCCGCAATAATAAGCCAGCGTCACCATGAATACGAGCGCCGAAACCCCGACCACCCTCTCTTGGACCGTCCCTGTCATCCTTGCTTCTAACATGATCCCTCTTCCTTCGCCTCCAATCAGTACTAGCCGAAAGAAAGCCATCTAAATGGCACGGAAGGCGGCTACCAATGTGCCCGTCCCTCCTACGCTGGGAGAGGACGCCGCGGAGCGCAAGCGAGTGTTGAACATCCTGGCACAAAGAAGATACCGTAAGTTTCTCCCCACCGGCACCGGGCTACGTGGATCTTTTGTAGTGAGCATGTGCAACAGGGAAGAGGAAGAAGGAGCGTCTCCAGGCGCTAGAGTCTCGGGCTAAAAATTCGGTGCTTCCTGGGGACGGCGTCGTGTCTGAGCAGCATGACGGTCAATCCAGTGGGACCCCGTCAGAGGCTGGCATTCTTAGGCATCATATGCCGAAGCTTGCGGCTGACGAGAACGCCTTTGTTGCCTCTAATGATATCCGTCTTGTGGATGTCACAGACCTCGATTTCAACTATATGCATGCACCCGTCAATGATGGCTTCAATAACCACGAATCGAACAGCGATCTTTCCTCTTCGATATGGCCTAAATCTCTTGGAATAACCTCACTAAGCTTGCAAACACCAGCGATTCTCGGAACAGACACATCGCTTGCACTTGCACTCCCAGCCTCGACTGTGGGGGATACCTTCTGGGGTCAACTGGCAGAGAGCTCTGATTGGAACCTGGAGTCTCACAGTCTCGATAATATCGAGAACCACCTTGCAGAGTCACTGCCGCTCAACATAGACGGTACATATGATTTATCCGCTGAGCTCCAGACCGATGATACCTCATTCTTCACATTCCCCGATGATCGAATACTTGAAGTCCCCTCCCTGACTTTGCTCAATGCTGCTGTGAAAGTAGCACAGCGATTGAACATCCACGGCGTGATCTGGGACTTCACTGCTGTTAGTCCGTTCTATAACCCCGCCAGCTCGAATAACTCCATCTCGTCGCCTCTTTCTTTACAACCCGGTCTATCAACCTCGGCAACATCACCCGCAAGCTCGGTTGATCTGACCGAGCTTCCATCTCACCTGCTTCCAACGCGTACTCAGCACCTCATCCCTCATCATCCGATTATTGACCTTCTTCCTTGGCCAAGTACCCGGGATAAGCTGATCCAAGTGTTCCATCTCCCCGTCAGTCTACGGCCAGAGACCGCTCGGGATCCAATGGGTCTTCTTCGATTGGTCTACGACATGGAAGATGGAGGTGGTGAAGGGATGCGAATTTGTGGTGATGATCCCTTTGATCCTTCTGTTTGGGAAATAGGACAAGTTGTTTTTGAGAGATGGTGGTGGGCATTCGAGATCAGTGTCGTGGAAGGAAGTAACCAGGCTCGGGGCAATCGAGGAGAAAGAATATTATCATTGGAGGCTTAAAACTTATGAAAATCGATCAAATGAAATTCTTGATATTTGTAGTACTTATTAACATCATTCTAAAGACAAAATTTGCAATCCTACACCCGTGCAAAACAATCAACTTCTATGAGAACATTCACTCCTGTGCCTGAATAGCGTTCGCCGACTTGAGAAGAACCAAAATTGGAACTGAGATACTCCATGCCCAAAGTCCAGTCCGCAAATAACTTGCAGCTTCTGACTTAACTCCCATGTAAGCCATGGTGTACAGCACGCGAGCACTGAGATAGTCAAAGGCAAACCAGTTCAAGTCTTTTGCTGGAAGCTTTGCCAGATTACCGGCCAGCTATGTTGAAAATCCTATCAGTATTGGACCTTCGATATGAATGAGGGTGAAGAGACTTACCATCGCAGCGGCAAACATGGGAATTCCCTCCATGGCATTGAGATGGGCGCCTCGAGCTCTGGCAAGCTTGTCCCAGACTTGACCGGGAATGCGTCCCTTCAAATTGGACAGATTCTCCCGGGGACTATGTTTGTGTTAACTCAAAAGGGAATATCAGCAGTTAATGGAGGTAAGCGACATACAGGATATTGCTTGACTGCCCTTTAGCGTTAGCCATCATTTTGACGATGTAGTATCCATGCGGGGCGATGCCGAGGCCGTACGCCGCGATGATGGAATGGATAGAATAGTTGTTGCCAGACATAGTGTCAGATAGTCGTACTTCAGGTCAATTGAAGGGATGTGTTTGTTGAACCTAGATAGATGTCGAGCTGAATGTTTGTTTGGTAAGTATGATGGGAGGGTCTTATGGACTACTTCATCGCTCCTTTATACTCAACAGCCATAACGCTAAGGTCTTGCATGTTAACGCATTCTAGAACGATCCCAATCTAGACGACCATATTCATTTTTCCAAGGGGAATAATTCCGGTTCGCTTTTCCAATGCCTATCGTTAAGCGGGATAATACGACATGGTAGTAACTCCTTAGTCTAGCTCGTGTTATGCGAGGCCTCGGATTGGCGGGTTCCAATAGTGGCTTACAGCCACTGCCCCGTTGTTTTGCGCACACGAGCATAACGTTATGTTCGTAGCAACTAACTTAAGTGACCATAACACTTGGGCTAGTAGTAAGGAATACGAACTTCCAAGGTTGGTAAGGCTCATGCAATATTTGGATGATCCTAACGGGATTTCCTGCAGAACGCACTATTTTGAGTTCATGACCACTACCTAAGGATCGAGTATATAGATCTCGACGGTTCCCGGCACTTCTGTACCTCATCAATACAATCTCAACATTTCCGATCAGAAACACAGAGAAGCTTTTTCAAAACTGCGAATAAATCGTACAATTTATTTCCCCCAAAAAACAATTCAAATGCCTCGCTACACTTCTCCCGTGGATGGTGCACAGCTGTACTATCGCGACTATAGACCACTGGAAGCAACAGGCACCAAACCCACCCTCGTCTTTCTTCACGGATGGCCATATTCTTCACTAGCATGGGAGACCCTCACTGTGCAGTTATGTGTGAACCATGGCTTCCGATGCATCGCCCCTGATCGCCGTGGATTCGGCAAAAGTGACTGGGATGGCCCTCAAAGTGATGCCCAGATCACTTATGAGACTTTCGCCCAGGATACCGTGCACCTGATGGAGAAATTCCTTGATGTTGGGTCTTTCGTGTTTATCACTTCTAGTATGGGCGCTGGGGAGAGTGTGTTAGCGCTTGAAGCGAGTGATTATCTTAGGAAGAACTGCAAGGTATGTACAAGATTCTGCACCCGTCTCGTTAGTCACTTGAGAACATTACTAACCAAATGTAGGGACTCGTTTGGGTCGCCCCAGCACTTCCAGGCAAATTACCAGGAGAAGATAACCGAAGCACAGGACCTAAGGCAGTCTGGGATGACATCTGCGCTGGGTTCCAAAAAGCCCGAGCTGACTTTGTTCATGTTGCCCTCCCTGGAGTCATTGTTGGTACTTCCGGGCTCACTGTGTCCCCTGAGATATTGAGACAACATGAGAGAATTGTCGAAGCCGCCGATGGACTGGCAATCCAGCGCTGCGCTCATATTGTTCGCGAGTCTGATTTCAAGGATAAGCTCTTGCGACTGGGAGAAGACTCTCAGGTGCCTATTCTTTGTGTCCATGGGGACTCTGATACGGGTGCTCCTTATGAAAAGAGCACAAAGGTGGTCAAGGAGATCATTCCACGAGTTCAGGTGGAACTGTATGAACAGGCGGCCCATGGTAAGAATCTCCATCTATTCTCGTTAAATACACAACTTACTAATGTTTAATATAGCTCTTAATGTCACACATGCTGAAAGATTGCTTGGAGATGTTCTGAAATTTGTTCAGACTTGATCCGTGACAAGTTTGCTGGCCGACTTGCGTTCATCAGAGCTTCGAGAAGTTCACGTTTTGCGTGGTTTCATCTGAGTTGCGGCTACTTCCATAATGTCTTTCTTGATTTGCATATGACTATTCAATTGCTCATAATTAAACACGTTGATGTTTCCACGATGTTTATTTGTCTCTACTTTCAACTTGGGTAGAACTACTTACACAATTTCCTTTCCCTACTTGCATCTTCGCTATGCAAATTGTGTATTAGATAATAATATAGCAGCTAATCAGACGATCTATCCACATTATGGTATTGTTGGTTGAAAAGAAAAGTCATAGCTGAGAATAGAGGATGTAGACGCTATCAAACATTTGACTTTACTCTAGCTGCATCCGGATTGAATGGAACTTTGGACAACCGAGAGTTTTGAAGACTCGGTTCCCTCTCACACTATATCTGCAAGGACCGTCGGGCCACGCTAGCTTCTTGAGAAGCTTGACATGGGGAGATCTAGAACAGAGACTGCTCGGGATCAAGGGCCTTGGAGGCCTTGTCGAGAGAGGCGTAGATGGCAGAGTTGTCGATCTTGATGGTGGAAACGCAGAAGGGCAATGCTTTACTGGCGACGCGATCGAGGAAAGCCTGTAAAAAGAGAAGCTAAGTTAGATTGGGGATTAATTGAGTCGGGCAGACAATCAGCTTACGGCAACGTTATCCCTGTTCCTGGCAATGGCATCGCGCAGAGTCTTGCGCTGGTCTTTGTTGAAGAACATGGTGTAATCAATGAAGGCGTTGTTGGCTTCGATACTGCTCAGAGCAAACTAGATTCAGGGCAAGGTGTCTCGTTAGATGCCCGAGTTTTGTGGATTAAAGTATCAAATGGTGGATTGCCCATCTTACCCCATGGAAGGCCTGGCAGAGGACCATCTGAATGGCGTCAACTGGAGCCTCGTCGATCTCCATCATGTTCATCATTTCCAGGTCTTCGGCCTCGGTAGTGGCAGTGGCGTTGTAAGAAGAGACAACATTCTGCATTGAAGATTAGCCATTCGGTTCATGAGTGTATCAAAATCTTTTGATCTTCAATTTAATTACATCAGCAGTAACACCAGGGACATGGTGGGCCAGATGGTTCAAGAGCAGAGTGGTCTGCTTCTGGCCGATATCAAGTCCAGCAATGTTGTTTTGCAAGCCAATGGCGAGGTCAGAGGCGCTCGCAGCCCCAAAGACGGAAGTGGTCAGGGTCAAGGCCACAGCCAGGGTGACGTTCTTGAACTGCATTTTGTTTGAGGTAATGACTGTATGAAGTAGGCTGTAATGAGTGTACTTCGTAGACCAAGTCTCGAGATGATGGGCAACGAGGGTTGACTAAATGCGCAAGATTTCACGGAACATGAGGTCCTTTTATTATGAACCATGTCTTCATGACAAATTATCGTAGCTTGACTGTATGTTCAGTCTGGACTCAAAAGTACCGTTAACATTCACAAGCACAGCAGCGACTCAGGGGTTTCCTAATTTGACTGTGCCTGGCTCCAAAGTGCGATAGACTACTGCACCTGGCCAGGAACTAGTGACCTGAGAACGAGGGGATTTGACATTTTCTGCTCGTGGAGCCAAGAATCATGCATCAGTGGGACTATGATCTACCAAGATGCAGGTGGAGGCTTGAAAAGATGCACGGGCATTGGGATCTCGATGTCAGGCCATAACTATTGAACGGCGCGGAGGTCTAAAATTGAGACAGGGTGGACCTTCAAATTTTAGCTGCCGACGAACCCCGACTGCTAAATCAGGAACGGGCCAGCTGGTGGGCAGCGCGGGCAGATCATTTCTCTTTAAAGATAGTGTGAAATATTAACTCAAATACCCCATGTTAGAGGGCTTCGGTCCCCACTGCCCGAGCAGTAAGCACAGAGCACAAAGATTTCTCCTTAAGATAGTGAGACTCAGTGGTCTGTTGTTTGTTGATGAAGATCTCTTATACCTTCAAGATGATTGTTACATATGAATCAGATAGACGGAGATTTAGATATTTCAGAGACGCAATAAGGAGAGTATTAGGTACTAAGTCATATGTATTCAGGGGTTAAAGGGTCTACGCCAGTCAGAAAAACAAAGACTTCCAAGACATGATAATGATATTTTATGCAGCACAAGGCAACCCTATATCTGCATTGAGATAGATACGTGTAGTCAATTCTGTCACATAAATATCGTTTTCGCTCAAAAAAAACTCTATTGATATCAGCCTTTGGTCTATATCAGCTTCAGTGTTCATAACGGCGTGAGCTATCATAAGAACATTGTTCCCAGAAGCACCGGCATTTGCTTGGGCCTACTCCTCATGGCAGAAAATTACAGGATGAATTTGAAAAGATTCACTCTAAAAATTGGAATCTCGGGCTCTTACAGCCTTGCCGGGTAGGATCACCAGTTCCTACAGGCACGATGCCGATCCCCATCTTATCTCGTGGATGGATCATTATGAGGTCTTTTCAGAAATGATCTGCAGGAGGAGTAATCTGTAGCGATGAGCCAATTCAAATCGCGATCGGAGACCAATCTATTTGATCATTTACTTTGTACAAACTCACCATTTTCCTTCTGTGATTGGATCTATAGAGACGATAAAATTGGCATTCCTGGATGACGGGTAAGAAAGCCACTCGTCCTCAGCAATACAATTATCCCTCCTTAAGGTCATGGCATTCAAGATTGTGCAGGGTCTTATTATCTGGTGAATCAACTTTTCAAATCCCGAAAAACAGTGAGGGAAGCACAGAATAGCGAGATAATGTTTTACACCAGCTGCAAACATTCACTATTTGGAAATCAATCCTCTTTTCGATAACAGCAATAGAGGGTATCCGGCTTCAAGTCCGGTAACCGTTGACCAGCCGTGCCTGCACGACGCATTCCATCCTTGAAACAACCTTTGTCACCCCAGAACAGGCGACCATGATCCCAATCATCCACAAGCTGGATCACCCGGTCGAACTCGCCATACGTCGCCGGAAGACTGCCCTGGGGCCGTTTCTTCAACATGTATTCGGACCCAATTGCCAAGATAATGAACAGAACCATCAGAGCAATAATCGGTAAAAGAGCAATATTAAACGAAACATCCGCCGTGAGCGCATACCCAAAGACCCACTGTATGATAGCCTTCATCGCCAACATGATCAGCGTCTGTCTGCTAAAATTGGATTTCATAGAGGCGTCGGCATCGACGCCGACTGTTTCCAACTCGCGCCATGCTGCTTCGTCACGCGAAAGATTGAATAGTAGCTCCACGCAATGCAATGCAAATGTGAGAAACGACTGCGCTATGATTTGGATGATTAATCCAAGCCAATAAGGGGGTGACGTTGTGATTCGCTTGTAGTCCCAGTACAAGGCTCCGTAGAACCTCCAGTATCCCTCCGCGCCGCTCGAGAAATCACCAAAGTTCTCAGCCATGTAGCCGTTTGTTGCAACTACTATCCCTTGTGATATGGACCAAACAGTGAAAAGTGCGCAGAATCCCCAGATCAGGCGTCGAATGATTTGAGTATGTGGTGCTATATCGAGCATTGAGTCTTGAAGCTCCCGGGGTGTGAAGGTGAACTCCGGGCATAAATCCCCGGACGAGTCATAAGCCGTCTCTTTTTCATCAAGCCATGCCCTCGCGTTGGATAGGAGAGTGTTGTTCCAGGTCTTGACTTCGCTGCTGCATAATAAACTATATGTTGACACACTGACCTGTAAGAAAACTCCAGCGCCGAGAGCAAATATTGCTAGACCATTGATATCGATGATATCCGAGGTTTCCGACGGACCGTATTTCACTTCGCGCGTCCTTTCATCCCACTCTCCAACAATAACCACATCTGTGATGGCGGCTGAGGTAGCTCCGTATGAAATAGCCAACCCGAGAAGAGACACCGAGTTCATGTACCAACTATTGGGTCCACGGGCCTTGGCGCTGGTGAAGAGTCGCACATTTGAATTGAATTTGAGCCGGCCCTCTCTGAAAAGAGCCCATTTGAGGGTCGTGGCATGTATATAATTTGTCGTATCAAGGATAATAGTCACGAGGAGGTTCAACAGTAATTGTACCAGTATAGACGTTCCTTGATGCAGCTGTTGGATACGATGACTGGGAGGATAGGGCTTTCCAGGTCTCATAGTATGCAAGAAGAAATTGACCATAATAACTTTCAATTTCACGTATGACGGGATGGGAAAGTGGTCGGAGCTGAGCATGATCGATCCTGCAAGGAGACACAGTGATGCAAAAATCCATCCGAATGCCAGTCCGGCGATGCAACAGTTGCGGGTGCCTAAGTCTGGGTCCACCTTTCCATGATGCGACTTGCAAACTGCTTGAGTCTCGATACTATCGTTATCGTTGGCCATGCTGGACGACGATGAATCGGTTCGAGATTTCCTCGTGGACAAGGCTCGGAATGGATCCACTTCAAGTTTGAGTCCTATAAGAATATATGTATTTCATGATTTTGTACATGATTTTGTGATAACTCACTCAGACTTTTTGAAGGTCAAACGTGTTCCTTGAGTCCTGCCGTCAACGCCGTGTAATGATAGCGAAATGTCCTCCTAGTGTTATTTCCCCCTTCCATCACCGTGATGGAAGACATGGCAGTTTTATATCATGGACTGTGGCAGTGCCAGTAAGGAGAAAGAGGAGCTGATGGGTTCTTTGCGAGTCAGTAAAGCCAAAATGGGGAAGGAATGTCGGGTCTCTCATTTCGGCATACTTTGTCTTTAGCCAAGTAAATCTGTTTCCCTTACAAGGCTCACGGGAATTTAAGGCAGCCAGTGTGCCCATGCTTATTTGGCGTTGATAGCGGGAAGTGGAGCCTTAAGTCGCAGAAGAATGCCAGCCCTTCACTACCCCGTGGTGAGCAAATGGTCGAGACATATTGATGGTGGAAGGGAATATCTCTCGAGATAACTGAAAATGCATGACGTTGCCAGCAGTGTAGACGTATAAAGGAGCTTTAGAATCTACAAGAGACAGACAGTTATACTCGGCACGTTTTTCAATCAAGCACGAATCGACCGGCATGCATTTAATTCTGATCCTCCTTGCTCTTTTCCCGCTCAGCCACGCACGCGCAGTGGATATCATCAGTCATCTGCCAGCTGCCCCAGATTCCTCCGATGCTTATAATTCCACAACCGAGTTTGCCTGCAATTGCCTTCCAGCTGAAGACTGCCCGAAACATTGCACATGTTGTTTACATACTCAGCAATATGATCGATTCCTTTTATATGGAGGTACATTTTTCAATCTACTTGCTGACTGAGACGACATCGAAGAAAAAGCTAACAACTTCCCAGACTCGCGCGTTTTGGGGGATGATTAGGTCACTCATGTGAAGGCTATGAGTCGATATCGACCGGACGATTGACACACTCTAGTCAATTTCAAACTGTTTTTCTTCAAAATATTGCTACAATAAGTTATAAATTTTAATGATAGCTTGAGAAAAGGGCGGCGTCCAGGGAAATCCACAATTTCAAGCATATATGCAGGGGGTATTGGGAGTTCAAGTGAAGGAAAGAAAATGAAATGCGATTCGGAGCTATGTACTCCCTAAATCTTCAATGGCCAATCATATATACACACAGAATGAAGAAACCAAAGCTAAAAGACAACTACTCTCAACATGAATCAACCATCATCTTATACCAACACACTCGACCCATCACTCTTCTTGCAACCACAAGCTCCCGCTCCAGACGCGACCTGTGACGGTGTCCGCGAGTAGCTAGGTGGGACATCAAGAACAGGGTTACGATCAAAGAAGTTGCGCGGACGAAGGAGCAATGTCATAGGCTCAGCAGGCATAATGGGATAATCTTCCGGCGAGGGGAAATGGGTAAGGCCGAATGTATGCCAGAGGACAATATCCGTGTTATCAATTGAGCAGTCGGATCCTGCGGACTCAATCCACTCGGGTAGACCCTGTGAAGGTTCGCCGGAAGTTTGGGGAACGTGGCGGCCTGCGGGGTGGATTTCGTCGTCGGAGTCTGGAATGTGGTTAGAAATTTGTCAAAAGGGAGGGAGGGAGCAAGGGGTTTGAAAATTGCATACATTTTGTGACGTGGACCGCGTGACGCGCGAAGCCGGCACGTTTCCAGACGAGACCGCCCTCTTTGGGGAGGAGGGGAGGTACATCGCGGCTGACGAGCTTGTAGGAGACGGGCTTTTTGCTGTATGGGTTCAGCTTGTTGGTATTGGCCATATCCCAGGTACGGCTGGTGGAACCGTCGTAGTCGGACATGGCTTCGCGAGGAGTGTTGAATTTGGTCTTCTTTGCGTAGAAGGCATTGCCGTATTTGTTCTCAGCACTGCCAACTTCGCCTGGGCCACGAACAGCATCTACTTGGAAGGCTGTGTTGTTGGGGCCGTCGATGTTAGGGTCCACGCGCAGACAGAAGAGATGCTGGTGATTGTGCGCGTTGACACCGGGATACACCTCGGTGCCCCAGCCCTTGGTGTCCTCGCCAGGGTTCAGGGCGTATGTGTTGAGGATACCGGTCAGCTTGATCTCCAGCTGGACAGTACCATCCTGGTGGAAGATCCAGTACACGCAATACTCGTAGTTGGCAGCGGTGAAGATGTGCGAGATGATGAGCTTACGACCGCGGGTCACCACGATTGACTCGTCGCGGAAGTCGGTGTGCTTGAAGAGAATACCGGCGTCTTCTTCGTGGATGCAGATGGCGTTCTTGATGATGGTGGAGGCACCGGCTCGGTTAACGAACGAGGCATCCATGTAGTGAATGGCACCCTTGCAATCACAGCCAAGGGCCAGACTGTTGGTCATGTAACCACCACCATATTCACCAAGATCAAAGGCATGCTTTCGCTGGTGAGGGTGCTCAGGGTTTCCATAAGGAACTACCATCTCTGCCAGAGAGAGACGCCAGAAAACTGGTCGAACATTGCCCTTGTCATTGAATGTGATGTTGTTCAGGACAATACCTTCACGGTAGTTGAAACCAACGTGGATGCTCCAATTTTGCCACTCGATAGTCCGTCCCTTGACCTCGAATGAGACACCCTCGGGCTGAGTGATGTGAATTGGCTTGATATCCTTCCGGAAGCCACCCTCCTGCTCAATGGAAGCCGGGTGATAATTGTTAGGGGGAGCCTTGTTAATGGGTCGGCGAACGGGAGGAACATCAATGTGAATAATCTGCTTAGTCTCCGCATTGTAAATGGGGCAGAAGTCGAGGGGATAGGTATATTGCGAGTCATCGGGATGAGGTCGGTAGTACATAAGAGCCTGCTGCAGACGCACGCCACTACCGAAACGCTCATCATATCCAATTGTCCAAGCTAAAAGAAAGATTAGTATAGTGCCGCTTGATTGCCAAATTATCAATGGTTTGCACTCACGATCACAGTACACCTTATGCATATCCTCTGGAGGAATCCCAATAATACCACACTGCTCAATTACCTTAGGATCCTTGCGCACAACATGCTCAACCTCCTGCAGATCCTCCATGGTAATCAAGGGCTGCACATCCGGTGTGTGCTTCCACTCCAGAATCTTGTTGCTCTCAAGATCAACCACACCGTCATAGACCTTGCCACCTGGAGCAATGGCAACAATATCAGCCTTTCGTACCGGACGAGGAGCAGTCTCCGGATTGGCCACCCACGCCATCATCTCGGCCTTGCGCGGCTCATAGAGAGTCACAGCGTTGTAATGAAGGGAGCCATGTTCCTTTCGGATAATCGCTACCACAGCATCAATTTCTGCCGAGGTGAGAGGATCAAAGGGATGCGGTCGTGCAGCTGTCGCAGTGACGTGGTGGGCCAACTGCTGGAGTCGGTTGAGAACCATCTTGCTCTGATGTATATCGGGTGGTGATCGGATATAGTTCGATGGGTGTTGTGGTAGTGTATAGAGGGTAGGTTGTAAGGTAGCTCGTTATGTATGAGAAGCCACCAATGTATTGATGATGGCCACAGTTAATCCTTGAAATGAACCTGATTGAGACACTCTATGTGGGAAGGAAGCTCAAGGTATTTAAATGCAGCACCCCTCCGTTGTCGAGCTCCCCAGCTGTATCGATTAGATAAGAGAGGGTTCATTGCGGAGGCCGGATCCTTTTGCCTAATTGGGTTTAGCGTGTATAGTCTATGCATCGAGCGCTCGAAAGAGGCAACCCGATGCTTGCGAGCAGATAACACTTGGACTGGATGTCTCCTGTGAGGGTTACTCATGGCATTTGTAACGCGGGGCTTGCGGGATCGCATCCTGGCTCTCGATGCGGAAACAGGATACTGAGCAACACAATTCCAGTGCTAATGGATAATAATAACAGGTTTTCGATACTGAAGGTTCATGCTTTACTGTGTACTGAGGGAGAGTATTTGACACCAGTTTGGCACTGAAACAATAATTGAAGATTCCGCTGTACATGAGACTCCCCACTCTAACAAGAAGCATAGAAACGAGAATGAAGATCACAGCAAATAGGCAAAAGAAGGCCCGAAAGCCCAAACGCCTCGAAGATGGAATCAAGTACCAGCCAAATCAACACGCAAAGACAAAGATCAATGGAGAATGAATAATAGAAATAAAAGTGTAAAGCAGGAAAAGGAAAAACACCGTACACCCTCTCCCGATAGCCCCGAAAAGAACACCTCCCCCAGACGCACAGAAAGATCCCGACTCGACTGGTGGAACCTATGCAAAAGCGACAGGCGAGAGAAGACAATGCCGAAGAGATCGAAGGAAAAACCAGCACAGAGGCCTTGTGCTTATGTACATGCATCAAATCGTATCAAACCATCCTCCCATTCCATCCACGATGTTCCTATCGACCGGGAGTTGGGTAGCCGGAGTGATGTTGAGGTGTGTGGGAGTTATTGGGAGTGCTAGGAGTGCCGGCGGCGGAATAGATGGTGGCACCATTCAGATTCGGTGTCTGCTGGGCCATATGGTAGTTCAATGCGGGCATTTGACCATTCAGACCCCAGATCTGGCCTGAATACTTGCTTTCGTCAATCTTGCCATTGAAGACCATCTGGCGCATCTTCCAGTAGATCTCGCCGGTGACCAGGGAATCCGACCCAGCTTGGTGGGCGATACCCATGCGCTTGACACCCAGCTCGTCCGCAATGTCTTGGAGACCCGATTTTTGGCCGAGATTGGTGAGGATCTGTGCAGCGGCTTGTGTGAGGGGGGAGTCATTCACTGCTTGGTTGCGACCGGCGTGCTTCATTAGATACTTGATGTCGTAGAGAGACGGGAAAAAGATGGTAAGAAGTTTGTGGAACTCCTCTTCGTTTTCGGGCAAGGGAGAGCAGAGCATGATCTTCATCAAGTAGCCAAAGTCGTAGCCGGAGTGGAAAGAGACCCAGTGCACATCGTCAAGCAGCACGAGACCAGAGCTGATCAACAATGAGCCAAATTCAAAGGGATCAATGCCGTTCTTTTCATGCAGATTGAAATCAATGCCGGACTTTGCCAGCATCGCCGTTGACTCCTGTGCATACATATCGCCTTCCAATGAGAACCGGAAGTTGAACTGCCATGTGCATGGTGCGGGCATCATGGCGTTGCCGTATGGTTGGCCATTTGAATCCGTAGCGGTGGCTGGCGGAACTTCTCCATCTTCATTGAACAGGGTGATCCCGAGCTGAATCATCTTCAGCAGATCGACATTGCATCGCAGGGTTTGATAATGGTAGTCCGCCTTGTTCGTGAAAGAGCCGATCGGTCGCGCAACGATTCCTGGAAATTCGGTATCCTTTAATGGGTAAAGCACACAATCAGCATTGGCATTTATAAAATAACAGCGGCATCCCCCTCATCTCCAATCTCCAAGAGTTTTCTTTCCCCCAAAGAATTTGAGGAATCAGTGTTCGGCGCCTTACCATGCTGATATATGGATATTTGTCCACCAGTTGTCTCAAAACAGCCATTTCATGAGCCAAGTTGTGTTTCCATACATCGCGAATCCGAGACTTGACGGCGCCTCCCTTTGCATCAAGTGCCAGCCGCCCATCATGACCTTGACTTAGTTGCTGTTGTTGCATTTGTGCTCCACGCGCAAACCCCATCTGTGCGGCATGGCTGGCAAGTCCGGTGCCACCACCATCAGCACCAGCACCTCCAAACCCAGCGACTGACATGCCATTTGCTACGCCAGCACTAGGCAGCGTAAACGGGTTCATATTGGTAGTCGGATTTCCGGCGAAACCAGGGTGGCCACCGAGTGAAGGGGGAGGTAGAGCGGTGTTAGCGGATTGGGCGTGAGCAGGATGTTGAGATTGAAGATGAGCCTGTTGAAGCGTGTAGGGAGCACCTAGGCCCTGAGGCCCGAATCTGCCAGGAGGAGGAGGCATTGTGGTGTGAGTTGAAGATCGCGCATGGATGTGAGGGTCAGTTTCGTCCCTCGAAAGGCGGGAGAGCTATCCCACTCCGTATCGGGTATAGCGCCCAGCCATTCTGCCAAGCGCACCGCTCCGGCTTCACGTCCTTCGCTTTCTGTGGCTTCACTCGAGATTCCTTGCGCTCTCCTCCCGCCTCTCGTTCTCCTCTCATCTCCTTGTCACATACGCAATCATGCCAGCCCGAAACCCCACCGGCTTCGATATCGCCCAATTCAAGGCCGCGGCCTCTCCGTCCTCGGTCTACGCTAAGCGGGATCCCTGGGCTCGCAAGTACGCTCTCGATCAGCCGGTCATCTAGGCAGGAATTGAACTTCATATTAACCTCTTTCTTAGCGAGACCTGGCGTTATACTGGCCCCTTCACCCGGTGGAACCGCTTCAAGGGCCTCTTCCCCGGCCTGGGCATTGCGACCGTCGCTTTCACTGCCTACTGCGCATACGAGCACCTCTTCTTGAAGGAGGAGCACCACCACGGCGAGGCCCACCACTAAATGTGGATGTGTGTGAAGAGGAGCAGATGAGAAATCCGCCGACCGACGAACAATCGAGTGGAGAAAGAATACCCCAACCGACGAGACCGAGTCGTCTTATCCCAGCACGAGTCATAGAATCGGGTCATTGCGATGGTGGCAGTGGTGGTTTCGTCACCCTGAACAGCGTTTGTGGTTTCAAGGCAGACCTTTCAAATCCGTGCCATGGAGAGTGTGTCTTGCAGACGGCGCTATGGGTTGATTTGTCGAGTGTAAATAGTCTATGTTCAATTACTACAACAAGTGCTTTTTTTTTGTTACCACCAACCATTGACTGACTATTCATGGGATGCTCGGAAATGAGTTATTTGATGAATATGCCAAACTATTGACTTTTCATTTTAGATGGGTTTTACGGGCGCCACATGTTGACCCCAGATCCCCCCTCTATGACTGGTGTAACATGATATCATAAATCTCCCAAATACACATGGGCAACACAACACTCTATGCAACTATTTCCTCTACTCCTCCTCAAAGACCAATGAGATACCATCATCACCAGCAGTGACAATGCGCTTCCCATCGAATCCTTGGACGAAACCCATGATACCTCCAGCCTGCTCACCCTCTTCATTCTCGGAAGCACCCATGTGTCCCCTCCATTCCTTCAGCAGACCCTGAGCAGCAGCGGTGGTACCACCACGGGCATCCCATCGCCGGACAACACCATCGAGTCCGACGGAGGTGAGCAGATATGAGCGTCCCTGGCCTGCAGCAGTAGCAGCCGCGAGGGGACCGGGACGGGGAGCCACAGTCGGTGCCCGGCTCGACAGGAACTCGACCTTGACCACGGCAGCGCCTTCGTGAGCTTCCCGGATGTGACGGCGGACAGCGAAGCGATGAGCAGCATCATACAGCGCAATAGAACCATCGACGGAGCCAGCAGCGAGAAGTGTAAGTGGGGGTTGCGAGAAGGAAAGAGTCTCAATGCCATCCGATTGCGCCTGGAGATCGGCGAGAATAGTACCAGCAGCAGAAGTAGTGGCTGACTGAGCACCCTTGCCCTTGGCAGTCTGAGGACCGCCAGAAAGTCGGGGCAGACCAACGACCTTGATGTGACCCTCGGCACCACCCACAGCGGCGATACCGCCGCCAGGCGAAATGGCGATCGAGTAGAGACCTCCCTCCACGGCGAATCGCTGATCCTCTGCAGTCAAAGCGACAACAACGTTGGTACCAGGGGATCCCGAAATACCAGCGGCAGCGGCAGCTCCGAAAACATCGTAAACGTAGAGACTTCCATCCTCGGACACGGTAGCGAGCAAGTTACCATCCGCCGTCCAAGCACCAGCAGTGCAGGACGCGGTGTGCTGGAAGAAACTCTGAACCATGGCGATGGGCTGCGAATCCGTAGCATCAATGCGGAACACCCAGGCGCTACCATCATTGGCACCAATAGCAATAACATTGCGCTTCTCCTCGTCACCCTGCTTGTAAGGGCAGACCGCAACCCAGTTAATCTCCTCCACCTCCTGGGCCTCGGCCACAAACTGCCAGGCTTCTCCACGGTTCCTGGGCGAGGTATCCCGCCACACGCGAAGCTTGCCATCCAGACCCGCTGTCACGGCATATTCACCCGCAGGCTCAGTGAAAGCCACCGCATTGACGGTATCGCTGTGTCCGTCCAACTTGGCCAGAGCGACCTGAGACTCACGCTCGCGCGGCTGGGGGTTTGATTCGTAGCTCCGGGGTAGGACGGGCTTCTGGGGGGGCGTAGAGTCGAAGATATAGGCGGTATCGTCACCGGCGCCGGTCAGAACAATGTTGTTGTGCACCGGGTGCTGTGCAACACAGAAGATCGAGTCCTCGTGCGCGTCAAAGTGAGCTGCGGAGTCGTTTTGGAAGGTGAGCTCTTCCTCGATGGTCATAGGCTGGTCCTCGTCTTCGCCTTCAGAATCCATAGGGTGGTCCTCATCACGGTCGAAGACCTCCTCGGCTTCATCAGCGCCAATGTAAATGTCCTCTTCACCCTCATGGCGGGGATCTTGTGACGACATGTTGGATGAATGGGGTTGAGCTTTGTATAGAACGGGCGATGAAATATCGAGTGGTCCAATCTAGGGACCTGTGAGGTGAATTTGGAAGGCAGAAAACAGCGAATCTGTGTCTCCAAAAGAAATCGAGGGCACAACAGCCGGGTATCTCTGATTTTATCGTAAAGGGTGGCGGAATGGACGAGCTGAAGCTGATTCTTTTTTTTTCTGTCCACCTCCCCGCTTAGAAATCCGCATCCCCGCGGCCCGCAAACAGTGCAAACACCTTATCTCTTATCGATGGGTCGTTATCAACGTTATCAACAGGATGAGGTCCATCACATCTAATCAAGTATATCCATCCTCAACTCGATCTAAAGTATATCAACACTTTTCAGACCTTACCAATATTTGCCCACTTCAGTCATCCCATCTTTCATCCATCCGTCCGAAATCGTCTCCTCATTATCAAACCCATGATCGCCCTCATACCCCTCAAATCTAACATTCACCTCTGGTTTCTGCGCACGAAGCTCCTCAACAAACCGTTCACTTCCATAAAATGGCACGGCCGTATCTTGTTTGCCATGGAACAGCCAAACAAAGAGCGGCAGTTTCGTCGCTCGGGAGATATTCTCAACCGGAAATACCTCTGACTGTCTACCGAGGAAGTCCAGGAATTTACCATTTTGGACGATTCGCACTGCGAGATCGCTTCGGTTTGTCTCTGCACCTCTTTCGAGACGTTCGTCCACAGTGACTATTGGACCATCTGGTAACTCGCGGAGATGCTGTTCGACTTTGTCGAATTGTAGCTGTGGGCGTATGATCAGTTCTGGTCTTGAAGTACATCCGATACTCACGTACATGAGTTGAACCCCACATTGGCTTCTCATAGCTCTCGTCCCACCACCGATCGCGTAGATGAACCATTGGGTATACTAATATGACAGCTGCGATGCTGGCCTCGGGATGGAGTAGCATGCTTTGCGCGGCAAGATACCCGCCCGCACTTTCGCCTGCCACAAGGACCTTCTCCATGTCAGGCTTGATGGTGGAAGAAGGATAGGCATTCAGAACAGCTGATTCAAAATCATGTTGGACCCAAGACCAAAAGTCGTCCAAATCAGAGAGTATGTCGAGGCCATTGGACTCGGGCAGTAGCCGGTAATCCGGTGTGACTAGAATCGCTTGTCGGGAGATGGCCAATTCAAGGAGCCTGCTGAAGTGTCAGTGATAGCTCTTGAAGTAATTTCTGTTCGAGAAAGACCATAACTACCGACCATTTGGGAAACCAATCGGTGTATGTTCGGGACCCTCCCACCAAGAAGCCCCCATGGAACCGAACAATGACGGGTCTCTTTCCATGTGAGCCGTTCACCTCAGACAATAAAGTCTTCGGGACAAGAATCGACAACGAAATATCGT
Source organism: Penicillium ochrochloron (assembly GCA_022985105.1). Classification (NCBI taxonomy): domain Eukaryota; kingdom Fungi; phylum Ascomycota; class Eurotiomycetes; order Eurotiales; family Aspergillaceae; genus Penicillium; species Penicillium ochrochloron. Next base: position 79,548 of record JAAVMA010000015.1, read on the forward strand.
GGTCACCCACAGTCTTATAGACAAAATCGTGGATCTCAAAGTCTTTAAAGAAAGTGGGATCGCTCGGGGGATTTCCGGACATGATGGTCGTGTTGTGCCTGGTGAAGCTTGGATGATTGGATATTAGGTGGCCCTGATTTAAAGTAGTGACTACAAGTCTTGGTAAACCGAGCTCTTTGTATGCCTACCTATCGGAATACGAAGCGAGTCAGGATTTGACGATGCGATAGGGTTGATTGATGCTCTACGGACAATGGGGAATGAGGTGATAGCGGGGTTTAAGCCGTGTCGCGCTCGGCTTAGTTCTCTCAAATATGCCGAACTACTATACGTTCCAGGTTACGTTGAATGCCTCAAAACACTAAGGTAGTTGTTAGTCTCGACCTGTCTTTGAAGATCATGCCGTATATGAGGAAAGTTTGCGCGACACTTTTAAACAGGGTAGACGGGCATTCGTCTCCAATTGAGTCGCCAGCCCTGGTGGACACAATCCAGGTCTCACATAGCGGAAACCTGTGAGCAGGTAATAATGTTTCATACAAGAATATCGCTCAAGTTCCTATATATCTGTATTCGTTCTATTGACTATACAACAATCAAGCATCCAGAAATATCCAAAGTGTACTCTCGCTTGAACACGCAACACAAATCAACAGATCTGCTCAAAAAGGCACAAACAACGGGAAATCGAAAAGGCACCTCTAAATCTTGGCACCAGCCTTTCTCCTAGCTTCCTTCTCCTGGTCGCGCAACAGACGACGCAAGATCTTTCCACTAGGACTCTTAGGAATCACATCGATAAAGCGAACACCGCCCTTCAACCACTTGTGTCGAGCCTTGTGGTCCTGAACGTGTTTCTTGATCGCTTCGGCTGCTTCTTCGTCGGAGCCGGCGGAAGCGGACTTGACGACGATGGCTTTGGGGACTTCCCCGGCTGCGTCGTCGGGGATGGCGATGACGGCGCAGTCTGCTACGGCGGGGTGGGTGAGGAGGTGGGCTTCCAGCTCGGCGGGTGCGACTTGTAGACCCTGTTTCTGATGTTAGTTGGGATTTCAAATTCTGGGATTACGTAGGGAAAACAAACCTTGACCTTGATCAATTCCTTGATGCGGTCGACGATGAAGACGTGCTCTGTGCCCTTCGGCCCCTTGCGGAAGACTGCCTCGTCGCCGGTGCGCATCCACCCGTCCTCGAATGTCTCCTTGGTGGCCTTGTCGTTGTTCAGGTATCCTAGTACCACGCTAGGGGAGCGCACGACCAGTTCACCTGGGGTATCATAGGCAGTAATTTCCTGGCCCTCGGCAGACATGATGCGGGCCTCGAAGCCGGGGATCAAACAACCGGAGGAGCCGAGCACGATATCATCGGGGTGCGTTGAGCTGACAACGGTACACGTTTCGGTGAGACCTGCGCATTAAGTGTCAGAATCTTATTTTAGCTTGAATCGCGATTAGGTCTTACCGTATCCTTGGCGAATGAGAACATTGGGGTAGATCTTTTGGAAGTCGGCCGCGGTCTCCATACCCAATGGGGCAGCTCCCGTGAAAAGAGTCTTTACGGAGCTCAGATCGTACTTCGAACAGACGTCCTGGCTGCGGATCATATTGATGATAATTGGAGGAACCTGCGAGGTGTTAGCTATCGCCCATAATCGGAACTAGAGAAGACAAACCAGGAAGAGACTTGTGATCTTGAATTTCTGGATTGAAGCGAGGTATGACTTGAGCTCAAACTTGGGCAGGACGATAATTTGATCGCCGCGGTAAGCGCCAGCATGGCAGATGACGACCAAGGCATAAATGTGACTTTGCGGGAGCAGACCAAGGCTAACATCGGAGTATACAGATCCATCCTTAGGTTGCTTTGCATCACGATGGTCCTTTTCGAATGCCTGGATCTGGAGCGTGTTTGCAATGACGTTGCGGTGGGAAATCATCACACCTTTCTAGATGGAATATTAGAATAATGCCTAAGGATCGATCTCTACGATTCCGATCGTGCAACGTACCGGCAGACCAGATGTTCCACTAGAATAGCATAGGAATGCAGTGCGTCGTGCTCCCTCTCCAGGTCCCCACTTCAACGGCTCCAACGTGGGGAGCGACTTGCCAGCTTCGGCCAGTTGGCAGACGGACTTGAACTCAGTTGGGACCTTTGCGCCTCCAAGAATAGCTGCAGGCACATCGATCAAGTAGACCTTGCTCTTGGGTAACCCAGCCTGAGCGGCAGCGTCCAAAGCGACCGACAGAAGCGGAACACAGGTGAAAAGAGCCTTTGCGCCAGAGTCCAAAATCTGGTGCTTCAACTCGGCGGCCGAGTATGCTGCATTAGCGGGCGAAATAACACCGCCCAGTCGGTGTACACCCCAGAAGAAAGGCAACGAGTCAATCTACCGAGCCAGGCGTTAGTTTGTTACCACCTCCCTTGGTTTTGCCAATGCTTTTCACGTACCGTGTTCACACTGAAGACGGCCAGTGTCTTGTCGAACTCCGTCCCCTGGTTGGGCGACCATCCAAATTCCTTCGCGAGACCGCGCGCAATGTGATCAACCCGGTCCACAACCTCGCGCGACGAGTACGTCTGGCCTGTCAGGCCGCATGTGTAGGGGTCTCGCGACTGCGCGTGTGCCACTCGCCCATACTTCTCATTCAGCATGAACTCGCTGATCGGAAGGTCGTCTGGGACATGGCCCAGCGGGCTGAATCGCTGGTCGGGCAGGAAGACCATTGTGACTCGCTTGTGCTTGTACCTCAGTGATGGCGTCACTCAATTGGAGATTGATGTATAAAGCGAGAACGAGAAATCGCAACTGCAATGATGATTGCGGGGTATGTTCGCAGTGATGATTGTCCAGACACTGACAAACGCTCGGATTAGAATATACCGAATAAGAAGTTAGAAGAGAAAGTACCAACAAAAAGGCAAGATTAAAGGAATTAAGCAAAGGGGAGGGAAATTGGAATTCCGGGGAATTCGCCGTGCGGGGAAGTCGGCAAAGCAGCGACCTTGGCTAAATGAACCAAGTGATCTCGAGCCCTCTCGTTAACGTCTGTTACTGACCATCTTCCAGGCCGAAAAGGGGTAGCCGAGGGTCCGATGGTTGACCATTTGGAGGCCCGCAGACCCCGGGCGTTTCATAGGCCTGAAATGGGCCTGCTGGTGGTTCTCATGCAGCTTAGACGTCTCTGCAGCCAGTGTGGTGTGGGGGCATGACGCTAATCATGCCCCTTGTGCTAAATTTTGAGTGGAGCACAAGCTGTTTTACCTCGGATGTGCGGCGACCGAGGGTGTTAAAAGCTTGGAACTTGCAGCTGTGCAGTAGTATGGCGGCACCGACAATTAACAATTATCATAGCAGCAGGTCTGGAAAATCCAAGATGGTGATGCCAGTTTCTCTAGTTTGCTTGCCTGAAGGAAGACTCCCGGGAATTTTATCATTGACACCCTGGACCTTTTGCGAGATTTCTGTTGAAACGTAGATACCCGATCTGCCTATACTGTAGATTGAAGTCCACTCTCCCTCCTACTGATCCCGGATAAATAGTAGTAACGCTGCTGCGATTTAGACGAACAGCTGATTAAAACATAGCAAGCTCCATCCTCTTTCCAATCGCCTCTCACAGTGCGCAATTAAGGTGGGCTTGGCATGCAGATCGTCCTGCGACTCATTCGGCAGTGTTACACTCGGCTTTCCTCTTTGATCCTCAACCGACTTCGGTATTCATGGTGGCAGTCTGTAGCTTTAAAAAAACTCATAGACATATCATCATTAAGAGCCTAAATTCGTAAAAGACATTATCATTAAAACATTAAAAGCATTCGGTCAACAAAAAATTGTCAACCTTCCATTGCACCCTCCCTCCGCGAAAAAACGGATAAAAGAAATAAAAACAATTCAAGGGTCCCTTGCAGGACTGGACCGTACTTAAAAGATACCCTCAACGTCCGGAAATTGCTGAAAGAAGTGTCGCAAACTCCGCAAAATTCTGTCAAGCCCGATCGTCATCACTGCCCGTCGTAAATCTGGTGGTCTTGGAGCTTGAACTCTCCCTTCAGAAGGTCCGCTTCATCCTTGGATTCGATGTATCGCGCAGTCAGAGCAAATCGTAGCCCTTTGTCGGGCTCCACCGAATGCTGTTATTATAGTAAGGTTGTTAGTCAAATGACCCACTCAATGCATAATTATCGATTGAACATGACGAACCTCGTAGTACTTCTGCAACTTTGCCCCATGCATCACGACCAGGTCCCCGTGCTTCAGCTCGAGCGTCAGCAATTTCGGAGGCTGTTTATTACCCGAGCGTTGAAGCATAGCCTTGCGCCGTTTGTTGTAGACATCCTTGGTGATTCTGTCCGCTTCAAATTCTTCCTTGAGGGATCGCCGTTGTTCTTCTTTGATACAACGTGGCAAAACGGGATCACCCGGTGTAGGGACATTGAGGTTGCTGACTCCAAAGTAGTATTTGGCTTTCATCCGGATGTACATTCTTGACCGTGTTCCCAAGGAGAGGGTCGCAATTGTCGGGCCCAGAGCGCTTTCACCGTCATCGTGAAACTATAAGCCGCATGTCAGGTCAATGCACATACACTGTTGTTGGAAAAAGTTCGACCCACCCCTATCTTCATGTCTTCAAAATAACCAAGCGCAAGCAGCTCATTGGGAGGCTGATATTGATCACCCGCACGCGTGACGGCATTTTCAGTCGCCCAGGACAGGCGGCCCAAAGCAGTAAGGATTTCTGCAGGGGCATCGCTGAACGCCTTGGAGTCCACCGAGACCACGTACTTGTAGGGAACGCCCTATGTTCAAGTCAGTAATCTGTCTCTGAGCTTTGAATTTTCGTGACTTACATAGTTGACCGCAAAGTGACAAGTGAGAGTCCCCTTCACTATATGTATTGTTAGCATTGTTCTGACTGGTGTCGCTTGAAAGGAAAAAAGCAAAAATACCACGAGTGCCATATTAGCGTTTAGATGAAGAGGATTTCACTTTCTTAGCCTTCTCCAGCTTAGGCTTCACCAGCTGAACCTTCACCCGCTTAGCTTTCACCCGCGTGGGTGTTGCGGGTTTAGCCTTGGCGGGTTTGGCTTTCGCCAGCTTGGCCTTCGCCGGCTCGGCTTTTGCTTCGTCAACTATCATGTCCTCACCTTGCGCTGATCCAAGTGGGTAGCGTCTAAGGCCAAGATCGAGCTTTTGAAGTTGGCTGAACATATCGTCTGGGCCATTCTCACGCCCGTTGATACTGGCGTTTGATACGAAGTGTGTGATTGAGCCAACGCCCGGGAGCTGGTAGGTGCGTACTTCGTATGGCTTGAGGGAGTCGTCGACAACTGGTTCAATCTTGTTTTCCATTTGCCTTGAGGTGTAGGGCTTAGCCCCGTCGAGAACCGATTCAAGAGGAATTTCCCGCATCTTTCTCAAAACCTTGTAGCAACAAGTCTCTTGAGGGCCCCGAGAGAAATCGTTTGCGCAGTCCCAACTGTCCCAGGTGACGCGCTGAATGCACTTTCGGCATTCGGGACACACAATGCCTCGCCATTCCTCACGATCGGCAATTCCTTCCGATAGCTCGATATTTCGGTCCACAATCTCAGCCAAGGGACCAGGGTTTGGGATATCCGGACTTCTGGGGTGGCGGTAGTCGAGGAAATCAGGGTGGAATTCAAAATCCTTGGGCTCGGTATCTCTGAACTTCCAGAACTTCGGGCATGATTTCTCAAGACACGTCCACCCAGGGCGGACGTAAATCTGCAGGCTTGATGTGCCGCACTGCCCGCACTTCCGGCTTGGAGGAGGTTGGTTTGAATGGCGAAGAGGGAGAGACCCCTGCTCTGTCCACCAGCCTTGGGTCGACAGATCCAGTTTCTCCAAACGGACTCGGTAGCCCGCATACTTGCCCATTTTCTCCATCCATACATCCGTGATGAGGAACCAGTCCATGACACAGTACCGGTGTGGAATCTCGATTCTCAGAAGTGTATTGTTGGAACCTGAATGCATTTGGGTATGTTTAGAATCCCCTCAAAGCGCCAAGAAGAATATAATGGCTTACCAATGACAACCCCCACAGGCTCTTTTTCTTGAAAACTAGCCATGATCGATGTGATGATCACACCATTTGGTGATTGGTCCTTTTTGAGGTGCAGGCTCCCGGCATTGTCTTTGTCGCAACCTCCACCCCTACATGAAGTCAGCAATTGCTCACCCAACCAAAAGGAGATATGTGTCTCAGACTGACATGCGAGTAATGAAGACTTCGTCACTCATGAAAGAGCGGTCGCCATTATCACCGTCCAACAAGAAGCCAGTGCACTTTTTTTCCTTGTGAGCGGCTCCGCCTTGCATACAGCGGTACCACTCAAGAGCATCAGTGATCTGTTGGCGAGTCTGTGACCGTTAGCAATTGCGCCTCGGTAATATGTAAGATGAATGCAATTGGCTTAGGGGATGTATACGAACATTGGCCCAAATAGGAGGTTCTCCTCGGCGTTGTTGGACTTCATCGGTACCCTTTTCGAATTCATCGATACCCTCTTCAACTTCATCGATATCCTGCGCAGAATCGTCTGCAGTGGTTGGCTGTGGGGTCTCGGATGGCTCTTTCATTCTCTTTCTGGTTCTCATCGCAATTGGCTCTGTGAGGAATTCAAAGATCAGACTAGACCCGGTATCACCAATTTCGAACAGTGAACCTTACCTGTTTCTGGAGCCAGTCGCTTCAATCCCTCCGACGGAGAGACCGAGCCCAACAGAGTGAGCGGCATGTTGTAACTGAAGCTGCCTATCTAGTTAGTGAACAGTGAATGATTTGAGTGATGTACTACTTGCCAAGAAGTAGTAACGCGACTGTATGTAATACCTAAAACAAAGTAGAGACCAATCTCGGATAAAATTGGTATTGAGGTGAGTTGGTGGAAGCGCGTAGTAGCCAATGAAGATTCAAAATAACGCGGGAAGTGGGTAGCAGGCGCGTTCTGTGTGGGTTTAGTCACGTGATAACCTTACCGAAGCCTTTCAGTATACACCGCCTTCGTCTCACTTATCGCTTACTGCCAGCTCACCGCCTTGACCACCTTGACCACTTTGACCGCCTTTCGGTATCATAGAGGAACTACTGGAATAACAATGTATGTTCAATTGTCTAAACATGTAATTAATTTAGTCATTTGGTATTTCGAATATTTTGAAGAATATATACTACTACTAAGAAAAAAAAGCTTAATATATCATGAGTACAGTCTCTAGTACATATACAACACCATAGTGAATCATAGGACAATATGGTATATTCTGTTAGGTATTAACGGTTAGGTAATACAAGTACATACAAAAGATACAATCAGAACCACAATCGAGGAAGACTTAAGTACCAAGTGATCAATGGATCGCGATTGAAAGTGATTATATGTTGATTCTAACATATGTCTAGGGAGAAATTTAGCTTCTGCTCTCTTATAAGTTTTTTCTCAGAATAAACTGACCTTAAGAGGATATTTCTAAGATATCTACATTTAGTCCTTAAACCCTAGGTAGTTCTTCATCCATGACTCCATCTATGTTACACCCAGGGTCAGCAATAAGTAAATTAAATCAGTATAGATATCTTGCAGTTCCACTTCGCATTTATCTCAACTTAGACTGACCTTCAAGGCAGTCTACTATTCTAATCATTCATCTTATGTGTGCAACAAATCCCGTCATTTGTAACATGGCACCAAGTCCCAGGGAATGTCGAGATATAGGTATCGACACTGGTCAACACTCCTCCTACGAAAATATATTTCGTGCCCAACCTTGGAACCTTAGATCTTAAAAATGAACCTTATGCCCGAAGGAGATGGGTGATCTGCACTTCAGGATACATGTAGTCGATTGATAGCCCTGAGAGATCAACGATGACAGTCCGGAGTACATCTTCTCGAAAGACTGGTCTCACTAGTCTCTATACCCCCGGGTTTCCCCATAGGACCCTTTAGCTGAAGTCAGTGGCTTGCCCCGTGCCGGCGTCCACACGCAAATTCGTGGAAGGGACCATGACTGGTGGGTCGCAAGAGTGGCTTAGCCTCTCTAGTCTCAGCCTTGCAACGGCGACAGAAAGGACGGTGGGGCCAATTGGCTATTGGGAACAGGTCATCGGTGATCCGTCCATAAATAGTTAGTGGTGCAGGGTGTGCGCATGGCAAATTACCCTCTCGGCGTGATCTAAGACATGATATGAATTGACCGTCAAATGTAGGATACTCGAAATTAAGCGAGGGTTTGTAAAGAAATTAGGGAGGCTTTCGTGGGAAATATATTACGGGCTTACCTGGCGATATTGCTATTGAGGGTCTTTTGTACATATGTATGCTTTCTAGTAGAATCTGATTGCCCCGGAAATTTACCACGGACACGGAGGTACATTATGGAAGTACTTGTACCTTTCCAATGGTTTTAGTTACAGAAGCTTGGAGGCTCAATAAAAACCCCCATGAAAATAGACCCCAAACAGATCTCCCCATAGGAGCTGGATAGCGTGCTTTACACGTCATCGGCTACCTAGTTGTGCAGTTAGAAAGGTCCGCTGCAGGTGTACTACTTTGGCCTGCCATCGAATTTCTAGATGGAAAGAAGAAGACGAAGACGAAGGAATCGTCAATAGAGTGGGCGGGCTTGAAAGAATCCTGATCATGAATACGTTGCGTCCACGTTATTCGAGATTGATAGTGTTGTTAACCCCGGACCCTTAACTAAAGTCCAAGTCCCAAATCCACGGTAAACCTCCCAAGCCCAAGAACCCGTGCCCAAGACAGCCCTGGACTTGAACCACCACTCGAATAATATCTCACTCCCCCCCCTCAACATCACCTCTCTCCTCCGCATTGTTCCTCCTCCTACCCCCGGCTCTGTCCACCCTTTTCTTCACTACCGTCCTTCGTTTCGTAGGGGATGCTCACCGCACGCTGCTGCTTTCCGGCAGTTCGTTATTTGCCCGCGTCCCCCTCATTTGGGCGAGTCTGAAATTGCGATTTTATCCTGGGGCTTGCCGACTACGCTGAGGTTGCCGGTCTTGCTCGACACTTGCGCTGGACTTGGACAGTATCGCATCGTGCAGCTCCCGCGACATCGATTCATTCTCGGGCGTGGCCCCTTTGGTCCATCTCAGCGATGGCGGATCCTAATGGTTACCAGGCATACTATGGACAGCCTGGCAACCCTCCGGCCACATCCCAACCCGCGACCGGTCGCTACGAAACATACCTCCCTCAGCAGAACCCCGCTCAGAACCAGCAGTTGCCGAGACGTATGCCAAGCTACAATGCTGGTGATGACTCGCAGATTCTCAACACAGCACGGGTCCAGAATGCGCGACCGACCGACACAAACGCGAGATACTCGGTACAGAGCAGTGGATATGGGGGCGGCGCGGGGCAAGGAGGCTACAATATTGCTCCAGGGGGATACGAGGATGATCGCGAATCGTCAGTGTTTTCGCGCACGCCATCTGAGCAGTCGCGAATGTCGCCTACTCGTGCCTCGTCGCACACGAGCGTCTCCAGCTATGGGTACCGATACCCTGCATCCTCGGGACAGCCTGCGTACAACCCTCAACAGTATGGCTTGCCGCAATCGCAGACGCAGCCGAACCTCAGTTATAACCCCTCAACCTATACTGCCCCCAGCAACAATGCGCCCTATACGAATACCGTCTCGAGTCATCAGCCTTATAACCCCGCGGCCTATCAGCCGTCTGCGGTTGCGGGCTTGAGCTCGCCAGTTCTCGCGCGACGACCGAGCGAAGCCTCGCATTATGGACCGACACCTCCCACCCCGCAGTCTTATGGGTTTGCCTCCCAACAGCAGCAGCCACCGGTACCACCTCCTCGCGGAGCGGACCACCCGTACGGAAGTCGACCCTCTCCCTATGGTGCATCACCCGTGACTTCAGGCCAGCCGAACGCGATCAATGCCTCCACCTCATACCAGCCGATTTCATCGCCGACGGCGAGCAGTTTTGCAACGTCAAACTCCCCATCCAGCGCCTATAACCCGTCGTCTGCGTCCCGTCCTTATTTCCCCGTTGCGGCCGGGTTTGGCTCCGACTCACCATACCCTACTCCCACCATCCCCCCATTGGGCAGCGGCTATGAAGAGCAGCCACCGGAGCCCCCAGCCCATCAACCCCAAGGGAATGGATTTTATGGCCAAAGAATGGGTATACCCCATTCGGCTTCTGCGCGGACCCTTCCCACACCTCCTGTGCAGCACGACCTACCGATCCTGCCTCCTAGGCGAACAGAAACCTTGAACAGACACCCGCAAGCCCGGCCTCTGCCTGGCCCACCTGTAGATGCCGAGCCTGATTTGAATGGACCTCCGCGGCCAGGCAACGTACATAACGACGAATTGATGAAGGAACTCGAAACAGCAGTGATGGACACGCAAGCAACGTTCACACGGCGCCACAGCTCTAGGACGTCGTATAATGGCTCGGGATCGCATGTGCGTCTATCACCAGACGAGCAGCATACCCATACCAACGGCAACATCTCTGAATTCCAGATCAACTACGGCGCCTATAGTGATGACAGCGAGGCAGAGGCAGAGGCAGGGCTCGCGATGTTGCGCATGGCAGAAGAGGAGGAGCAGGCCCGGCAGGAGCGGGAGCGCATGCAAGGCCGTTCACGACGGGAGACAAATGCTTCGGTGATGAGCTCACGCTCACATGGCTCTCAAGCGTCAGCCCGGGGACCGTCGCCGCAACATGCATCCTCAAGACAGCCATCTCCCCGGGGACCTTCACCGCACTCGATGCCTCAGGAAGATGGCGAGTTTATTGGCCATGATCTCGCTCTGTACGAGGGAGGCTACCAGGGAAATCTTCATTACGGAGAAGAGCCTACGTACAGTTCTGAAGAGTACTCGGAAGCTGCGACGGGCGGGGGATTCCAACGCACTCATGATTCTTTTAGAAGCTCCGACTTATCCCCTGATGAGCGTGGAGAATACTATGATGACTATGAACACCCGCCAATCGCATATGAGTATGCGAATCGCCTGCATCATCTCCCTTCAGACGCCCGTGTGGATGCTGGAGGTACCGGTGGTCTGTCCGCGCCTGGACATTATGGCCGACGAATGAGCTTCGATTATGGCGAAGATGCCGAAAGCCCGTACGAGCAGCAGCAGCAAGAGGGATATCAGTCGGGCGAAGAGAGCCCCCACGGCGGCGTACCTGAGGATCTCTTCTTCCACCCCGGAATGCGCCCACTACCGCCCGCGCCAGTCGAGCCTGCCGGGGGTGCCGACCTGTACAGCCACCTGATGCCCGCAGGCACCTACCGACCCCCAGAGCAGGACGAGATGCAGGGTCAGCAACAGTATAGACACCCCTCTTCCATCGCGACGTCCGTGGACCAGTATGGAGAGCAATTGCTCAGTCCATCTCAAGTTCCGCGGTCGTCATCTCTATCGACCCCCATTGGACCTCGTACTGATGCACCTATCAGGTCAAAGACCGATGCGGACCGCGTCAAGTACAAGCAGCAGCAGGAATACCTCTGGCAGCTACAGCAGAAGGAGTTGCCCAAAATTGATCCGAGTGAGGCGACTGCTTCTGTTGCTTTGGATCTACCGGCTATTCCCGCTGCGCGGCGCAAGAAGTTCAACCCGACGAAGTTGTCTTCGGAGCAGTTCAAGAAGTGCACGGAGCCATGGGCGCTGAGCTCCGTTCTTGCTTGGATCAAGGATCTTAGTCAGGATGAGACTGATCTCCGCGAGCAGGCTATTGCCGATGCGATCGTGGCGCTGTTTACCCACAAGGTGCCAACGATGAATAGCGCAGATGCTGAAACTCTAGCAGCTCGGGTAGTGAGCAGCATGCTCAAGGAGGAGGCTCTGGTTAAAGAAGAGGAGTGGGTCAAGTTTAGCAGTGGACGTATTTCTGGTGTCTTGTTCCAGATCACGGGAACTGGATGTTATTCGCCTAGGCTGCATGAACAGGAGATGCACATCCAGGATACGGACTCAACGGGACGTTGCTACTCTCATCACTGTATGCGAACGTTGAAGAAGGTCAATCTCAAGGCACAAATGATGGCACCGCAGAAGAAGATAGAGGACTGGGTGACTTTCTACAAGGTGCCCAAGGAAGTATGGGAATCTCATCCGAAGAAGGAGGTCGACCGTCAGAACAACCTGCACGAGATTGTGACTACGGAGGACGCCTATATTGGACAGCTAGACGTCTTACGAGAGCTCTACCGTGATCAACTGGCGAGCATGAACCCCCCTATCATCCCGGCCAAGCGATTGAACAAGTTCTTGACAGACGTCTTTGGCAAGGTCGATGCCGTGAAGAAAGTGAACGAAGATTTCCTCCTGGCACAACTCAAGTATCGTCAAAAAGAGCAAGGCCCCTTTATTGGCGGATTTAGTGACATTTTCCGCGAATGGATTCGAAAAGCGAAGAATGTCTACATTGACTATGCTGCGACTTTCCCCCATGCCAATCACTACGTCCGACGTGAATTGGATCGCAACCCGCAGTTCAAGGCTTTCTTGAATCAAGTCCGTGAACACAAGCTGTCCAACCGTTTGAGCTGGGACACTTTCCTCAAGGCTCCGATTACTCGCATTCAGCGGTACACACTTTTACTTGCCACCGTGCAGAAGAATATGGTCAAGGATTCGGAGGAGAAGGCTAATCTGGCGCAAGCCATCGAGGAAATCAAGGTTGTTGCGTTGGAGTGTGACAACAAGGTCGGCGAACAGAGCAAGAAGACCGATTTGATGGATCTTGCCAGCAAGCTCCAGCTCCGACCAGAGATGAAGAAGGAAGTCGAACTCAATCTGGACCACATGGGCCGTGAGGTCGTTTTCCGAGGCGATCTGCAGCGACCCGGTACACGAACTCGATTCCTTGTCGACACGCATGCTATCCTTTTCGACCACTACTTTATTCTGGCCAAGTCATTCACTGCACGGGACGCACGGATTGGCAAGTACGAGCGGTACGATGTCTCGAAATTGCCCATCCCGATGGATCTCTTGGCGCTGGAAAGCACAAATGACGACCCTGTTGTCAAGTCATCCGTTAGAGGTGTTGCAACCGTCACCCCTGCTCAAGGGGCCGTAAGCCCTCTTACCCACACAGGTGGCCCTTCTGCTAATGGCGCTGGGGTGACCCTTGACTCGAAGGACGACAAGATCTTGTATCCGTTCAAGATCAAGCATCTCGGCAAGACTGGGACCTACACGCTCTACGCATTCTCTGCGAACAGTCGTATTGAATGGTGCCAGAAGATCATCGAAGCCAAGACCAAGCACGCCGCAGCCTTGTTCTCCCAAAACGCCGAGCCTTTCAGATTGCGGGTTCTTGCAGATACTGCGTTTGCACACTCGGATCATACGCATGGATCGAAGAGTGTTATGATCAAGGGAACTCCGTTGCATCGTGCTATCAAGGAAGTTGAGAAGAAGTATGAGGCTGGGTCTAGACCTCCGCCTGTGTGCAAGACTCCTGTGAACTGTGCAACTGTCTTCCAACAGCCTCCTGGCAGAATGATGTGTGCTATTGGTACCGATTTTGGAGTATACATGTCTGATCTCAGTGATCCCCGTGGTTGGAAAAGGGTATGTGTTCCTTCTCTGTTGTTTACGGTCTACTCGCTGACTATGGCTCCCAGGCTATTCCCATCATGCGGGTCACACAGGTGGCCGTCTTCGAGGACTTTAACCTCTTCCTTTTGATTGCTGATCGCTCACTGATCGCTTATCACCTCGATGTGGTGTGCCCTGCTAGTGGCGTTCCATCACAGTCGCAAGACTCTGCTCGTCGAGCTCCACAGAAGCTCTCTGGGAACCGTGAAGTCGGCTTCTTTGCCGCAGGTCGTATGAAAGACCGCTACTTGGTACTGTACAAGAAGCGTGACGGCCTGTCCTCGACCTTCAAGGTTCTTGAACCCATCCTCCAAAAGTCATCGTCCAACAAGAGTCGCTTCTTCCAATCCCGTCGCTCCCAAACCGAGTTCTTCCGCGAGTACGACGAATTCTACATCCCGGCCGAGTCCTACGGAATCAATATGTTCCACTCTTCCCTTGCCATCTCTACTCAGCGCGGTATTGAGGTCCTCACCCTGGACAAGAAGCAGTCTTGGTCTGTCCCCGACTTCCGCTCCGCAAATGTCGACGCTACAGATACGCTCCACAGCATCGCCCAGCGCATCAAGGATCTTCGCCCTCTGGGTATGTTCCGACTCAGCGAAAGCGAGTTCTTGGTTGCGTACCAGGAATGCGCAGTGTATGTCAACAAGCACGGTGACGTGTCTCGAAGCGTCGTCATGGAGTTTGTGGGTAGTGCGCACACTGCTTGTCTACATGGCAAGTTCCTCATTCTGTTCAATGAAGACTTTGTTGAGGTCCGCAATGCTATGAATGGTCGTTTGAGACAGGTCATCCCGGGCCACGGTGTTGTCTGTTTGGACGATGGAAGCAAGTTGCCCGGCTCATTTGGCCAAGCTGCCGCTGGCAACATGAGTGGCTTCTCTGGTACCGCTAATGGTGCTTCGCCGTCGACTGTCGGGCATACTGTGAAGATCTGCATGCAGCATCCTGCGTACGAGCGCAGTCAGATCGTGCTTGAGTTGGTTGAGAATGAAGGGCAAAAGGAGTAAAGTTGCTTCTTTTACTCATACTTCCATCTACTCCGAGTTCACTATTATCGGCCGTCTTATGCTCGAACCCTTCTCACTTTACATCCTCTCTTTTCTTTTTTACCTAATTTTCCACATACCCCCTCCCTCTCCGTCCGTGTTTCTGAACATTTTTTTTTTTCAGTGTGGAAGGCCTCTTCGCGATCTTTCTAGCATGTATGGGCGCTTGTTCCTCCCTCTCCACATCTTTTCACAACGCTTTGCCAAGTGTTATTTCGATGCCATGATTGTACATAGAAATATCAGTGTGCCATCTAACGACTCTAATGATTTGATCACCATATTGCATATTCTTTGTTGAACTTGAAACCATTGTTCCATTACTATTCTTTCCATGTTTCCATGTCTCATTGAGACTATGACCTTAGGTAATTCGTCTCAAGGTGGATTGTCTCGGGACCTCTATCCGTGGATAAAGGGTTTCGTTCTGGATGACGAGAGAGGGCTTGTTGGAGCGTTGAGAATAGCATGCTGAGACAGGTCTTGTATCTGATCGTTCGACTTTCTCCCCTTCAATGATGCTGTGAGCACGACCCAAAACAGCTTTCAACAGTATTAATATCGTAATCTATCCTATCTAATCCGCCTCATCTCTTTTAATGAGATCTGTACAATCAACAGAAAGAAAAAACCCAAAGCCATTATTGCACCGGCAGTTAACTTGAACTTCCCTGAGCAGTTGAATCCTGTCGTTTTGCAATCATGGAGCAAGACTTCCCATACGATCTCAGCCCAGTTGATGCCTACCTTCTGGTTTTCTATTGGCCCAATCTCTCATGTTATTCGAGCAGGACTGACTCTTTCCTTAGGACGAATGGGACCCTCATCCTGAAGTTGACCCGAATACTCAGCGAGAAAGTATTTATTCCGAGTATGTCCTGCTTAGGATGGAAGACCGATTGGTGTGTGCCTCCACTTCTAATTTCTTCCATTGACATAGCTGATTAAGTGGCCATCGCAGTGTTATATCGCAAGGCCAAAAGGTTACACTGAGAGGATATTCCCACAGGATCCCGATCCGATGCAACATTGCTATTGGATCTTGATGACGGTTCGCCAATACCGAATCGACGTACTGCAAATTCCTTCCAACTCGGTGGTATTGCAACGCACTTGGTTCCATCCAGACTCTGACGAGAGCTTTCGCGTTTATCGCGAATTCAATGGTCTGCACTCATGGACCCTTGACGGCCCCGGAATCGCAGGGACCAGGATCGATGGAAGAGATCGATTGGGAGCTTATCTACACCCATTGGCCCGAGCTTTTCGACCCTCCTCAGTCGGATGCGATTTCCCATGTTATCTTCACGACGACAACTCCCGGTGAAGTTGACGATTTGACAGCCGCTTTCAGGAGGGTGTTCGGCGTTAGACGCCTCGATGGAAACGCAGTCCAGGCACTCTGGCTGGAGGCGATGGAGTCTTATCACCGCGCTAGAGTTGTTGGCAACCTTGCTGTTTTCGATCAGGAGGCTGCTTCCTCGGGGAAATTGCGGCTTATCTGGTTCGACGGCCAAATGGATGTGGTGCGCAAGGCACGCGTCGGGGTTGAGCACGCCCGAGAGCTGGCCCCATTCAATTATGGTGATTCTTTGAAGAATCGCCAATTCCGTGCATGGTGGGATGACCCTACAAATGTGAAGTTTGGGCCAGTGTATGCTTTTCGCTTTTGAAGCACAGTGATGAAAGCCCGATCTCAGTACACCTTCTACACTCCGATAGGTGATGCTTCGTCAGTATCTTGCTTTCTAAATTTCCTCCTCTTTCCATATAGTCTCAATCCACTCAAATCGTTCAGCGCGCTGTCTCCCCTGCTATCGTTTTTTGTTTCCTTTATAAATGCTGTGAAATATAATAGGCCTGTTCTGCTACTGAAGCCCCCGGTGCAACGAAGCCAGAACCCACCAACATTCGATATACTTTTACATTCTATCGAATCGACTCACGCCCGATGAAGTGGTGGCATATCCAACGAGCGCCCGGGCGATACCGGGTGTACCTATTTTGTCATCGTACGCCTCTAAGGCAAAATTCTACGGCTTCATGCTTCCTGTCCCGGCTTCCGGAATTATCAAGCACACAAGTACGAAACCACTTCATCTCCCCATCATATTTTCCTCGACTGACTGACCTCTCTCATCAACCAGGTGCCACACCTTCTTGAAACGACCACATCTTTAACGGGCCAGTATGGCACCAGAACGCCGAGATATTCGGGCGATCCTTCCACCGATGAATTAACTAAATCTACTAATAAAGAAGCTAATAATAACGAAACAACTAATAGAGAGGTATTGATTACCTCACTCCAGGTTATTAAGGACTTCATGGAGAAGGAAATCTCTAAACCAGAAGGGACTACAAGATCCCTTGCGGAGTGAGAATAGCGTGTCCAGTTGACACGATATAGCTGGATGAAGGAATGGACACAGGAGTTTCACGGCGCCTACGAGCACTACAGCAGCATCGACCTGGAATTCAAGCGGCTGCGAAATATCTTCAAAATTGCAACCACCTCCGTGGTCTTTCTCGCTTATACACTTTCCCAGAGGAGAAGGATCGCGAACCAAGCGCCTTCACAATTGCCAAGCAAACAATCTAGACATCAGTATAAACCGCTGGATCGAGAGTGCTTTTCAATTCCCATAAGTCAGCGACAAAAGGAGAGCTAGGTGTGCTTAATCAAGGCGGACGGATCTCAAGACCTGCTGAAGGATACCCTACTCCGAAGTCATCATCTCCTGTGAAAACCCCGATCATATTGGAGTGGGCACGAGGAACCCTCCCAGCAGCGTGGAGGCTTCTCCCATCTCCCTCTTGGTCACGCACCGAACGAGCTTGAAAAACGCAATAAGAGCGCACTCCGGACTGAACCACGGGTCATCGATGCCAATATGGTACGACGACAAAATATTGCTATATACAGCATGATTCTCGACAACATCGGCCGAATCATTCAAAGGAAGTACATCAACCCATGAAGAATGGCCATCCAATGCTGCCGTACCCCTGTTTTCCGCGAAAGGGCGTTCAAAGTCCATCGCTCAATCACTGGGAATTTGGGGTCGGTTATTCAAGCCTTGCTTGCTACGCGTGTCGTGCCTCTTTTGCAAACCCATGTCGGAAGAGCAAGATGGATATTCTACAGAGCTGAAGGATGTCCCTGGAAAGAAGAGGTTCTGGATAATATTATGATACAAGCGAGAAGGCCGGACAAGGGCCTCAGGAGTCAGGGGGTGTTCGTAGATGGTGGGGGTGGGCCCCGGCTCATTCACACTTAGATTCCTCATAGCTTCAATATCATCCAATTTCCTGCCTACCTGCTTCACATTAAGAAAGTGAAGACTGCGAGGAACAGTGGGAAGAAAGCCATTATCTCCAAGAGCTGGCCGCGACATCAACGCTCTGTCTGTCTAGTGGACTTGGAATCCAGCAAACCATTTCCGCAACCTGAGACGTACTTATCACTCTAGCTTTCGAAGTTTAATGAGATATAAACTAGCAACAGGGAGAACGAAATTCAGGAAAGCAGAACAGTTCGTGGTCAGCGGTGCGCAGAGTGGGCATCTACAGCTTTTTTATAGACATTTATGTAGAAAATGTGGTTAGAGAATCGAAAGACGCGTCTCATGAAAATATTCCATTGCCTATCTAGGCTTCATCTCCTAGCGACTTGGTAAATGTACCAAGCGCACCTGTATAATCGCACATCGACAAGGCAAAGCTAGTGTACCAAAGAACACAAAACCACACCAGACCACACACAAAATGCCACCGCCAAGAATGAGAAACAAAGAAAAGCGTACGGGATATCATCAGGATTCAAATTCGACAACCTTGCTAACGACCTCCGGGTCATGGGCTGATGCGGGCGATCTCGCCCTGTGGCTTGAGGCTCCCTCTTTGGGAGCGCGAATGCTGAGGACCTCGGCTTCGGCACCTTCCAGGAGGTCACGATCTGCCTCGCGCACACTGCGGCGCTCAGGGTCTGCACCGTATGCGCCGGCGCCCCAGCTAGAGATGCCACCAGCCATGGCGGCGGCAGACGCGCCTTGACGGGAGGGATATTCATCATCATCGTCCTCGTCATCTTCTTCGTCGCGGCCGCCCAGGGCGTTGCGCTCCAGTTCGCGCTGGGCATCGTCCATGCGCTTCTTGACTTCGGCGGCCATGCGGATACCGTCCGTGACGATGTTGTCGAGGACGCCACGAAGGCCCTTGCCGGGTGGAACGATGCCTCCAGAGGCGCCAGCGACGGGCGCACCTGCAACGACCGAAGCGGAGGAACGGGCGCCGATGTTGGAGAAAGTGGTCAGGTTGGAGGAGAGTGAGGAGGACGCGGCGAGAGAGGCGGGGTGAGGATGGTCGGAGAGGTGGAAGGATTGCGGGAAGTAAGACTCGAAGAATTGCTCGAGGAGCTCGTCAGCCAGGACGACCATTCGGAAAGTAGGGAGAGTAATGTGGAGCGGATTGTTGGGGTCGAGAGCTGGGTTAGCAGACTCGGATCTGGGTCGGCTCTTCTCGCTTGACTCTGTGGGCTGGGGTGAAGACACTGCTGCCGATGATGTTTGCGGTTTTTCGTCGTCGTTCACATCGATAAGGTCTTCTTCATCATCATCACCGATTGCAAAGGAATCGAGTTTTTCGGTTACTTCGGTGGTACTGTCCGAGAAAACACCCTTCTGGTTATCAGGGTGACTGGGATCGGCATACTCGAAGCAGCGGCGTATGAAGGCGCTGACACTACCCAGGAACTTCTCATCGGTAGTCAGTCTGTTCTGGTCGGCATCACTGCCTCGAGGGCTGTTCAGGTCCTCCAGGGACTGAGTGGCAGTCATGGTTCCTTCAAAACCACGCCGGGAGAGGAAAAGCAGTGCCTCGGACATTTTGAGAATACCCTCTCGGTCGACTTGACCGTTACTACTGTCATCGTAAAGACTGAAGAAGTAGTGGATATTGTTCATGATATCCGGCGCTCCCTTGAGACGAGCCAAGCCATTCACCACATTCTGTAGACTCAGACCCTCTTCGGGATCAGTAGCCCACTTGCGGTACAGCCGCTGCATGAACTCATGGTCGGCGGGCTGGCGTCGGTTCGCCCACAGCAAGGACTTGCCATTGCCTCTTAGGCTGCTGTAGCCTGAAGCGGACGAGTCCTTTCTGGCGGGAGCAGGGGAGTCAGAAACAGCCCACTTGGACGTCGCGGCCAAGAACTCTCGGAAAGCATCGTAGTCCATGTGCGTAGGGCTTGGTCCGAGACCCACCCGACCGACCTGCCTATCTACAGGTGGCCCGAGCACAGATTGGCGCTCTGACTTCTTCTTTTCCTGCCGCATTCTCTCTTCCTCGGCGACTTTCTGATGTTGCTGCCACTGATACAACACCTCGTAGAAGCGATCATAGATTGTGCCGAGGTCATCCACACTCAGGCGCTTGCTCTCAGGGCCGAGGTTGCGGATTGAAGTACGCTTAGCAAAGCTCTCAATGTTATTAAGAACGGCGTCCTTGTGTTTCTCGCGTTGCTCGGTGACAGTGCTGTGCGTGATTCCAGAGAACTCCTTGAAAGCAACCACCATCAGCTCCTGGAATCGGGTGATAGCGCGTAGCTTTGGATTCTCCGATCTGGGGTGAGCCGACTCGTCAAGGCGAGAGAAATATGACTTGAGCACGGAAATGAATGATCCGTCATCTTGAATGTCGAGAAGCTCTTCGCCATTGATGCGAAGAATAGCGAGGCCAACCTGGAACAAGACCTTGGGGCCTTCGAGGAAGAAAACATCCAATACACGGAAAGCAAAGACGAGGGGCATAGAGTTGATGTACAGCGAAAGGAACCAAGGAAGGGAGACGACGGAAAGCTGTACATCGAACTTGGCGAGGTGTTCCCAGAGAACGGGCATGGTCTTCTCCACTAGGGACTCGAAGACCTTTTGATCAAGTAGTGTTCCATACATTGTTGTGGAGTAGTAGCCTGGCAGCAGGCGGTCGCAGAGAACGGAAAGGAGGAAAAAGGCCTGGGCCTCGGACATATATCTGTTCAAATTAGCAACCTGCCGATATTGAGTTGAAATAGGTCAGACAAACATCAGTAATGCGGCAACAACAATGTTCATGGCTTGACAATAGCCAACTTCGGCATTGGTCCAACTATAGGCGGTCAGGACTCGTCGCAGTCGCCCAATGCCCTCATCGCTCTGGAAGCCCGGATACTCGGGTAAACTGCGGTTCAAATCCTTCTCAATTTCGTCGATAGCTAGAGATTCTTGGCCATCGAACTTGACCAGGGTCTCTTCATACAATTTGGGCGAACGAATACGAAGAAACATTGAGCCTGATGTGAGCTCCCAAATCTCTCCTCGCAACCGATTGGGCAACCCAACTCGGATAAGCTTGTGGAAAGTTGGTTGCCGCACAAGAGTAGCGTTACGGCCGTTCTCTTTTGCATGAAGATGTTAGTATAGAATGTGAACAGTGTTGATTGTGAACAGCTTACCTCGGAAGTATTCGCCCCAAAGTCTCATTTTGCTGCGATCTCGAAGTTTCCGAGCATCACCGGGATAGCGGAAAAGCATACCCAGCCCAGCATCTGGAGGTTGTCGCCCTTCTCCATCGTTTGCGTCTTTCGCTTTCGTGCCGGAAAGCAAGTATTCAGAGTAGCAGTCGGTCACAATACTCCTCAGATTGTCAACCTCCTTCATACCCTCCCGCAGACCCTTCTTCAGACAATCGCAGAATCTTTCGCAGGCCTGCCTGCTGCCGACAAGCTGGAGAATGAGTCGCTGGGGCGAAAAATTGGGCTCTTGCTGCTTGTTCAGCAATCCGTTCCATGTTGTCAATGCCAAGGAGAACACGTCTCGAGCACTGTGGAGACGTTCAACACGGCGGATAGAGGAAAGTGGCAGAGTAAAGCCATTGCCGGAAGGTCCTGTGCCATGCGTTTGTCCAGTCCAACTGGTTGAAGCACTCAATGTCGACGAAGGTATGAAGCTGGTTGGTTGTGTTGAGAAGCAGATGAATCGTTCGCTGAGGTGTAGCCTGCCAGTGTAGCGATTCCCAGCTCGGTCTACCCGGCGGGAGCCATCTGCAGAATCAGATGACGAGTTGGGTAGAGGAAGGATAAGTTCAGCTGTAATTTCTTGCAAAGGGTTCTGCGAGTCGGGTAGACGAAACTGCTGGCGAAATAGCGAAGCCTTGGAAGGGTTGTTGTCGTTGGAGGAGAGGGAAGGAATATTGAAGTTGGCCGGGTCAATCAGCGATGAGGCCTTTTGAACAAAAGAAGATAAAGACATCATGGTGGGCAATAGTCGATCTGAAGCAGTTTCGCGGTACCTATGGAGGTGCGGTTATCCGATGATGTCGGGGCTGCGGAGCTAGAGCTGCGACGTGGTACGGCGAGCGAATCAGCACCGGAAGTGTACAAGGCAGCCCGTACTTTGTTCAAATGAAAGCTCAACGGTCATTGCATGGCCTTGATCATGACTGGTCCAGCATCGGAACACCTGTAGCTGCAGCTTGGGAACGTGGGGACGGGTGTTGTTGTCGGATCGACAAGAGGGGGGTGGTGAAGCACAGCTTATCACGTGATGGTCAGCCTTATAGCGTTCATAGATGAAACATGCCGCACGACATTTGATACGGGAATTTAGCCGCCCGTGCCTGGTGGGATTAAGGAGTTTTAGGGCAGATATTCTATAATTTATACTTCCGAAGTTTTAGGTGTAGTGAATGTTTTATACAATTGAGTAAAAAATGTGATTGAAGGAAATTCGCTGTATAAGCTGGACATCAAGGGTAAGAACAAAAAGGGAGGGAGTGGTAAGAGACATGGGTCATGGGAGGTGAATCGGCCCAGCCAACAGTATAGCATTCTTGCTTTGCATTCAAAGAAACAGTGTCGCCTTGTACTGACTTCGGGTATGATAAGGGTATTGGGGAGGATAAAATAAGAAAAAGGTTTGGCAATTTGAATGTAGAACTTTTAGTTCTTATCCAAAGATCCCCGTCGGGAAACAGGGTCGTTGTACTCAGGGAGGCCATCCTCGGATGTCTCGGAAGTCTCAGTCATCAGGCCCTGCTTCTCGCAAGAATCACCCTGCTCCCAGGCAGCCTTGTGCTCCAGAGGCTTGGTGCCACGATAGCGCTGCCAGAGGAAGATGACAGCCTGACCAACAAGCATGCCGACGGCGCTGGCGGCCAGGCCAGCCAGAACACCCAGAATGGCAGGGACAACAATGAAGCGGAGCACACGGGAGAAAGTGTGGGCGAAAGCGCCGTGAGGGTGAGGCGGGTGGTGGTGGCCTTCGTGGCCGTGAGGGGGAGGGGGAGGAGGCGGGTGGTCGAAGTCACCGTCCTCGTGGTGGTGGTGACCCTTGTGGTGATGCTCCTTGGCGAAGTCCTCGAATTCCTCGAAGGGTGGCATACCCTCAGGGAAGAACTCGTCGTGGTGCTTGGGAGGACCGTGGTGGCCTCCCATGTCCATCATGCCGTGGTGCTTGCCGTGGCAGCCCTTACGACCAACCTTGCCTGCCATGCCCAGGACGCGGTCCTTAGCAGCGGCCAGGAGACCGCGCACGCGAGAGATCAGAAGCTCCTGGAGACACTTGGCCTTACCGTTGCACTTCTTCCAGGAGAGACGCTCGGGGGGAGGAGCGGTCTTCTCAATCTCAGTCTTAGCGATGTAGAGCTCGCCAGCGGGGTCCTGAATCAGGGTAATGGCGACGGTGTCAACAGGAACCGGGTGAGTCTCAAGGTCGAGAATGGTGAATCGGACATCGAGGAGGTCGGTTCCAGGGGTATCATCGGGGGATCCCAGAGGCATCACCTCCAGGGCATAGCCAACGGGCATAGGCTCCGAGGCCTCGCCATTTTCAAGTTGCTGGACGGCGTGAATAGGGCTTGGGGGAACGGGAGGGAAGATTTGGCGGCCGTTAGCCAGTAGGCGGTTGTCTTCGATGGAGAAGTCCAGCATCTATTGAATAATTCCATTAGTTGATGGTTCATGGATGATACTTGCGCTTGTCGCATCATCGATGTTTGACATACCAAGGACGTCGACTTGCCCTCAGTCCAGCTGACAGCACCCTCCTCGTCAACCTCACGGAAGGGACACTCCCGGCAAGGAACGTCGACCACTGCGTGACGGATATCCTCCAACAGCATAGGATGAACGTTCATGAAACCATCCTCAACTACCTCCAGCTGGGGCTCCATTTCGGGGACAACCAGCATGGCGCTGGCGCCCAGGGCGGCGGCGCCACCCAGCAGGATGGAACGCACGAACATAGTTGTGTGATGGGTGAGTGTAGGTAAAGAGCGGACGTCGGCGACAATGAGACGGGATTCAGAAGAGGGGGAAAGCAGTCATTTGAAGAAATCTTAGGATGGCAAAGAGTCGTCGTCGCCTCTGTAGAGGGGGAGGAGGAGGGTGGAGATGATCGGAGGGTTAGTGCCAGTCTTTAGTCAGTTTAGTTGTCTTGTTAGTCCGCATGGGGCCAGCAAGTGGAGGAGGGTGACGCCAGCTTGCTGCGTGGCGCCTATTGCCATTGGCAGAGGACTTTACAATACGTGACACTGTCATACCTGCAGTTCTACACTTCAAACTCTATAAGCCTGCTTCAGTCAGCCATTCATTGACATTGATCAGCTTATCTGCGTAATTCCATTACATACCACCCACACCACACCTTTCCCTCGACACTTTTCCCGCCCGTTGCGCCTTCTACAATACTGCAATTAGCGCCACCAACACGATTAGAAACAAACACAGACACTCCTGCTGTTTATTATCTTACCCGAAGGAGGACCGGTCGAACGCTAGCCACTGGGACAAGCCAAATCCCATCGTGGCCGCCCAGCTTGCCTGCGACGCGTACCGGTTGCGCAATTGCTGTACGAAGTATCGCTCGTTAGCCCGCTCCCATCGCTTCCACTCCATGTGTTCCTCATAGGCCTGCCACAGCCATAGGATCAGTAAGCCTGGGTACACGATGCACTTGGGATGCGCGGGGTTCAGCAAGTGTAATAACTTGATGCCGGCCGAGATGGCGTTCTCGACTGACGCTTTAAACATTTGCAACACTGCATCTGCTATCTCCGATGCAACTATCGGCTTAACGTCGGCATGGGAAATTACCTCGCGCGGCCAAGTCCCCGGCATGCGCCCGAATGGCATTGCTCCATCTGCTGCTAGTATCCGTGGCAGATCACCGACGGATAATGACCGCAGCTTACCTCTGAGGCGAAGCGGCCCCTTTGGCGCTAGCACCAACTCTCGCAACGACGAGGCAGCCAGATTATCTAGACGCGCCAACAGCGGATCATCGTCAGTTTGAATTCCCTTTGATTCGAATTCTCCGGCGATTGGTTTCCCCTGATCTTGATCCGCTGTGAAAGAATTCTGGGTCCGTTCGTCATTCAATAACCAAATGTCTGACGTGCTCTGGGGAACTTCACAATCCGTTGCTTCAATGCTAGCCTGCACGCCGATGTCAGAATTGGTTGTGGACAGGTCATTGGCTTTGTCGTCATCGCCGGTAATCGAATCAGGCAGCGGGGGAGTAAGTCGGATGCGTTTCCTCGATGTATTCAAAGGTGGGATGTGCCGGTTTGACCAATGCTCATATTGAACAGGCGACAAGCCAAGTCCTGACCTGTCGCTTCCTCTGCGCTTTTGGATATTTTCGAGCGGTGATTGTTGTGCTTGAACATAATACCAAGATTCAAAGCTCAGGTTCGATAATCGTGAACCCGACAGGCTTGTCAGATCTGTTGAGCTTGGACTTGACCAGCTTTCACCCACGGAACTCTCATTATCAGTATATTCGGGTGATGAGCTCCCATCGGCGAGCATCTGCTCCCAGGATCTCCCCCGACCCTCGTTGCTGTACGGATCACCAGCCAGGTCCTGACTAGTAATGCTGCTTTCCTCCCAATATTGCACAAAGTGCTCATACATACCGGTTTGATCATGGTCATCTTTGAAGTCCAAGTATGAATTGAGGTCGTTGCCGCGAGTGGATCCCGAACTGCGACGCTTTGCTGTGGCATTGAATACTGCGATGCCGTTTTGAATGTCGTCCGCTAATGGTGCCAGGGAACCCAGAGATTCCGGTTCATCGTTAGCAAACTTTAACTCCGCGTCACTGGATTTCATTGGCTCGATAGGGACCATTCCAGCAATTACAACCTGGCAAGGCGAAATACCAGGCCTATGGGATTCAATACTCTCCTCGGATGATAGACCGGTGAATGTCGAATTTTCTGAATTTGACGACGAGTCGCTGTCAGAGTCTGGACTTCCTAAAAGCATCAAAGAGTGGTGTAGATTCCTAGAAGACATACCAGACCTAGGTCTCGTGATCTGGCTGTCCCGTTGGCCACCTTGTAGTCCAGCTTTCCTTGCAGTTTTGTCGCGACGAAGCCTGTTGCGTGCGATTCTAACTTCTGCGGCTTGAAAGAGCTTGTTGATCTCGTCGTGGAAATGGTCCATGGAATTGGAGTATTCCATGACCGAACGACGAAGCTCTTGAATCCTTTCATTATCCTCAAACATGTGCTCGTCCAAGAATCTTCCCAGCTCCGCCCAGTCTTCGGTGCTTTTTTGGAACAGGACGCCATACTCTTGCACATCCTCGTAGGCTAGACTGAGTGACTGTTCCAGCTGCCGTGCTCGCTCCTCCATCAACTCAATTTCTTGATTCACCTCACCCTCTCGCACGGCAGCCCTGGCCACCATTCTCGCATTGGCTTCTTCCAATCGCTGATTTTCGTTCGCCATAACCTCTATCCAGGTTTCATTGTTTCGTGCCGCCATTCTCGATTTGGAAAGGGACTCTTGTAACTTGATGATCTCTTTTTCGTTCTCATAGGCGCGAGTTTCGGTCATAGCCACGACTGTTTCGGCCTCATCTAGTCGCTTGACCAGGTCGTTATGCTGTAGCCTCAATCTGCTAGCGATGGCCTTTGTGGCATCGTGCTCGGCTCTTTCGTCGCTGTATGCCTGATGGAGCTCCAGTTGAGGGATTCTTCTCAATACCTCATCCTTTTGCTGCCTCACTAGAGCGGCTGTTCGTTTGCTGCGCCGGTTCTTGGCCTTGCCTTGCCCAGAGCTGGGCTTGGAACCCCCGGGGCGATGAGAAGAAGCCATGGTGAGTTGTCGAGTTTGATTTTGATAATTTCTCTCGGGCTGGCAAAAATGGGATCGATGAATTTCTGGAGGTATACAGGTTTCAGTGGGTTCGATTCTCGTGGACGTTTGACCGGGCACTTTCCAGGTCATATAGTGATCTTTAAATATGTGTCTTGCACTTGGTGCCATTGTCTATCATTCACAATGAACCCCCGAATAAAACCGTCCTAACAAAAGCCCATCTTTGTTCGCCTCTCTACTTGAAACGGTTTGTCTCGAAGAAACAATGCGCATTGTTTGGATTCTTGGACTAAAATTATCGGCCACCGTACTTCATAGAGTCAAAATCAAAATGGAGAGTATTAATGACCAATAATCAAACCGAGAATTACAATCAATTCAAACTACCCTAGCAACAAGGATACACTTCAAAAATCCCAGTAAAAACATAAGGACCTCACAAAACGCAAAGCTTATCACAAAACCTTGACTAGAGAACCGAATACCTCCCCGAAATATCACTGATCCAACCAACCCTTCAACTCTCCGATATTTGGGCATTCAATGAAGACCGAACTCTTCACATCCAGGTTGAGCTCCATCTTGAATTTCTCTGATAGCACAAGCGACATGAGAGAGTCAACGCCCAGTTCAACAAAAGATGCACTGTCTGTAAGTTCGTTGGGATCTAACCCAGTTTCCCGCGCAATAATCTTCAGACAATCGGTGACAATTGGGCTATCTGATGGAGTCGGCGCGGCGGGTTTCGTCGACACTGGCATTTTCGACTCGGAGTTCCTTTCCTGAGCAGCTGGTCTTTCACTCGCAGGAGCCTCGATGGCTTGATTTGCATTAGTAGTAGGAGCGGGTAAACTGGTTGGAGCTACTTTCGGCTGCACAGTCGCGGCAGTAGCAGGCACAGCTGCCTTGGACGAAACAGCGTCATCCGGCGAGAAGAACTGATTCATCAAGACGCGAGGCACCCGACGGAACTTCATCTCGCCCATCATTGCAATCACAACCCCATCTTGAAGAACATACACGTCACCGGCATACATATTCTTTTCCTCAAACGGTGCCATGCGGACATAACTGCGATATCGACCACCAGCTTGCAAGGGTTCAATAATGCGACAGCTACCCCATCCAGGAGTCACGTAGAAGTAGTCCCTGGTATTTGATGCGTCACTGCCGTTGAGCACAAATCCTCCAATATGGAAGATACTGTCAATCCAGTGCGGAGGTGTGTGCCACGTTCCGTGTCGATCGGGACTGAGAATGATCTCAGAGTACGCTTCCATCCCGTCCAGCACTACAGACTGCATGCCGCGGTAATGATCGTTGTAATCGACCACGTTCTTGAAAAGATTGTAGGCCATGTTTCGAGACAGACGATTTGCAGTCCCGTCGAGAGCCTTCGCTGCGAGAGATTCGACCCGGCCATTCACCAAATGGGTTAAACGATCCCATTCCCGTCGCCACTCGGCAGGATCAGTGAATTTGACAGTGGCAGAGGCGTAGGCTTCAGCAGCACGCTCGCCGTCACCTGAAACGTTGAACCATTGGATTTGCATCTCTCTTGATTCCATATCAAGGGTTGCTTCAATTTGGAGTAACTGGGCACGGCTCTTATCGGTATGTGCAACCTGCGCGTGGAGAACCTCGAGATTGGAAACGTCCATGTGGACTTCACGGGTTTGAGGAGCAAGCTTCTTGTATAGGTATTCGCCTATTGTCATAGCAATGTCACCCCACAGGGACTAGAGTAAACTTAGTGATCCATTCAGCTAGTGATTCGTAGTTTTGGAAGACTTACCGATGTGGCTACTCCGTAGCCATTCATTTGATGGCCGTCCACTGCAGCACGGAACTCGGGATCCATGATATCAGACAGAACAGTAAGAGCTGCTATATTGCTGCTGACATTTTCAGAGATAATACGGTGAACAGAGGAAGTGCGAAGTGCAGAGCCCACCGGGGACGAGACTGCGCCTGGCCGCTTGCCTTGAGGGTAAGCTTTGTCCAATGTCCAAGTACCAGTATACTGGATCCAGTAATTCTTCTCATTCCAACAGTATTTCGGCAGGTTTAGGAGGAAGTGTGATTTTTCGAATGGTCGGAAATAGGAGTTCCACTCAATGGGCAATCCGCTCGCGTGCAAGGTGGCCAAAGAACTAGCCAAGGTCGTGAAGTTGTTTTCGTTCTTACGCAAGGAAGCCAACATCCGAGCTTCTGGCAGTAGCGATTTGATGAACGAGCCGTTGATTGGATGAGGCCCAATCTCGATGAATGTCGCGTTCTCCGGAATGACACCCAGATCTCGACCTGCGTCCAAGGCCTCAAAGAAACGAACGGGCTCGCGCGTTGCACGGCACAAATATTTTGCATTCACGGTTTTCCCATCAAAAACGCCGTCAGCCAGAAGTGGAGAAAGGACGGGCACGCTAGGGGTGCGAAAGGTCACTTGCTGAGCGACTTTTTCGAAGGCTTCCAAGATGGGATCCATTTGTGCCGTGTGGAAGGCAAATGGCACATCGACGGGAGTGCTCTTGACGTCTTCTTTGTCCAAAACGGTTTGAATAGCCATGATGTTGCTCTGAGAGCCCCCGAGAACAGTACTTTCCCGAGAGTTCATGCAGCTGATCTCGTATGCCATGTCCGTGGGCACAAGTTTCTCAAGAACCTCACCAGAGGCTCGGACGGCCAGCATGGCATGGCTGCCAATCTCGCATGAGTCCTGGAGGAGCTGAGCTCTCTTTCCGACTAAAAATATGGCATCTGCAGCGCAGAGAACATCGGCTGCCACCAGTGCTGCATATTCACCAAGACTATGGCCAATGACCACACTGGGCGTGACGCCAAGATGACCCCAGAATTGTACCAAGGCAATCTGGCTGAGGAGAATCGCAAGCTGGGTCAGAACTGGCGGTACAGACTTTCCGCCATCCAGAGAACCTTCAATTACAGGAATGACAGACTGGAATCCAAAACACTGCACAAGACGATCGAGCTCCTTGATGGCAGAACGATAGAAAGGGAAGACGTGGTATAGGTTGCTGCCAAGTCCCGAGTAGAATGCACCTTGGCCAGTGAAAGTGAAGGGAACAGAGGCTGATGAACTGGTAACAGGGCGAAGTGAACTGACAGTATTCGCCACAATGATATCCTCTAGCGTCTTTTTGGCCTGTTCAACAGAGGATGCGGCGAATGCGACTCGAGTGTGATGATGGATTCGACGGGCACAAGTAGTGTAAGCCAGATCACCAACGTCAGTCTCAGGGTTCTCGCTCAGATAAGCTATCATGGCCTCAATATTTCCCTTGAGAGAAACTTTGCTCTTGGCGGATAGTGTTATGACATGGGTAGGCCGAGGGTCAGTTCCAACACGGTCATTCCTTGGTGCATCCTCAAGAAGCATCGTCGTGTTACCACCATGAGCACCAAAGCTGTTCACGATCGAGAAGCGCTTCTTGTCACCCACCCGTGGCCAGGGTGTCGTTTCCAAAGCTAATGCAGCATTTCCTCGTGCAAGATTCTTGGCAACAACAGGGTTGATCTCGGTCTTGATACCAACGTGAGGTGGGATCATATTCTTCTGGTACATCAATAGTACCTTAATCAAGGAGGCGATCCCAGCTGCAGCTTCTCCGTGACCAATATTTGACTTCAGAGATGCCATCAAGAGTGGAGTTTGTCGACGCAGCTTAGGATTTGCAAAGACCTCGACCACAGACTCTGACTCAACTGAATCGCCCGCCTGCGTGCCCGTTCCATGAAGCTCGACATAGCTGACAGCAACGGGACTAATCCCTGCGGCATGCATGACATGCTGATAATTTTTCTTTTGAGCGCCAGCATGGGGGTGGGTAATAGAGATCGCATCGGCAGATTGGTTGGTGAATGCAGCATCGATCGTTGCAATGATATTGTCATTGTCGGCGACAGCATCTTCAAGACGCTTAATAACGACGGCACCGATACCATCTGCACGACAGTACCCATCTGCATCTTTGTCCCAAACTTTGCATTGGCCAGTCTTTGACAGAAAATGCCCTTGACAAAGCATGGCAAAGTTATCGGGGTTGGTTATAACGTTCAGTCCTCCTGCAATAACCGTATCGGCCTCGCCGGCCCAGAGTGCACTGCATGCAGCGTTTACAGCCGCAAGGCCACTGGAACATGCCGTGTCCATATTGAAGCATGGCCCAGAAAATTTGAGGAAATATTGGATGCGACCATTAGCAAAAGCTCTCTCGCCCCCTGGAACAGCATAAGTGCCAATGTTCATGCCACCATTAAGTTCCCGCCAATCATCGCTGGCCTGCCCGAAGTATGTACCCACACGACACAGGGAGGTTGATGGAGTACGGTTCGGCGCATATCCGGCCATTTCAAGCGCTTCATAGGCAGTCACCAAGGCCAGACGGTGCATTGGATCGGTTTGTTCAGCCTGGACTCAAGGTTAGCGATTTTTGTTTCACAAGACAGTGGGATAACAAGTTTCCAGCCTAGGTGAACGTACCTCACGGGGAGACATATTGAAGAAGTTGGCATCAAACGTCCCAGGATTATCGATAAAATTTCCAAATGGCGTTTGTGTGGTGTTTGGAATCTCGCCAGTCGGATCATAGTGAGTGTCGATATCGAAGCGGTCGGGGGGAATTCGAGTATGAACATCTCGTCCCTCCTCAATCAATTTCCAAAAGAGATCCAAGTCGTTCGCACCACCAGGAAGTCTACAGGCCATACCAACAATCGCCAGTTTCGATTGATGCGGCGAACGGGGCGCGCTCGGGAAGAAATCGGGCTCCTCGATGACGACCCAGTCGACAATGTCCCTTTTCGAGAGTGTGACATCAGGCAGGCTATTTTGAATGGAGGATAATAGCCCTTGGGCGATCAAGGAGGTCCGTAAAGTGACGACCTCTATCTCGAGTGATCCTACCATTGACAACTCCCGTATCAACCCGGCAGTTAAATCATCCAGGTAAATGCTCCGGGTCAAAATCTCCATGACGATCTCCTCCCACAGTTCCTTAGATCGGACCGACAGTAACGGTTTCCCGGTATCTGCTGATATGATAGGAGTACAAACCGACGCCCAGGCCTTCTCTTCAGAGACCTCAACGATCGCTTGGACATCATGAGTAGTATAGAGGTGGGCAGCATGACATAACCCGGTGTAAACGGGGAGAGCCATGTGCTTAGAGTATCGCAAAATGGGAGAGTGGTGGAAAGCATTTATCAGGCGGGAAGGAGGTCCAGTTACACTGACTGAATTTGCGTCCGCCGCGCTGATAAACACCTTCATGAGATCCGGGCATACCTGGAAGCCAAATATCAGACTTTGACGAGCGTTGAGATATCATTGCAGACCCTCTCAGAGCCAGAATACTTACTGTGTCCATGTTGAACCGATCAAGCTCTTGCTGAACAATTTCTGCCGAGACCCCCGTCACAACGTAAGCCCAGGGTTTCGGACTACTGTCTGATTCGCGAGACTCCAGAGAATGAGACACTCTGTCGACGTGGATTCCCATACGGAATGCAATTCGCACACTTTCAACTCCATAATAGGCCAGGTCGGAGAGCGAGGTGGAGACTGCCACTGCCGCACCGGACAGAAGTCCAACACTCAAGCCACTGAGGGTTGTCCCTGCATCTCCAAGATCGTATTTCTGGTCGGTCGCTTCATGATGTCTGCATTTCCAATTAGCTTCAGTTGGATTAGAAAAGAACTGCCAGCTCTGGGTGACTCACCCAATCAGAATGCCAAGTTGTAGAATGCAAAGAAGCGCAGTTTCAATAGCTCCCCCAACAGGAGTAAAGCGAGTACCCCCCCAGCCATCCACAAAACCCAGGATATTTTGAACGCTGGTGAGCTCAGATGGGATGCGTTGTGAAAGATGGTTCATTTCATGAATAAGAGTAGCCACAGACTCTTCCATGAACAACGCTAGAACGTGGAACTTCTTGTCCTTGGACCACCGGTGTAGACGCCGGAAGAGATCCGGGATATTCCCACTGGGAAAGTCGTTTCCAAAGAACGCTAACCTACTAGTAAAGCGGTTCATGGTATCGGTGGACAGGGAAGAAGGAGTTTCCATGACTGCACGAGCCTCTATACAATGAACACGGAGGCCGTTGGCTTGATCATCCTTTTGAAGTAGGCCATGTTCGAGTCCGGAACGAAAGAAAGTGCTTCGATTAAAGTTTTCCCAAAGCTCCAACAATGTCTCGCTCATCTCCGATGAAGTTCAATCCTACCCCTTAGTCGGAGGCTTAATGTCAGGCGCGTGTACAGCTGAAGATTTATCCTTCTCGGATGCCGAATCGGCGGCATACGGACTCCGGCGATTTTTATGGCCACGACTTTCGTGAGCCTCGCTCAAAACTCTCTTCCAGGCTCATAAAGGATAGTGAGTCTACCAGCTGTTTATTTTGTGGCTTTTCCAGGAACGGGTTTTGAACGAATCAGTCATCATCATGGTCCATGCCTTGTATTATCCGCTGTTGGTGGTCGGCGCCACTAGTATGTCGATTTTGCTCGGTGAGTATCTTCCAATCCATTTGGACAAAAAAGTCGACTAGGCATTGCCCACGGCCTCCTAATGCCGGGATGGAATCGTGATTTGAAGTGTTTGATGCTGACTGAAGATCTCAGGTTGCCAGATCAGCCTGTCTTATGTCTCAATGGCAGCCATCCTTAGTGTTTCTGATGTTGCCGAATACACCGCACTTTCGATGTGGAAAGTCACCTTTGATCGAGGCTTCTATCTTTGTCCTACGCAGGCGATGTTCTCGAGTTTCATCTTCTTCCTCAACGCGTTTCTGACTTTCCTAAACGGCCTACTTGAAACTTCCAGCCAGAAACGCGTGTATATGCTGTTAATAGCTGGAGTACTTGCCATAAGCCTGGTGCCATTCACCTTGGTCATGATTGCTCCCCTCGAAGAAGCATTGTTGGAGCGTCATAGAAAGCTGTCTCGGGAGGGTCCTCAGACAGTGGCACAAGGGAAGCTTCACAACAATGCAGCTGCCACTGCGAGGGCTATCGAGAGTCGTCGTGTGATGGAAACATGGGTTTCTATGAATTATTTCCGCACCATTCTTCCAGCATTAACGGTGTTTTGGATCTGGTGGATGTGTGTCTGAGAGTGAGGATGTACCATGTCTGTGAGATGGACAGGGGGTAATCTTTCGGGCTTATTTCAAATGTGGATAGTGAACAATTTAATACAAAAGTACTGTTTGATATCTCATTCTCAATCTATCTCATTTGTAGTATCAGGAGAGACTTTCTAAGCTGGCTAAGCGTTTCAATAATGATATGTATTGTACTACTGATCAGAAATGGCCTGCGTGGAATATACCGAAATAGTCAACAAATCAAAAGAAAACAGGCTTGGGTTGCCCCTCGGTTTTACCTCAGCCCCTTGTCAAATGCTTCATTCGTAATCGACCTCAACCGTGATTTCAGCGAATCTGCTAATGCAGAAAGCGTCCCGACAGGCGGCCCGGAAGGATCCCCTTTGTACCTACGGGCGAACTGCATCACCACATTGGCTAGCTTGGAGAGCTCTTCCAAGATATGCACTGATGGAATGGGGGTTTCGCTCTCGTCTGATTCAAAATTGGCAGACTCGGCATATCCCGCCACGGTACACTCATTAGGATCCACATTGAAATCTAGCAAGTACCTCGTATTCATATCTTGGGATTGGCTGGCGATGCAGTCCCCAGCTTTCTGCTCATGCGATCGACGAGACACGGAGTCGTATATATCCATAATCACCGTGCAGACTGTGGCCACTAGAACACCAACGTATGTCTTCCGTGCACAGGGACATACTAAGATCGTCGATAGACGATTGATAGCCCAAGAAGCGGTCTGTACCTGGGAGAGCAACTCCTTTTCTGGTCGACCGTTCTCTGTCTCATCTGCAACTTCATTAGACACTTGAAGACGACGCAGAATTTCAATTGCACCGATCACGCAATCCGCCTCTGATGAATCCGAGACTGGTGTCTGATCACAGGAGATGAATTCCATAGCATCAGGCGCCCCTGCACTGGAACCTTGGCTGATACTTTGTGCCAAGGAAAAGTCAAATGGAATGAAGTTAGGGTCGTTCTCAGACTCCTCACGATTCAACCACTGATTCTCCCCATTCAAAGCGCCAGAGAAGTTGAAAAGCTCAAGGTCAGCTAGTGGGGAATGCGGAACGCTGAGGGTCTGCTTTTGATTGAAATCATCATTGAAGACATATGAGCCACAAGATGTCGTGTTTGTTTCAGTCTCGCCTACACCGCCGGTAGGTATGTACATCTCGTCCAACCAATGTAAGGAGTTCAGCCCATATGTGACCCCCGACGAGGATTCAATCTCGTCCAAGATCGAGGGCTGTGTTTCTGACACAAGTCGAGAATTTTGGCAAAGTCCCTGGGTGCCTTGAGACATATCTGAGACGCTTTTGTTGATAGCAGAGTCTTTTCTTGAAATTTTCGTCCGTGGTTCCGGTGACTTGCGAGTAATGGTTCGACGGTTTGGATGTGGACGCCCTATGCGACGTGCGGGACTGTAGAAGCACGGATAGCCCAGCTTGCGACATCGACTGCACACTGGCTTTTCCTTGTTGCATTTGACCTTCGACGATGAGCACATATCGCAGCTATCCTTGAGTTTCTGCGTAGGTGGTGGTCCGGCCCTACCTCCGGGCCCTGTAATAATGGTCTTGTTCCCAGAGCTCATTTTGGAGCGATGATTCTAGACGGGGTCTTCTTAGAAATGATCTATGGAGAATGGAATGTTTAATACCGGGCGTGACAAGCATAAAAGCTTCTAATATTCATCAAGGTTGACCCGGATGATCTTCGGGGTGTGCATATACTGGCAAGCATTTCGCCCTGCGAAAACAAGTACAAATTTCAACAAATTTCCAGTGACATGCTAAATCACTAAGCTGACGCCCTTCTCCTCCAATAAAGGTTCCTCAGATTACCAATATAATACGGGACTAAATCAAGACATGTTGTCATCCTTCGCAAGTGTTGATCCTGGCCGACTCATTGGATACCCTGGTAGAGGTACGCATTCCAGAGCACCATCAAGGTGGAGCGCAACTTACTCAAATCTCGCACGTCACAAGGGCAGATATGAGTACCTTTGGCCACGAAGACTACCTCGGGAATCATGCCGCAGGTGCTGTCCTGTGCATGCAGCGCAGATCGACTAAAAGGCGAAAGACAAGATCTACTCGCCTCCAATCAATAGCCCGACGCCCGTGTTACTCGTGTGAGGCAAATAAGAAAATCAAGAACTTTCAGAAACAAAATTTGGGATTACACACAACCTTCTAGATGAGTAGGTCGAATACTAATCGAAAGCAACTTTCAGCGGTACCTCTGGTACCCAATTGAGGTTTGCAGCAAGTAGCGCCAGCTAATCAAATACTTTAACACTTTAAGTAGCAAACCGTGAAATGGTAGTAAGACTCGTGCTTTCATAGATATATTACGACATACGATTAGCATAGGTAGTGAGCAGTGAAACAATTGTATTATTTATCTCGAGCTGGAGGCTGTATGCAAGCCACACCCCAACAAATTGTGATGCGTACCTATGTGGAGCCAGTCGCTCGCTTTGTGTCACTCCCCTGCATCGTCTTATCTCTTCCACTCCATCGCAGTAGGGGTCCCAAATGAAATCAATAGCGGTGGTCTTCGGTAATCGCTCCAATCAATCTCACGAAGCTGCTTGCTGACTGAAGATGCGATATATTCAGATTGTTCTGCCTACAGTTCGCGACAGATATCTTCGGGTGAGAGTCCAATCAAATAACGGGAAAATTGAAGGACAACTTGGCCAACAGATATGCAGACCAAACTGTGTCATTTCTTGTCATGCGCGTCTGGTCGGAATTGAGTTGCAGCTGGAAGCCCGATGAACTTTTGCCAGATATCGGGGCCGATCTGTGTTACAAGAGCCAATCGTTGGGATTTACCAGCATTGCGTAACAGGAGTAACCCTGGCCAGCTGAAGTACATACACAAGCCCAACTAACTAGTAATTCACTGCAGCAATGTTCCGTTTCTACGTATTTCGGGAAGGGTGAAGATAGTGAAATTGCAGCAACCGAGCATCGCCGAACATTT
This sequence comes from Penicillium ochrochloron, assembly GCA_022985105.1. NCBI lineage: Eukaryota > Fungi > Ascomycota > Eurotiomycetes > Eurotiales > Aspergillaceae > Penicillium > Penicillium ochrochloron. Next base: position 116,524 of record JAAVMA010000015.1, read on the forward strand.
GCAACTATCTAACAGGAGACCATATTACAGTTTTTTCCCACGATTCGCTATGAACGAAAATCCTATCATGAATCGGGCACTTTCGCGGCCCGTTATCATGCGGATTGAGGCTTGCCACTCGGAAGTTGACCAGTGTGCGAGGTGAGAAAAAAGTAAACATCAATAAGTCAGGATGGCGGCAAGAAAGAGAAGAAAGCAAACAGATACATCAGGCGTCTTCTACTGTATATGCACAGTATGATAGCTCTGTAACGAAAAAGGCAGGGAAATCCCATATCCGATTTCCCGGTCAACGACAGCATGTAAGCGCTCCCGAACACGACCTCGGGGCGTGTCGATCTCCGGCGCCGGGAATATGAATGCCACAACGCTAATTATTGGCATTCTGCAAGCCTCTCCCTCTATGAACAAGCTTGGTTAGCAAAGGTATTGATTTTGAGATTGGTACGGCGAACATATTTTCATGAACATTCATTTCATGTCTGACTAATATCGGTTCAGGTAACTTACATTTCTTCCTCTTTGTCACTGATTATAGACGCTTTGTTTGGCTTGATCTATTGAAGTCCGAAAGATCGATCCATTTATATTTTGGCACAGGCTAAGGAGCCTCCCCAATCAGACCACGGTGATGGATACGGCTTTTGTCTCTACTACCAACCTCGTTGATCATCAAGTTAGATGCACACCAGAACTTACCGGAACGTGCTCTGATGACGACCGAATATGCACTCGATCTATCCTAAACGCGCTCCAAACACTATGTGTTCCCCCCTCAGTCTGCTTATCGGTCGACGATGACGGCTACTCAGCTCATCCTGGCTCTAGTGCTCTCAATGCTCAAACCCGGAGAATAGACGATGCTCTGAGAACAAACCGAAGAGTTCTGGAGCTGGTTACACGGATTCTGCAATGCTCGTGCTCCGTCATGCCTTCTGTTCAGCTCCTTCTCGTGATCGCATGCGACCGTATTGTGGCTTGGTACCGGGCTATGCTCCGTGATGATGGAAGTATGATGCACGAGCAGATGCCATTTTCAAGCTCATCAAATATTGAGTATGACCGATGCGAGCTAGTCCTGGCAATGCCTGTTACCGTGGGTGACTTCACCGTTGACACCTCGATGCAAATGCGGATTCGAGATCAATTGGTAATCGAGGAGATGCGAAGTGTTGAGATTGTGATCCACCAGTTCGCTGCCCGTCTGCAAGAAGCACAGTGTCAGAACTCTCTAGCTCATCGCCAGCAGATCCACGAGATTCTGAACTCAATTCTGAGAGATCAGCTTCAATCCCAGGCGAACATGATACAAGAGCGAATGAACTCATGATAATCTGTGGTTGTGGACCTCTGGCGAAACAAAAGACAAGGCTGAGAAGATTGATAAATGGTGATTGAAAAAATAAAAGGAAACCAAGCGGCCTAGGTATGAAGCTAGCTTTCAAGCACTTGAGAATTTCGACTACTGGGAATTTTCAGTTTATCATTGATTTCAATCCTGAATGACCCTATTTGCGTGAATAAAAAGGCTTAAAAACTTCGAATATCACGTAAAGTTTACTTAATAAAAGGAAAGCCTTGCAGTTCGGTTGAGATACGGATAGAACATGGGCACTCAACGTGCCGTTCTTATGATACGACAGTCGCCTAGCTAGACTCGCTTAGCTCCACATCTCGTAGTCTGGGAAGTACTTTGTATGGATTCTTCTGGCATAATCAAGAAGGGCCGGACAGCGCTTCACTTTGGCCTTTGTTTCTGGCGCACTATGGAGAAGTTAGTTAGAATCCACCAAATCAAGGGCTAAAGAGCTACTAACGCGTCGCAAACGAGATTAGATGCAATGAAGCCGAAGACGGTGGCATCAGCCTCTGTTGGGGCATTGCCACCAAGAATCCAGAAAGGTGTTTCGGTGTCGTCCGGGTGGCTCATTGCACTTGCATAGTTGTTGAGTGTATCCCAGGTCTCATCACGAAAACTAGCAATTTCATCTGGGCTGAACTTCAAGGTACCTTGACCCTCCATGGTTCTCACGGTCTTCTTGTAGGCAATGTTTCCTATGATGACTTGGAGGGGCCAGGGGAAAGCTTCAAAGATTTTGGATCGCATTGTGTAGTAGTTCAGCACCCATCGCTCATACCCCTAAGACAATTAACTAGTTAGGATCTGGTAGATTTTCACAGACTGCTGTAGCCAAGTTCAAAGGATAGTTCCTTGTACCTGATAGAAGTAGAGCTTATCCTCTAACAAAGCCCGGATCGACAGGTCCTGCAACATCGAAGACGCTGTGAGAGTGCTGTCGAGGTCCTCCAAATCTCCCGATTCAATCAAGGCCCGAGTTATCAGGGCCGAATCAGCCAAAATCTCACAGTTGCCATTCCCACGATCGATCGAGACATACGGGACTTTTCCACGAGGGGCCTGGAGGATCGACCCAGGTTCCGTTCGATAAGAGATGTTACCGAATCGAAGGCGAGCTTCTAGTTTAGTGACGAATGGCGACCACACGAAGCATCCTTTGTCGGGAAACCCGCGGAACACAGTGAGGCTGATCGGTGATTTGGCGGCGGTCATTCTGGATACGAGAGCAGTTGTGGTGGACGGGAGGATTACGATTTACCTCGGTGCCAGGTCGAATATGCGAGAATTGAGGATACTGCAAGAGGGGAACGAGGTGTGCAGGACTGCAGGTACAAATAAAGAAAAAAAATAAAGAAAGTTCTTGTACTACCTGCGGCCGGCTTCGGGCTCTGAGGAAAGAGCGAGCGATCACTGCAGCCGTAGCAGGCGAAGTCTTGGTGGATACATCCAATTCTAATTTACAGCAATTCTAAGGTTGAATACTTCTAGCTCCAGAAATAGCTCACGTCATAGGTGCTGTGAGTGTGCAAGCCTCCAAGGATCAAGGCCGAATAAAGTGTGGCCCCAAGCCATGTCAGCATCGGTGTTTGGCGAACGGCCGTGTTAAATAGAAAGGGGGCCAAAGTGCGAACGTTGAGCCCAGGCGGGAGATCTCCGTATAGATCGCCGGTCTCTGCGGCTTTTAGCTTTCATTTCACCTTCATATTGCTTTATGGTTACTTGAATCCTCCAGCCACCGAATAATCCCCCTAATTGCCTAGTTGTATTCCTGCCCACATTTAACATTCCCAATTGGGCTGCACACACACAGCTTCATAATCTTGACAATTATCCAGTGATTATCTGCTATTGCGCGTTGGCATACATACGGTGACGGTGCCCAAAAAAGTTAATGACTGCATACGCACCACTCTGTAGCTAGTAAATTCTAGCCGGCAAAGGAAGTCAATCACACGAGAGCTAGAGGTAGAAACAAATAAAAAAAAATACTTTGTACTGAACTCAAGAGAAATAGGGACATATTATTGTTTAAGAAGGTATTAGGCTGCCTGAGCTGTGGGTATGTAGATAAACTAATAGCTACTGCGATAACCATGCCGGCTAGGAAGCCTTAATAACAGCGTATCGCATCATTCGCATCATTAGGTGCTAAGGACAAATTTCTACTATGTACCTTCAAACCCGCCTGTGCTAGGACTTTGTGCCACTGCCCCTCTGCGCGCTCGTGGGAGCCTAGGAAAACCAACAGTTAACTTGTAGGGGCCAGATAGGCCGGCCAAATCTGTGCCTCAGTATCCATGACTCTCATTTCATCACTCAGAATTGGTGATTCCAATTTCGTTGCCAGGACCAGCACTCAAAGAATAAATACATAGGGCGAACTCGTCATTCCCGTCATGCAATACAATACGAAGATAGTACGTCTTCGCACCAGTGATTGGCTAGGCCTTACATAAATTATGGGCCATTAGCTCCACCGCGTCAACTGCAGGGGCATTGTGAATCATCTCGGGGAAACTTTGTTCGATTATTTGGCCTGGTAAGCCCTGGTATCGGGAGCGAAGGCATGCCGACTGGTGGCCAATATTACCACCCGTGTCAACTAAAAGAACGTAGTCGGCGGTAATCATTGACTTCGACACTAAAAAACACCTAGCTCTTCACTTCTTCGGGATAGCCACGTTAAGACCATTTCAGGTGGCCTGGAGGTCTCAAAGCCCAGGAGAAAATTCCAGGGACAGTGTTGAAGCCCGTGTTGTGGTTCTACGTCAGGGTTTCAGGGAGCGCCTGTTATACGACCCCTCGGGCATTCAAGCTGAACATAGCCCCATTCGAAACAATCTTAAATCAAGACGTCTTACACTCTCTGGCCAAGTAGCGGCCGATATCTCCACCAGGGCGCCCAGTTGTGCTATATGTATCCTAGTTACCAGACCAATCTTACCTGTCAATGATGCATAGAAAAACCCCTGTTAAGTACCGTAAGTTTTCAAAAATTTCAATAATCCAATGCTTATTCACTGTGGGGTTATCGGTTATTGACTGGTCAGAGAGTGTATATGTAGTAAATGCAATCCTGATTGGCGGGCCTGGCCAAATACTCAGTGGCTTGGATCTCCTGGAAGTGATCCTTGCTATCTCTATCACCTCGTACATCGAGGCCAAGTAACGCAGAAATCGATCTTCAGATGACAGGCGAGGCATTCATCTTCTCGGCAATGGCGTTCACAATGAGTGGTTCTTTCGGACAGCGTGCGGGAAAGACCTAGATTGCAGCCAATCCAGACAGATCTCAATTCTAAGTGCTGGGTGAAACAGCAAACAAAGATCTTCATGGTGCTGATTGGGACATGCGTAACATATTGCAAACCTGTAGCTTGAGATCATAGAGGGTCTCGGTGACTTCGGCCGCCGAGCGCAGGGCATTCTGCATTCTGCAAATGGCTCGTTTCAGTGGCGAGGCTCCGATTGTTATCAAGACGTTGGAAGCAAGCGCTCATCAATGCGTGGGGGTAGATGATTCAGTTGAGTGAAATGTGATGTGTAAAACAAGCTAATTTCGATTCTTTCTCTGCTCTTATGCATCTCGTGCCTGCCTGTACGTACTGCTTGTACGCATGTCACCTCATTGCTTTTCGCTCGAGAATTTCCGGCTAATGGTAAAACATTTAATCTTTTGTCCGTGAATTTGGCTACGATGCTGCTGCCAGAATCCGATTTTTGACCTAAAACAAGTGGCTTTTATCAGCTTCGTTCCAAGCTTAGATGTACCCTTGAGAATTTTTCTAAAGAGCCGTGTACTGTAGCTACTATGAACAGCGGGGAGATACATCAGATTAATAGAACAACTAGTGGATTTGTAATTCTTAGCTCTGTTACATATGTTGGTCGCTCAAATGCTGGCTTAACAAAATGCATCAGTTGATAAAACATTCAGAAGAAAGGAGATAGTGTTGGGTGCGATAAATTTGCACACTCTAGCTTATGTTCGATCTTAGTGGAATCGATGTTTCTTGATCGAAGTGATACAGCAACAGACGTGCCCTGAGCACACTAAATTTCTCTGAACAACCCACTTTGTGTGGTGATGGTAGTAAGGACTCGCAGGAAGATTGGAGCAACGGTTCTACATATACGAGATCATAAGCTTCCTAGCCCACAGGCTGGGAAGAAATAAAAAGGAAGAAATAAAATTTTGAATGAGGTAAAGGTACGGCCTAAAATCGAACCGCATCTCGCTTTGTGTAGGGATACTATTCTGGTAAACTTGTCATTTGGTAAATATGCAATATTGATGTAGCTCAGACAGCAAACAGCCAGCTAATTGGCCAAATGGCTGACAGGACAATTTGAAAAGTGAGCCAGGTTATCAAATCCAATCATCTCCCGTCCTTTAACATCAGAGCTTCGACAACTCGCCCATGAAATATCGAGATTTGTTAGGACTATCTCATCTAACGTAGCCTAGCAAATTGAGTCCCATCTAAGCTTGCATGGGAATCGCTACCTTATTATCCGCAGTGCACTGGCTGTCAGAAGCTCCCATTGCATCTCCGTCGCGGCGTTCACCGTGGAACAAGCCAAGAACGTCAATTTTCTCGGATTTCTGTCCGGAAGGTTTGACGAGACCTAACTTACCCTGCTGCAAGTTAACAGTCAAGCCTCCAATCGTGTCACAACTGAAGGTGTCGATGTTGATGGTGTCCTCCGACCGCAACATCTCACGCGCACGAATTGTGTTCATGATATGTATCTCCTGTGGAGACATGGATGCCTCAAGCGCAGCCTTCGCCTTCAGGTCAATATCTTCATTGTTAAGTCCGAGGTCTTCCATCTTCTGGAGAACGGCTTCCTTTTCTTCCAAGGGAACAGGAATGAAGGCCCGACAGCAAAAGTTGATTGTCTCGGAGATTTCGGACTCGGTCAATCGGGCTTTGACATCGGCGGTTCCCTGGATGACTAGAACACAGTGCGTCATCAGTAAATGGAGAAATCATTCGTGGGAGTAATACATACTGGGTCGGAAGAATGAGAATGCACGATCAAAGGTCTGCTCGTCCCAGTCGGTGAGAACGGGGCTATCCTGATCCTTGATTTGTTTGAGAGCGCTCAAGACCACCAAAAGGAAACGCGTGTATCCTTCGGCAACCTTCTTCGAATGCCAATCAGCCGCGGTATTTTCGGTGCAGTCGCCTCGCTTGGCGGCACAAATAGTTGCAGCTGCTGATAATCCACTGGCCATTGCCAAGTGGACACCAGACGAGAAGAACGGGTCGATGAAGCACCCCGCATCACCAACGACGCGGACAAAAGGACTGGCATAGCTGGAAGCGCTATATGACCAATCGGATGCAGATTTGACTTCTGAAACCAGCTCGGCTTTGGTCATCAAACTCTTGATGCCAGGAACAAGGTTCAGATTCTCAAGATAGAACTCTTTGCTGGAGGGAGAACCCATTTTCTTTTTCTCCTCCGTGGCGATTGCTTGGTTGCGGACAACACCAACCGAGACTACATCTCCATGCAGAGGGATAGTCCATACCCAGCCACTAGCGTCACCTAGGGCCTCAAAGAAAGGCTGATCTTCATGGGCACCGCCAAGATCATACGGCTCCATATTCTTCCAGTAGCCCCAGCTGGCTATGTTCTTCAGGCCCTGGTTGTACCGTCTGTTTTTGTAGTGCTTAGTGCTGACCAAGCCGACGCGACCACTAGCATCAACAAGGTGGTTAAATTTAATGACACCAGTGGTACCATCTTTGCGAGACCAACGGGCCGAAACGGGACGGCCTGGGTTGGGCTCAGGAAATTCGGCAAACTGTTGCTCTAGATCGTCGTTCTTGTCCCATGGCTGGAATTCAAGACCTCCGACACGGACCCCATCAAAGTTCTTCGCACCGCTTTTAGCAGCATGCTTGAACATCAAGTCATCGGCCTCGGAGCGAACGATGTTCCAGGTATAGCCCTGCGGGCCTCCAGCAGCCACAAAGTCGGTGACTAACGATTCGCATTGTTAGATATGTTATAGTGAATGAAGGTGCTAGGACTACTCACAGACTCGAGGCTTGGAGTTCATCTTGAACATACCACCTTTCTGGGGAGATCTATTAGCCATGACTCGTCATATTTCCTGAGATAACACGAACCTTGATCTTGAACCCATATTTGTCAAAGGTGGAGTCGAGGTCGATGAAGCGCAGGAAATGACGCATCGAGGGGAGCATGCTTTCCCCGATATGGTATCTGAAAGAACCTATCAGGCGAGCCACCCGTTGTTTTTTTTTTCCCTTTTTTCACTCCAATAGCAAAAGAAAGCGGACGGATGATCAACCGACTTACCGAGGAAACACATCAGCTTCCAGGACGACAGTATCAATTCCCTCGCGCGCCAAGCAACACGCCGAGAATGCACCGCCGGGACCACCACCGATAACAAGCACGTCGCATTGCTCTGGAATAGTCGACATTGTGGGAATTAGATTTTGAATTGAATTTGCTTCAAAAGACTGAAGGTTCAAAATGTTGATTCTGCGTTATCTTTCACTTAATTCGACTTTTGGATCATTAAAGTGAATCTTGCTACTTATTTATTTACTCTCCACCATCTAGACAGTCCGTCGACAGACTCGCATCGAGTCGGAGACCGACAGCCGTTGAGGCTATATTTTGCCACTGGACTAGTTGTGTTTCAGCTATGCGCCTGCAGTTGGGGACCTCGGAGACACACGAACGCCCGAATTTGGCACTGGTAACTTAAGAGCAGCCGGATTCCGAGGAAGTCTGAATCTTTTGTTGGGCTTGGAATTGCTTTTTCCAAAGGCGAGGCTATCCTACGAAGGTAGTTTAGAGTACAACATCGCAACCTTTTGGCTCCAGGGATATTACACGTCACCGAGTTCATCCAACTTCAACGAGCCACCAAGGGAAATATCCGTCTGTTCCCCTCGCCCTGGGCAATATGGCTTCATCGAAAGGTGTTCTCGAGGGAAGACTCTCAAGTCAATCCACAACTCCCGCAGCCTCCGATATTCAGATTGAGAAGTCTGTGTCAGAAGATGGCTTTCCCGAGGGCGGGCTTCACGCTTGGCTAACTGTTGCCGGTGCCGCTGCATGTCTCTTCGTATCTTTTGGCTGGGTGAACTGTGTTGGTATATTCCAAGACTACTACCAATCACATCAACTCAGGGATTACAGCCCTTCGGAAATCGCATGGATTCCCTCTCTGCAAGGCAAGTAGCAGTGTAACCTGTGCTGTCAGTCTATAATCTAACAAGCATAATGTATCTAGTCTTCTTCATGATATTTGGCGGTCTATTTGTCGGGAAGATCTATGACGACTATGGACATGCTCCCCTCCTGCTGGCTGGAAGCTTTTTTCATGTGTTCGGCCTGATGATGACCAGCCTCGCGAAAACATACTATCAAATTCTTCTCAGTCAGGCTGTCTGTTCGGCGCTTGGGGCTTCAATGGTGTTTTATCCTGCATTCACGGCTGTAAGTCTACCTTGGCTTTCCTAATAATTTAGTCTACCTTCTTCGCCTTACACATGGACAGGTCTCAACATGGTTTCTTGCAAAGAGAGGGGCAGCCATCGGGCTCGCGGTCGCTGGATCCTCACTTGGCGGAGTCATATTTCCAATAATGCTGATACATCTAATTCCCGAAGTTGGATTTGCATGGGCTATGCGCATCTGCGCATTTTTGATATTGACCCTGCTGGTGTTCGCTAATTTGGTGATACGGTCAAGAACACCACCCACAAAGCGCCCATTCGAAGTCATGGCCTTGATCCGACCCTTCAACGAGCTGACCTTTGTCTTACTGACTGCGTCGATATTCTTCTTCTTTTGTAAGTCTCATACTACAATGAAAGCCGTGATTATTGAGTTGAGCTGACATGATCTTAGGGGGAATGTTCGTCCCTGTCACTTTTATTGTGGAACATGCTCGCACACATGGGATGTCTTCACATCTTGCTAACTATCTTGTTCCCATTCTTAACGGTGCAAGGTAAGTACTTAACGCGATTGAAAATCAAAGGTTCGCAGCTGACAAGTCTAGCATCTTCGGGAGGACCATTCCTAATGCAGTGGCGGACAAAGCTGGTCATTTCAATGTCATGATTGTCATGAGCGCTTTCACCACAGCTCTAATCTTGGGTCTATGGCTTCCTGCCACCGGTAATGCAGCCATCATCACCTTTGCTGCACTGTTTGGGGTAGGATCTGGGGCCGGGATCAGCCTCACCCCTGCCCTGTGTGCAAAGATATCTCCTCTCTCGGAGATAGGCACGCGCACGGGTACAGCATATTCTATCGCAGCTTTCGCGGCATTGACAGGGTCTCCCATTGGTGGTAAAATTGTGACGGATGAAGAAGGCTCCTTCAAGTACACCATCGTATTCGGTGGGGTTTGTTGTGCGATAGGGACAGTCTTTTTCGTTGCGACACGACTTTCTTTAGGGATGAAGACCCCCAAAATTTGAAGGCCGGATCGAGATATTGAGTGAATCCATTTACGGTTCAAACCCTTGCTGAAGGGAAAGTCTGAGACAAGCGCTTCGAACCTTGTGAGCTCCGGCTCGTGAAGATGGTACCTGGTGTCCGAGGCGGTCCTAATTCAAAACTATATAGAGTGAATAATCGTGGTTGCACCACTGAGATTTGGGAAGTTAATCTAGAAGGCTGTATCATAAGCCCAAGTCCCTGCCAAACTTGATCCAAAATTATTTCCAGCAAGAAAATACATTGAAACACCGTATATATCGTGTAAGGTGAAAAGTGTAAATTGCGGTCTATACGTGAATATGAAAGCAGTAGTGGATTATTTGCGTGGATGAAACTTGCCGTGAATATGAAACTCTAAATTGACCTCAAGAATTGAGTTTGTCGATGATTTATACATCGTATCGGACCTTTCATTTACCGTGCTGTTGGGTCGCTTGTCCGGGGCTCTGGCCAGTACCGAAGAGGGTCTAGGCCAACACAGAGGTAGGCCAGTCCTCAGCAGCATCAATAATTCTGTCAGTTATCTCCAGATTGCCGGATTCGTCTGTGCAAAGCTTTACGGTGATTCAGCTGTGCGAAACCGGCATTTCAGCCTCCAAAGTCTGCTATGCATGGTCTATGGGCACTGGGAACAAGACAGACTTAGGCGGAATCCGACTTTCGTTGCGAAAGATTTCGATACATCTCAGCTGCCATCAAGTTAACTTGAACGTGGCCCTTAGATGTAAGGCGTGAAAGAATAACATTATTTATCATACGACGTTGCAGTCTGAATGAAAATGACTCCAGAGAGAAAACATTTGACTGGATTCTAGGACGTCTTCTGACTGACAACTCAACTCAGCTAAATCAACTGTCTCGACGAGACCCACATTAACGATCATTCGTAAAGCTGACCAATATTAAGATTTATTGACACGGTTTCAAACTCTTATCAAAGCCAGTTCTGGACTGTTAGTCAATTGAATCGTGCCGTTGTGCCGTCTCAGCTGTTGAATCCTGCCATGATCGGAGTCCGAGGTCCAGCCACGCCACTGCCACCAGGAAGCCCGACGTGATGTTACAACCGAGATGTAAGGTTACGATGGAAAGTTGCGGTAAATTTACTGCTATCCTCGCCGATTTATATGTCGAAGAGGGATAATCTGTTAGTCTGCCGGTGACTTCTCTCTCAAGCATTCAAATATGGCACGGAATCCCATCCCCCTCAACCAGTGTGCCTGGGGTGATTACCTTTCAGCGCAAGAAGCAAGCCTTCCGCACCTAGCGGATATCGAAGATGTCACTGAAAGGGTTATTCGGATCATGGGTGGTAATCCGGGGGAAATGCAACTTCAAGGGACGAACACGTATCTTGTGGGCACGGGCAAGTCCCGCATTCTTATTGACACTGGTCAGGTAAGTCCAAGAGGAAATCTTGTCATCAAGTCGAGATACCCTGAAACTACGAGGATTCATTGATTGTATCCGGCAACGCTAATTGCTTGTGGTGATAGGGGATGCCAATATGGGCTACCAACATCACAAAGCTCCTGCGAGAACGAGATCTCGAAATCTCGTACGTTCTCTTGACACACTGGCACGGAGATCATACAGAGGGAGTCCCGGATCTCATCGCCTATGACCCTCGTCTCGCTTCCCAAATCTACAAAAACCAGCCGAGCCCCGGTCAAAACCCCATAAACGACGGACAAAATTTCCAAACAGAAGGCGCAGTGATCCGCGCAATATTCACCCCCGGCCATGCAGTGGATCACATGTGCTTTATCCTCGAAGAGGAAAATGCTATGTTCACGGGAGACAACATTCTCGGCCACGGATACAGTGTCGCCGAAGATCTCGGCGAATATATGAAAAGCCTAGAGATCATGCGTGCTCAGAACTGCCAATTCGGATACCCGGCACACGGCATCAAGATTCTCAATCTACCACGCACCATTCAGCTTTATATTCGGCACAAGGAGCAACGCGAGCGTCAAATTTATCATGCTTTGACGAAGGTTACTCGTACGGATAATAATGCGAAAGGGAGCCTAACGGCCCGCGAACTGGTTCATTCGTTGCATGGAGAGATTCCCGAGGAGCTTTTTAAGAATGCGTTCGAGCCGTTTATGACGGAGTCGCTGTGGAAACTTGCGGAGGAGCGGAAGGTTGCGTTTGAGGTTGTTCGGGGTCAACGGCAGTGGTTTTTGAATAAACGGGCCTGGCAGGTTAGCTCGGCTGCTTGAGGCTAATGCTGTGCGAATCGAAGTCTCCGATTTCTCCGTTAAATATTTGGTCCATTTTGGAGTACACTGAGTAAATTCAAAACTTTCTAATCAAGTGTTACGGTTCTGATGCCGGGAATATTTTTGGAATGGGTTTAGACTGCCTCTATTGAATTGCAGTACGGCCACCGAGAATAACAAGGTAGTAGTATCCATCTGTCCGGACGATTTGCTAGTATTTTCACACACGCTCAAAGCTTCGACTTCTTCTTGCCAGTCACGTTGGCAACCTCCTCTCCGGACAAAAGGAAATCGGGGTATTGGAGGTTTCCGTTGGTCGCAAGGCCACCAGACATGCGCCAGTTCGCACCGTCCACTATAGATATGTTAGATTGCACTTCACTCTACTGGATTCAAACACACTGATTTGACTTACCAACGAGGGTCTGACCAGTGACATAGCTTCCACCGTCAGAGAAAAGATAGACGGTCGCATCCGCAATATCGCGAACGTGCCCGAAGCGGCCGAGAGGCTGGGCCTTGGTGTAGGCAGCCTTAGCATCGGATGGGAGCAGACGTTCCAAGCCCTGGATATATCATTAGATTGAAATCTCGTAGAAATGGGTTGATAGTCAGCTTACCTCTGTCTGAGCGATAGGGCCAGGAGAAATAATGTTAGAAGTTACGCCCCGAGGCCCGTATTCAATGGCCACGGCGTTAGACAAAGAGTCGATGCCGGCCTTGGCTACCGAAACATGGGTTTGGAAGGGCATGCCGCGGTAGTGGATAGTTGCGCTAACGAAAATGATTCTACCACCGGTTCCACCAGCGGCTGGCTGGACTGTCTCTGGTGTCAGACAAAATTGCGGGTCAACTAGAAAAGGGGGGAGACTGTCGACTTACGGGTCTCTGAATCCATTCTGTGCTTACCGCCAGACTCGACCAGGTAGGGGAGAGTGGCCTTGAGGGTGTTGTAAGATCCAATCACGTCAATATCCATGACAGACTTGAACGCGTTGACTGAGAGTTGCTCAATAGAAGCGAGGAAGTTGCCTGCAGCACCGGCGCTGTTGGGAGAGTTAGTACAAAGGCTATGTACAGTCGGACGCGTCGTTTGTTAGTGGACAAGCATACATGACATAGTCGATGCCACCGAGCTCCTTGACACAGCGCTCGGCGGCGCTCTTCAAGTCGTTGAAGTTTCGAACATCAACGGCGCCAATGCCAATGACCTTGGCCCCAGGGCGGCATGTGGCAATATCCTGAGCGACGCGCTCTGTCTTCTCGACATTGCGACCGATGATACACGCATTTGCTCCGAGGTGAACCAGAGCGCGAACCTGGGCACTGCAGATTGTGCCAGCACCACCTGTGCAGAAGACGACCTTGTTGGCTGCAAAGAGGAGTCAGTCAATGAGAGTACGGACATGGCCGAGGGGGAGGCTTACCGAAGATGCCCTCCTTCCAGATGTCGCTAATGTACTCAGACTTTGGGAGAGGCATGATGAAGTGTGTTGTGAGATGGAAGGTTAATCAGAGTCAACAAGTGATCATGCAGAAAGAAATGAATAGGTAAATAGCTGACGCGAGAGGTGATATATTGGAATTTGCGGAGGCCAGCGTGCCCCCGTCGCCTTTTCCCCACACGGTGAAGTTGAGCCTCGGCTCGGTCGGGAGAAGATGACTGCTTTGTGCCGCTCGGTCGAGCATTATTGCAGAACATAAACGATAGAATTAAATGATCAAACACGCCACAATATCTACCATGGATATCGATAGGCATAGCCTACTTCCCCATCTTTTTACTTTCCGGGGTAGCTGTGTGCTATGGGGTAGATATTGGACTCCCAGAGTCCCAGCGCCTTAGCAGGACAAAAAAGTCGACTCAGAGTGAGCCTTGTTCATATAAAGATGCCTGGAAAAGAAACATCTCGATCAGTATTCTTGTCCTATATAGGTTATTAGGCTCTAAGCTACAGTATTCTAGCCAGCTTGTGCCTCGACAATAGGCTATTCGTGATGAAGAACGTGCGGTCGCTGATTGGATGGCGCGTGCACGTCACTTCCACCCAAAGACTCTCGAGACTCCCAAAGATCCTCACTCTCGCCATCCATCTCGGGATATCCCAGAGCTACAGGCTACTCAATTCAATAGCCAGCATATTGCGCGTCCTTGTTGATACGATTCTTGCCGGTCGCACATTTCTTCTACCGACGTCATGGCCTGCCCCATCACCATCTCCAAGTTCGTCGGCACGGTATCGCTCGGCCTGCTGACGGTAAGTACAAAGCTATGCGAAAGCCTTTGACCGATGCGATCCCATGCTAATAATTCACGATCAATCCTTCCAGGGCCTATCATACTCCACCGCTACCATCACCATTCCCTCCCTCCAGCTCCTACCGACCGCCACCACTGCCTCCCGCTGCCTCAATGAAGTGAAGCGCCTCAACCGCAAGCATGCGCTGCGACTCTCCAGCCTTGCCAATACATGTCTTCTCTTCGCGTATTGCGTCTCTCCTCCACGCCGTCAACATCCATTCCTCGTCTGGATGTGTGTCGCGTCTACCGTCAGCTCCTATGGCCTGGACCTCTGGTTCAACCGACAGATGGGTCTGAAGAATTGGTTCTTCAGCATCATTTACGATACCACCTGTGTCTCCCTCGGCAAGCAGTCCTCGTTCAAGAAGGATGACGATCTCGTAGTCGTCGAGGCCGAGGAGGATGTGAATGGGGAAAGCGTCCGGCGCGAGATGGACAAGGAACGCCGCCTACAACGAGCTCGGGCCTGGCTCTCGGGGATTGCTCTGTCTGTGGGAGTTGTCGGTCTGTGGGGAGATAAGAAGTGAAGACTATGATACTGTGTGCATGTCTTCTGTGTGGGTGCAGGTGCCTGGTGGACTGGTTTCCAGCCAGCCATGATCAACGGATCTCATATGTCTCTTCTTTTGTACGTTGGCGCTATGGTGAACAGTGGGTGCTTGTGGGATTCTCCTAGGTTTTGGACGTTTTGATCGCTATTTTGTATAAATTCAATACACCTTATTCCTTCTACTACAACGACATTGTTTCGTATGATATCGGGGAGGAAGCATGACCATCAGATATTCCTCACTAGAGTGCTTCGAATCAATCTACGCTCAATATGATATTCCAGAGCGAAAGGTCTAGAAAAAGCCACCCTACAGCATATTCACTCTGATGAAGATCCTTCTGAACCACTGGCGAAGCTAGTGTCGTCTTTTCTATCCCAATTAGTAAAGAACTCGTGGTTTTGCAAGCTTAGTCTTCCGTCGCATCCAGCCACAATAGGCAGATGTACTAAATTCTTACAGCATCCACTCAAAAATGCTAAGCATATCAAGCCCTCCGACCGATAGCGATCAGGCCTCCGGATTATCCGAGAGACCAATAGTAAGTCCAGTGAATAAGTGACGCAGGGCACGCCTGACTCCGAGAGAGTGGTGGTGGGGGTGGGGGCGGAGCCTGGGGATTGCCGTTTCCCCGCGTGGAAGTATCCCCAAAATTGAGAGTATAAGAACTCGTCTTGAGTCTTCCAGAAGATATACATCAGTGAACATTTGCATTCAGGTACTGTGCTCTTCAAGATGAATGCACAATTTTTGGTCCTAGTTCCTGTCTTTTTTCTAGCCTTGAAACTCCTCCTATGGCTCAGTCGAGCATTCTTTTCTCCTCTGAAAGACATTCCTGGACCATTCTGGACTCGGTTTACCTCCTTATGGTACTTTAACCGTGTGCGCCATGGGCAGTTTGAGCATGAAAATATCAAGTTGCATCAACAGTACGGTTCCGTTGTCCGTATCGCACCCAATCAGTACAGTATCAGCGACATCTCTGCCATCAGGACGGTTTATGGAGCCGGCTCGCAATTCCCCAAATCAGCCTGGTATGATGGATGGAGGCATCCAAAGCTGTGGACCCTATTCACGGATCGTGATATCAAGCGACACGGTAATTTCAAACCCAGGCCCTTGGATCTTGGGATACATTTGCTCACTATGTTGAAGGCGAGACTCGAAAGCGATTCACCAACTTGTATGCCATGAGCTCACTTGTGCACTATGAACCACTCGTGGATTACTGTGCAGATTTGTTCGTCAACCGCCTCAACGAATTCGCCGATAGCAACGAGACCTTCAATCTTGGACATTGGTTTCAATGCTATGCTTTCGATGTAATTGGAAATATCACGTTTGGCGAGCGTTTCGGTATTTTATGATCCTTATGACCTAGTTTTCCTTATTCCTTGCTGATCTTCTCAGGCTTCTTGGACCGGGGCGATGATATAGACGGTGCTATAGACGCCGTACACAAGGTGACGATGTATAGCAGCCTAGTGGGAATTTATCCTGAATGGCATCCACGTCTGTTTGGCCTACTCAGCAACTTTAAATGGTCCGGTGCTGGCGGAAGATCCTATATCCTCAAGTTCGTGCAAGAGAAGATTCGAAAGCACCAAGAAAAGAAGCCCGATACAAAAACGGCGGACATTCTTCGGACACAGGATTTTGTGGAAAAATTGATGCTGGCGCGCGAGAAGAACCCCGAGAAAGTCACGGACTATCATCTTCAAATGATGGGCCAATCTAATGTGGCGGCCGGATCTGACACGACTGCTATTAGCTTGTCAAGCATTATGTGGCATCTCTTGCAGAATCCAGATACTCTGCACAACCTTGTTGCGGAAATTGATGATTTCTCCGCAAGAGGTGACGGAAAGATCACCTTCAAGGAAAGTCAGGATATGCCTTACTTCCAGGCTGTCATGAAGGAAGCACTGCGCATGCATAGTGCTACTGGCTTGCCTATGTGGAGAGTTGTCCCGACTGGAGGTGCTGAGATCGGCGGGAGGTTCTTCCCCGAGGGTACCATTGTTGGTGTCAATACCTGGGTCGCACACTACGATGAGAGTGTGTTTCCTAATGCGAAGGCATTCCGGCCCGAAAGGTGGTTGGAAGCAGAAACCGAGCCTGAAAGGTTGAAGGAAATGAACCAGATGTACATGCCGGTAAGTCACAAGCTGAATATATGGTGGTGCCGAATGCAGTAGCTGATGGAGTTATACTTTAGTTTGGCCTGGGCTCTAGGACGTGCCTTGGCAAGCACATATCGATCCTTGAAATGTCAAAGCTGATACCGCGCCTTCTTCGGGATTTCGAGTTCACACCTTTGAGAAAGAACTGGACTACTCAGAACTTCTGGTTTGTGAAGCCCACTAACTTCGAGGTTCAAGTCAAGAGACGGACCACAGAGGTTGTGGCATGAATAAAATGAGTCTTCATTGTATGCAAGAAATCCTAGGTCACACCAAGATTCAATCTTCGATACTGCATGATAAGCCCATTCACATCACCCATATCCGTATGATCATATCGAGAGAGAGCTTTGCTCTTCTCTTCCTCTTCATCATTTTCATCATCGCACTCGTTGGTAGTTGACTTGATCTCGTCCACCATAATCCTAGCCAGCTGCCAGAACTCAGAGGCCTGGCGAAGAAACCCAACCTGCTTCCATAAATTCTCAGGCGTGTCTGGCAACCCAGCATCTTCCGGAACTCTTTCGCACCAGATGCGACGCCAGTTCTCAAGCCCTGTTTGCACGGGCGCTAGCGTTGACTCGAAGACAAGGGAGTTGTGGAGATGAAAGATAAGCGAGTGAATTGCTTCGGTTGGAGTTAGTAATTTCTTGAAACGGTGTAATCACATCACTGACCTTGAACCATTGTAAATAAGTTGAATGTCCCTAGATAAGAGTATTCTTGGACAAGATCATCATCAATCATCTTTTGACAGACTCTCCGGACAACTGAAACCACAGATATCCGGTTCTTCCAAAAACGAGTCTGTGCCCAGGCACGCAATTCTTTGATGCAATCTCGAGCAGACTCGGCTTGGAAGCATGATTCAGGACATGCGACATCCATTTTTAGTTCGGAAACGACCATTCGCGGAGGTGAATTGTGTAGAATTGTGAGCGCGGCATCGATCAGGAATATGTATGTCATGGTTCTAGATATGTCAGATCAGATCCTCTTCCTTGAATTCGAAAGCCGGGAGTGTCCAATTGTTTACCTGACTAGTTCTTCCTTTTCAACAAATTGTCTCCACCAGTCCTCCGATGCCTGGTCGCAGTGTAGGTCACGGTGAGAGGCTGTCTTGGGCCCGATGCTCCTTGTCAACTGAGGCATGTCAGTCTCGGGCTCACTCAATTTCTGGTAGTAGAATCAATATCTTACCGCCACCATTGACGCGTGCCGATGACGCCTGCTTCTAGCCTGCGCTTCAACCGATCCCTCTCGTTTTTGAAGAGAGCAGACTAGATATGAGGCCTGCAAATACTGCAATTTCTCCTTCATGCTTATGTTGGTAGCTTGACCAGCTGTTGTCTCGTCTTTGAAACACTCGTGGCTGAATGTGAGTTCCTCGGCACTATCCATCCACTCTCGAGCAGATTCTGCATCATGTTCTTGCGGGGACAGACAAGCACCGATGATAATCATGACACATAAGAGTGGTGATGAGGCTGAAGGAGCATGAAAAAGGGGTTTATGGACAATGGGACAATGTGGATACCACAATGACCAGAAGTACTCCAAAAAGCGACGAATGTTTCCGGGTGAGAAAAAAGTGGAACATCTTTCTGATACTGAGGTTGACCATTCCATGCTGACAGAATTTTCCTTGTGTCTGTCGGAGGAAATTGATCGGAAATTTTCAACGATCTCCAACGATTTCAATGCAAGTTCATCGCTCTCGGGGTTGGTAGGAACTCCGGAAGTATCTCGATCCAAAATAGATCGACCCAACGGTGTATTCCCCTCGTCGTGTAGCAGCTTCGAGTCATACGCTTCGGCCACTAATTTTTGCCGTCGAAGAAAGGACGGACGATCGGTAAACGTAGACAGCCCTCTTGCACTTGTAAAATATGCCATGTATTCCAGTTTCTCTGCTGGAAAGGTATCCGAGGCGATTCGGGGAAACAAGAGGAAGTCCAAGGCTGAAAAATCCAGAGGCGAGGACACATTGGCGGAGGGACTGCCGGACAGGCCTATCATATCTTCAAATAGGCGATAATCATAATCCCTCAGACCATGCATCTGTGAAGCAGAATCAACCGTCGAGGTTTGTGCATGTTCAAGAGCATCTGATATAAATTCCGAGCCTTGAGAACATCGCTGGCGTTTGGTGTCTCTTTCATTTAGCTCGACCTCAAAGCTTGTATCGTGAAGTCGCTCCCGAGATTTGCAAGTTCGCTCGTGGCGGCGAAGCACGTCCCTAGTAATGAAGGTCAGGCACCGATCTTGTGGGGCATTCTCTTTTCTTCTCCAAAGTGAGAGAGACGATACTTTCTGTTGAACGCATGGCTGCAGAACATGCAGGTGTGTGGTCGGCTGTTGGAATCTATCAGGCTCTTCCATGTAAGCAAACACTCAGGATCACCGAGACGCCTGGTGGGAAGGAATAGACATACGTGCAGCGGTGTGTCGTTTCAAGTGCTCAGGACGACTGAATGTCGCGAAACATGTGGTACATCGCCACTCCGAATCCATCCACCCAATACCTTGGCTTGTCTACAGTAGGAGATAGAATGAGTGAGATGAATACCGGTAATCGTCAACTTCGGTCCGGTAGGAGGAAATAACAGTGCGGAGTGCCTTCATGCGGGGAAGTGGAGCCGATGTCCCGACCTGTCCGTCCATCAGTCGGGGTACATGGAATAAAATAGCAGGGACTACCCACTGATTACTATCTCAGAACTTCTTCCAAAAGGCCGTTTTACTTATTAGCTTACGCAGTATTTGTTACAGACTTTTGACGGTCTGCTAGCTCTTCTAGTACATTGTTATAACATCCGATATAGGCTCCAGGCAATACCCCGCATATTACGTGAAAATCTGTGCTTATTTCTGTCAATGGCAAGGCTGAGAGTAGATCTATTGCGTGATGAGATCATTCCCTCAAATTCCAGGTTGATCAGCAGCTGCTTATAAATATCGTCCTCCTATTTAGGGTCACGCTTGGTCGTTTTAACAATGCAAGGCTCTTAAATATTGGCTGACTACTTAGGCGATCATTGCCTCGTACTCAAGGAACAATGGAATTTCACGACAAAATTACCAATCAAGTATACCCTGTCGACAGTATGACTACACACCAAGGCAAAATCAAGGCCGTGTTCTTCGACTTCATGGGGACATGTCTAGACTGGCATAGCAGCGTAGTGCAAGCTTTTCCTCCTGCGATAAACAACAACATGGCATCCGAAATAGCTCTCGAATGGCGGAAGCAGTATTTCATCGCAAACAATCAGCGCTATCTCCAAAGCCTCGCCCCCGAAGACATTGATATCACGCTCGTGCGTGTACTCGATGCAGTCCTTGGTCAATTCCCAGATGCCGAATCCCATCTCGATACAATTGCGAAAAAGCGACTTGTCGAAGCGTGGCATTCGCAGCCAGCTTGGCCCGAGGTGCACCAGGCGATACAGAGCATCCGCGAGGATCTTGGACTGGAAGTGTTCGTTCATGCCAATGGAACGACCCGGCTCCAACTTGACCTCACTCGGTCTTCTCGGTTAAACTTCAACATGTTGTTTTCCAGTCAGCTTCTGGGTGTGTACAAGCCCAGTCCTGAAGCATACCAGAAGGCATTACACTTGGTCAAGCTTCAGCCAGAGGAAGTGGTGTTGGTTGCAGCGCATGCCTACGACCTACGAGGTGCTCAAAATGTTGGTTTGAGGACCATTTACGTACATCGATGGACAGATGATATTGATGAGGATATGGAGAAAGTGAAGACCGAGTTTGATTTTTACCTGGAGGATATGAAGAATCTTCCTGATACGATTGCGAAGCTATAAGTTCAGACATACAGTATACCAAGGCTGTTCATTGCTAAATGTTGCGACCACCAATTTGGCAGCTCAGACGATTCACATGAATAAATAAACCTTACAGTCCATAATGTAGCCCATATCGCCTTTTCTTGGTCTGAGAATCCTATGCATTTATTCGGCAATCATGCAGTGGTTCGGACTCAGGCGCGGGCAGCCCACCTAAAATGGTACACGTGACTATTTGTGAATATTTTGGGAGTTTCCACTTGGCTGGATACCATCGAGAATGATGTCTGCCTGTTTAATTGTTTAATTAGTTGTTTATTATTTTGTACTCTTTCGGATGTCAATTCCCACGCAGGGTCTAGGAACCCTGCGCTAATGACAGCCGAAATGACCGAATAAATTAAACCGAAAGCGCTAAGGAGAACGCGGAGGGTCGGAAATGAAATGAGACCCTTGGCGCGCCATCGTAACATGTTTTGATGAAGCCCAAGAAGGGGCCCCTTGGAGCCGATGATGGTTCGTTTATGAAAGCTCAATGCCCTTGAGAGAGCTAGGATTTCCTGTGAGCTGTATTTTCTGTATTTTCTTGCCAATCTTGACAGTCATGGGCAACTTCACCATCGTCAATGGCCAAGTCTACACGCCAGGCCTGGCCATCATTGACGCCCCACAACCAAACACGCCGCTGGGAGGAGGCAAGCCGACCTGTTAAACATGCTCCAAGAGACCATTGAGACTAACACGAATGCCCAGAAAACCTTCAGGTTGCGATCGACGTCTCAGGGAATGGCAAGCTCCCCTGGCCACCGTCCACGCAATCCGCCGATTCACCGACCCTCTTTCACAACATTACCCTCTTCTTGACCTCCCAAACCCTGTCGCACAACTTCACCATCTCCAATGGCACTGAGCCAGCGAATAACGGCACTGGCTACGTCGGACCCGTGTTGGATTTAGAACCTTCGTCCACAGTGAAGCATGTCAATTGGGTGTGGCCCAAGTGCCTCGTTGGAGATGGCACAAGCAGCGATAAATCGGCCCGCGGCGCGTACAACATTTCCATGCACCAGTCTTTCCGCTGGAATGGCACCGATTATTATACGGTGTTTGACTTACCCATCTCGGTGACAAATAGCATTTCGGAGAGCGCCGAGCGGGTAGACTGCGCCTCGCTGGAGAACAAACTCCTCAGCATTGCAGATGTTGAGAAGAGTTCCGACAAGCTGCCAGGACAGCCATGGGTTCAGGCAGGAGCGAGCACATCGTTGACGAAGACAAGTGCCGCGGCGGGCGTGTTGAAGGACAAGAAGAAGACAATGATGCGTCTTGCGACCGTCGGAATGGCCTTCAGCGTGTTCCTCCACGCCGCACTGTGATGACGCGGCGAGTCTTTACCCCTTGATTTTTTAACCCCATTTGTATTAATTATTGTTTGGTGATCAATATTTCGCATTTCCGTTTGGCCGTTCTATTGAAAATGTTAATTATCATCGTGAGCATCGATTTAAAGCACATGAACTCATAGGAACCACGGATCGGCAGCCATCAGCTCTGTAGTCTATACCGTAGATCTGATCTCATCCTCACGGCGATCTCCCTCGATTAGTCGTCGGAAGTATGAAGGGCTTCTTTCAACCTTAGGATTTGCCCCTTGAATTGCGCTGCCTTTGACACAAACCCACTCGAGTCTTGGATGTCTGGGCAAATTCTAGGCACAAAGCATCATCCCTTTCTTCTCCTCATTTCTTCTTTCCGGCCATATCCGTCCAGAAATCCACTACAATATGCAATTCCACTCCATATCTTGAGTCTCTCGCCGTCCAGCTGTCCACGCTGCCGCATTTTGCGACGTCCGCTCCTTATGAAGAACCTCTTAGCCACCTATCCGCGATCTTTCCGCCGGACATTGATTCGAAATCGTATCGTCCGCTCGCTGCTCATCCTCTTCATAGCATGGAATCTTGTCGAGCTCCACCTGATCCTCCGCCGCATCTCCGAAACGGACATCATCTACCGCGAACAACCCCGCCGCCATGAAAGGATATATATTGCGATGGTCAATTGGAATAATGAATTCATTCTACGAAGCCACCTGAGCAAAGCGATCACCGAGCTTTCCTGGAAGCTGGGGCCGGAGAACGTATATATCAGCATCTACGAAAGTGGAAGCTATGACAATACCAAAGGCGCGCTAGTCGACCTTGATGCGGAACTAGATCGCCTTAACGTACCCCGGAATATCACCATGTCATCCATCACACATGCGGATGAAATAGCCGCGCCTCCGGAAGGCGAGGGATGGGTTATAACGCCGAGAGGGAAGAAGGAGCTCCGACGGATTCCGTATTTATCGCGAGTGCGAAATTACAGTCTGGAGCCATTGCATGAGCTAGCGAAGCAGGGAATACATTTTGATAAGATACTGTTTCTCAATGATGTTGTGTTCACAGTACGTAGCCCAATCCAAGTCGAGACTCTTGGAAACGATACTAACGAGCTTAACCAAAATCTAGTCAAACGATGTCTTTGAGCTCCTCGATACCAATGATGGAGACTATGCTGCGGCATGTTCATTGGATTTCTCGAAACCACCCTACTATTATGACACATTTGCTCTCCGAGATGCTCACGGCCATGAGGCTGTCATGCCTACTTGGCCATTCTTCCGCGAATTTTCATCACATTATGCTATGAAGAACTTGCTGCCCGTACCAGTGAAGAGTTGCTGGAACGGGATGGGTATGTATACTCAAAATCGACTTGTTTTCCGAGTCATAGCTAATGTTCATGCAGTCGCAATGCCTGCTGCACCTTTCCTGGCGAACCCACCCCTTCACTTCCGGGGTATTCCTGATTCCCTAGCATCTTCACATCTCGAGGCCTCTGAATGCTGTCTCATCCATGCAGACAATCCACTCTCAACACAACACGGAGTCTATCTCAACCCTCTTGTGCGTGTTGGCTATAACACTGCTGCCTATGTAGCTGTGAACCCTATATTGAATTGGTTGACTCCCAAAACAATCCTACAAGGATTGTGGTTGAACAGGATACGTCGCTGGACGACGTTTCCTGCCTTCGAAGATAGATCGATCCACAATCAAGTAGCCCGTTGGGCGAACCTGTCTCCAGATAACAGAGAGCCCGGGGAGTTCTGTGTTATCAACGAGATGCAAGTCCTTGACCCGCGGGGATGGTACCATGTATAGCTATAATTTAGCACAGGGAATTTTTAGAACCGTTCAAATTTCTACATTAATTCTATCACATAAATGTTAAGCCGTAGATACTGCCTAACTTCACGCGCCTGTTTCACCACCACGGAACCTCAATTCTGTTCGGCGAACATGACTTTCTTCTTTGGACCTTAGTGTCCCCGAATCTTGTCATATTCAGGAATTGCCCATCGCTTCATCCACTCCGATTCCAGAACCTGCTTTGCAGTGGCACGCTTCTCGGGGCGGTACTCCAGCATCGATCGAATCATCAAGAGGAAGGATTTCTTCTCCCCATCGGCCATTGCTTCCCATCCCCTAGCTCGTCGAGGGTTTTGCGCCGCTTCATCAAACCGTGTTTCCATATCCGGGTATTCCAACGGATGCTTTGTTTTGCCTTCTGGGTCGAATTGTCGACGTCGAATTTCATGTTTCCTTCCCCAAGTAGACCACCATCCTGGAGGCAATTTTCCCAAAACGGAAACTTGTTCAGCTGTGATATTTTCAGTCTCCGCCGAGAAATAGCTCTCGAACAACGGGAACCAGGCGACTATGTCCCAAAGAGAGCATGCTAGAGTCCAGATATCTGAAGAGAAACTCAGGAGTGGAACTTTATCCCATAGAACTTCCGGGGGCAGATATGCACGCGGGACCGTTGAGTTGTGCCGTGGTTCTAAAGAGGGCCGGTAGGACTCTCCAAAGTCGATGAGCATAATCTTAGCATCAGGAAGTCTGATCTCGTCGCTAGTCTTTCCCATCCAGACTGATTCGATGCACTCTGAAGGAACCGCAGAGGTCAATTCTTTTCCATCCTCGCGTACAACAGGTAGGCGCACAGGCTTCCCAAATTTCTCGTAGAGGGCGTCGACGGAAAACTTATTGATGTCAAAGGGCAATCGGAGAATGACATTCCTCAAGGTCACATCACCATGGACAGTTCCTTTCTCATGGACATGTGCAACAGCAATCACCAGTTGAGCTGCCATGGCTCGAGCAACATCAAGGCGAAACACTCCCTGGTGACACTTTAATTTGGCGAGCGATAGATTTGCTCCTCCGACGGTAGTCACATAGCAGGGATGCTTTCCGTTAGGTCCATCGATATCGAAATTGTCCAAGAGCGGCGGAATCACAGATCTGATCGTACTGGTATCAAAGGTGATAGCATGTTGGAGGTCTTTTATTGAAGTCGCTTCGAGTAGGTTCGATTGTTTAGCGCGACCGACTTTGATTGCGACAAATCCTCTCGAGGTTTGATCAACGGCTAGCCAGATGGTCCCATATGTTCCAAATCCGAGTTTGTGAACGATGCGATATTTTTCATGCAGGATGTCGCCGATTTTGACCGGGTGATATCCGCCTTTTTCGTAGTACTCGAGATCTTCGACATCTTCTAGAGGAACGTAATCGATTTTGGGCTCTTCGCCCTGGGCAGGGTCAGGAGGCGGCTTCGGCGCCGCCATATTGATGGGATTGTTGCGGTCTTGTTGTGCGTGATCTGGGGGTTGTGGGATGTAGAGATAGGTAAACGAAGACTTAGATGGTGAAAGGAAGAGATAGAAAGAAAGTACAAATATTATGATAAAGAGAAATTGCTGTCAATTGGAGTAACCAGATTGGGAAATAGTCTTAACGGCACCTGCTTCGTTTGCTTTCTCTAGACTTTCGTAAAATTCGAATATTACCGTTTATTTCGAATCTAATACGATTGGAAGAGCACACAGTAGCACGAAAACCCGTATTTATGATCAAAGTTGACTATCTCCTTACGAAATGAACACATCCAAGTCATACCTCCGTACTATCAAGGACAGACCCGAGTATAATACGCTGGTCGTATAATGTCTTGAGCCACGCTTCTTCTTTTGCTGGTAGAATGGGTAATATCCCGCATAGAAGATCATGGTGCCCGCCGAAGTATTTTGTGCCGTGATGCGTGAAAATACCAGTGCATAGGGGAAAGGTGTCTTGGAGAGCCGCGGCCTAACTGTCGAATCCACCACTAGGTATGCGCCGCGGTTGTTAGCCTCGCCGGCAAAGTAGTTGTTACTTCTTGCTTTGCCATTGGGGTTGAGCGGTGTCTCGAGATGGATCATATCACCTTCTTGCAGGGAGTCCAGATCTTCAAGGCCAATGATCTGACATCCTGTCAATTTTTGATATAGCTCGCCGACTTGGCGACTCCCGTGATATCCACTGCCGATGGCAACACACTATGGCTTGAGGAAACCCAGATAGGCATTCACTGCCGCTAAGTCTGATGCGTACGCCAGGGTAGTTCGCGAATAAGTGCTGAAAGAACTGTCTCAAGCCGTTTTCGTGTTGGGTGTAGGTTCGCGAGTAGACGAAATCGCCAGCCTATTAAGGTTGAATATATTCCGCAAGAATTTCAACATCATCCGCGGTGTTTAAGTAACGGAACGTGGTGTTAAGCTAAACCGGCGGGGCGACATCTGATTCTTATAGAACAGTATTATCCTTGTGGGGAGCCAAAGTGGCTAGGTTCCCGTTTGTCATCGCGGTGAGTTACTTCAAGCATGGCTATGGGAGAATTGAGGCCGAAACTAGTCCTACTGTTATATCACTGAACCGGTCAGTATGCATTTAACTGCCGGCTATTGTCGGTCGCTCCACGTTCTAGAAGACCCGGTAACGAATCGCACCAGTTACAGGATTGAAATACCTTATGAAACGAGAAAATATAACAAAAGGTGATGAAAGTAATTAGTAATTGAAGTTTGATTGGTGCAGAGTTATCAGGAGCAATTTGTGGCCACTGATCTATATAGCGGATAAGTCGAGCGGTGCCACGACTTTGCAGTATGTTAATGACCGTCTTATCTAATCATGACATATTCGAAGAAAATATCGTGAAATTAGTTTTTGATTTAGCAATCACCCGGAACTATACGAGAGGAATCGCTATGATATGACAACAATATTATAGAGGCAACTGTGTACCCTGACACGCTATCCGCCAGAAGCGGCGGCCATCGCGGTGAATCCGCAGAGTTCTACACTGGTTGATCGAGGCTCTAGCGTACCCTCGCAGGCTTCCTAAAGGTTTGATAGTCCCATTAACCCAGTATTTTCTTTCTTCGGCGCTCAATTTGCTTGGCTGTTGGTCACTGCCAGAAAAAATAGACAGCTGATTCTAGGGGATGCCAGGCATGATCTCCCACTGTTAGGAATTTAGATCCATGTACCTATCGCATCTTCAAACCGCTATACAGAATTCTTAGGCAGCTTCTCGTCTGAGGATGCTGGGTCAACCATCAATGGTGCACCCGGAACAGGCCCAGGTGGAGGTGCAGGTGCAGACTTTGGCGGCGTAGGGGGCGTAAACCAAAAAACTGGATACCGCCGATGCATATTATTGTTCAATAGAAGAGCACAGCACATGAGCATCGTAGAAGAAAGCAGGACAACCGGTAAATAGTACCATGAGAGGTTCCAGACTTCATCATTGGTGGCTGGGAGCAGCGCGGTAGCACCAGCAGGTGGGTGAGTGGTCCCAGTGAGCTGCATGACAACAATCGCGAGGGCGGTTGACAAGGAGGCTGCGAGCCAGCGCAGGGACTCAAAACGCTCTTGGTCGGGCATCAAACTGAATAGCTTGGTGACACAGATACCGATTAAGGCGCTGAAAAAGTGGCCAAAAATTAAAGAGCGAGGCTGCGCCAGCGGGCTTTCAATAGCACCGAAGACGAGAACTGCTGATGCACCCTAAAGATTTTAAATCGAACCAGTCAGCAATCAAGCGGTCTACATAATGCAGGCGGCTCGGTGAGTCAACCAGGGTGTCTTTTTTTCTTCAAACTCACATAGGATGCGATAATGCCAGGCACATGGCGCGAAGTGAAATAATGCGAGTAGTTAAAGATACCCTGTACCACGGAAAGACCGCAGAATGCAGTAATGAAGGACCATGCGGCGACCTTCCAAGTTGCAAGTGGTTTCGGAGTTTCGGCGCGGTATCCAAGCCAGTGGCTGATCCATGGCGGAAGGCGAGAAAGACGCGATTGTGGCATCAGGACGTAGCTAGCGAGCCGGTATATGATGAAAAAGTTGAAACCAAAGCTATAGTATTATTGAGCCGGCTCATCTCACGAGAAAAAAGAAACGAGAAATTGGTTATGATTTCAAACCGGCCCTAGCGCCACTAACAATGAGGAGAAAAGAAAAGTTCGTGAGGAGAAGGCGCGTGTGCGGAGAAACGCTCATTTTGGGTGTCAAGTGGGTCATGAACCCTTTTTCTTCACGTAATGGGAACAACCGCCCTTAGCAATTGTATTCGCCCTCTCCAATTAATGCGGAGTAAGAAGCACATCCACAAAATGATCATTTTTGACAGCCATTTTACCTTGATTTTGCACCGTTGCAGCTGTGGCAGAAGGGGTTTCATTGGCTAATCATAAATTAAACTTATCTTATCGACGACTTAAGCGCCATGAATCCCGGTTCCATGCATCAGCCTCATTAGAAGTGGGAACCTTCTCAGATTGGCCAATTCGAAACGCATTGGATTTACCCTCCGGGGTCAACGTGCGCTGTTAGATACTCTGGGTAGTGATCAAAGTCAACATCAACACTAACGGAAGAACATTTTCATGTCAGGGACCGCCTACTCGCTGAGACAAGCTAAACACTCTGAGAAGGATTGAGTTTGATAAATCCGCGTCGCAAATATTAAGAACTTTGTTGAGATAATTCAGTTTCCACAAAACTCATCATTGTTCTACTCCTGCACGACGGTATCTTCAGGGTGAAAGTTAACTCTTTCCTATTTCTGACCTGATCTGATAAATTTCCGATGGTGCCTTGCTTGCCGAGGAAACAGCATGTCAAGCTACTTGTGGGAAGGGGCAAGCATTTCTAAGAACGTGCCATTTTCACCCGACCTTGACCCCGGGGTTTTTCTTCGGCTGTTGCGTGCTCTTTGCTCTGTTCGATCTCCCCTGGGAATATATCCTAGTCTAACAGTGTCTGAGGATATTGGCGATCGGCTCGGCAATCAACAAATGGCGAGGAAAACGCTATGATCAAACAGGAAACGCTAGTCAGGGCGGGTTGGTATTCAGCATTACGTACCCCAGCTTGAACACTCAACACAGAGTCTACAATTTGGCGTTTCTGTGCGATTTTGCTTATCTGCCTATCTGGTCTACGTACTGGCCACATATAGTCACAGACAAATGAGTCGGTCTGGCTTCTCACGGGCATCACATAATTGAAACCCGGGAGCTTCATTCATCCGGGCTTCATAACCCGGGCAAGATTATCTACACTCTTCGCCATCCGAGTGGGGCTCTCCAATGTCGATCAATCCTCTGACAAGCTTTCCAAGGCTCCACGAGCTCCAGCATTGGGTGCCGTCATTGCGCAATACTACTAACGAGCACGCAATGGTGATTTATGCTCTCCACAAAACCAACATCCGACGACCACCGGAGATTTAACCGTGCGAATCGGTTTAAGGCTAATTTACAATGGCAATCTCATTGGATATGTTAGACTCACTAGAATGATGGTGACATCTATCATGGCGATGATAACATGTTTAGTGCAGCTCGCTTATACAGAATGGCAATCCTATCGGGAATCAATGCAAGCTTCAGATAACATACTGATGAACATAAAAGGGCAATATTTCGCTGAACAGTATGTCTGCTAGGACTCCAGTATTCTCTAATAATGCATTTCTTCTTGTCCACTCTTGCTGCTGGGTGGTTCATAGCCCCAGCGCCGGCACTTGCTCGCTCCATTGGCATCGGATCAGGTAGCTCTACTCTATGCGCCACGAACGGCCGCCAAGTCACCCACAATGATAGCAACATCTGGCCTTGGCAGACCTATCAGTCTTCCAACATCACGCCACCGTTCCTGACAATCAATCGTACCGGCGAGGATCTAGCATCGGGCCTGCTCTTCATTGGTCAGGAGAATGACGGCAGCACCGGCGTGAAGCAAGTATCGCCATTCATTCTGACGGATGACAATGAGCTTGTTTGGGGTGGGCCCGAGGGTGACTCTTCCAATTTCCGACAGCAGTATTGGGGTAACCAGTCCGTGATCACCTTCTGGGTTGGCACAGGCAAGGCTGCATATGGTGCCGATGCTGGCCGAGGCTGGGGTAAGGTGCAGATTTATGATGATCAGTACCAACTGATCAAGTCAGTGTGCCCTCGGCTGAACCTGACCATGCCGACTGATACTACGACCGATTGTGACGCAGATGTACACGAGTCTTTCATCACTGAGGATAACACTATCTTGGTGACAGCATATAATACAACCCAAGCTGACCTAACCTCCCTTGGCGGTCCGAAAGACGGGTGGGTATACGACTCTATCGCAGTTGAGATCGATCTGGCTACGAATGAGCCGGTTTTTATTTGGAGTCCCTTGGCTCACTTGGATATCAACTCAACCCATGAAGAATACTCCGCGTCTAGCCAGACAGCGCCCTTCGATTGGTTCCATATCAACTCCATTCAGAAGTGGAATGATCATTATTTGATCAATTCCCGCCACCTATGGCGCACTTACCTTGTCAATCGCCAAGGAGAGGTTGTTTGGTACATTGACGGAGAGGACGGTGGGAGTTTTGGAAGCTTGCCAAAGGACATCACCTTCGTAAGTACATTTAAGAGCGCGATTTCTAGTAAACCTCCCTTAACCATCATCGATATAGTCTTGGCAGCACATGGCGCGCCTTCGCAACGTCTCATCTACGAAGGCCCTTATCAGCTGGTTTGCCAACGACCTTGACACAGCGACCAGCACAGTTCCTTCAAAGGGCCTCACGCTACGCCTCACACTTCCTCCAAGCCCAGAGCATCCGCCTGAGTTGGTCACTAATTTCTATGATCATGAATACCCAGTCTCATCTGCTGCAGAGGGCTCGTTCTTCCCATTGCCCAATGGAAACACCTTGATGGGATACGGTGATGAGCCATACATCAAGGAGTATGGCCCCAAGGGAGATGTGCGATGGTCAGCTCAGTTTGCTGGATATGATCTTGGTCAAAGCTATCGCGTCTATAAGCAAGAGTGGCAAGCGACACCCTCTACCCGACCAAGCTTGGTAATCGCCAAAGCTGCTGCAAATGATGACCTGAAACAGTGTGCGGGTAAATCATCCTCTCTTCGAGGATATGTCAGCTGGAATGGTGCCACAGATGTCGAAAAATACAGGGTTTACGCTGGTATTGAGTCCAGCTCTCTTATACTGCTTGGTGATGTCGACAAGAAGGGGTTCGAGACAAAGTTCTCGCTTCCAAGCGGGATCAAGGTTGTACAGGTTGCGGCGATTCAAGCGGGCAAGATCATTCGCAAGTCGGCAATTGTGCATGTTTGAGAGGCAAATACATGTCATCTAGATAGAATTCGAGCCTGCTCTGGCTCGGCTCCAAGAACTTTTTTTTAGAATGAATTATTTTTCAGATTGTGATTGCGTTGGTCGCCTCACCCAGACCTCCTTGTCTGAATTTGTCGGAACTTCTCCATTCTCACTGGTTGGAGGATCCCTTAGCTCGATGTCCCACAAATTAAGCTTGTGGCTGCCACGATCTCCATTTCCAGTAAATAAATCAAACTTCCATCCATGCCTGAAACACTTGATGCCGGCTCCATTGGGGTTTCCAAGATCCTCGATGTCGAAGATATTGCCTCGCTTCAGCGGGAAGGATGAGTGTGGACATTGCTGGACGTAGTAAGTAAGTATTAGAAGCAAGCCGCCGTTCCATTTTCAACACACATTGTCGATAGCATGCATAAATCCCTTATATTTGAATACCAAGACCTGATCATTTAGATCTGACAGTCGGTTCATTTTTGCCTGGTCGGCATCCTCTGACTTGGGAATGCTGAGAGTCTTACAACCTGGTAAGAATTTGGGGCCATTTTTGTCTTGACTGATATCAGGAAATGAAGATACCAGCCCAACCATATGCCAGGCATTTATTTCGGTAGATTGTTCGGAGAGATTCATCATCTTTTGTGGGAACTCTTGCGCTAAAGCACGATCGGGAATTTTATGGGTCGGCCAATGCTCTTTATAGCCGTGCCGACGAGCAACGGAATTCGAAATCCACGACCCTGGTAAACAAACATCTAGAATAGTCAAAATCAAACTCCATGAAAGACCACACTCAAAACGCGATAATCAATTATTCCATATAGTGTATTCCGTATTTTGTGCATCATCTTGCTCGAAAGAGGTATGGAATGCTTTTCCAGTCCGCTAGGTCTCGTATCTGAACGGATACTACGACAAACCCAGCCCAAGCACCGGCATAAGGCTTTCTTTGAGGGTCTTAAATGACTTTGTAAATGGCCAATAAAGTTTATAGATGCCAGGAATCAAGGATGATCGGACGCTGAGACTCTCTCGCTCATTATCATGTATGTAAATTGTGCCTTGAGAACTCAACATGTGCTGACTAAGGACTTAGGCTTTTATGTATAAAAATCATATACAGTAGATGAATTGTATTGGAAGTTATTAGCAAAGATTTTCGAAGCCCTGTCTGCTATCCTGGATTGAGAAAGTTACAGCTGAGCGAGGAGAGTTGCACATCGCTGAGCCGAGTCCTTGGTGCCCACAAAAGATACACTGGGGTCATTGTTGAGACCTATTTCAGCAAGTGTCGAGCCTGAAAATCGTTAGAAAATGAATCAACTTCGTTAATTTGCTTGAACTCACCCGCTGGATTATATGTTGGCCACCCCAGATCTTTTAGCCCGTGTTCTGGATCAGCGATGAACGCCCCCCAAGCTGAGCGCATCTTGTCCTGGAGCTGACACTGCGCATCAGATTCGGCAATACCAGTGATCTCAGCAGACTCTCCAAAGATCATGTTAAACTCAACACCGTGATATGCCCCGCTGGTCGGGTAAAGACGGGTATTGTCCCAGTCTGCGTTGTATTGGAATCGCCAGGCAGGGGTATGTCGGCGACTTCTGTCTGCGGCTTCGAGGTTGGACGGGCAGAAGAATGTTTGCATATTGAAGTCATCCCATTGCTGGTCTGTCAATATGGATCCCTGAGCGTAGGCTGCAATTTTGTAGAATCCAGCCTCGTTTGCATTGTGTCCAACCAAGTAAGGCTGCGTGGGGAGGGGAGCTGATTAGCAGGAACAGAAAGCCGTCTAGGTATACTTGTCATGTAGGAGAACAACTCACAATGCGTGCGAATTTGCCTTGTTGCGAAAGCAGAGTGTAGTTTTCAAAAACGGTAACGCCGTCCACAGTAGGTTGGAAGGCCGGGGCTTTCCTCGCAGGGTTTGTAGTTGGTACTTTCACAGC
The DNA here is from genome assembly GCA_022985105.1 of Penicillium ochrochloron. Taxonomy (NCBI): domain Eukaryota; kingdom Fungi; phylum Ascomycota; class Eurotiomycetes; order Eurotiales; family Aspergillaceae; genus Penicillium; species Penicillium ochrochloron. The sequence goes on from JAAVMA010000015.1 coordinate 149,986, forward strand.
GCTAGCAACAGCGAGAATGGCACTAGCATTCTGCTTTCTCATGCACGATAGAACATCTCCTGAAAGCCCACAGCCGAGCTGGCTAGAGACTGTATACCAATGACTTGCTGCGGTTGTCCTGTTATTGGTTGGGAAGCTGAGCGCCGTGCCAGAATGCGAGATCAGGCCGGCCACCAGAGGCTTTGAAGGGTAAGCGTATGCCCAGTAGTCAACGGAAGCACTTCCGCAAGACTGGCCAGATATGGTGATGCGGTCTGGGTCACCGCCAAATGCACGGATATTCTGCTTGACCCATTCAACGGCCAACCGTTGATCCAAAAGACCCAAGTTAAGGGGTTGTTCCGGTAATCCAGGGAACCCGAAAATGTTCATGCGGTAATTGACCGTCACGACAATTATATCTTCGGCATCGGCAAATCCACCTCCATAGTAGAAAAGAGTATCGGTTGTGCCACTTGTCCATCCTATATCAGACGTCAGAACTATGAGCCGAGATGAAGAAAAACTGATCGACGCCAAGCCAGGTAGTAGAGCGAAAGAAGAACATACGGCCCCCATAGAAATGAACATAGACTGGCTTGAGTCGACTTGAGTCTTGCTTTGACCAAATGTTCAGAGTCAAGCAATCTTCGCTCTGGGTGTAGTTGTTGATAGCTGCGAAGGCCTCGAAAATGCTGTCAAATTGCGGAGTTTTGTCGGGATAGTTGACCAATTTTGACACCGAGTACATGCATTGGCTATATTTCTCAATTAATCATGAACAGATCCAATTGATTAGTCGAGGTCATACTGACTTTCCCTGTAAAAGATCAATGTCAGGAGGCGCGGCTCACATGCTCGTAGTAAATTCGGTGGGGATTAGGTTCATAGAAATAAAGTATGGATGATAAAGTGAGATCTTACATATTCCGAGGCAACATGTAAACCCCTAGACGTGTATGCTTGAGGCGGTGCGAATCGCAATTGGCCGACCGGGGGCTGCGCGTAGGGCACCCCCAGCCATTCTGTAACACGGGGGTTCTGTACAGCCTTGTGGCCCTGGATGACTCCGTCCGATCCGACATGGGCTTGTTGCGCGACAGCAACCGCTGCGATGGCCAACCAAGCTACCCTCATGGTTCCCTATTGAAAGAGAGTCACAATTAAATACGCGGTTAAAGAAGGCGAGGAGGACGGAGTGAACAAAATATCGGGGCATGAGAAATCCATCAATGCATCTAAAATAGCGCGGACAGGGTACACAAACCAAGTGGGGCCATTGAAGCCGTAGAAGCCATAGACGGCCTGTCATGACAAAATGAAGGTTTATTAATACAGTTTCATGTTCATAACAATCCCATTTAGCCCCCGCGGAGTCCGTCCGAAGTCGCATCGAATAACTAACCAGATACGAGAACGGGAGAATCCTTCAAGAGTTCAACAAACTTGAAAACTCGCGAAAGAGAGAAAATATGGTCTTTCTTACCTCCACTTCCAAGAACTCCACTTGTCCTGACCTGACAACAATGGTATCCAAAAATGGTGTTTTATGGTCAAACAATCGATGGCATCCCCGATCGGGGGTATAAACTATTTATTACCGCATTGGTAATGGTGCTCATTGCGGCCATTTTTGTTGCCATTCGTCTAGCAACAAGGATTCACTTGAGACAGTTCGGGTGGGATGACCTTTTTCTTGTCATCGCCCTGGTGGCATCGGTCATGACAACGATTGCTATCAACTTGGGTAAGTTGAAAGATTGTCCGGACTTGAATAATAGTCAACACGAGCTGACCTTTGCTTTCCAGCCGTGGTCAATGGCTATGGCAAACATAAAAAGGACATGGGAGATAGTATACATACAGCCCTTATGGTACGTGGGTGACGACAATTAACGCTTGCTCGGCCTTCTAATACTTCAGCAGTGGTTTTTTATCGCCCAGACTCCCTACAAGATTGCACTCGGTTTCACAAAAGCCTCGATCGTTCTTCTCTACCTCCGAATCTTTATCACAGAGACCTTCCAGCGTGTCGGAAAGGTTTATCTGGTCTTCATTGCTGCATGGACAATCGCATCGGTCCTCGTCACAATACTCCAGTGTATCCCGATCGAGGCTTCTTGGAACAAAAATATCACAAACAAAAGATGCGTGGATAAAGATAGCTGGTGGTATGCATTTGCAGCGATCAATACGGTTACAGATTTTTTAATCGCCATTCTTCCCATTTCCCCAATCCGCCACCTGAAGCTTTCGAAGCGCGACAGAATTGGATTGCTCTGTGTCTTTGGTGTTGGAGCTTTGTAAGTCTATACTGTTCAATTTGTCACAGAACATGAGCCTAACGGGCGACATTGTTGGGTAGTGTCTGCGTTACGAGTATCCTCCGTACGGTTGCAGTATCTCAAACGTCGACTGGGCTAGACCAAAGTTGTAAGTATCGGGAGAGCCTCGCATCAAGCCTGAAGAAATTCTGCTAACAGATACCAATATAGGGGACTTCATCCCTCGCTCAGTCTGGACTCTCGTCGAATGCAACATGGGAATAATCTGTGCCTGTCTCCCGATGATGCGTCGGCCGCTGAGCTTTGCATTTCCATGGCTATTCAAAGGTTCAACTCGGAAGGAGTCAGAAAGACTCAGCTATGTTCCCCTTGAGCTCAGGTACACGAAACGCCATCTACGTGCACGAGAAGGCCGAAGTCGAGAAGAGATTTTGCAATCAGGTGTGAAACACGAAGACGGTTTGGCCGAGGAACAAGACATCCATATCTCTGTCACGACGGAGATCCAGCAAAGCGTCGTGACCTTTGGGGACAGGAGCTTGAAGAGTCACAACTTATGATATTCTAAATAAGCGACTTCCTTGAACCTATCTCATCCATTCTTGGAAGCAATATGTTCTTCGTGTATGCATAATAGAGCATCACCTCGAGATCTAGGCACGAAACAAAAATTTAAATTTGATTAATGAGATAAGATGTCCGTTGAGCCTATTCGCTAGGTAAGGCTGCGAACGCCTCGTGATTTCTCACCGAATGAATGTAATAGCAACCCCGAAGCCGATCGGACATTTCCTTCGGTCGGCCAACCAAATCGAGTAATCCTCGGATGTATCGGACTTGGCTGCCTTGTTGCGAAACAAACAGTGTATACAACCCAATCTCAAGGTATGAGAACATAAAAGCCACTCTGACCAGTGCAAGTCAATGGGCTCAAATTTTTCAGAAACAAGCTCTTGACAAACTCGCATACTTACTATCGCTCCACACTCTCCCAACTTCAAAGCTAAAAAAATGACACAATTCAACACCGTCGACGCCAAGCCCGAATCATATATTTCTGTTGACAGCATGGAGAGCGACGGGATTGAGAAGGAAAAACATCAAAAGCAAGCATTTCTATATATCTTCAAAGCAAGCCCTTCCGTGTCCAATCGAGCTAATCGCTGGTGACCTGTTAGTACAAGCCCCAAGGCGCCCTGCTTGAGCCATGGACCAAGCAAGACGCCACTTCTTGACTGTGAGCTCCAGAGGCCGCAGGCACAAGAAATTTTACGCGCTCTTTCAGTAGCGTTGAATGAGCTTGCGGACGAAAAGAAATGCACCAAATGTACAGTGGAAACCCTCTCAACTCTACTTACGGACCACGTCCGCAATTTGAGGACGGCGAAGCAGAATGGCGAGTGGACCAAGGAAGAGAGAAAAGTGCTGAAGGCAGAAGCTAAAGCTCTGTTGAAGCCAGTCAAGAAGCAAATCAAAAGCCTCTGGAAAGGGAACTGAGGGGATTCTGCTCCGATGTTTTTCGGGGATGTTGTGAAGCATGGACTTGTTCATTAACATGTCGAGATAGACTTCACTTTCAATATGTCATCGAAACTTGATCTTTGTAATAATTATTTCTTTTTTTTTTTTTTTTTGCAAAGACAGCTATGTAAGTTCCAAGAGCAAGGAAATAGGATATAGAGCACGAATTCTCCATCGATATTATACAGTCAAATCGGCCAGAAGCTCCCGCCTCACGATATGGGACTCTCCCAATGTACCCTTCATAACGAGGACCAAGTCATCGACTGCACCCAAGAATTTGAGGTAGGCCGTCACGGCAACACAAAAGCGGCGATAGTTCTCGTCCCTGATTAGGTCCGTGCTTAGCTCCATTTCAACTTGGTGCACTCGCCAGAACTCATAGCAGCGCTTGAGCAGTGGCGTGGGAAGCACCTCGGGAAGAGGGTCACCAGTCTTGAGAGCCTGTTCCACTATACCCAATACTGCCATGACATCGCCGATATTGCGGTGGTCTAGAAGACCAGCACGGCGCGCAAGGACACCTTGGAAGTGCTCTGGCAGAGAGGCCGATAGGAACAGGAGCCTCGCAAGATGCTGATTCAATTCATGGCAAATTGACTTTACTTGAGTGAGAGTATCACTGTCGAATGGGGAGCTAGAGAACTCCAGACGGAGCAGTGCCACAGGGCCATCGAGGGCTGAGAGAGACTCGGCGAGATCAAGTGCAAGCTGTTCGGCCATGAGACCTTCATCACGGTCTGGTTGACCCCAACATGATAGAAGGAGTGCATAATGATCGGAGAGTGCTCGGATGGAATTCGACATTGTCTTGCAGATATGCCTCACCGCAGAAGGAGGCCGGGGGAACAGCTGCACGATCAAAGCCGCAGCGGAACCGATCAGCACAAGCAAGAGTCTTCGCCAGAAGACATTGTACCCCCAGCCTGGGTTGCCGTATGATGGAATGTGCCTAGTAAAGATGTTGTCAGCCTTCGTAAATGGATATAATGGCATAGATACAAAACTCACGTATCATCATAGCTGTATCCAATTACCAAGATACAGGTTGCACCACCCATGATCGTGGCTTGCAAAACGGCCGGGGGCGCGAAAAGACGTCCCCACATGAGAAGCATGAGGACCACCGCCATGATTGCGGCAAGTCCGTACGGGTTTCCAGAGCCGCGACCCGAACCGATATACCAAGCCACCAGACCGGCGACACCACCGACTACGGTTCCTGCAAAACGAGAGGCGATTGATAGAGTGAAATCCGACATATACACGACAACTGTCGTTTGGCCCATGATCAAGGCCCATAGACCTTTCTCACGGTAGTAAAAGCCTGCACTGGATGGTATCACTGCCGGAATAGCCAGTGCAATCGTGACAACTACCATCCGCATCGCGTACAAGCCATCAGCGTTGATAAGCCAGTGATATGTGCCGAGTATCATGCGTCCCAGGCCGCTGCGTCGTTTGATTTTGTATCCTCGGCTCATGTTGAGGCTCTGCTGGGCTGCTTTCGACTGCTCTTCGACCACATCGGGGTCAACAAACGGCGACTGCGCAGCAAGGACAGGGGCAACGGCCTCTCGGTGAAACACCCAGTCAAACGCATACCGCAGACCCCGTGGAAGCCAGAGACGAACTCGTTGACGTTCCTTCATCAGGGCAACAACCTGTTCCAAGATCTTTTCCCAGGCGTCTGTGACACCAAGGATCTGTTCTTCAAAGACCATGCCGACGGCGATTCCCCTGACTTTATGCATTGTGGGATCATCGACGTTCTTCAACTTCCCACTTTCATCGAAAATATCCGCATTGGTCTGGATGAGTCGTTCTGTGGTCTCTGATGCATATGATACTCGCAGACCTTTGAGTGTCTCTAGGGAAGATTCACTGCGCTGAAGAAGGTCATCCAATCGAGCCTTGGATGGGTTACCGAACCACCGCGAAGAGTTCACCGCATGAATACAGTCAGCAACTAGCGCACTCGCCTCCTGACAGGCGGGTAGAATCTTTGTACAAGGCTGTCGAATAGCTTCAAGCATCTCCTGTCGAAGGGCCTCATGCTCCGGAGTAGTGAATGCTTTCACAAGACTGAGGCTCTCGAGTAGTTGGCGCATGCCTACTTCGCGTGGCTGTTCTTTTCCTTTCTTCTTCTCTGCCTTTTCAATCTCAGAATAGTGATTGTATTCCGCGGTAATTGTACGGAGTTTCTCCAATTTCGCTTCTCCTCCGACACGAGATATGTGAAACTCTAGCAGCGATAGAGAACTCAGTGCGGCTCGGCGGATCGGTTCCTTCAAGCTCTTCACATCGTCCGCATTCCACCGGCTCACCGAGAAGTCCAGCTGCAAGAAGGCGAGCGCCGGCTCAATTTTCTTGTACGCCCCAAGGGCTTTCATCTTGAGCTTCTGCAAGTCTCTCAATTCCAGGTTCTCTTCATCGATCAAACTTGCCACGGTCGCATCCAAGGGGCCTTTGAGGAGCCGTACAACTCCTTCCATGCCCTCGAGGACGGTGTGGGAAGTCGATGTTGGGAAAAACAAAATATTGCAAGCCAGTCCGATTCCAATTCCAATTGCTGCTGGCTCGATGAGAACCTTGGGCATGGTTCCATTGAATGATGGGAGTAGTGGCCCAATGGTGATGAAAAGATCCATAATGATAGTTCCAAAGATTTGCATAAGAGTGAATTTGGGGTTCTTGGCTCTGATGCGCGCCTATTGAAAAATTAGTTATATTCTCAGCGTAGTTCTTCCATCGATCACAAGCCAAACTTACCAAGACATAGACGAGGAAACAGATGAAGCAAAAGTAGACAGCCGAGACACGAGTGTCCAGCATCCAGCCTTCATAGATAAGTTGTTGCTGGACAGTTGCAACGGGCTGTCCAGTCGAGTTAGCCACGCTATAAGCATGCTGGCCCAGGGCTTGTAATTTCGCCTGGGTATCAGCAGCCGGTCGCGCCGCCAGAGCCGCCTTCATCGCGATGACACCCCACCCCCAGCCAAGGCCCATGCCAATGATGAGGGTCAGAGTTCCTAGGATGAAGATGAATACAATGCCATTGGGAGGCACCATAAACAGCACCAGTCTAATTGTCCCGTCAATGATCAGGTTGATTCCACGAATTACTTCGGAATTACTCACGTCGCGAAGAAAGTGGCTGTTCCAATCGTTTGTAAGGCGGGGTTGATGAAGATCAACAATGAAGCGACCCATGCTGCCACTGTGCAGCGAAATAGAATTTTCAAATCGCGCGCATTGAAGTGATCCAGCCATCCAGGCAACTTTCTGCGAGGTCGCGACCCGAGCACCTCCTTCGATGGCATGGCGGACTCCTCCGCGCTGGTCGCTGGTGAGGCGCCACTAGGGGCAGCCTCTGGCCGAGCGGGGTTCGACATTCGGCCCTAGTATCTCCTCTCTCCACGGGGCGAGGAAGATAGATCAGACCTAATTCCAAGGCCCTGTGCTGGGCGGGTGTGAAAAAACGAGTGTCAGGTTACGAGACGAGGTCTGTTAGCATTCCTCGCGCTGAAAACAGGGGAGAGTCAACGTTAAGAAAGAGAAACACGAGCTGATTTAAGTTTTGGAGCTCCGGCCCGATCGAATGGGTGGATCGGCACAATTGATGTAATTATTTGACTATCCAGACTTGGATTTCAGTCGCATCCTTGGGCAGAACGCAGCTTTGTTTCAGATCGACACCCATCTTGCTGTTGTGGGCTCTTGGCGACCTTCGGAATGGCAAGTTATGCACGCAATTGAGAATTATGCCGGGCGCAGAACATTGTACAGAGGACTCGACAAGGTTTAGGGCGTTGAGATCCAGATGAACCAGCGTAGAAATCTCTATTATAGACTAACTAGTGACATCTCGGGTAACTATAAGCACTAGTAAGGATTTAGGTCCATGAGAACCACAATCGATCCCACCTGGTTACTGTATGTCTTAAGAGAGTGGATTCTAGGGACTTCGGATGAGTTTGCATATCACGAACAATGCAGGTACTATTTCTCTTGCTCCAGATGTGGAAATCTCTGTATAGATGACGTGCCTGGTCGATTGAAGATCACACTTGTTTCTGTTTCGAATAACTTCATATACACATCAGATATCAAATATCGACAGTCAATGGAAAACTACTGTACATACTCTCGCCCCTTATTTTCCTGTGGGGACCACTTCGTGCCTGAGGCAGTAAGTAGTAAAGCCTCAGGCACCAAAATTAAACATTTCACTGATTCCGGATTGACCAATCAGCAGCAGAGAGTCTAGAACCTCTTGGGAACTTTTTCAAACTTTGTTTCTCGGCACCTCGGCCGCACTAGGGTTCACCCAGGATCATTAGCGATATTTTTTACGCCCAAGATATTCATTTCCTAGCACCAATCAAGCAAGAGAAAAAGACCTTAATCCCTCGAGCCACATGTCGATGCATATACTAACCTTAGTCTAGCAGGATGATCTGAGCAGGTCTAGATTAGATCCACATCTGTAACACGTCCCTCGCCCGTTAGACCCCCCGCATGATTTACCTCGGGAATCTCCAGCCTCTAAACCTCTTAAGCGGGTGTCATATCCCCAGGACCAACCAGAATTCGCGTGGCCAAGGTTTTTTAGAATGTGCTATGACAAATGGGATTGATACCGAACAGTGATTTTTGCCTCTTGCCTCCCGCGTGCGAAAAATTCACCGATTGCCTCCCGAAAAAGTGGAGGTTCAACGGCGGTTGATCCAATAAAACCTCATCCTGTGGAGAATTTTCCGCAATGCCAAAGACAATGCCCCGATGTCGTGATTGACGGCGTGCTGAGGTTTTGGGGGAAACAAAAGCAAGCTCATTCCCACATGAGCTTGTTACTCCAGACAACTATTCTTTTTCTCTCGTTCTGGGGGATCTTCATCTGGGGAACGTCGACTAAGTGGGAATTCTGTGTGATTCCTATACTTCTTTGGAGATCGACCAACCCGCTAGTTTACTCCTCACAAGCCTAAAGATGGAGAAGTCCACTTTGGCCTCGGACGATATCCGTCCGGATCCCGTCAAGGTCGATGAGTATGATGCGACTCCCAAGGAGGAGCTTCAGCTCAATGTCGGCGGTCGTGGTGCCACCCAGCGTCGCCTGCGCAATTACCAGGTCACCATGATCGGTTTCTGCAGTGGCATTGGCACGGGTCTGTTCATCGGTACAGGAGCTGCTTACGCCAAGGCCGGTCCTGCTGGTCTGCTGCTCGCGTATATCATTGTTGGCATGGTTTTGTGGTGTGTAATGCAGAGTATCGCCGAGTTGGCGACTCTGTTGCCCACTGCTGGTTCTTTCCCTCACTGGGCAACTCGCTTCATCGACCCTTCTGTCGGTTTCTCTCTCGCCATCTCTTACGGATATTGTTATACGATCGCTATCGCCTCGGAAGTATCAGCGGCAGCAGTCATTGTGTCTTATTGGACAGATATAACGCCTGCGGTTGTCATCACAGTTGGCTTGGTTCTCATTTTGGCCATCAACTTGATGAGCGTGCGGTTCTATGGCGAGACTGAAGTTGTTGGAGGTGCCGTCAAGGTCCTTTGCTTCATGGGCTTGGTGATCGTCTCTATTGTGATCACAGCTGGTGGCGGTCCCAACCACGAATCCATCGGCTTCCGTTTCTGGAACGACCCTGGCGCATGGACGAACTACAACGGTATTACTGGCTCCACCGGTCACTTCCTGGGCTTCCTGGCATCCTTCGTCAACGCCTCTTTCAGTTTCATTGGTGTTGAGACTGTTGTCATCACTGCTGCCGAGTCTGTCGACCCCCACCGCGCTATTCCCAAGGCTGCCCGCCGCGTCACTTATCGTATTGCCTTCTTCTATGTCTTGGGTGCCCTGCTCATTGGCATCATCGTGGACCCACGCAACAAGGCTCTTGTCTCTGGATCCGGTAACGCAAACAGCTCGCCGTTCGTCATTGCGATCAAGGAGGCTGGTATCAGCGCTCTGCCTTCTATTGTGAACGCCTGTATTCTTGTTTCCGCCTGGTCTGCCGGTAACTCATACTGCTGGGTTGGATCGCGCATGATCGTGGCTATGACGACCGACCACCAGCTGCCTCAAATCTTCGGCCGGGTGACGAAGAATGGAGTCCCTTATGTCGCTGTCATTGCGGCCTGGCTGTTTGGACCACTGGCCTATCTGAGTACGTACATTCTATTTGAACATGCATGACATTTCGAATTTTTCAGACTAATAATATTCCAGGTCTTGGAAGTGGTGGTCCTGCGCAGGCCTTTACCTGGCTGCTTAACCTTAGCACCGTTGCCGGTTTGATCGCCTGGGCTACTCTCTCGTTCTGCTACATCCGTTTCCATGCTGCTCTGAAGGCACAGGGCGTTTCTCGTGACTCCCTTCCCTGGAAGGGACCTCTTCAGCCCTATGCTGCTTGGGTTGGCTTCATCGGTTCTACAATCATTACCCTGGTTTGCGGCTTCCCTGTCTTCTTGAAGGGTAACTGGAACGCATCCGACTTTATCGCGTCGTACATTGGTATCCCTATTTTCATTTTGCCAATCATCGCTTGGAAGCTCTGGCACGGGACCAAGGTTAGTCTTCCCATGAATATCATTCCTTTTGAATCAACAACTGACTCAATCGTCTATAGTTCCAACGCGCTGCCACCATTGATCTCTGGTCAGGCCGTCTCCAAGATGGAGAGATCATGCCTCATCGGAACCCGCGCAACACCCTCTGGGGGCGGTTCGTTGACTGGCTTGTTTAAATTTCTTCAAATTTTTGTATAATCGCATTGCATCATGCATATATTAATTCTAGAAAGCGATTTTTCTGATTTACAGATTCGATTCAGTCGGTTCCGTAGCCGATCAATCCTTCGTAGACTGGTGATCGCTCAGTTTTGGAACTCCTCACGTAGCTTCTTGATATCCTGATGGGAAGCCTTGCAGCAGCCACCCACGAGGAAATCTTTGAATGGGCCCTTGGTGCTGGCATCATTCACCACCTGCGCCAGTTGCACCTCCCAAGAGCGCTGGTATTCAGTTAGTACTGGCTGGGAGTAGTCAATTTTGAAATAAGGATAGACTTACGGTGTCTCGATTGCCGTTTGCATTAAAATCGGCGGGTTTCTCCCAGATTTGTGTTGTCGTGTTGTAGACCTCTCCATTCGTTCCATCGGGATACAGAACAAAGCTCGGAGCAGCAGAGATATCGCCGGCAGTGATCGCTGCAGAAACACAATCTCCGAAGCTCCCAAGCAACCCTGAAAGCTTATGAAGCTTCGTGCAGTTGATTCCGATTCCCCACGGCACGCATCCACCATCAATGGGGGCGATGGCAGCATGCACAACCTGTTCAATCGAGCTTCCATCCGGGAGAAGATCATCCTCACGAGGGAAGACACAAGCAATCCAGAAAGGAACCGTAATTCCTGCGTCGTGGATAGCCCTCCTCACAGCGCGGATTTCATCAAGCCGAGGCAGAGTTTCGAAGGCCACATACTGCATACGCGAAATCAAGTCTCCCTCCGCCTCGAGGAACAGACGCAGTCGATCAAGGTGCCAGCGATACAGCGCCTCCTCACTATCATGCTCGGCATCATATGCACCGCTGTACTCCTGTCCTGGAATCATGCACGCGCCATACGGACCCAGACTCAGTGCGATTTTCGTGGCGTCACGGACCTTAGCTCGCTCTGCGATGTCCACCGCAGTTCGCAAGTACTGCCCAATGGCATTCTTTGGGATACCATTGGGGTACTCTGTGGTCTTTGTACGGGTGAAGCCCTCAGGGGAAACTTGGTATGTAGCTGTGAGAAGCACGTCTACCCCCGCCTTGCCAAAGTCCTTCTGGCAAGCAAGCAGCGTTGTGGAATCAGAGACAAGCAAGTGGGTTGACCAAAGAGGTGTCGTGGTGCTGTCAAAGCTCACGCCATATTGATCTTGGAGAGAGGTTCCAAGACCACCGTCTAGGATTTGCACCGTTACCATTGTGATTTTTGGTGCTTTGGAGGTTGTAGTGGGGTGTTTCAATTGCGATATTCACACCACCTTTATCTGGGCGCCGATTCGGCCTAGTTACGTAATCCACTGCTCTCCGACCAATTGAGAGTATGGTTCGAAAGACATTGAAGCTTTGATCAATTTGGTGGTTAGAATGCAATTTTTGAAGTATACAGGCTTACACCTTCTTAGGCATTCGCTGCAAGGATTGCTGAGTTCCAGGTGATGCTCGACAGTCCGCGCACCCACTAAATGACCAGCGCATATGTTTCCGCACGGGGGCTAAGGTGCCGATAAGTAGGGAATAAAGCTCTGTCTCCATGTATCGATCGCATCAATCTAATTCTAGATTCTTTCTCGTTGTGTAATTTTTACATAAGGATCAAGCAAAGGAAGGATGAATCTTCCCACAGGCCCTCTCAGTCAACCTCTCCCTCATAAGCACATTATACACATGCGACGCCCACGAACAACAAACCTGTCTAGTATCCTTAGGATCAATAATCTCCTCAACGCCGAACGCATTCGCCGTTCGCACGGGATTCATCAACCGCAGATACTCCTCTTCCAACTCTTTATAGCGCTCTTCTTTCTTACCAACCTTCTCTGCCTCGCGCAGTTCATGTCGATGTCCGACTTCAATCCCACCGTCGAGAGGTAGAGAACCCCACTGTCCGGATGGCCAGGCTACTTGCATGACGGGATCACGGCTGCCAAGCATGATGCCACCTGCCACACCAAAGACGCGACGTGTTACGACGTTGAAGATTGGGATGGTGGTTGTGTAGTATGTTTTTGCTAGCTCAACGCCCCAACGCATTGTTGCGGTGCGCTCGGCGACCGTGCCAATGGCGTAGCCAGCTATGAGGGTATTAGAATATTTTGCCAGGGGCTATATTGGAGAGAGAGTTGATACTTACGAACGTCCAGGAACTGCAAGATTGGCAGGTTCATCACGTCGCACATTTTCAACAAACGAGTGAGCTTCTGACTGCCAGCAGCATCAAGTGCACCGCCATTGACCTCGCAGTTAAGCGAAATGATACCAACGGGATGACCCCCAAGACGAGCGAGACCACCGATAGCAGTTCGACCCCAAAGAGCACCAATCTCAAACCATGAGCCTTGGTCCACAACCGAGGAAATAATCGTCCGAGGATTATACATTCGTGCCTGCCGGCGTGGAATGATACTCCGCAAAGCCAAATCTTCCCGATCCTCTGGATCATCGCAGGGAACGACTGGTGGAGCCTCACTACCGGAATTTGGCAGATAGCTCAACACCGTACGAAGTTGCTCAAAGCACTCAGCTTCATTGGCAGCCAAGTTGTCGATAGTGCCGTTCGTGCAGTGAACCATGGGGCCGCCCAAGTCTTGGAAGTCCAACCCTTCTTCAAAGGTTGCACCCTCTACGACTTTCGGACCAGCGTTGAATAAAGAGCCAATATCAGCTGCCATGACTGAGAAATGGCAGGATACAACTCTTGCAGCGCCGAGTCCAATCTGTGAAAATGTTAGCGTCATGGTATCACCTTTTCAACCCATACCAGTATCATGTAAGTACTTACCGCAGGTCCAACCACAGCCCCCAAATTCGGAATCCCCATATTCAATTGCTGAATCGTCGGTTTAAACGGCCTGACATGCGGTAAATAACTCCACCCTTCCTTCTTAATCGTCGTCACACTTCCACCTCCCGAACTCCCATCCACAAGCTTAATGACAGGCAACCGCAACGCAACAGCCAACTTCTCCACATAAACTGTCTTCTCTGAGCTCGCACCATCTGCATGACCCGATCGAATACTAAAGTCATCCGCAGTGAGCAGCACTTTCCGACCACGCAGTAAACCCGCCCCCTGGATGTTATTACTCGGAACAAAGGAGACGGGTGTCTCGCGCATGGGCGCTGTCTTCTTCCATGTCACCGTACCAGAGATAGACCCGATCTCGGCAAATGTTCCCGGGTCGAGGAGGGCGTCGATGCGCTCGCGTACCCAGAGCTTGCCGGCTTGCTTTTGGCGTACGTAGCCGCGTTGGCTTGGGTCGGGGGTTGCTGCGATTTTGCGAAGGGCGGCAATTTGGGAGAGGACGTCGGAGTGGTCTGCTGGTAGACGAGAAGCGGACTTGGCTTTGCTTGTTGCGGGCTTGTCTGCGGGTGGTTGTGCGGAGATGTGCGAGGAGACTTGGTTCAGGCGCTGAGCAGCTGTGTCCTGGTCTTTGGACGCGGGCGGCGCGTCATTTTCTTTTCCCATTTTGATTATTGTTATTTTGATATGCAGGTAAGATCCTTTCTATCTCATGGTAACAGGGGAAATTTCAATGGCTAGTCAGCAGAGCTGCTCGGCTTTGTTTACTGCGGGGTGAGGGGTCAAGGGTCAGCTAAAGAGACCATCCGAGGGCCGAGGCGCTTTCCTTGGGTGCTACAAGTTAGTGGTCAATCGTCGAAAACATTCAGAAAGTGCCAATCTACTAAAACTGCATCTCGATAAACGCCTCACATCAATCCCTGTCTTCTTTGTGGGCTTACCGACCTAGCGTCAACATTGATTTGTTTGTTACCCCGGATTTGCCTTACCCCATGCCGTCATCCCCGCATTCGTCGTTTAAGCGACTGCTGGTCGCCAACAGGTAAGTCTCTCTTATAAACCTCCTGGGCACAGAAGTAGTGGCTGAAAGGAAATAGAGGTGAGATCGCTGTTCGCATACTCCACGCTGCGCGAGAATTACCAACCCCAGTTGAGACATTCGCTCTTTACACCTCAGATGATCGGTCGCATTGCGATCTGGGGTATCCACACCACACTATCCAGATACCCTCCGCATCATCCTATCTAGATATTACTCTACTGGTCGATCTAGCCCGCAAGCACTCCATCGATGCCGTGCATCCAGGCTATGGCTTCCTCAGTGAGAGCGCCGAATTTGCGGATCGCATGTGGACTGAGGCTGGCGCCGTGGTGATAGGACCCGGCCCAGAGAATCTCGCTCGTACGGGCGACAAGTTGCAGGCAAAACAATTAGCGCAGCAATGCGGTGTTCCTGTTCTAGAAGCTATGAGTCGACCGACCGCTCACGAGGATGAAGCGCGGGCATTTGCAAGACAGGTTGGGTTTCCTGTTATGATCAAAGCTGTTGATGGTGGAGGTGGGAGAGGCATTCGTCTTGCCCGCGAAGAGTCAGAGTTGGATAATAGCATCCAGCGTGCTATCGGTGAATCGCCTTCACGGACGGTCTTTGTGGAAAAGGCTGCTGTGGATGGATTTCATCATGTTGAAATCCAGGTGATTGGCGATGGTACTGGCCAGGTACGCCATCTATGGGAGCGAGACTGCAGCGTGCAGCGGCGATTCCAGAAGGTGGTGGAGTATGCTCCTGCTTTGATTTCTGATCGAGACTTGGTTGCTCGAGTGATTGACTCGGCTTTGAAAATGGCGAGTGAAATTCGGTATCGCTCGTTGGGAACGTTCGAGTTCCTGGTCAGTCAAAGCAAAAGGGAATTCTACTTCTTGGAAGTCAACCCCCGATTGCAGGTTGAGCATACTATTACAGAGTCTATCAGCGGGATCGACTTAGTTCAGACACAGCTTCTCCTAGCTCAAGGATGGACCTTCCAAGAGCTGGGTCTAGGATCTGATGTGAATGCCTGTGCTCTGCCTCCAGCCAATACCCACTCTATTCAGCTCCGTCTCTGTGCAGAAGATCCCAGCAACAATTTCGCACTGAGTATCGGCAAAGTGACCGAATTCACCGTCCCCAGTGGCCACGGTATTCGTGTCGATACCAATATCAACGCCTCCGGGGTTTCTTCATTGGTCGTCGGCTCGAACTTTGACAATCTTCTCGCCAAGATCATCGTCACAGCATCCACCTGGGAGGCTACCGTTCTTAAAGCCCAGCGAGTCTTGGCCGACTCGAGAATCTCCGGTGTCAAGACCAATCTCAATCTCCTGCGGGGCATTGTTGCGCATGCCGATTTCATGACGGGTCATATCGACACGCAATGGCTTAGCCTCAAGCTGGACGAGGCCTACCATTTAGGTGAAGGTATCACCAAGGATCTGCAAAGTCAGCACATCTCCAGCGGTACCTCTCAGCAATCAATCGCACAAAGCGGGTTACCCTCTTCCAGCTTGCTGTTCCGCAAGGGGGACGCGTGGTCCATTACGCTTCAACCCCTCGAGAACGGGAACCCACAAGCATCGGCCAAGGTAGCGCATCACCTTAAGCTATCACGGGTCCTGCGAAATGAGTTCCCCACATCTCTGGCCGCCGAGATCGAGTACACGACTCCAACCTCCAAGACGGCAATTCCGTATCGTATGCAGCTGGATACGACCACGACGGCGGCGTCGGCATTGGTTTCCTCGTCGCACCGGCGGGGCGACCCGACTAACCCGCGTCACATTGTACTCCCGCTGTCAGGCAAGTTAATCGAGATCCTGGTGGCAAGTGGGGATACCGTGGCGGAGAATCAGGTCTTGGCTTTTGTGAAGCAGATGAAGATGGAGCTGGAGGTACGTAGTCCTCGTGCGGGGACGGTACGATGGGTGCATGAGATGGAGGATGAGGATGAGGATGTTGCGGAGGGGATGTTGTTGGTGGAGTTGGATGAGGAGAGGAAATTGGATGGACAGATAAAGGGGAAGTTGTAGATATAGAGATGCGGTCATTGAATATACTATACTATGTAGCGAATAGCTAGTCAATACCACCATAGATGTGGATGTGATCGAACGTCCATTATCGAAGTGAAGTGAGAGTAATTTAGTGAAGCATTATTGCTGGCAATCTTGCATGAACTAGCATCATTGGTCTAGTGGTAGAATTCGTCGTTGCCATCGACGAGGCCCGTGTTCGATTCACGGATGATGCACATCTTTTTGATTTTTGGTCTTCCAATCTCCAGTAATTTTTGATCATCTCGATGACTTTCCACGGTGTTTGTGTATCGGCGCTTATCGCCGAGCTTCACTGATTAACGTGGGCACGTGGTTCATTCCGCACGACGTCACCGCTCATTAGCTTTCACTTCTCCAAGTTGCAAGCAGCTCAAGGCTGTATCTTCATAATCTCAAAATGGAGGAGCTAAATCTATACATTCTCACATCAAACTGTGCCCGGAATCTGATCGATGTCGACCTCGTTGCAGCACATTTCTTCGATGCCCTCCCTTCCTCAAGTCCAGCCCCGGAGTTGATCGTGCTTTCATTACAGGAGCTTGCTCCGATCGCATACTCCTTCCTAGGGGGCTCATATCTACTACCATACTTTAATGCGTTTATCAAGGCTGTCAAGCAAGCGACTGCGAAACAATGGAATGAATCTTACGTCACCCTGGTCAAGGACCACATCGGTATGACGGGGTTGATGGTGTTTGCGCGCGCTGATATCGCGGACAGGATAGCATGGATCGATAACGCGCATGTCGGAGTCGGGGTACAGGAGACGGGAAACAAGGGTGCGGTCGGAGCACGGCTGGGATATGTTGTGGAGGGACGGTCGTCTCAAACGGTGGATTTGACGTTCGTCGCGGCGCATCTGGCGCCCATGGAGGATGGGTTGGCACAGAGGAATCTGGATTGGCAGAGTATTGTCGAGCGACTGGTGTTCTCGCATGGACAGACCTCACCTCGGACAGTGGAAGATGCCAGCCAAGCCACAGATGAGAGCACCTCGCTCCTCGATGAGCGTGGTCACACCTCGTCGCATCACGGACAGCAAAACCTCTTCGCTCCTAATTCATACCTCTTCCTCGCCGGCGACCTCAATTACCGCACGTCCGACATCAGCCCACAGAAGGAAGATACCATGCGCTTCCCCAAACGCAACGCCGATCCTAGCAGTCCATCCCATTACTCCCACCTCCTACAAGAAGACCAGCTCATACGTGAGATGCGTGCAGGCAGGACCTTCCACGGCCTTTCCGAAGCCCCCATCAACTTCCCCCCAACATACAAATTTTCTGACGCAGCGCAACAAGCTGCCCGACAAGAACTTGAGAACTCCGACTCGAACACAGAGTGGAAGTGGTCCTCACACCGGTGGCCCAGCTGGTGCGACCGCATCCTATACCTAGACGATGCAGTAGCGTCACGGGGTGCTGGCGAGGGCACTGCGCATCGGACGGTCAAACCCGTCGTGTACGACGCGCTCCCGCTGTTCCCTCACTCGGATCACCGCCCTGTTGCGCTGGCTGTGAGCGTGCCTCTGAGACCTGCTGCTGCAAATCACATGGCTCGCGATGCGAACGATGTGAGCAAGACTGGGATTGTGGCTCCGTTTGCAATCGATCCTACCTGGCGGTCTCGGCGGGACGCGGCGCGGCGCAAGGAAATAGTTGTCGGTGTGTTGGCGTACCTGGGGTTGACTTGGGAAGGGAATGGGATGGTGCTTGCGTCGGTGGTGGGACTGGTAGGTGCATGGGTGGTGCTGAGGTCGATCTGGGGAGTGTAAAGGGGAAGGCAGTGCGATGGAGGAGATACCTTGAGGGTTGAAGGTTGAGGATAACCTGATTCAACCCGAGTAGGATGAGCAGCATGGATGTCATGTATAGGTGTTTCGGGTTATTTCTTCGGGTATGATCATGCAATTAATGATATTGGGTTATACGACAACCCCTAAACCCTCTCCTTCCTGTCTCATCTGTATTCCCGGGTTGATTTCTAATTCCCTCATCTTCACCCAGCACTCTCGACCGCACTCTCACTGTCTGACCGACAGCAAAATGCGTCAGCCACCAGCCTCGTCCATCGGGGTGCCTGTACTATGACGAAGCTCCGTCAGATAAAAATCAAGAAAGAATACAAACTGCGGCTGACACTTTTAATTCATCCGAGCGGGCCGCCTTCAAGCAGGGTTCAACTAGTGCCCATTAAATCGGCGCAATCAGAGGAGTCGATATAATTTATCCTGCACTGGAAAAGTCCATGCTCGATGTATTGCTGATTTGCCGACTCCGGACTGAGAAGGGCTACTACAGACAATCCTATCCGGTCAACGAAAAGAAAAGAAAACTTCTTGTCAAGTCCAGTCCCGTATCCAATTTGGTCACCTGAGCCGCTCCCAAACCGTCTGGCCGCAGAACGTCGTGCGGCGCAAGTTAGTCTGTCTTTTTAGCGTATAGTTCCAGCCTCCATCCCTAATAAAGTCCACTGGCGGGTCCCGCCGCCGTAAAAGATAACCTTTTTCACCTCGTTTCGTTCGCTTGCAGGCCCTTTTTCTGACATTCCTAATTTCGAGTCATGCACAGAGACGCATTTGCATCATTAAGAGAATTGGCTGTGTTGACAGGGGTGGGTAGAGGGAAGAAAGATCATCTAGCTGCCTTGCGCCAGACTGCCCATGTCGTGTCCGGTCGTCGGGATCGCATCGCATCGCATCGCCGGATCTTGCTGTTATAGTAAGGTTTTGCGATTTTGCATTCCTAGTTTCTCAGGTTTCCCCACTTTGTCGGTCACGCGGTATGAAAAAGGATTGATTGTGTCACGATGCCATGGTGGAGCACTGGAGACCCGGGTTTTCCTGAGCATCCAGGCACAGGAAATAATTTCATCATACCATAGCTAATAAACTCCACACAAAATCATCGATAGCTACAAAATCACAGTGCTCCCGTCTGTATCCGTATGATAATGGTACAGAGAATCTGGCCTTGCCTAGACCCTGGGCTGTAATAGTCTCGGTCTAGATTCCGAGGCTCTCGTGTTGGTTCCCGCCTTCCCGTGGCTTTTGGGTGCTTCTAGTGCTTCTAGGGCTTCTACCGTCTTCTAGGCTCTTGGTTTGCTGTGGGTGTATTGGTAATTTAGGAATTGGACTAGTTATTGCACCCGGGTTGGTCAAGGCCATACATACAGTACATATATCATTCTACTACGTATACAGTTATCAGTGAGCTAGCATGTACAAAGTCCACAGATCCCTTTCGAGACTCCAGTCAAGGGTAGCAGATTACCCGATCATGTATATTTTATTTCAATTCTGTTCCTTCATCCTCTGGCAAGTCAGTTAATGGAGCAGTGTCTTGGTTCACCTTCCCAACCCCAAGTTGTTCGTTCTTAAAGACGGCCCGTGGCATACGAGCTGCAGTTGCCCTTAGAACTCAACCTCATCCCGTGTTTTTGTCATTATTGTGCATTGCATCCTAAAGACAAGACACATCCCCTCCTTCCTTTTGCGATGCTACTGCAGGGATGCAAATCTCCAAAGACTCTTTTCCTGACACCAACCCATCTACCTCGTAAACCGAATCCCCGCGCTGAGCCATCCAGGACAGAGAGAAGGTCCCAGAGATGCAGTAGACCACCTGAGCCAGTCAACTGACCGACGAAGTGTTTCTCTTTCGAGTACTTGTCGCGAACCATGGGTGCGACACGCGGTGCTGACGGAAATTGTAATTTGCGACGGGCTGGGCAGTCTAGGCAAGGTGGACAAGGTGGAATGCCCAGAGGTGTCAGGTCATTGACTATGACGGGGATGGGGTTTCGGACCTGGGATTATCATGTTTCGGGAAAGGCCTGTCGAGGTGTACATCATGCTATGCTATTCTAGAGGTCAAGCTTTTCTAGGTCGATTTACTAGTGAGGAACAGTACCGAGTTGCTGAATTCGATCTATGTAGTCGAAGTAGTTACAAAGTAGACACTTCTTGGTCGGTAAGCCATTCAAACACCGATAGTATCGTATGGCCCCTTAAAGCACAGTACACTTACTCCAAAGTCTATCCTTCAAGAACTGATTACTGATTGTCTTTACATCTTCAACTGTCAGGACAGTACATAGAATTTTTCCCCCTTGACCGGTGGGCGCCAACGATCGGGCTCCACTCCACCACATGAAGAAAAAGCATGAGCTGCCGCGTCGGTCCATGTGAAAAGCGCACCAATTAATGTTTTAGATCAGACACTGAGGAAGACACGTCAGATTTCATTGCTCATTCATTTCTAATGTCACCTTGACTTTGCCAGGATTTAGCGAGATGCAATCCAGGGCGCTAGATCAAGAGCTAAATGCCTAACCCAACGGATGCTCGGGAATTGGGCCTCGGGAAACGGTGACCGGGCCAGGGCCAGGCACAGCCGATCCATCCTTTGGCAGTAGCTTTCCTGTCACCTCTAGCTACCATCGGTAACGTGCAGGCTATTATTGGCGACGGGAGTGGAACGAGCTTCCAACTCCAACCCATGATCAGATTCAACCAACCACCGAAGCCGTAGAGTGCTTAACTGCGGTAGGCAAACAGTCCCGAACGGGTAAATCTTGAAAATCATCGAGCCGTGGGCGGACAAAGTGGGCAGTGGAGAACTTCCAGAACGCTACCCGATGCAAAGCATAACTAAAAAATCAAAATGTCGAATATAACCAAAACCAAATTATATCCTAAGTTTGGGCTTGGGGAGGTCTGGCCTGGACTCTGGAAATCTGGGAGCCTCGGATCCTGCTAGACGCCCACGTTACGGAATACGGGCGGTGAACCCACCGAAGATACACATCAAAGGGGTCTGCGCGAAGATAAAGAAAATAAAAAGGATCGGTTGGGTACTGTACATGCTACAAGGTTGAAAGTATGTTGAGGGTGTTGGGCAGACATCAAGTTGAAACGGGACAAGAATGATTGGTGATGACGAAAAAAAAGGAAGAAAGGGGCGGACGGATATTTCAGGAAATTAAAATTTAATCAGTACATAGTTTATAGTAAAGAGTATGGAGTCGTCAAGGTAGGGCAAGGGGCCTGAGAGAGAGGGGAGTTGAGAAGAAGCGTATCGGAATTGAGATTGAGATTGAAGAAGGGATTCAACGGAGAACAGAGTCCCATACTGAAGTTCAATAATCATCGATACGAAGAAGACTCAGGCCCCTTTCGAGCCCACAATTCAATCAATAACAAATCCGCCAAGCCAAGCGATGCCAAACATCCACGACCCAGAATTGTCGGAGGGTTCGCGTCGGAGATCTTTACGATCGCTGCGATCGCTGCCACATTGCCAGGGTCACCCCCGTCGGCACTTTAAATCCAGGGTTGGGGTGTATGACTATGCTAAATATCCTAGTTTAATCGACATGCTGGCCTATTTTTTCTCTGGATATCGAGATCACAACACTTACCAAAATTCTAGAACACTTCTCTCCTCGGAAGGACGTGCTAAGTTCTAACAAACGAACTGAGGGCCCACATCCACATCAGCCAGGCACTCAATCTGAGTCTCTAGCGACCCCGTTAGGCGCTGTTTCGAAAACCTCCGCGAGCTTCCATTCCACCCGCAACCCGCCAACCTCCACCGTGTCAGGTGCTCCACCCGGCCCTGCAATAAGGCAGGCTGAGACCTGCCCTCACAGCCGGGTTTTTGATGATTTTGGTATTCCAGCGTGACCCGGGCGGGTTGCTCTCTCTACTACAGTACTGACTGCGCCCATACAGGGTATAACTATGTACTGGCAAGTAGGCAAGTCTCCTTATTAACCCACACCCTATCTGCACTGAACAGCTGCGCGCATTCTTCATGTCTATCTTGCATCCCTCATTGGCCCATCCCATACCACCATGCATCGACGACCAGCATTCTCAGTAGATCCGAAACCCGCATGGCCGAATCGCGGATAAAGGGGGGAGAGGGGTTAGATCGACCGATTTGCTCATGCGCGAACAAGAACTGCCAAGTGCTTTTTCTGTCTATAGGTAATGCAGTGGGCTGATGGAAGAGAGAGAGACAGCTCAGCCCAGATCAACCATGGATAGGGTTGGAGAGTATCGGAGGTCCAGATCCTTGGAGGCTTCGGGTCGGCACTTGATTCCCTACCTGTCAACCGCCAAAAGAAGGGAAGAATGGAGACCTCTCGGATGTAAGAATCAAGAAACAAAGAGAGAAATTTTTTGAATGGTCGGGCAGTACCGATGGTAATAAAGAAGGATAGACTTTGAACGGAGATTGAAGGTATAGGAGTTGCAATATCTATACATCCATACAAGTAAAGTACTCTGACAGTGGCCGAGAAATTAAAATCAATCAACCTCGAAAAAAGAATGGAGATATCGTGACCCTACCAGAATAACAAAAACGAAACTTCATACTAACAATTCCTTTCCTTGCCTACTACTCCGTACGCTTTTGCCTTGGGCCAAAATCCCAAGTTCCTGTCTTCCCAGTGAGTCACTAGACTTTGTTTGGTATGGTAGAAGAAGACTAGTACCCGGGGGGCCCAGCTAGTCAATCAGACTGAAAGTGGAAAGGAATGGAAACCAAATGGAAAAATTTTGGAACGAACAACCCCGGGCAGAGTGGATCTCCAAGCAGAGAGAAAGCAACAACGAACGGCGCCCTTTTTTAGTCCCCGTAACAATGAAACCCTAAAAATTCCAGTCCTTTTTTTGGTTTTACCAGCGTAACGTAGCTAAGCTCCTGCTCCCTCCTTTTATTTTTTTTATTACCGATGACGGATGACAGGATGATAGATTACAGATTACTGGCTATGCCCCCCAAAATAAAATAATATACCCTAATATATCCATAGATTATTCCTCAAATAATTATTTCCTTTTTTTTTTCTCACAACGTTTTTTTTTCTTTACGGGCTTGGATTAATATTGTTTTACCTGGGACCCATCATCCTTCTTGTTGAGCCTCTGGATATAAACCCATCCAAGGCCCCCTTTAGTCTTCTCGTCCCTCACGTCCTTCGAACCTTCTCAGCCCTTCCAAAACTTCCTATCGCGCCTGGAGAATCCTTGTCCCCTCCCCGTCGACGATATACCTCGACCCTTGCAGCACTAAACCCAGCCTACCACCACCACCCTCGGCGCCCACAGCTTGCTAGTGCGCCTCCCCTCCTGCTTGCTGCACGACTTTCTCCAAACCTCCGACGTCATATCGATTCCATTCCCCCATACCTCGGAACCTCCATTACGTCGATTATTACGTCGATTGATACGGGTTGTGTTTTTCCCATCAACGAGGAATTTATCTTCGGACCGTTTTTAAAGTTCCAAGGCGTCGAGCTTCGATTTTCCCGAATTTTATTTTTTTTTGCTTTCCTCCTTTCGGCCAAATCGAGTTTCTTTAATTTCGTTTCAGAAATCTAAAAAAGAGGCCCGCGACACTTTTTCAACTGGCACCTTTATCTTTTTTCACCTTTCAACCTTCGCCTTGACTCTCCTCACTGGTGACTCGCCTTTTGACCTCTTTCACCACTCCTCGCGCTTTCACTCTTGCACACTTCTCGCTTGCGCCAACCTAAACATTCTCAACTCTCAACCACGTCATCTCGCTTCCTCCCGATCATCCGCGATCTTTGATCTCCTGCACCCCGCGCTTTCTGCATCACCTCATTTCCACACCATCCTCCACAATGTACTCTTGCGCAAACTATCCCCGCGGCTGCCGAGGTCGTGTCAACCGCCAGGGTGCCAAGTGCTCTGACTGTGTCGTAAGTACTTTCTACTACTCTTCGCTGACTCCCCCAAAACTACCAAGACTGTGAGACTGCAAGCCTCTTGCGTAATGGCTCTACTAGAGCTTTTGCGCAGGGTCTTGCGGGAAAAGCGCCACAACCTTTACGGAAGAAACACATACTAACAATACACTTGCGACAGACACTCAACCTCCGCCGCCCAGCATCTGCCTCTCCATTCGCACAGCCCCGTGACTACAAACGAGTTCTGCCTTCGGAGCGACTGAGCGACTCCGCCTTCAAGATGTCAGACCTTGAGCTGTAAGGTGCTCAAGGCCTTGTTCCGGAACGGTCCGGCAATGAAATAAAAAAGTTCCAGGGCGACCAATATGGTGCCTCCTGGATGCCATCTTGACAGGCTGGGCCTGGTTCCCGTGAATATGAATATGATTCCATGATATTCACCGGGTGAACGGATGGAGGCTGGACCGATTCTCACGTTTTCCTCTCCGTCTCATATGCATCGCCGGGAGTTTGATTATGGATTACACCACGATGGCGGCTATCTCTTTTTCTCGCGTTGGCTTTCTTTCCAATTATTTCGCGCTCGTTTCTGCAACGATTGCAGAGGTTCTCGACTAGCTTGGCTCAGTTCAGCTGAGTACAGCTGTGGCCCGACTTTACCACCTTTTTGGATTTGTTCTTATGGAAACTCCCTTTAAGGACGATTCCATCTGGCATCTACTTGCAGGGGTGAGCGCATTCTCGGGTTCCACTCGCTTTTATCATTTTATTCTCCGTCTGGGTTCCACACAAGACCCAGGCGGGTCTTTTTCGCATGGAGGATAGAACATTGCATGATACGCATAACCGATACACCAAATACCACCCAATCCGACACGACACGGATTCGGGACCTGAAACTCATGGATCTGCCACTGGCGGGCAGTGGCGCAGATGGGGCTCTGATATCATATCAGTCGATCGGTGATCGACCGCCCTCGTTTTTTGATCGACCGTCTTTCTTTTTTTTTTTTTTTTTACCGCAGTGCTGTTTTCCTTGCGCATACGTCTTTTCCTATGTCGCTGGTTCGAGATCAGTTTCACTTGCCTTTTCTTTTTTTCTTTTTTTCTTTTTTTCTGTCTTCGATTCGTCACTTTTGTGATTGATTCTGCGATGCCATACCCCCCTGTTGTTACTTGCGTTTTAATGCTTTTTAATCTTCGGGTTGATTGGGCGGAATGATCATTCTGATTCCCCGTCTTCCTTGGAGTAGCTTTTTACCCTTAGTTAGATACCTCACTGCGTTGATATCACGGCTTTATCATTACACCACAAACCTGGTCTTTTCACAGCTATAGCCATAAACAACGTAATCAAAGTAGCACTCTTTCTTCTACTGGGCCGGAGACCCCGAAACTTACCCTCGATGCCCAACCAAAAGCCCCCATGCCCAGCCAGCCGTGCCTAGAGGCTAGAACAGCCCATTTCATTACCCGGGATGGCTGACCGTTACTTTCTGGCCCCCATCAAGAATCGGAGCTATTTTATCAGCCGCAACGGTCCTCTAAACTCGGGCCAAGTGCCAGGTGCCACTGTCACGCTGAAACGCAGATCCCCAATAATACACCCGGACTACCCGAAACGCCGAATATAAGGCCCCGTGTACAGAGTTCGAATGCCCCGTAATAGCCGTCATCCGTCATCCTGCAAGGTGGTGCCGTTTCGGTCATTGCGCAGGATGGATGGGGTGGGCGGTGCTAGGCACCCCCAAAGCCCCAAGTAACCCAGGCGCAAGCAGGCAGGCAGGGTTTGGGGGGGCTGATGGGGCTTGGGGCCCTGTAACCTCACCCTTGGGTTCTATGTGTTGGGTCCGTCGAGGGTCGGGGTGGATTTTGAGCCCGGGCCGAGAGAGGCTGAGGTCCACGTGCAGGGGTGTATGGAAGAAACCTTGGAGCCCAGGATTCGGGGCGGTGGTATGTACTGTAATTGGAAGGCAGTTACTTTGCTTAGAAGTTTTGATACTTGTTATCATTTTGACTTGGCGAGAAGGAGGGGGCCGTCAGCGTCATGTGCCTTGATTAGTATGAGTTTGGTGATGCCTTATTCTTTGTTTGACGACTAGATACTCACTCGGCATTCGGCGGCATTTGACGAGGATAGTTTGGTGCTACTGTATACACTCAGCCGTTGACTCTTTGTTTGTTGGTCCTGCGAAGTATATGACCAGCATCGGAAATAGGGTCCGATAGGACTGTTGGATAGCCGCGCTATTAGGCAGATAGATACTACGCTAGAGTGCATTATTGTATATAGAATGTTCCATGTGCTGATATGGAGTACTATACACACAGTCTATGAAACTGCCGTTAGATCTAGACCTGCCTCTAATTCTAAATCTGTAACCATCTGAATCTCAATCTCAATCTGAATCTGTATGCAAGTCAGGTCGATCGTGTTTTTGTTTCAGCCCTGAGGGTCCTGGAGAACGAAGGAGTTGAGACTTGACTTGATGTGGTATACGGAGTATGCAGATCCATCGCTACTATGGACCTGAATACAGTACCCTATGTCTCAAAGAACGGCTTGTAACCATCGCGCCTTCAGGAATCAGGATCGTCAACCTGTCGCTGGTAAAAATAGTAAGCTTCAGAGACAAGACTTTCATCCATGTCTAACAACACGAGGATGAAAATCAACTGGAGCACTTCTACCTTCTTTCTTTAGTCCACTTGTCCATGGTCGAGGTACCCCCACATCCTGCTCTCGCCCGTTCCCTCGGCCCCGAAAGTGCTCATAGAGCCTGCAACGGCCAGCTCTAACAACGACCGATTACAAAATCCAGGCACAATAAAAGGCAATACAAAGAAATTCATCTATCGAGACCCATCCCCAGTCCCGCCTAGATATTTTACCAACACCTTCCAAAGGCAATATCTAAGTTACATAGTAGTAGACCATCTACGGGCGGCCCCCTAGGAAAACAGACCCACAACCTCACGAACACCAACCAGCGCAATAATCAACGCCCAGAGCTCCGATCGCCTCGTGAAACGAGACAAGAAAAGACAATAGGCTCCACTTATAGGCACCGCCATTTATTGGTACATATGGAGTAAAAGAGTAAATAGTTACTCTGAATATTTTGGGTTACTGGCCACTAGGGCGGAAGTGGGCATCGCAGCATTCGTGGTGAGATTAGGATGTTCGCGATTATTGATTTGGGAAACCTTCTTTTTTCGTAGGGCAGATGGGATGGGTTTACTAGTGAGGAGGTTATTTCTCGCGTGGCGGGTGAATATGACCCACGAAACCCCGGGGAGAAAGAGTACTGTATTGTTTGGTGATGTTCGGGAATACGGAGTGTATCGTTTTTATGCTGTTTTCAATATCTTATAGAGTTCAGAGGATTGTGAGTACAATATGGATGCCTGGTACGATGATAAAGTACCATGATAGGACGAGGAACCTAGTATATCGATGGATAGTTCGAGGGATAGAAATGCGCCGCCGAATCACAATGCAGCGAATTCTCCTAACTACCTAACTCTCTTACTGGGTAATGTTTTCATGATATCATATATAGACAGTTTCTATGATTTGTAATGAATGACTCTACAAAGTATTGCTGCCTGAAGCAACCATGTCTTTGGGGCACCCATGAAGAGGGGAAAAAATCAACTAAAAAAGAGGAAACGAGGATCCGACGCACCCCACAGTTCAGGAACGGTTTGAACCACTGATACGAAGTACGGAGTACTGTACATACAAACGGTGGGTTTTTTCGTTCTTCGGGCATCGGGGATTGATACGGAAACACATGGGTCGAGGCGCTGGTTTCTCCAGTATGCCAGCTTCGCTTGTAATTCTGGCGTCCTCCACACAAGAACCCGCTTACAGTACATACCTCATAGATGTTTTACAGTCGTCTCGTTACTTGTCCAGCATTCACCCCCTTTTTTTTCATGACTAGTCCGCTCAGCCACAGTCAGATCATTGTTCGCTGTTTCAGGGTGGGCTGTGGGGAATTTTGGTCTCCACTTCTTCCTCTGATGAACTCTATGAGGTAAGTTTTGGGGCTGATCGCGGGCGTTGGTGGCAGTGTGAGTGGGTTGGTTGGGAGGTCGGTGTGGCTTGACGGCAACTGTTCGGTCTAACGGCCGTATGGATGTATGGAAGAATACAGAGTTTGTACCTTTTTGCTATACAATATGATACCGCTTGTATATTTCAATGTCCAAGGGATTTGGGTCCATGTGGAGAGGGCGTTAGTTTCAATTCGTATGACCTTCCAGATTGTCGAGACTTGAGAGTCCAGTACATAATATGTCTCAGCCTGTTAGTTAAGGCTGATTCTGGCGTTTGGGGTCGTGGCTTGGTGTTGCGCAGCATGCAGGAGCGGTTCGGAAAAGATGCCGAGATGTTCTCATTCTTCGTTTCGAAATCCTTGTTAGAGAGAGGCTTAGCACTCGAGGACTGGTAGATACAGACTGCGTTATGAGCTAGCTCGGCGATACCCAGTACCTATAGAGTAAGAGTTAAGTAGCCCCTGTGCCGTAAGCTCTTCCGTGCTCGGCATTCCCCTCGATAGAATAACCCCAGTCAGAAAGACACGTAATTCGACGTCGGTGGCTCTTGATGGTCCGGTCATAGTAAGCCTCGCCGTGCAGGTCCTTGAACGGGCTCGAGCGCCCGGCTACGGAGTGGGGGTGTTGTGTCAAGATGATGGCTGTTAAAGTCCGCTGTTAAGAGTTGTGTGGTGCCTATCAGGCCTGCGCCATTTTCTTCTGTGTAGTCGAACCGACGTGTACCCCTGTCGAGTGGTGTGGACTGCACGTCTAATGGGGCATTGCCAGACTCCTGTCATCTCGGCTTGCGACGCATCCATCTTGTTGGTCGATGTTTTGGCATGTATGTACTGTACGCTGGAATTCTCGGCCCCTTCTTGAGCCTTCTGGATATGACAGGGGTGGATCTTGGGGCGCTTCGGAGATTTTTGGTGGGGGCGGTCGATTCATTGAATTGTCTGATCAGCATTGACTGATTGGTGATCTGGAGATTATCAGGAATATTTGTAGTCAATAGATTAAAAGAATAACAGATTAATTGCTCGGTTACAGGGGTCAAAAGACAATTCATTGAATTATGCAGTTTGATTGGAGGGTTGTCATGTCTCTCATATGTACTGCAATAACAATTGTTCTTTCTATGGAGTCATCGTATCGGGATTTAATTATCGGGAACGTCTCGCAACATCTTCTGACACACCCACTGGGCCGTCTTCGTGTGGAGAGTCCAATATCGCTCGTCTTCGAGGGCTTCAGCCGCCTCGCTTGCAGCAATATGCACTTTGTCTCCAAGATTCCCAAGAGCCTCAAACACGACGATTTGATCTCTCATGTGAGAATCTAAACAGGATCGTTTCACAGCCCGAGATCCAGTTGATCCACCTTCTCGATCTGTGTGTGGATTATCATGCGTCTCAGACAATTCTTCGATGAATCCTTCCACACAGTCATCAATCATGTCGGAGACTCGCTGTAGTTGTGCTTCCGAGCTACCCTTCTTGGGTCCCGGTGCCTGGCCTTTCTTGTATTTTTGGTGCTTGCCAAGCTTCTTCTTTGTGGACTTAGTTCCCCGATTATCGCCGAGCAAGGCATCATGGCCAATTCGGAATCCGGTGGAGGTATGGGCGACAAGTAGAATGTATACACGGCTAGAATGAGATGTGATCTCCGTCGGAGACATGTCAATTGGTACAAGGCTTTCATCCTCTGATGACTCGGCAAGAATCGATGGGTCTAGTGTCTTCAAAGCCTTGCGTAGCCTGCGGAGAGTCTCGTGCTCAGCATAGGAGGCTACAGTCACAGACTCTCCGTTTTCGCCTGCTTGACTGAGAGTATCATTTGGCGCAAGGATGGTGGTTGTGATGCGATTAATCTTCCCGCGCTCGTAGTCCATGATGTTGATTCGTGGAAAGCGTGAGGCCGATGCAGCTTCTCTTGGCTGCTGCTCGGGCTCCGGTAAGGAGCGAATAAAGAAGCTCACTTCACCCATCCCCACGACGCCGCTCGTCCAGCCACGCTTCTGCAAAGTCATCGAGAATGGAGGAAGACCCAGTCGAGCAAAATTCGGAGCCATGACCTGGGCGACGTAGTCATAGGAAGGAGAACTGGTCCCATTCGTGCCACCGACGATGTTCACTCTGATCGATTCTGTCAATGAGCGCGATCCAATATGCAACAAGTACGGATACAGCGCCTGGAAAATAAGAAAGACGGATCCCGGAGTTGTCAATCGAATGTTGTACACTGGTTTTACAGAGAGCGTATCCAACGAAACCAGGGGTACATTTCGAGACTGTAGGGTCGTGGGTGGTGATTGCCCGTCCTCGTCGGTACTGGCTTGTGGTGGTGTGAATGTCACACATTTTGAACCAATATTGCCATCCGAGACGCTGCTGCCACTAATTTCGGCCAGCAATTTGACTGCCGCTGCATGCGATGCCTTGAGGCCAGTCCTCCCTCCACGATTTCCCCGGACGTCATCAACGGTCACTGCTCGACCTGTCAATGCGGATAGTCCTAGGGCAATTCGAACGAGCTGCCCGCCTCCTTCGAGTGTTCTTCCATCAAGATGGACATGGGAGGAAGATTTTGGTGGATAGTCAGCCCCACTTGAGGCTGAACGGGCGGACTTGCTGGAGGTCGCCATTTGAAAGTACCAGATGAGCGATCGTGCTGACTTTTGAGGTTGCAGAATAGCGAGGAAACGATCTATTTGTGATAACAAAGAAGTTGCAGGCACAAGTCATGCTCCTTCTTTTGACAACAGGAATTCTCCCTCTTAAACTTTTCTTATACTAATGTCGGTTACCATTTACGGACTCGTATTGTGGTGGATGAGGTGTGGTTGAGTCAGGCCAAGGCTGAATTGCTTGGTGACTCACAGTCTTACAGTGGATTAGTCCCTTCTGGGCGAGTCGAACTATTCAAACTAGTGGCGGCGCCTCGTTCGCTAGTCCGATGCTTGATTCAAATTTGAATGGCAATTTAGATTCAATGCCCAGGACAAGATCTGAGTGCCCAATTTGGAATTCATCTTGACTTGTTGTATACGGCAACAACCAGCGACTTCATTGCGGTTGACTTGCACCTTCCACGATGGATCACCACGCACTTTCCACCTGGCAACAATACCAAAACATGAAATGCCCGTTGTTTTCCGGGTCTAGTGTTTTGATTCCTTTCATCATTTCTGCGCATGAATTCCCATTCACGTACCACATAACATACAGAATTTCACAATATGTTTTCCTCAATCAGTACCCGCGATCGACTGCGCAGGTCCATGTCCACTCGTTCCATGCGAAGAGCCCGTCCAGCTCGAGAGCCAGAATCAGTCAATCCGGAAATCGCCAAAGCTCAGGCAAAGGCGGCTGCATCACGGGCGATGCGCTCAAGCGCATCTTCGACGGAATCCAAGGCTTATGATCGATTGGGTGGCCCGGCGCAGATAGCAATTCCCAGCAGATGGCCAGGCTCAAGTCTTCAGCGCACAGAAGACACAGAAGACGATGCTTCCGTCGATTCCGCATCCATTGCACCCCCTGTCACGCCCCGTCAATCTACGGAGAAGCATCGCATGAGTCGAGGCCATACACTCGAAGACCCTGCCGTGTTGGCGCCAATCACTGAGCTGCAAGGACTAGATGGACGCGATAGCTCGGTGCCTTCATCATATCGCCGGCTGCGCAAGGCCAAGTCCATGTTCTCAACCGGAGCCCGGTCTTCTCATGTGCCGTTTGGACCACCTTCAATGTCCCCGAGGAATGCCTGTGAATTAGAGCGAAGCCCGGAAATCGAGTTACCCCGGACCCTACGGCCCGCTATCTCTTTCCTTGGGGGACGTCGCCATGGCAATCGAGCGATTCGACATGCAAAAAGCCACGATGCGGCCATTCAACTCGCTCGTGACCAGTTCATGGATGAAGCTGAAAGCCCTGTCGCCCAGATCAGACGCTCGTTATTCCTCGTCCGACGCAAAAGAGACCACAAGCCGTTTCGCAAAACTTTCCGGGTCACCAGCGATACTGGACCAGATCCTACATCGGAGCATGTTTCTCGATGGGCCTCACGCAACAAATCCCGAACTTTCTCTTCATCAATCAAGAGTGGTCTCCGGCGCGTCTTCGGATTTTCCAAGGCCGCCGAGCAGGAGCAGTCCGAGTTCAGCCTCGGTGATGAGGATATTTCAATCACCACGCCAGAGACTATGGTTGTCAATTGTCCTGTGGAATGCACGTTGGGCGGCAACATGGACATGGACCAATGTCTCATGTCCAGTCCTTTGCCAGAAGAGTCTCCAGGAGGTGACAGCCTATGTACATCCAAATCCCGCGTGACTAGTTGGGCAGATTCATCTGTCGCAAATACTTTGATGACACGAAAGACCCGAAATCGCCAGTCCCTGTCTTTGATTGAAGAACATGGCGATCTGAACAAACAATTGCCTCAAGTACCTGCTAATCGCACTCGCAGTCAGCTTCCTGTATGCGAGGGTAATATTCACGAATTGAACAAGGAGCTGAATGTCGGCGGATTCAACACTTGGGCTGATAGCAACGACTTGTATTCGGCATTGATGCAGCAGATCAGACGGCAGGCTGTGCACACCCCTGATGAAGATATCGTCTTCGGCACAGTCCCTGAGCATCGCGTCATCCCAGAGCGCACATCCTCGGTATATTCACACCGCAGCAGACGCACCATTCGACATATTCCGAGTGTAGAATCATCACCAGCTGGATCATTTGCAACTGCCCGTGTCGGTGAATCGACCTCTCCACAGCGGCGCCAACCAGGGCCCGTCGGATACGTTGCTGGCAAAACTTCTCAGCGCATGCCTGGCCAAGAGAACCATCCGCGACCCGATACCTCCTTGGGGAAATATTCCCCGCATTCGCCCTTCGTTATTTGTGAGGTTCCGGATGAGGATTCTGGGAGTGTCATTGCTCGTCCCGAGGCATTGAGTACGGCAAGCGAGTCTCCGAGTGTCTACTCACGAACGACTAGTGGCAACACCCCCACGAAAGGGTCAGCTAGTTGTGTGGCAAGTTTCATCGATGGTGAGACAGGAACTGCGACCATATTTGCATCTGAGCGAACCACATACAGCTCGCCAACTCGCACTAAGGGCTCGATCACAAGCACACCGGTGCGGCCCAGCGTAGACTGGCAAAAGTGGATGAGCTCCCAGGTCGAAAGAATCGAACAGACAAGCCCAACCAGAGAGCATTTCAGAGAGGATGCACAGTTCGCAGACGACGATGATGAGATCTTCATGGGGATGCTGAAGCGGGTACCGGTACCGCGCCCGGAGATGGCTGTTGAGTCTTATGTTCCAGAAGACCAAAGACGTGATGATACCATGCCACAAGCGGAGCCCAAGTCCCTGGCGCAGAACAATTTCTCTCGTCCATTCAGTCGAGCATCAAGCGTACGAACTATCTTGCCGTCGCAGAAGGTACAGCCTCTGGAGCCGAAGAAAAGTCTGCCAAATCCCTCGGAGGCTGATGGCATCTCTAACCCTCCTGTCTTGGATGCTTCGCCGACACCTGCCCGTGTTCTCAGTGGGCAGATGCGGTCACCAATCCGTGTGAGATCTTCCAACATGCAGGCGCCTCCAGAGTCTCCAACTCCTCGCAGGGATGGCCTCGAGTCACAGAAGCGAATGTGGACCCAGGAACAGCATCGACGATATTCTGCTCGACGCCCAATCGCCAATGGGAAGCCGAGTTCATTTCGCTCCCTGCGCAATTACCGTGATTCGCGTGGGGTGAACAACGAGAACACCCGACAGCAGGATGAGCATGACGACAATCACAAATTCCAGGACATTCATTCAGCCATTTCGAGCAAGCGCATGGTGGAGATGTTCCTGGACAGTCGGCGCCAGCAGATGGGGAGGGAAGCGTCTAGGAGCACGGCTGCAGGCGGGGCTTTTATTTGATCTTGTTTGAGGGGATTTGGTTGGAACATGGGTTGGTGCGTCTTTGTTTTGCCGACGATATATATTCTTCCCACAACCGTTCTCTCACACTCAGTCACCTCAGTTGACCATCCACATGGATGACAACTATACACATCTGTTATGGTGGCATTTTTGTAGGTAGCAAGCAGTGTAATGGAACAAAGCTATTATCACCATTGAGCTACCTTTTCCAGTTCGAAAAAAAGGAGAATGAAGAAAAAAAAAATAGAGGTAAAGATCCAAGGCAAAAAAAATTGAGTGCAAAAAGAAACTCTCCCTCGGGGAATCGAACCCCGGTCTCCCGCGCTTCTCGGTGTTAATGACAAGCGGAAATCATGACCACTAGACCAAGGAAGATTTTGACCGAGTTACTGCTCGACCACTTGGTGCTGTAGAAGATTTGGCAGATTCTGGATATATGAGGCAGCTGGCTCAGTTCTAATACCTAGCGCGCTAGCCCGTAAGAACTTACTCGGATAAGAATAATGACCTCTTCGTCCGCCTACCGGGCAGAATAGAAAGATCATGAATAACCTTCTCTAGGATCAGTCAGAAGTGAACTTTTCGAAACAACTCAAATCATTATTCGTCGTAACGTATATTAGCTTGGTAGAAGTATTCTTCCTTCTTTTGGATATCACAATTTCCCGTCCACGTAGATGGTACCATCCCTAATTAACATTTCCCCCCAAAAACGCAATCCACCAACCAAGCTTTTTTTAATCACTCAACATAGTTCGCCGGGAATGCTCCTTGCACACCTCGCAACTCGCCTTCCCACCAGTCATCCGTGCTGTTCGTCTTCTGGGTCACACGAATGCGATCGCCCTCCCGGAAAACAAGATCCCCCGCCCCCTGTCCGTCAAAGTCATACAGGGCCGTGACAAAGTTTGTAGGGCGGGGCGGTGGTGGGGGCTTCTTCTTCTTGAGTGCCGCCATGGCGAAGGGCTCCGTCCCCGCGCTGGATGTGGTGTTTGAGGAGCCCTGGCGGTGCAATTGGAAGTGGTCGATTTTTGGGCCTGCAGGCGAGAATGAGACGCCCATTGGCGGGGCTGCAGGCTGGATGAATGGACTTGGTGTTGGGGCCACTGGAGGAGGTGGCATGTAGTAGTCACCTCCTGAGGGTAACGGTGGCGTGCTCGATGAGCTGCCGACAGAAATGGGCGGCGTCATCATCGAAGAGCTTGGGGATGGGGACCGCATGTCTGCTGCATAGGGCTTCGGTGCGAGCATTGGGGGTGGTACGCCGTATCGTGGCACACTATTGCCGCTGCGGATGGACGAAGCCGAGGATATGGTGCTGATGCTTCGGCCGCCGATGGAGGGACGCTTGTTTTGAGCCTCGTGGGCTTGTGATAGGCGAAGTGCTTTGCCGTGGGAGAGACAGCTTAGACTCTCGATGTCGGCTTGGGCGGGCCTGTGGGCGGATTCCCAGTCTTGAACGACTTGGTCCATTGAAGGTGGTGGGTTGGGGAGCCCTTCATCTTCGCAGTAGCCGGAGAGCACGGTGTAGTAGTGGGCCAACATGCGGTTTTGAATCTCGACTTGGGCCCGGAGTATGTATGGGGCGAGGGAGAAGAGGAGTGAGATTAGGGTGGGTAGACGCTGAAGCAAGTCGTGGTCTGCTTGTTGGTAGACCTAGCAAAACAATTAGTGATTGTTTAAATAGTGCGTCAGGCAGGTAATGAATGCCGGCTTACCTCTTTTGCTGTCGATAGATCTGCTTCTGCCTTGGCGAGATTGACGTTCTCGCGATCGGAGCGCTTTGGTTTATGAATGAGGCCATCGACTTTGCTTTGAAAGCGCTCGTAATCCGACTGTTGATACAAGAAATGAGTATGTGATACTTTCGCAATGTAAGCTCATTACTACCCTCCCGTACCTTTTTATCATTCCGCTTCTTGATAGCCTTCTTCATTGGAGCTAGATAGCTCTTCGCTTGCTCCGCAGGCTGGGACATGCGCCGCTCGACTTCATTGAGCTCCTGCACGAGCTCACCACGTAGATCATCATATTCGCGCCGTAGGTTGTTGGTCCTCGAGAGGAGCGCGGGGGGTGTCTCCTCAGGGATATGGCGAGTTTCGGTCTCGGATGAGCCAACAATGGGTGCATATAGTCCATCGAACTCATCAGCCATGCGACTCTGGAAGGTCGCAATGGATACCCACGCATCGCGCCAGGCCTTGGTTGATTCGATGATCTAGAGGAGGCAGAAACGATTAGCGATTGAGGAACGCGCGTCACCAGCAACCAGGGGGAAATGGCGAAACGATACTGCGTACCTTGGTAAAAAGGTTATCGGCGTCTTCGAAATCCTTTAAGAGGACAGCCACTTGACTATTGTCAGCGGACTTGGTGGTGGTCATTCGACCGAAACGTCTTTGCATGCTCTGCATTTTGGGATGAAGCTGCCAGGTAGCACTGGACGTTGACAGGAGAATAAATGTGACGAAGCTCCGTTTCAGGTGCAGCTTGGGGAATGTAGCACAACAGAGCGAGCCAACCGGGAAATAATCAGACCACAAGCTTCTCAGCTTACCGAGAGGAATGAGCCAATCTCAGCAGTTTGTAACACGAGAAGTAGGTACGAAGCAGAGAGAAGTGAAAGAGAAAAAAGAGGGCGATGACATTGGCAAGGCCGAATCCCCCCCCCCCCCCTCCACGACTTACGACTTGTTTCAGCCTCCTGCGGCTCTCCCAAGTGACAAATGTCGCTGGGGCCACGGCCCCCTCCTCCAAGTTCCAACCCCTCCACAGAGAGTCTACACTATTTTTGGGGCTTGGGGTTGACTAACTTGACTGCATGGTTGACTTTCTGGGAGGCTTAACCGTTCAGGGTACATTGCCGATCGATACCCTCATGGACCTGGTTGCTTTTCGTCCCGCTCCACTGTTCATGTGGACAAATCAGACTTATGGACCTGACTCGGTGCATATGAACTGACCTCTCATGAGCTCCCAAGAGAATGCTGCCGTGTGGGGGCTGGGGGCCATTTAAACCGGATGAAATGAGTCAATAGTTTGATATGAGAGCTCGAATTGTTGGATGTTGTAGTCCATAATTGACAGGAGTGGAAATAAATGGAGAGAAATGTGATAGGTTCTAGATTCAAAGAGGATGAAGGATGAAGGAACATTGTTTACTTGGGATCAGTTGGTTTCCGTATACTTGGAGATGGATGGCCTGAGGCTGCTGTGTTGATTGTCCTTATCGCGACTGTTCATCACTCTTGATCACTCTTGATCACTTCGACTCCACTCTTCACATCTGGTTTCGTACCTTTGCTTGACCTTTCTTTAGCCTCCATGGCCTCGCCACTCTACTCTTCCAATGTGTGATTTCAGGCTTGGTCTCTCCTCCGATCTACAATGGCTGCGCCAGCAACCTCCACACCTCGAGGCACAGCCCCGACCTCGTCCGCGTCTGCGCCCGCGTCCTCGTCTCCCATCACCGCGTCCGTGATCAAGTTTCGCTGTCTGTACACACACGATCTGCGCCGAAAGTCTAAACGCTGGCAGGATGGCTATCTTCGATACCACGCGTTTAACAAACGCGTCATGGTCTACGATGAAACCGGGAATTACATTGGCGATCATCACTGGCGGTCCAACGATGAGGTACAGGACGGCGACGAGATGGAGCTGGATAAGGGGGCGTTGATTCAAGTTGGCGAGCGCATGGGAACGACTCAGACGGATCTTTCCAATTTGTTTGAGAAGCGGAAGTCCAGTCAAGGTTCCCCGCAGGCAAATGATCACACATCCCAGACGGTATCCCAGACACCGCGTGCCTCGGCGCCTATCCGATCCTCAGGCTCATCACAGCCATTCCGCTCGCTGAATGAACTGTTGGGCATTAAGAAGACGCCGATTGGACATTTGGTGTCACCGTACGAGGAACGTCATCCCTCGAAGCCGGCTTCAAATGTCCCCGAATCGTCCGAACGTGCACCGAAACGGCAGAAGGTTGCCTCACAAAATGGTCCTCCGATAGACAAGGCGCCTGTCAATAAGCGGAACACCCAGTCGCAGGTGGTAGATCTGACTGAACAGGAAGATGAGCCTGTGGTGGCAAGAGCGTCGAGCGTTGCCCAAGGGCAGAAACCACGACGTGAAACGCACCGGGAAACGACGCTGCCGAAGAAAGACCTGGGACAAAAGGACCAACCTTCATCAGTGATTCGACCCCAAAATGTGTCAGGGCCACCAAATCCAGCAGGTTCTGACACCCCAACATTTGCTAAACCTGTTCTTCCAATGGCGGACTCGCTGAGAAACAATCCTCCAAAGCCCGTGTCGCCGGCTGCGCCTAGTGGCGTGCGAAATGAACAGCCCGAAGCCCAAAAAACCGCGACTATCGCGGCCAAACAAACACCGCGTCAAGCCCAAAGAGAAACACCACTGGACGTGGCTCGGCCTCGGCAAGATCTCGGACAGAGACCGCCGACTCTGCCTGTGGAAATATCGCGCAAGACTCCAGAAGTAACGAGGCCAACGCGACCTGATCCGCCGACATTTGTAAAACCAGCATTGCCATCCTCATCGGAATCATATAAAAGCCGACCTCCACGGGCAACCCCGTCTGGAGTATCCAAAGATGGGCGGACTGAACAATCCGAAGCTCGCAAACCTGCGAGTGACGCCGTTCCGTCGAAGGATAGGCCAACGACGGACTATTTTAAGACCCGGCCCAATACTTTGCGTATGGCAACTGAAAAACCACGTCGAAAATTGATGTACAGTGCTCTTCTACCTGGTGATGCATCGCAGAAATCAGGACTAGGGCTGTCTTCATCCTCGCCTACGAGTCGCAGTCAACCCATAATTAAACCCGAGGACATCCAGTCAGTACGTACTCGAAAAATACTTGCAATTAGCTTGCTAATGTCTTCCTCCAGAACAGCTCTGGATCCGCTTCAGGGGATTGAGTCTACGAATGCAGAGTTCATGCCTTCCGACTCTACCCAATTCATCCTGGAGGAGATGATAGACGTGTCGAACCCGGAGACTGGTCCGGCTCGGAATTCAACTAACTCGGCGAATGGCCAATATCCTTCTTTGCTCCGAAAACTACCTGCGAGGAGGGCTCTTGATGCCCCCTTCCGCAAATCAATCTCCGATCCCACTGCCTTGACAACTGTCCAGACGCGACCGACATTGACCCGCAGCGCGTTGAGTGCAGTCCCCGAGCAACCTCCACCTATTGAAGAAGGCCCTTGGACGTCCGAGGCTCTGGATTTGTTTGATTTCTGGCCACCTGGACGGCCGAAACCCGGCTCTGGGGATTGAGGCAGGATTGACTCTTTTCTTACTTTAAGTTACATTATTATACCCCATTACGCGAAGAGAAGATGCTCGATGTACATTGTGATGCCACGACTTTGAAGCCCTCATGGAAACGATGATACCCATTTAATCATGAAATACGAAACAATATACAATATTTCAATAAGTTTAAAGTAATCGATGTGTAGAGTTCGTCCCAAAAAGACATAAACTTTCCTTCTTATCAATCTCAAATGACCAAACCTATAGAAACTACCTCGACCAACCATTGCTTTCTTGCCCAACCTTAAGAAGACAACACCATGCCTAGATACTCTTCTTCACAAACACCCCCGAGATATACGGCAAAGGCGACCACCCAAACGACCTCTCAATATCCACACTCTCCCACCCACCATCCCCATCAGCAGCCTTCCTCAATGCCCCCTCCGTATCCCGATCCATACAACAATCCCCAATAAAAAAGCTCCACCCCAACAACTGATAAACCCCCTGCGCAACCCGCGCCAAAATGGACCCCTTCGCCGTCCGCCACGGATTAACCACATGCTCCGTAACAAGCACGCGGCCACCAGGCTTCAATAGCGCATAAAGCTCCTGAATCGTCTTCTCCATCTGCGGAACAGAGCACAACACTCGCACGCAGATGATCGTATCAAAGATACCGCGCCCATTTGCCTTGTGGGCATCAACGACGCCTGTACCGGTAGCTTCGAGTGCGGGGATGAGTTCGGCAGATGCGGCACCGCATTTGAGAATGTGGTATTTTGATTCGAGACCCTCGGCTACGGCTTTGGAGTGGAGGTCTCCGTGTAGTCCGACGCAGGGCTCGGCGCCGTAGATGGCTGTTATAGCCGGGGAACGCAGGAGGTGCATTTGAGTTCCTGTGCCGGGTCCGATGTCTAGGACAATGCCTGAGGCGGTTTTGAGGAGTGGTGGGATTAGAGCTGAGGAGCCGGATAGTTCAGGCTCGACGCCAGGAACTGGGGTTGGAGCGTTCTTTTCTAAGAAGTCTGAGGTGGAGTTAGAAAGGGCATATGTCTCGGGTGGATGGCGGGTATGCAATTCTCAAATGCACTTTGTTCTTGTTTTGCGGGGAATGGGTTGGGCTTTGTTGTGAAATTGAGGATTGTTGGAAGGACGGGCCGAGCTTACTAGAGAATGCAATCCAGAACCGAGCAAAGGCTTCGTCGCGGAGTCTAGTGGTCTGCGTGATTGGGGCGAGAACCTCGCCACGCTTGATAGCTTCGATGCAGACATGAATATAATCTGTGTTTTTGGTCAGCTTGCGTGCTTCAATCCGTTAAGTGAGTCTTATATAGAAAGAAAGGGTGAGGAAATGTAATAAGCATCAGGCTTCTTTTTGCGGGGTATGTTGGTTTCCCGATGCCACAACACCACACAACAATTCATACACCATCGTATGTGGGAGCGAAATTGTATGCAGAGGATGAAGAAAAACAAACAAAACATAGGAGAAGAAGAGTGTCGAAGAAAAACATCAGTTAAATAAACCTAGCTCCATGATAGAAGAGCATGATGAAAAAAAAAGAAGCATTGAAGAGATATAGGGGCAGCGATATCATCTTCTCCAGTTCTGATATCTCAGAACTCCATTGTATAAGAATCACTTACGAGGTATAGCCATAGCCATCAAACCACTCGGATCAAGTAAACCGAGCATACGCTCACGAAGTGGTGGTGGAGCCTCAGAAGACATATTGAAGAAAAAAATTGGTGATTGCAGAGAAATTGGTGTGTGGTGATATTTACTTTGACGCTGAAGTAGAAAAGGGAAGATGGGGATCCACTACAGGCGAAACTACAGATAAGGTCACATGATGTTTGGGGTCGTAGTGTGTATGGACACTAAGATCGAATGTGGCTAGTCAAGGTGCGGTATTTAGATAGAGCACCTCATATAACCCCATGATGACCAATCTAGGAAGGCGTTGCTGGATCGCTGAGAGGAGACTGATCTGATTAGTTATCAGATTCTCCATCTTTGATGGTGTATTACTCGAGCCATGTCTGCAACAGGGACCAACACCTTTCCTCTTTATGAAAGGTAGCCTCCCCAAAGGAGAACACACCTAGCTATTGTTAAATCGGATGTCGGTAGGATACTTGATTTTAGCAGTTCTGTCATTTATGCTTTGACCCGCTTCCAATTTCTCAAAATAAGCCTCTCCGATATAACTGAACAGTAAGAGGTGTGAAATGGAAAACATCTGAATGACGGCGATATTGTAAAGCGATTCGAGCACACCGTACCCGCTCAGAAGATACCCCCGGTTCCAGGTCATGGCTGCACGGATCCTGGCGCCGTCCTAGACTAGGTGAACTTGATGATCACATAGTCGGACCTTCTTGAATGTAATATTTCGACACATTGGAGAACTGATGTAAATCATTTCCACAAGTCAAAAGATGTTTTTGGAGGAGAGATGGTCAAACCACCCCTTGGGCCGTTTTTCACGGCATTTATGGGCATCCCTTTTTTCTCGAGTTCCACCCCTCCAGCATCACGGTACCGGGCATCACTAAGATGTATGAGCTTCTGTTCGCCATCAATGAAGGTGACCTGTATTGATTTAGGCTGGTAACGACTACCAATCTCTTGACAATACAGTTGAAGGTTTGAATAATCATGAGAGTTAAAAGATTGGCGACTAAACACAGGATGCTCAATCTGGACAACATAGTAGTTAGAGCAAGGCATTAATACGCAAAGACTTCGGTAGAGTGATGGGTCCAACTTACCTCGTAAACCAAAGAGGACAAACGTCGGAATGGCCATCCACGCCCGAGGTGAATTTCAATTTCCTTGCCAGCATACATGCCTGCTTTGACGTTTACGTCAAGGTGGATTTTATTCCGCAAGATTTTTCCATACTGGTTAGTTTCCATCTTGAAGAAGGTCACCCTTTTCGTGACTCCATAAAAGAGCTCTTCAAGTGTCACTGGCAGCGGGAGAGGCAAAAGATCTTTGAGGCCGTCGCTTGGATTTAAACCCTGAACTTCGATATTTGGGTAGACAAGTTCGGTTGGGGAGACGCGTTGGACGATTTCCCGCTTGAAAGCTGAAAGTGACACCCATATTTGCTTCTCTGTTGGGCAATGTGCTCGGACATAGTTCGGGTCTAAAAATGGACTTGATGTGCCAGGGTACGGTGGATAAAGAGCATTTAGTTTTACCGAAACGCAATCACTGAAAATATACCACGGGGAGACACTTCCAGGTCTACTTCCCATTGGGGATCTAAAACCTCTAATCCCAGGTGGTAGCATGCGTAGACTCCTGCCGGGGCTAGACTTTGGGGAGCTGGAAGCAGGGGTTGACTGCACTGATTCCTCTGAACTGGGCCCTGAAACTTCTTTTTCTTTTCCTTTCAGCAATACCGGAGGATTGGAAGCTGTATCATTGGAGGACTGCTGGTGAGAGTTGATGCGTTTCTCGTGGCTGAAATTTATGTGTGCCGGTGTCAGCAGTGATCTCATGGTATCGTGAATTAGCGGTGGATTAAATATCTAACTATGAAGAACATACCAGACAGACTTCTCAATTGACATGGAGAGTATTGTCCCATCGGCATTTGACCGGAACATTCGATGAATTATCTCATTCTCGATGGTTATCTTCTCCAAATCCGCCGAGCGTTTTTTGAACTCCTTGACTTTCTCTTCAAACT
Organism: Penicillium ochrochloron; assembly: GCA_022985105.1. NCBI lineage: Eukaryota > Fungi > Ascomycota > Eurotiomycetes > Eurotiales > Aspergillaceae > Penicillium > Penicillium ochrochloron. The sequence goes on from JAAVMA010000015.1 coordinate 193,154, forward strand.
CGGCATGCCGAATCTTATCCTCTTGCGAGAAACTGAGACTTTCTCGGGTTGGACCGGGTCGTTCTTGAACACGCTGGTTTTCTATTATGATTGATTGCCCAGGATTCGAGGTAGGTGCTCAATTTAAGGATCGAAGGAAGCTTATTATCTTTATCCAAATTGGAAAGGGCATTATCGAGAGGCTCGCTGGATAAAATTGGCAATTTCCCACAGACGTTCTCGAGGATATCCTTGATTTTGTCTATGAGCTCGTGATCTGAGAGAAGCTCCGCATCAAAGTAGAACGGGTTTTGAGTATCTTCTGCCATCTTTTTAAGGCTTTTAGGACCGTTTACAGGAAAAAAAAGAGGAGTTGAAAGGAATTGGGGAGATTGAGGGCGGGGTAGGCAATTCTGGGCAATGCAGCAAACATGTATGTATCTCTACTTATCCACGAAAACCATGCCACGTCGGAATGACAGGGGTTATATGCACGTCTGACCATGGGATCATAAGTACTCAAAACACCTGGGAACATTGAATTGTGTAGGTAGTTGTTTGGAAACTTCCAACCTCCCGCACCGATAGACAGTGTCAAAAATGTACTCCATGAACTATTTAAAAAAACCTGCCAGTCCAGACCTAACCTTAGAAGTAGCTCACACAATAGCATAATCAGGCGAGGGGCGGAGTAAAATAAGGAAGCAGAGGTATTGGAGGAAGTAGACGATCTAGTAGAATGATTCAAGTATGTAGAGGGAGTGGATGGATTAGGTAGACGGATAGAAAAAGGCGAGTTGATTGTAGGAAACAAAGGTTATCACCATCTTCCAGGTCAAGCAATCACTCCCCCCCCCCCTTCCGATGGCCAAGTTGGTATCCACCATAAATTGGTGAACCATTGGTGTGCCCTGGAGGATTGGGCAAACAAAACAGAAGAAAAGAACACTGGGCCAGTGTTGACGTCGAGCTCCATGGACGGCGGGGCACACCCCTAGGCGGGGGGAGTATTCTTTTTCGAGCTTTTTTCGGTAATATCATTATGTTAATGGAGATATATCTGAGGTCTTTCTATTCTATTAGTTCTTATTCTCGAATAGCCTTTTTGACGGTGGTAGGACGGTGTAAAGGGGGTGCTGTATGTTAGGTGCGGACTGGCGATGTTTGTCCGTGTCCTTGGATGGTGATGCAGTAACAAGGCGAGTATATAGGGAAATGGAAGGTTGGCGGTTCGATTCATGGAGGTGAAGAATTTTATTTAGGTTGACTTTTGGCGAAATGGATGTTTACGCGGTCAGTTGGATATAGATGGCTCAATGCTAGATGCACATAATGAAGCAGACAACCTTATAGCTACCTAATCACCAAAAGAGAGACGTAGTAATGACCAGCTAGATGATCAAATTAAATCATACAGGGAACGAAAGTTATCAACAGATAAGAAAAAGAAAATATATTGTAAATGACTAGTCGGGTCAGACTGGATGGATAGAGCGTGGCTGAAACTGAAATGAAACGAAAGATCGAAATGACAGCACTGAGAATGGACAAAGGAAGGACGGTGATAGGAGAGTGTATGAGTTTAGAAGTTATTGACGCGAGTTGGATTGGAAACGAAAGAGGGTGGTCGAGGTTGTAGTAGTAGGCATGTGTGCGTGGAGAAAGAGTAAGGGTGTGCGCGGAGGTAGATGGAGAGAGCTGGTAGCCCGGCGGGTAAACTTCCGAGACCAGCATTCCCAAGTCATCCAAAGTGGTGTGTCAAGAAGAGGGAAGAGCCAGAATTACGGCACCTTTTTATTAGGGCGCATCGATACAATGCAGAACGAAGCAGGTGACAGACGTGAAGATGCGTGTCCGGCAAGGGAGGAAGAAAAACGAAACTCGTGGGCAATTATACGAGTTACTGCAAGCCATCGCCGTTTGAGGGCCTGCCCACAAACTCAATCGAAACGATTCCAATGCATCATGCAACGCTTTTAATGGTGGGAGTGGATGCGGTCGACTCTCGGGCTATACCGACTGTTGCGCGATAGCGAACCCACGTCGTGCTTGCCGTCGCAGCAGGCGCGAACATTCTCGAGCCGATCTTCGTCATCGTGGTGGTGGTGATGCGAGAGGTTCTCAATGCTAGGCTGGTCACGGATACTCTCGTCATGAAGACTAGCTGCCTGGCCATGGCGTCCCTTCAGACTGGCGATGGATCCGCGGATCGAGCTGTTCAGGATTGTGCTGAGACGGGATGAGGACCGCTGCGGAGGGTCCTCGGGGACTTGCAAGGAGGAGTTCTGCCCTGAGTTGCTCAAGGCAGGGGATGCACGTCCGGGCGTGCCGCCAGTCGAGCGCATAGACATGGCCGAGGCCGCACGCTGTGCCTTGGGTGCTTGGCGAACGGTGCGGCTGTTGTATGAAGACAACGACATACGGGCAGTCTGGCGCGAGGAAGACCGGAAGCCAGGGTTGAACTCGTCAATGTCATCCAAAGTCACGGCATCAGCATCTTCACAGGCTTCATTGCTCTCTCGGAGGAGTAGATACGACAATGCATTGAACCAGGTCTCGTGACGTTGACTTGTCGTGGCAGTGAAGCGGACCTTGCGACCAGGGCTGACGACCTCCAAGCTTCGGCAGTGAAGACCCGGAGGATACGGGTTGTCGTCTGGAATAACTCGCACAGCCTCGATTGGTACACTCTTAGTGCGAAGCTGAGACTTGCCCGCAGTCTGCGGGTCATGTTCACTCCAGTAAAGCGTGCGTGTATAAGGATGAACCCAGAAGTAGCGCCGGTGACGTGTAGACGACATGTCGGAAGAACCAGTCTTGCGAGTATACTTCCACAAGAACTCGCCAATCATGGTTTGAGTGATGGCTTGAATCATGCGAGGGTCGGTATTAGCACCATAGCCGTGAGGCATGGGCCCAGCGTAGGGATTCATGTTGAAACGCTCCTCGAGTTCAGAAGCGAATGAGGACACCGATGACCTCCTTGACATCTGGCTCTGGCTTCCCCTTCTCATGCGAGCCTGAGTGGAAACAGTTCGTGCAGATCCGGGCCCTGTGCTCTGGTCGTTGGGTGTGCGTGGAGCAGCATGCACGTTCACGCGATAGGCTGAGGCTGGTGCCAGAGGGGGTCCCATTGTGCCGGGCGAGGGAGTAGGGGGAGGGATGTCAATTGACCTCTTCTCGGCGGCCGCAATGGCTTCACGGTGGTCAACTGGCAAGGGAGGGTGAACACTGAGAGAAGAATTTTGGCTAGTAGCAGTGTCAGGACGCTGGCTTGATGCTCCAGATCTGGCTGATTGTTGGGGTTGGAGGCGAGGTCTAAGCTTAGGAGTGGCGAAGGGAGATACGGCAGCAGCTCCGGCAGCGGCCCCAACGGCCCCAAGTGCGGCCATTTCCATTGTGTGCCTGCCATCAGCAGAAGAAACGGGCCGAACGGAGTCCCGGTCCATGAGAATCTGGTCAATTTGCTTCGAAGAGAGAATTGTCTGAGATCCCTGGTCTGAGCTGACGAAGCTGGGAAGCTGTCTGTCTGACTGAGGCAGCAACGCGTTGCCGGAAATGTCATTCAAGGCCAGACCAGTGCTTGTTCTCCGCTCGCCAGTGCTGATACCAGAGAGGCCACGACCTGATTCACTAGGTTCATCTTGCTCGTCTTCGTGGATGACCACTGCAGCCGCAGCAGCCTTCGGCTCCTCGATGGGATCTGTTTGGATTGCAAAGTCACTCATAGAAGGAATGGCGCGCACCACAGATCGCACTGGAAGAGTTTCAACGGAGCGCAAAGTGGAAATGGAGGGCACTGGCCGGGGAGGGGGCACAACCACTTTAGGTGCGACAGGCTCAGTGAATGCTGGACCCAGCAGAGAAATTGACAGATCGGGGATGACCGGCTCAGGTACAGGCGCGGGAATCACAATTGGCTCTGGTGGTGGAGCAGGCAGCGCCTTGACTGGCACTGTGAATGCTGCATCTAGCACAGAGATCGACAGATCAGGGAAGACGGGCTCCGGCACAGGTGCAGGAATGATGATCGGCTCCGGTGCGGGAGCTGGCAGCGCCTTCACCGGCTCCGTAATTGCTGGTTCAAGCAGAGACATCGACAGCTCTGGAAGAACTGGCTCTGGTGCAGGCGCAGTGATCACAATGGGTTCCGGTGCTGGGGCAGGCACCGCCATTACTGGCACTGTAAATGCTGGATCCAGCAAGGCGACAGACAGGTCTGGAATGACTGGCTCCGGGATAGGCGCAGGAATCATGATAGGTTCTGGTGCGGGAGCAGGCTTAGCCTTCATTGGCTCTGTATGCTGCGAGGAAATAGTCGACACCGCCAGTTCGGGAATGTGGACCTCTTCAACAACAGGATCAGGAAGTTGGGCCAGAACAGGCTCGGTGTGATGAATGAAATGGGAAGACAAGGATAGTGCGGGTAAATCCCGAACAGGCTCGATAGGAACCATAGGCTCAGTTGTCTGCGAGGCAATCGAGGAGAAGCTCATTTCTGGGATCTCCGGAGCAGGAAGCTCGTGTTTCACAGGTTCAGTGGAACTGCCAGGGAGGTATGAGATGGCCAGCGCTGGCCAGATAGGCGCGGTGGGACGAGTTTCTTGAGAAGAGATAGCGGCAATTTCCATCTCCACTGGCTCGGCCTGCGTACTAGCCTCAGCCAGCTGCGTTTCCACCGCACGCTCATCCCATGCCATCTTCGGTGGTGTGGGAACATTGGACAGGTGATCATTATCTCCCATCCCGGGCTTGAGCGGTGTCCACTGGGTACCTGAGCTAACTTGCTTGGGCGTTTCTTCGGCTTCCGCGATCTCACAGTCCACACTTCTCTTAGGCGTAGTTGGGCCATCGGAGAAGGCAGAAACCGCAGCTCCAGCGGCACCAGCAACGGCCGCACCCGCAACAGCAGCTCCTGCAACGGCAGCAACCGGAGTGCTAGGCTCCCAAGGCTCAGTCATCATACCAGAATCGACCATGACAGGCCTGGGCAATGAGTCAAGCGTGATCTCAGAGGGTCTGCGAGAGTCCGATGAGGGGCCCATGCGCGGCGTGGAGGCCTGGGAAGTAACAACTCCACCATCTTCCTCTTCATCGCCACCCTCCAGCTCAGCAAGCTCCGCAAAGAGGCTCTGGCCCTCCCGGGCCACAGGCTGCTCTTCGAAGCTTGGCGCGGGGGAATTGCGAGCAGTAGAAGGACGACTGCTAGACGCCATTGGGGCCTCGCCAGATGGGCGAATGCGGCGGAGAACACTTCGCTTCGACCTCACCCGACGGCCAGAGATATGGGACTGACTGGGCGATGGGAAGCCTCCGTCTGTCTCATCCTCGTCGGATGTGGCAGACGCCGTGCTGTGGTAGGAGTTGCGATCGCGGGCCTTGGACATCATGAGAGACGGGACACGGCGAGTGCGGGGGGTTGTCTGGACATTGTTCTCGGTCTCGGTCAGATCAGCAGAATCGTCACTGCTGTCATCGGCCATGCTTTCAACACCGGTCTGGAAGGCCTCGCTCTCGGTTGCCGTCACGCGCTCGTTTGCCGTCTCAAATCCATCTTCGGCTTCAGTTGCAGTTTGGTAGACATCACTGGGCTCATCGGGAGGCGAAACGGCACCAGACCGGCTTCTAGTGGCCGGAGCGGCCATGATGGAGCGAGTGGGACTGCCTTGGCCGGCGTTGTCTTCCCAGTCAGTATCATGAATCTCCATCTCAACCGAAGACTTTTCCTTGCGGCCAGCACCCAGAAGATCTGGGCGAGCAGGCTTGCGGAAAGAGGTGTCCTTGGTCTTCAAGCGCTTGGTGGAGTCTTTGGGAGCATTGTTCTCACGGCGGCGCTGCTCAACCTCATCTCGGGCTTCTTGCAGCATGCGCTTGAGCTCAATCTTCTCCGTCTTCTCGCGATGGATGGTGCTCTTGAGATTCTGGATCATACGATGGGCGTGGCCGAGAGAACTCTTGAGGGTCTCCGATTCCAGATGATTATGCCGAGGGGTGAACTTGTTGGGAGACGGGGGAGGAGAGCTTTCGGGAGTAATTTGCTCTGCCTCCTCATCGTCATTATCGTCAGGCAGATCTCGGGAACCTTGCGATTCATACTGTCGGATTCGCATGGCAACCGCCTTCGCCAGCTCTTGGTTCTGGCCCGTCAGTTCTTCAAGCTTTTTCTGAAGCGCAAATTTCTCTGCATCACCGGCAGTCAAGTTCCGACGTAGCAGATGAATTTCAGAGTCATTCGCCTTCTGTGCAATTGCTTGGTCCTCCACTATCTTCGCATTAGCTTGCCTCAACTCCTCCAATTCCCTCTCAATAGCGTTCTTCTCCGAGTTCGCCGTGCTCAGGCTACTGGTGAGTCTCTTCTCACGCTCCACCGCATCTCTGACAGCTGACATGAGCTCGTGGGTCTGCGTCTCGAGAGCCCAGTTCTCATCCTTGTAGCGTTGCTCGCTGTCATCGAGTACGCGGATACGCTGGGAGTAGCCTTCCGCTTCAATCTCTAACCGCGACTTCTCTAGGTTGACCGACTTGAGAGTCTCCTCTCGTTCGGCCAGAAGCGCCTGTAATTGACGGACTTGGGCAAGTAGCGAGGTCGAAATCTCAGTGGCGAACTCAATATCGTGGACACGGCTGGAGGGTTGGTTGCGCTGCTTGCGAGAGGGAACGCTGACTTTGCTGGGAGAATTGGTCGCTTGGCTTGCAAATAAAGCGGAACTGAGGGGAGACTGAAGACAGTAGTTAGTTAAATTAGCATGACGAGAGAGCAATGATGATCACACAATGCTTGCAGTACCTTTTGATCGAACCCTGGAGTACCCGGCTGGGGGTCCTCTAAACCACCTGCCTGCCGCTTCGGGGCCAAAAAGGCACGAGCAGTCTCGCGGCCAATTTCATTATACTCCTGTTCCAAGTCGGCAAGTCGCTGTCGCAGCTCCGGCCCCATTTCACCTTCATCTTGCTGCTGCTCCACTTCCTTCAGCTGCTCCGTCAGTTCCCGCTGCTGCTCAATAAGCGCCGTTCCCAATTTGGACGCTTCCTCCAATCGACGCTCGGTCTCCGCCAGATGGGCCTCGAGAGCCCGCTTGGCTTGTGCCGGCGAAGAAGCATTGAGACTGAAGAGTTGCGTGTCGAACGACGAATATCGGTGGGATTCACGCGGGGCGGCGGGCTGGCCCGAGGTCGAGACGAACGGATCTTCCATCATGGTAGCGAGAGAGCTGTTCCCGCGGGCGTGGGGTGCTGTCATTCTCCGAGGGTGCGGTTACCTCAGTCGGCGTCCGGATCCCCTGATGCGTGAGGACACAGTTGCCGATGAGACCTGAATGAGACTCGCGCGCGCGTCAATTTTTCCTGTTTCAGTAATGACCCGTGTTCGGTTCACGCGAGCATCGTTCAAGTCACCGTGCCTGGGAGAATGAATTCGCACAGAGTCCTCTCCGTCCCTAGGTGGATGATACAGCCGGCCAGCGACCACGGATCGGCGATATTACCACGTGCGAAAATTGGATGCGACAGGGGAGAAGGGCGAGAAAGATCGCGGGCGTCGCGAGGAGCAAAGATGGAAATAAGAGGGAAGTGAGCACAACAAACACGATCGCTCGAGAATGAGCGAATCAGTGAGATCCCGAGCCGGCGAGATCCTTGACCAGGTACACGCGTGTTGTTGAGTGTGTGATGCAGCCAACCATAACACTCGGCGATCGGCAACGAATTATCACCCAACAGAACGCAAGTCTCGACTCAGCTGGGGGCCCTAGTGAATCAACAAAAGAAAAAGAAAAAAAGAAAACGAATTCAAGATGAATAAAAGGAAAGGAAATCGGGATAAGAGAGGGTAGAGAACGTGGGTGTAGTTGATGATGATGGGGGAGAGGGGAGGGCAATGGGCGACTCGGGCGGGGAGAAAAGGGAAGAGAGTCGAGAGTCGAGCGGGAACGGCTGCTATTCTTGCGCACTGCCAATTGGCACCAGTGTTTGAGATGATCGTGGGGAGATCAAGGAGGGAGGGGCCCTACGATTAGGAATTTCCGAAAGGATAGGTTATGGAAGTAGGGTGGAAGATAATTATTGAATGGTATCTGCACATCTGAGACTCTTTTCTCTCTCCCTACTGTCCCTAGTTTATATTTCCCCCTACAGTTCCACGACAATTGCATATGGCATCTATCATAATTTCATCAATGCGATGAATCGATAGTCTCGTCTGTTGTTGTTTTCTTCTGCCAACGCGTCGGGCATGAAGTTTGCACTGTTTGCATTCCCACATGACAGGGTTGGCTTAGTCAGGACTGCTTAGTCAGTCTCCGCGGATTTCGAGCAGCTTCTGGTGACGATGATTAACCAAAGAACAAGCTCCAAGACCTTGAAAGACACCTTTTATCTCTCATTACCCCTCGAATATCCCCTCAAGGATCCTCTAGACTTTTCAACATGGCAGACGAGGCCCAAGTCACAGAGGCTGTACCCCAGTTCGGGTTCAAGAAGCGCGCCAAAGGCAAGGCCAACTTCCGCAAGAAGCCCGCAACACCGCCACCGGCCTCAGACTCGGGGTCTGATTTCACCTCATCCGACGATGAAGAAGGCCGGCACATCAAGAGGCGACGTAAGAATGCAGCAGTGACAGCTTCATCCGCCGCAAATGCCACCAGGAGAGACCCTGCCGCCGATCAGCCTATGAGCACCGGTCCGGTACCGCTATCAACGAGCAACGATGCCACGAAATCAGCCAACTGGTACGATGAGGAGGATTTGAGCGCCAAGAACTTGCTGGGCTCAACTCGGACTCAGTCCTCTGCTGTCGACGCTCCCGACGGGACTTACAAGGGTGCGGCCAATTACTCAAACTTCATTCAGAAGAACCCCGATGCGCCGAACAAGCAGTTTGGTCCGATTAAAGCGCCCACAAACGTGCGAACTGTGACAGTGATGGATTTTGCCCCCGATGTTTGCAAGGACTGGAAACAGACTGGGTGGTGTGGTTTCGGTATGTCTTTGGATACTTACGAAAAGAAAGTGAAGATCGAGGCTAACATGACTATAATAGGTGATTCCTGCAAATTCTTACACGCCCGCGAGGACTATAAACAAGGCTGGGAACTGGATCGCGACTGGGAAATTGGTACCAACGGCAAAAAATTGAGTGGCCGTGTTGTATCGCAAAGAAAAGGCGCCGGCAAGACAGCCGAAGACGACGATGACGACGATGATGACGAGCTGCTGGACAGCATTCCCTTTGCCTGCATTATCTGCCGAAAGCCATATCAGAACCCGATCATTACCAAGTGTGGGCATTACTTTTGCGAGTCCTGTGCGCTGCAACGTTATCGGAAGAATCCATCCTGTGCAGCGTGCGGGGCAGGTACCGGTGGCGTGTTCAATACGGCGAAGAAGCTGAATGCTTTGCTGGAGAAGAAGCGGGAGAAGGCCCGGAAGGAACGTGAGAAGGCTATTGAGGAGGGGGAGGAGGTCAGTGAGGAAGAGGAGAATGAGGGCAGTGATTAAAATGATTGGAAGTCCGAGGCATGCTACAGCTGGACTGCGCGACACAGCCTCGAAGTGTCTATGTATAACCTAAGGAATAATCAAACGGGAGCGATGTCTCGAATTCATTCCATTGCCCATGTATCCTTGGGTAGATATCTAATTTTCTGAATAAGACTATATCTTTGACTAGAAAAACCTGAATATGATTTACCCGATGCCCGCCTCTTGGTCTTTTCGCATGTCGATATATATTTATCCAGCACAGGTTCCCTGCCGCCTCCAATTGTAAAATTCGCCGACCTGTACATCAAAATCTCAACGTAGAAAGTTCTGAAAGAAAAATAAATTCAAAAGTCGTCTGCCCGTCACAGATCTCCGCCTTAATGCCCGCATGGTGGTTAGGGTGGTGGTTAGGGTGGCTGCAGGTGATCAGATTGCTGGCTCGGCCCTCCTCCGCTTCCACTGTCACCATCATCAGCACCAGCAGCACTGATCAAAGTTTACCGTGCAATGATTAGAAACCCCGCATTGATCTTATCTCTCGAGCCCCCCAGAACTCAAAAAACCTGTGAATCGTCACTCTTCCAGCCAAGAATAATAATGACACGCGGCCAGTGCGAAATCGGAGTGGCTCGGCCGTGGTTGGGACCGCCAATGGTGTCGATTATTCCGGCCTTGTGCTCCGATGTCAACTTTCTACAGCAGAAGACCACTACCTTCTTCGACCCTAATGTGGAATGACACTCAGGCACTCAAATCATTTGTATGTACTTGATGTCTCTTTTATCTGTGGAGAACGGCACAAGAGCAAGGGCTGACGCAATGTTGGCGATCGGGACTTAAACCACGGAACTCGTTTACATACATCTCGAATGACATGGATGATGGAACTGATCTGGAGGCGCTGACACGCAATCAAGAAGGGTTCGGCTCGATAACCCAAATGATTTCCCCTCCTGTGGCGTTTCTAATATTCTCTTGTCCTTGGCACCAGGCAAGTTTGGACAAGCGTCTGCGCACACACACTATAACGATTGCGGCGATGCTGATCGGGTATTGGTTAGTGGGTCTGTTCTGTCAATGCCTCACTGCAATTCCGCGGTCAGAATCTGGAGGCCGACGACAGCCCGATTCTCATTGTTCATGTTGCATGATTGCCCAGCTTGGATCGGAAAAAAGATGATTCCGATGAGGCTCGCTAACTGTCTCACCCTAGCTCAAATTGTGTCTGCCTGTTTCCATGAGACGCTGCTAATATTAAACAGGCAGAGACAGCCGACGGGAATTTGACTTTAGGGGTTATGCCAACAGCCCCCACATGGATACGAGACGAGCCAATAATTCAGTGGAGAACGGACGTGCCTTTGCGTGTCCTCTGCACGTCGGCTGCACCTTTTTCCAGACGGTCTTTTTTGACTCTTTTGGTCCCTGGATTCTCCAGAAAGACGGTTAATCGCCACGTGCGAGCCATGGTACCCATCACACGCTCATTGCCACATTGCGTTGCCTCGCAATCAGATGGAGTGTGATCCAGAGCATTCCAAGAGGGTCTGATTATATGCAAAATGGCTGCAGTTCTTGCGCATCCCTACAGCCTGGCCTCCGGCCCCATTCAATCTCTTTTGTTCAACTGTTCAACCAACGAATATACTTCGGCCGACACGATTAGGGGCCACGGGAGGCGCGAAACAGGCCCTAAGCCAAGCTTTTGTCAAGCCGCCGCAAAGCGACCCTCTAAGGTTCCTTTTGCCCCAGCTTCGGTCCCCTGCGCCCCTCTTGTCCCCTGAAACCCGCCTCCTGAGTGGCCAATGACGGGCCCATAGAATGACATTCTAAGTTAAACGCGGCTTAGGCTTCCTGCTGATACCAATGGCGAAAAAGGCGTGGGAAGCATTGGCCCCTCTCTCCCCTTAGTTTCTTGTAGTTTCCAAACCATCGCTTTCTCGTTTCACTCGATGGGATCGTGGGCGGAGCGGACTAGACCGAGTGCATACTGGAAAGATACTTAGACTCTGAGAGTATCTTGGCTAACTATCGCGGTCCATTTCCTTTCGTAACTCTCTTTTTTCTTTCGGTTAACCATTTCCCTGATTTCCCTGAATGGTGCTCCACTCATAACCTTACTCTCTGACTCTCTCTCGTGTGCCTGGTTCCGCGTGGCTGTTGCGGCGTTTAAGACGCCGCCGACTCTCTCCTTTCCCTCAACGTGACTCTTTTCCCTTTTCTCTCCTTTCTCGTTCCCTGAATACGAGATTACACCTTATTCACAATTCTTCGATCCTTATTTCACACTCCCTACACTGTCCAGTTCAGATCATCGATCAATGGCTCAGTCCCTTCAACGGTGAAATTGGCACGTACGGAGGGTCCACTCGAGGGTCTTCCCTTGAACATCCCGGATTATTTCTTGCGGTCACGATGAAGGGTGGATTGCGTTTCGCTCTATGCGCCTCATTACTCCTATTCTTCTCCCTGTACTTGTTGGAGGCGCATCTCAAAGACATTTGCTCCCAGTATCGCGCCGGCGCATACCTGATCGATTGGTTGGACCGAAATGGAGCCGCTCAACGTCCGACAGTCGGCAATGTGCCCGTGCCAGGAGACAAGGTCATTGTGATGGCCAAGCTACAAGAAGAGCCTACCGAATGGGTCCAAGAGGAGCTTCCAGAGTGCGTATTAAATCTCCAATTACTCTTTCAACTCGTCGAAGCGTTTCTTGATCGCTAATTTAAATTCCCCTCACCAACAGCTGGCAGCGCGCAATCTACATAGTCAATCCCTCGGAAGAAGCCCGATCCAACCCCCAAATTCTCACGACACCTCTCAACAAAGGACACGAATCTATGGCCTACCTAACCTACGTCATTGACCACTACGACAACCTCCCATCAACAATCGCCTTTCTCCACGCCCACCGCGCCGGATTCCTCATGGCATGGCACAACGATGCCCCGCTCCACGATAACGTCAACGCAATGCGCATGCTCCAAACCAACTTTGTCCAGGACAACGGCTACGCCAATCTCCGCTGCAATTGGAACCCAGGCTGCAAGGATAGTCACCGCTTCAACATACATGTCACCGAGCAGGTCTGGTGGGATGTCTTTGAGGGCACGAGTACGCCGCCGTTGAATGCTTCGTCGCCCTATGAGCAGGAATTTGCGGGCCACAAGTACATGCGCAAGCCCGAGCAGATTGGTGCGGCGTGCTGCGCGCAGTTTGCGGTCTCGAGAAGCCAGGTGCTGCAGCGACCGCGCGAGGACTATGTGAAGTTCCGTCAATGGATTATCGACACCGAGTTGAATGATGCTATGTCCGGACGGGTGATGGAGTTCTTGTGGCATGTCATTTTCGGCATGGAGGCTGTCTATTGTCCCGACGAGGAACTCTGCTATTGTCAGGTCTATGGCAAATGCTAATGCCTGGGAATGCGGTCCGACAGCTTCACATTTCGCCTACGCCACTCCTTCCATGTCTCGCGCCTTGATTTCTCGCCACTGTCCATATTCGCCGACAATTTCGATACCCCCCTCGCTTGCCTCGAGCTGAGCTCAATTTCTGTCATTTGCCTCATGCGCTACCCGAAGCCGCTGAGAGCCCGGCGTTGGAGATGATTTACTTGTGTGATTAGACCTCATTGCAATCCGGCACTGGCGAGAGCGATCTTCCGCTTTTGTAGATTTTTTCATTGCAACATCTCGTTGCAGATTCTTGGACTTGAAGTCCTTTGAATGTTCATAGAACCTTACTCATTTGTCAATAACTAATACAAGATAAGTCGATTGCATTATTTCTCCTAATCTTAGAAACGAGTCCATAGGTACTTGAGGGGCTTTGGCTTTCACTCTACTGGTTAACATACATCCCTCAACTCACGACTATCATTCCCGAGAAACCGTTCTGATGCATCGCTTGAGATAATCCTCCACCCTCGCAACATCACCAAGACGCGCAACAACTCCGACATATCCATCGGGCCTAATCACAGCCAAAGCACCACCTGCAGGATCCACGCCGTAAATCGAGTAGGCGTCATCCAAAGCTGACCCATCATGGAAGCGCATCTCCGCCCGCTGCTTGATACAGGCGGGGACATCATCCCACTCAAACTGCCGGTGGAGCTTGGGATGTAACACAATCAACTCAAGAACCGACGCAGGGAATTCGGCCATTAGATGATCGAGTGAATCTAGAGCCTGTCCAGAAACGCTTTGCCGATCCAAGAGGTCAGTCGACGCCAGACACAGAATGCGGAATCGACCCGTTGAAGGAATATCTATCATTTTATCAGCGGATATCATCTCATCGAATTGTCTCTATACTTACCATCATGGATATGCCGGTGCGCCCCATCAGCATGTCGCAAAAGTCGAACATCTAATAATCTCCGACCTGGCCGAAGAATTCCAGATAAATAGTCCGTCCCCTTTACAGGACTCGACGAGTCTTCCAGATCATCACGGAGAACGACCGTACTCTCGGGATATTCTACTCCACAGCCACTGGTGAATCCATTACCTAGCTTAAAGGCCTGCTGGAACTCCTCCTGGGTGAGTCCCTCAGTGGCACCCATTTTCCCGGAGAACATGGTTGAGAACTTTCGGTCAAAGTCGATCAATTGCTGGGCGATTTTGTGTCTTTCGGTTTGGTAGGAGTCGAGGAGGGGTGTTGGCGTTCCTGCTGTTGATGATGGCTCCGGTGCGAGTCCGTTGATATGGTAAATGAGCTTCCATGCGAGGTTGTAGGAGTCCATCATGGAGACGTTCATTCCTTGGCCGGCCTGTGAGTTTGGGAAGATTAGTATTGTAGTTGCGACAGAGGATAGCGGGCATGCTTACTTTAGGGCTATGCGTATGGCACGCTAAATTCCATATTGTCAGCTAAAAACTCAGCTTCAAGCTTCAACAAAAATGAAACTTACCATCACCGACGATGAATACCCTTGCAACACCCTTGGAGTCATTCACAATGAACTGCGGCGAGACACGTTGACCAATCTGATAAGCAGCCCACCAATCGACCACCCCATCTTTCGGACGAATATAATAAGGCTTCATCGCATCAGCCGCCTGTTGCAAAATACCCCCTTGGGTAATCTTGCTTCTCCGCTGCCGCGCATCCTCAGCTTTGATATCACCATTCCCAGCCAAAACCTGATCACTGTCCGGGACCACCGTCTCGGGAACATGAACATAAAGTCGAGTGAGATACTCGCCCGTAGAAATCCTCTCTCGCGGAATAACCATCACCGAACCAGCAGGAGAATGAATCGCACACCGGCGGCGAATATCCGGGAAATCGGTATCAGCAACTAAATCAATCACGCCCCAGATATGATCTAGAGATTCTCCCTCGAGACGCAGACCCATGCACTGGCGGACAATCGAATGCGCGCCATCTGCACCGACGAGGTGCTTGGTATGCACAACTTTCTCCTCACCGTTCGTATTCATGGTTACTACCACTGGGAATTCCGCATCAGACTCCTCGTCAATGCGTACATCGACCAGTCGCGTATTGCGCAGGACACCTCTCTCCGAGTACCGCAACAAATCATTTTCCATGATCCGCTCAATACGGCCCTGGTGGATGGTAGCTTCGTAGCTGAATCTCGAGGGCGCAAGAACCTCTGGTACGACTGCTGTTCGCTCGATGATTTTATGCTTGTTTTCCGAGGGATTCCAGAATGCGAATTGCCACATGTGACAAGCCTCATTCTCGATCTCGTCAGAGATGCCGAGCGTCTTGAATACTTCCAATGTTCGGGGCTGGACGCCATCCGCTTGGCCGGATTTAAGAGTACTGGGCTTGGAATCGATGCAAAGGAGGGAGGTGTCGCTGAGGCCATAGCGAGATAATAGGAGATTTAGCATCAATCCTGCAGGTCCGGCCTATAGAGTTGCAGGTGAGAATCTAGTGTTCGTATAGATCGGAGTGGTGCAACATACCCCGACAATTACTACTTCATACTTCTCATCAACGCCGTTTTGGGGCTCGAATGGAGGGGAGAGGCGAGGTAATGGCGAAGCAAAGGATGGCAAGACCCTCAAATTCCGAGACGAGGAGGAATGCTCAGTGAAGACGGGCATTGCTACAGTAAGCGGACACGGAGCTAGAAAAAGAAGTTCATGAACCCGAGGGCGAGTAGATCTATAGAGAATACTTATACCCTTTGTCCTCTGGGGTATGTTCATATTTTCCTCGGCTAGTCTAATTACAGATTTATGGGGTAGGTCTTCATCCCCACGAATCTGAGTTGCGGGGGGTTTACAGATGGCCGAAGACGGATAAACAGGAGGTCGGTAATCTACTTCGGCTTCGAAAACATGCAAGGGGACCTGGCTACTTGCCTAGAAAAGAGAATATTGACTCTTGTTAGGCCATTAGACTTGATAAGAAGATGTACTGCAGTGTCAATACCATTGGCTTGATAAAGACCAATATCGAGATGGACTGTATAGTAAAACCCGAGTATCAGGGAGTATCTCACATATCCGATTGAACGTTCCAAAAGATAGCATAATCATTACTAAAGAAGAGTAGGGCCGTCTCGATCCATCGAAATGTGGGGGATGCCTCTTGGAGACCTCATATCCCACATGTGTGGAGCCTCACCCCGCCGGCCCACCTACCACGCTTGCGGGGTGAGCGGAAATCAGGACAGAAACCCGGCAATTGGCATTGGTCGAGTAGATGACTGGGGTTTATAATAGTAGAGAGACATTCGGTAATGTACAGTAACGTACATGTTCAAATCTGGAATCACCGGAGCAGATCTGGATCTTCCAAGAATTCTCTGACCACCAGCATTAACAGCATCTTATTAAACTACACAGAGGACAGCATCGAAGCCCGTTCGGAGAGTAATGTGAAAATTGAGTAGAAAATCATACATGGCTACATCTATAAAGAAGAAATACCACCCTTCCCCGCCTCCAACGCCGTAGAAAGCACATTTGCAAAAGACTGCGATATCCCCCATCTACCACCCCGCTGCAACAAATCAATCAACCGATACAAATGATCCAAGTCCGCAACCATCGACTGCCCACCGCTGCTCCCAAGTTCTGGAAAACAAACACCACTAGAAGCCTCTTCACCTAAAAGCTTGATCTCCGGAGACGCAAAAGCCTCGACACTCACGACATGTTTGGGCGCGTATTGTGCAACGCATAGATAAGATAGGGCTGCTGAGAATAGTGCGCGGGGGACATGTATAGCTGCCTCGGCAGAGATGCTCATGTTATCGAGGTGGCGTGCAATTAGGGATGCGTGTACAAGACAGCGGCTGGCGTTGAGGGAGCATGCCCACTCGCTGACGGGCGTTGAAGCTTCTAAGCTAGGGCCTGCGCCGTCCCGGCCAATCGCTTGCTCTAGCAGGTCGAGGTCTGCGTAGAGGGAGATAAATATCGAGTGCCAGAGTACGGGTAGACAGAATGGATCCCGGTTCGATGTATAGTATGTTTGCCACCATTCTATTAGGAGATTTGAGATTTCATGGCAGACGATATGGTCGAATTCTTGAGATTGTTTGGCATCCACGAGACGAGCGTTGATACTTTCAAGGATACCATATGCGGTGAAGCGGGATTTGAGCCCTGTGCTTGGGAATGGATCTGATGAGCGAGACAGTCGAGTGTAAACGGGACTTTCAGGTTCCGTTCTAACAGACTGTCGATAAAGTGCCGCCCATTTTGAAGCTGTCGGCGCGGCAAATAAAGCGTCGGACGCCAAGCGAGGGTACTGTCGAAATCGATGACTGCGAATTGGTTGATGATGGAGCAGCGTTGCAAGTTCAGCGTCGTGAACATTCAGCGCTACTTGGACTCTAGCTCGTTGTTCATTGTCAATCCATAAATGCCAGCTTCTCTCAAGATCCGTCTCAGTCAACAGATTTCGAGATTGCTGACAATGCGATCCAAGTCTATTCGCCTCACGAGCCCATGCTGCGACGGTCCCGTGCAGCACATCTGCCAAGACAAGATACTTCGACTTCCCTGATAGAATAGCATAAGTCTGTCCTAGAATAGCGGCCTGGACCATTGATAATGCATCGGGCTTGCTTTGCGATAAAAATGACTCCCAGGAAGCCAAGATGGCCTTGTTGAGCCGTTCAAAGATTCTTGCCCCCTGAGATACTGCTCGTGATGATCCGACAAACAGACTACCAACGGAGCAGAGCGATAGAAATAGCAAGGAGTTTTCAGCAGTGGGCCGGAATGAGGGAGCATGGATCACTGGTAAGAGTGGATGGAATCGATGGAAGTAAAGTTTGGCAAACAGATTGAGCTGCTCAGAAGTTGGAAGTGCCTCATCCTCCATACGCGGACGGAGTTTTTGAGAAAGGCCAACTCGATACGACTCATTTGCATTGGTCTGATCTTGCCAGCTTGGCCCAGTCGCTGGAAACTCCTGATTGGACTGCCTTTGCATCGATGGTAACATGTGCGTAAACCATTTCCGCTTTACTGTGTCTTCACCAACATGCGGGGGCTCAATCTCTGGCACAGAGCTTTGCATAGGGGTGAATAAGCCTTGGTCAGTAGATGGGAGACTAGAACTTGTGGAGAGATTGGGGAGCTGCGCCCATTCTGATATTGTCGATGTGATCGAGAAATCGAGTGCGCTGACGTCGAAATCATCTTCAAGAAACCACGTCCCGGACTCGGACAAAGAGCGTGCTTCCGGGGATGTATCGTTACCCACGGGCGGTACGAAGCCAATGGAATTGTGTTGGACAAGATCTGATGTCCCAGTATTTGTTGATAGATGTGCAGTTGGGCTTACTACGGCAACAGAAGTCATTTCTGGCACTAGTTGTAGCGATTCCGCAGCCGAAGCGGGCGTGAGTATCGCTGGCTCATCGGTGAAATGCACGGAGGATGGCGCCTCTGAGACTGAATGTTGTGAACCAAGTTGGTCACCATGACTTCTCTCATGTCGTCGAAGGACATCACTATGAACTAGCTGTGAGTCTGGACAGACAATACCTAATCAGTTGGAGATTATACCTTCGAGAGTATACTTTGCCACAAATAGAGCATTCAAAAGGCCTCTCCTTTGTATGCCCCCGAATGTGTCTCGTCAGATGTTCTTTCTTGGAGAAGGTCTTGTTACATGCATGGCATTTGCGATCCTCTCGTGTTCGAATCCCACTCATCTTGTAGGCGTTGGTAGGCGAAGTGGGCTTCCGGAATCTGGCGGGGTGAACGAACCGGAGAGGTACCCCCGTCAAGACACCGGTTCAATACCTAGGACCTCAGTGCAGATGATAAGGCCAATGACAGGAATAGATAAACAGAGCTGTTCTCTTGCAGTGATCGAGCTTGCCCCGGAAATTTAGACAATTTACCCCGGAGGTAGGCGGATTGAATAAGAAACAAGTCTGGTGACCATCCCCCACATTCCCCACATTCGCACTCGCTGCTGACATGAGCTTTACTGAATCCTGAAGGACAGAGACAGACCAAATATTTCGGCATAGGGTATGCAGTCATAATTCATTATTCGAACAAAATACTAGCTAGAAAGTGGAACAACGCCCACCCAAGGATTCTTACTTGTTTTCAAAGAATTGCTCCACTCGGTCAACCAGGTCGGGCTTCCTCCCAGCCGCCGACCGGCCCTGAGCAGTCAGGAAATCTTTGAGAACGGCCACAGTGAGCTTCGATACCGTCCCCTTCTCATAGCATCGTTTGACTTCCTCATCGACGCCCCCAGTGCCGCCTTCGGTCTTCACTCGCTTTGCTGGGGGTCCGCCTGCGCTGTCTGCGCTGTCCTTTGGACCCCTCTTGACCAGCGTCGATGTTGTAGCGGCGGTGCCTCCAAACATCTTGTCAAAAGCGGCATCAAGCTGATCCGACCATGCAAGAACATAATCACCCGCACGCTGAAAATCAATTAGAATCGATGTACAGGAAGTGCTCGTGTCTTCCTCACTGGAACTCACCTTGTCGATTTGCCGGTACTTCGGCTTCGTCTTGTCTTCTGGCTCTCCTGGATGGTCTTCATCGAGAGCCAGGGCTTGTAAGATGCGGTAATGCCATTGAAGCGCTACAGTTTTGTCAGTGAATGAGAGACGACCAGACGAGAGCAAGGATAGTCTCACCTGGATTTGGATACTTTTGAGGCTCGTAGGCACCCTTTGGAAGCTGCAATTGTCCGATGATTTCGCGCATTGCATCGGTTAGAGGGTCCGGGGACACGGCCAAAGTCGACTCTGGGTTCTGTCGCACATCATCTGCGAATGGAAGAGGAATTATCCACATGCCCGGTGGAACCTTCTGGACACCGTTCACATCAATCTTCTCCTCTCCAGCAACCATGGCCGCTACCACCGGTGCAGCATTCTTGCGGGGGATGAACCAGACCAGGGCCATTTTCTTGTCCTTGAGGAGTTTTTGCTGCAAAGCCGAAAACACGCGCGTGGAGCCGACATAGTCTTCTTCGGATGGATAGATGAATGATGGATGCTTGACATTGGCCCAAATGGGCAAGGCAGACAAGGGCTTGAACCCGATGATACGGATCACGGGGTCCCCAAAGTGTCTCAATGCTTGCAATTCTTCGGGGGTAAACGCGACCTGCTCGCCGCCGAATTTGTAAGCTTTGCGGATTTCCGTCTTTTCCACCGTCTGGGCTGTGTCATCGGCCATCAAGGTAGTGATTCCTTTAACAATCTGGGGGGTCTCTCCACCGAGCCAGACATAGCAACTCCGTGCCGGCTCTTGTCGCTTGAGCAATAGATAGCCATTGACAGATATCTTGAAGTTGGGTCCAATTTCCAAAGGAACATTTGAGAAGAGCGACCGTCTCGGCACGGATCTGGAATCGATGCTCGACAGCAGAGAGTTGAGCAATGAGATGCCGTCTCCTTTGGCCGTTGCAGTGTTTGTGTCTGGTTGCAGATAGGCAGGAGCTTCGCCGTCGCTGGGAGAGGTTTTGTAGATGATGTCCTGGAATGAATTAGCTTTGCGTAGTCGATAGTAATTAGACTAGCGACATACATCGTAGAATTTGGAGGTGTCGAATTCGTGGTCGGGACGGGAGATCGGGAATAGTTCAATGTTCACTCCCAGATCGTACAGATCTCTTGCACGAACTGTGGCCGCGGATCTCAGAGATTTGTTCTCTCCATGAGGATTGTCATCATCCGTGACGATGAACAGGCGTCTCGAGAGAAAGTTTGGTGCTTTGGAGGTGAAAATTTGATTGGCACAAAACAACACATTCGCCATGGAGACCCGTTCCTTTGATGGTTTCAGGATCTTCCGAGCCTCCTCCTCGTCCTCTGCCAAGGCTCGTAGCTCCTTGACTTCCTGAGCTGATGGGATATCGAGATCGGTAAAGAGGTGACAATGCGGGTATGAAACATCTCCACGATCTCCATCTTCGTCATAGAATTGAGAAGATTCGGTACCATAGAGCAAGACTCCGATCATGTCACGGGGATTCGAAATGATGCGCTGCTGCATCAAATGATATGCGCATTTGAGGGCGGCAGATGTAGGTGATTCCTGGCCGGGTTTCTTGGCATCTCCGGAGAGACGAGGCTCAAGCATCGAGCTGCTGACATCAATCGCAAAGAGCACAGCATCCTTGACAGCTCGGAAGCTCTATATCATGATTGGGTCAGAACGCGTATCTTTATCTTCAATATGGTTACATGGTATAGTTGATAGTAACTCACCGTCTCGTCAACCTCTTCCTCCTCAAAATTCTCCTCATCTCGCGCGTAGCTGTCGTCGGCCATCTTGTTCTCTCTCACTCTAGAGGACTTGAAGAGTGAAAAAGAGAAAATGGGAAGACCAGCTTTTGCGTCATTGGCAGCTGCTGCCTGAGACGCGATTTACGCGGGGGCAACGCGAAGGTCATGTGACCGCTGCCTGGAAATGCTTACTCCCAGCGGGGCGGTGATTGGCTGGCTTTATGAATGGTGACCCGCTTAAAGCTTCCCGAGGCCGACTTGTCAGTGGCTTTTGGTGGACTTGCATCTGGCATCTGGCATCTTGTACTCGTTCCCAGCTCACAACCCAAGCCTGCGATCTTCAATCGACTCCGGGAACTGACTGAGCTCAACGAATTTGACAATATCCAGTGCTGATTCTAGTCTTCCCATCCCAGCCATGTCATTCCGCAGTCCTTTCGCAATTTCCCGGCGGGTATGGAGCAGTGCCGGAACCTCCGCCATGCGGCCAATGCCTCGCAGTTGTCTGGCTTTCGGCAGCAATCAAAGATACGGCATGGCGACGGCTGTACCGCCAGTCACACAGGATGCGACAGGGTCGAAAGGCCCCACTGCGATGGTTTTCCTGAACATGGGTGGTCCTTCGACAACGGCCGAGGTGGAGGACTTCCTCGGCAGGCTATTTGTACGTTCAAAGGAATCACGTCCGAGCTATAACACTTCCTATGAAGATGACAATTTGACTGATGAATTACTTTGCCATCGCTACAGGCCGATGCCGATCTAATCCCACTCGGACGATTCCAGACATACCTCGGACCTCTCATTGCGCGCCGACGGACCCCCAAGATCCAGAAGCAGTATGCAGAGATCGGTGGTGGCTCACCAATCCGCAAGTGGTCCGAGTACCAATGTGAGGAGATGTGCAAGCTGCTGGATAAGATGTCCCCGGAGACCGCTCCTCACAAGCCCTACGTCGCTTTCCGTTACGCTGCTCCCTTGACCGAGACCACATATAACCAGATGTTGGCTGATGGCTTTGGAAATGGCAAGGGAGGTCGCGCGGTGGCGTTCACGCAATACCCTCAGTACTCTTGCTCCACAACTGGAAGTTCGCTCAATGAACTGTGGAAGTGGCGTAACCGTCTAGAAGGAAAGCGTGCTGGCGGTGAGGTCGAGCCTGCTGGTGCCATCGAGTGGAGCGTCATCGACCGGTGGCCCACTCACTCGGGCCTGGTTGAAGCATTTGCACAGAACATTGAGGCTCAATTGAAGACCTACCCCGAGGAGAAGCGAAAGGAGGTTGTGCTGCTGTTCTCTGCCCACAGCTTGCCCATGGATGTTGTCAACCGTGGTAAGTTTTTGATCCTCGCTGGACTTGAATAATTTCAACGCTAATTATACCGTCTACCTTAGGTGACCCCTACCCAGCCGAAGTGGCGGCAACTGTCCACGCCGTTATGCAGCGCCTGAAGTTCAGCAACCCCTACCGCCTCTGCTGGCAATCTCAGGTTGGCCCGAAGGCATGGCTCGGAGCCCAGACTCAGGATACTGTGATGGAATACGTCAAGCGTGGCCAGACCGATCTGATTCTCGTGCCGATTGCGTTCACCAGCGATCACATCGAGACTCTGTATGAGCTGGACTTGGAGGTCATGCACGAAGCTAACAGCCCTGGAGTCAAGCGCGCTGAAAGTCTGAACGGCAACCCGGTCTTCATCCAGGCCTTGGCCGATATTGCCCATGCACACTTGAAGAAGGGCGAGCCTTGCTCCGCCCAAATGACTCTGCGTTGCCAAGGTTGCAAGAGCGACCGATGCTTGGAGTCGAAGAAGTTCTTTGCCGGCAAGCAGCATGGTTCGCTGGTCATGTAAAAACTGAAAACTCCCCTCATTTAATACTGTCTCTCTCCATCAATTTCGGGTTATGTACATAGTTTCTGGGAAAATGGTTCTAGGAGTTGGAAGGTTATAATCTGGGCTCATGTACATTACAGCGAATCTTATGGTTGTCCCCGAGAAAAACATCAAAACAACAATAAATAACGGTTGAAACCATCACGGTGGATCGATGACTGCATCATTTCCGCAGAGGAAAAGCGGAGTCCGGAGATTCCGGAGTAAAGCGCTTATCAAGAGGCAGGTGGAGTTGGTCAAGCTCCGGGGTCCGAAAGCCTGCTTTTGCTTGATAAGCTCCCATTCTCCCCCCTCATCCCGAAGTTCCCTGTTGTGGACGTGTGGGCGGGTAATATTATTGACCGAACCATTGCGTTTTTGCATTTTCAAACTCTCCATTCCTAACTATGCACCGGTAGCCTCGTGCGATTCCTCAAGGTGTCACATCACCGCCATGGAGAACGAAGAGCTTTTCGCGGGCGAACCCGCCCTTGATGCACAACTCGCAGATGCCCAACGCCCTGCAGCTGCATCTAAACAGGCCCCCTTGCAAATACACACCGAGCCTCTGCTGGCTGATGACGATGACTGGCAGCAGCACCGACAACAGCAGCACGAAGAACGAGTTCGCACTATACATGGGCGGCCGCGATGGAGACAGCCACACGTGAGTGCTTTTGGCGGTAGATGATGCTTGTGTATGCTTATCTGATGGCGATCGCGGTAGATCTGGTGGCTGCTGCCGTTCGGGCTTCTTTTCACCTTAGGCTTCGGTGGTCTCGCTGTCCCTAGAATTAATTTAATCATGTCTCTTATATGTCGCGACTATTTCGCCGAGAAGACGTCGCAGGATCCCAACTTTACCTACCTCCCCGTCGTCTTCGGCGAAGATAACTTCCAGTGTCGACTACCGGAGATCCAGTCTCTGGTTGCCAAATTCCAACTCTATATCAACCTTGTCACCGGTATCATCTCGGCTTTGGTTAGCCCGCGTCTGGGCCACCTATCTGATCGGTATGGAAGGACCACTTTGATTGCGCTGTGCGCAATGGGTGCTGTGTTCAATGAAGCCATTACCGCGATTGTTGCTTCCTGGCCGGAAACTATGTCGGTCAATATACTCTTAGTTGGAGCAGTGGCGGACGGTCTCGGAGGATCTTTCACGACCGCACAGGCTTTGATCCACTCCTATGCCTCGGACTGCACGCCGCCCGATCGAAGGAGCGTGGCTTTTGGCATGTTCCACGGCGCTCTGTTCCTTGGAATCGCAGTCGGCCCAACCGGCGCTGCATACTTGATCAGCAAGACCGGGGACTCCTTGATAGTCTTCTACATTGGTCTTGCGCTCCATTCGTTCTTCTGTCTTTCGGTCTACTTTATCGTCCCCGAATCTCTTTCCAAGGAACGGCAGCTAGAAGCTCGCGAGCGTCATCGCGTGAAACAGGCCGATGCCCCCGACAGCAGTTGGTATTCCCTGAAGGCCCTCAATCCCTTGAATCTTATCACACCTCTTAAGATTCTGATGCCAGCTGTCGGACGACCGAGTGTCCTGTTCCCGAATCGACGAGGTGCCAGCCGAGCCTTGCGCAGGAACATTGTCTTGCTTGCTGCGATGGACACTGCCGTTTTCGGTGTTGCCATGGGCACCGTCCAGGTCATTATTATCTATGCGGAGTACATGTTCAAATGGGGAAATGTGGAATCAAGCCTTTTCGTTTCCATCATCAACGTGGTCCGTGTAGTGAATCTGTTCGTGGTTCTTCCTATCGTCGCCCGCCTGTTCCGTACGCCATCTGAAGATGACGGTGTCATACGCGGATCGGACATGCTGGACATTGTTCTTATCCGTCTTTCAGTTGTATTTGACGTCCTCGGATATGTTGGCTACGCGCTGTCCAAGCACCCGTCAGTTATGATTCTCTCCGGTGCTGTTGCGTCGCTTGGTGGCATGGGCTCGCCTACCTTGCAATCTTCTCTTACCAAGCATGTTCCTCACGAGCGCGTGGGACAGATGCTCGGTGCAACAGGTCTTTTGCATGCACTCGCTAGAGTGGTCGCACCCACTATCTTCAATCTGATCTATAGCATGACTGTTGCGACGTACCCTCAGACCGTCTTCGTGGCTCTCGCGGCTGTATTTGGAGTTGTGTTCTTTATGAGTTTACTTATTCGGCCACATGGTATGTCTTTCTTCTTCTCTTTGATTCTTGGGATTCCCAACTAATTATTCAATAGTCACTCTCGAAGATGAGCCGATATCGGATGCTACTGTTGAGGCCAACGAAGTGGGAGAGAGCGAAGAAGATCGTCTACTCATGTAATCAGTCTATGATAGTGGTAATTATAGATCTATATGCATCCGGTTGTGCTTCATGGAATATACGACACTGTAATGATAATTCCATACTTATCCAATAACAATGGGTGGGCCCATACTCCGAGCAAGACAAACAGAGATCAGCTGATCCGGCCGGAGTGAATCCGGCGGGCAGCAGAAGCCCAACACGCAGTTTGGTGAATTTCCGAAAAAGTAGTCCGCCCGACTTTCTCCTGTACGCCGAAGCTCCAAGTGCCGTTCGCTCCGACCCTTTCATCCTCATACCAATGGCTCGGCAGGGCAACTAATCGATTTGATTTCCTACCTCCCATCTCCCTCCTTCAATCTCAGGTCGCTGATGGACGACTGGTGATCCCAGCGCGTGATCAGCGACCACGCTTTAACCATGTTCGCCAATGCCGCAAACTCGACACCGGCCGTGCCATCGCGCAATGCTCTTCGAGTCCTCCGTCAATTAGCTTTTGCCGGATCAACAGTTGGCAGCTTCTGCGGCGTTGCAGTCATAACCTACGATGTTCACCGTCGGGTCCGTGTGGCCGAGCAAATCATCGAGAACAAACGGACTTTGCACACCTCCGCGCCAAATTACGATGCGACCGCTTCCGCCCAACGACTGGCGGTCATGATGGAGGCTGCGGAAGCCGGGGAATTCATGGGCCTGGCATCTTTGAAGAATAAAAAGGCAGTCCCGACTGGAGACAAGGAGGAAGCTCTCAATGAACAGACCCTTGTCAAACCATCACCACCACAAGCAGCTCGTCCAACGCCGAGATGGTTCCAGCCTGGGCCAAGCAGTACAAGTATGCCGCCTGTTTCAGATAGCGCTACAGAAATGCGCTTGCGGGCGGAAAACCGATTGGCCTTGGCTCGAGAAGCCCGAGAGGCCGACATTGCACGTGCAGCCGGCGAATCTCCACTGGAGGATCGAATCCGGGACTTGATTCAGGAGGACCGTGAGATTGAAGCTGCGCAATTCTTCATGGATAATGTCCCGGCAGGCGAGGGAGTCACGATCTCAATGGACAGGCGAGACCTCCTGCGTCGCCTGTTCGCTGCCAATTGCATGAAGGGCAACATCTTCATTGCACGATCTCTGTTTAGGCATATGGAGAAGTTGTCCGAGCTGGATTCAGAGATCTGGTCAACTATGATGCATCTTTTGGCCAAGGAAGGGCACGTCGAATCTGTCGGCGCCATCTATGAAAAACATCATACCAGATTGACAGTTCCGCCTCACTTGTTGGAAGTCATTATTCGAAGTCTTCTTGAATCCCGGAGGTTGACTTTAGCGAAATCCCTCTTTTATGCACGCATCAAACATGATGATAATGGAGGCCTGTGTGGTGCGTACCTCGATGGATTGTGGAGGAAAACTCGGAAGTTGGAACTGCTTAAGACCGAGTTCAACAAGATCCTAACAGCACTTGCTGAATTGAATCGAGGGCCAACTGAGAAGGTCTTCAATCCACTGGTGAAGGCTTATATTGAAGCAGGTGCCTTTGAAGAAGCCGAGGCATTGGTTACGGCCATGCCTTCAGAGTTCAATGTCAAACCTGGATGTCGTACTCTAGGGTTGGTCTTGTACGGCAAAGCCCTTCAGTGCAATTGGGAGGGTGTGATGAATGGGCTGCGAGAAATGCATGAGCTTGGATTCACTCAGGACAAGAAGAGCTTCGCGGTGGTCTTTGATCGCGTGTTCTTGGAGTACTATCCCACACAGCCCGGACCTCAAATTTTCGATTTCCTCATGACTTGTATCAACGAGTTCAAAATTCGACCAGACAAAATTCTCCATCGGCATATACTCGAGGCGGTTGTTGAAAGATGCGATTCTAGCTGCGTAAGAGCTATTAATGAGATGGCTGACGAGCGAAAGTGGAACTCGGGTGTGGATCAGTATGAGCTTGTCAGGATCCTGGAAGCCCGTCGTGTGTCTATGCAAGACACGCCTGTGGGAATCTGGCGTATGTTGCAGGCCGCCAAACAACAATACGGATCAGTCGCGACCAACCGGCGCCTGATGGGTACCGACGCTGACAAGTTTTCCTTGCGGGACAATATCCTGCAGCCCATTCATTCCGACGCAGACAAGACTTTCCCGGAAAGCATGAAAAACCTCGTGAACTCAAGATCGATGAACACCTACATGTCACTAGCAAAGCGACAAGAGCACCATATTCACGCCGGCAATTTTACAAAAGCGATCTCGGCCTTCCGGCAGGCGAGCAAATCTGGACACCCTATTAAACCCATCCACCTCCAACTGGCTGTCATCTCGATACTCTTGGATGGTGGCATGTCGGGCTTGAAAGATGCCCAGAAGCTTATCAAGTCAGAGTGGCCGTACTGGTCCAGAGTCCCGAAAACTCAATTCACCCCACGATTCCCTCGCTTTGTCCCGATCTTCTTCCAACAGATCCTGCAGGTTGAACGGGCTCAGACCCCCGAGTCAACTCTTTTCCATATGGCTTTGTTTGAGTTCTACAAGATCTGCGAGCATACGCCCATGTTCAATGTCAAGCATCACCTATCCGTGTCTATAGCCCGACGCCTAATCAGGGAAGGCCAGAGTGAGTCCGCAGTTGGAGTGCTCACAGCTGTCTACATGTCCAAGTGGCGCAGGTCTCATGGATTTGACCAAGTGCAACTCAAGATTCTGATGCGCGCGTATGCAATGACCGGTCACATCAGGGGCGTGTGGTGGTGCATGATGACATCCCTCTCTCGCCAAGAGCCAGTTCTTGACGATTTCCTAGTTGAGGTCAAGCGCTTGATGCCCCTGCTGAACAAGCGATACTCCCAACGAGAACCAGAGTCCCTGGAAAGACGCAACATGGTGAAGCTGGAGTTTATCAAGGACAGACTTGAAGATAAGGCCGCCGGTCGGCCATACTGGAAGGGACAGGTAGTCTCTGTCTGTCCCGAGAAGAAACAGAAGAGACGAGCTCTAGTACCTACCGAGACTGGGAGATTGTATGACCGGCTGCCGTCTGCGCCCATCTCAAAGATGGTCGAGATGTTCGACGAGGAGATGGAAATGGACTATCTGCAAAAGCGCACGCAGGTTGGCTTTTACAAACTGCAGACCTCTTGGGATGAAAATCGGATGGTCACCCAAAGTCTCGTGCAGCCCGAAGAGGCTGATTACCCTGCAAGTGTGCCAAAGAGGAACGCTGCCGTGGCGTGAAAGCTCCTTTGTATATAAAAGATAGATAGAATATGTACAACATGTATATTATGTCCAAATGGATAAGATCTCAAAACTTCGAAAGCTTCTTTCAGATCAAAAACAATGATCTTTTCTGCACGGGCAGTCTTGTCATAACACCCTTGTCTTTCAATCATTTTAGTAGGCACTTCCACAAGACGAGGATATAATGGGGTCGAGATTCTTCAAAACAAACATTGACAAACGACTCGAAAAATCAGGTTGAGGAACAGTGAATACAGTGATTTAGCTCAATTTATCGAGTTCCAGTATTCCTCCCAGAATAAACGCCATGGACCTAACTTTCGGACATAGCGAATCTCATCCCTCCTCGACAGATATTCATGTGCAGCAGAGTTTTGTTGAACAAGAAGAGCCATCTGATCAAGCATAAAGCATTGTCAATTTCACACGGGGTAGCATAGAATCCCCGCGTAAATAACCTGTGGGGTTTTTTAGTTCGCTCGTTTTTGTGAATGCGGCCCAAAGACCAGAAATTGGAGCTGACCACACCGACAGGACAGATGTGGTCTCAATTTTACCATAGAATGAGCTTTAAACAGCGTCACTTTAGGCCAAAGATGAAAATTTATCACGGTAGTTGAAATGATAGTACAAAGCCGTGAACAATGCGACGCAACGAAAGATTACTCCGTAAAGCAGTCGATTCAATTTCGAGTCAATCGATCTTCAAGAACGTGAAATTTCTCACTTTTCCGGTCATATTCACATCTTTGATATTATATTCGACCGAATATTTGGGTTTATTCAGCAGTCTCAACCCCCAAATTCAGTTTATGACTGATGCTTGAGTCTCCCAGGTATTTTAACAGCCACCTCGCCTCGTTATAGCTTCCTTCCAAACAGATCCAAAAATCATGTTCACGAGTTCGAACAATTTATACACCTGTGTCTCCCTACCTAGACCTTTCCTCATCTTTAGAGACTCTCAAACAACGAAAATGGTCGCCGGACGATTTGGGTCGCGAAATAATGAGGCTTTTGGATTGGATAGGGTCCTTCACTTGTCTTGGCTAAGGTTTTCCCTATTTAATTAGGTTTCCCTTCGCCGCTATGCGAATGCAAAGACTTATTCCACAATGGTTGCATATCCACACTCAACGTCCTTTGGACATAGACAGTATCATGGTATAAAATTGCTTTATTCCGTAAGGCTTTTGTTTCCCGCGAGTATATACAGACATGGGGAACAATCATGAGGCTAGTCTCATGTACAGAGCTAACTAAGAGTGCCCACGCCTTCACTTTTTTAATGAATGCCTTTATCACTTTTCGATAGACAATAATGTTCTGTGCCATTATATCTTGAAGCTCATGGTATTTTATGGCAGGGAGAAATTTGATTCATTGAAGAGCTAAGGTCCACTCTAACCAAATTGTGGGTAATTTGTAGAACATATTCTCCCGATTTCCTTCTGATCCGCCATAAACCTTCTTAAGTAAGGAACTCCCGTGGCTAAATTTCCTTAGTAGCTGGATAGTACTTAGTAAATAGAGTCTCAGGTCAATTGGGAAATAAGACCAAACTCACAGGTGGAACCCTATGCCGTAAAGGCGCAAGGCAGCTTGCCACAGCAGTACCCGTGATGAGCATCAAGCGCACCATCAAAGTCTATGTTGTGGCATCCATCATTGGTGCGCCACATGTGAGCGTTGAAGCTGTAACTTCCATCTGTACCAGTCTCCCTGAAACTTGGAGAATGTTAGATACCTCCAATTGGTGATTTGTAGGAATAAACCAACTAGATAGGACACTTAGTGTTAACGCAAGCATTAAAACCACCCTGCAATGTGCCTGAGTAGGACTCCCCAGTGGTGTAATCAGTGAGGGAAATATCTTGGCCATTGCTATAGTATCCACTAGCGTCCATCTCGCCATTGAAGGCGGTTGCACGACTAGCAAGGGCAGCGACAGCACCAAGAAGCAAAGTGAACTTCATTTTGACTGAGGTGAATGGATGAGTTAGATCAAGAATCAAACATCATGATGAGAAGTGTTCAGAGAGGTCTATTTATGTATTCTCCTCAAGAGCAATACCACATAATGAACATGTTCTCTTTCACTTTCGAGATTCCTAATTAACTACAAGCAGAAATTTTACTAGTTTCTCACCTCATCATCTGCAGTGGCAAGCCATCGGAATTACAAGCCCGGTCTATTAACTATAAGTAAAAATACAAATTCTGTAGCTAAGCTTCGCCCAGATTTAACTGTTAGTAGTGTCTGTATTTTGAATTAGTGTTCAATATCAACTATTCATCTTTGAGACATAAATCAATAAAATTGTGTATAGTTAGTAAATGATTGCTAACGAGAAACGCGCATTGCTGATTATCTGTTGCGTTGACTCTAGAGTTAATACATATACTATGCTTATGGACCCTGGGTGGCACAACCTGAACCCTCTAGAAAGCCACACGCCTGCTGCCTTGTAATAGCCGCATATCTCCGCAACGTATTGGATGTATTTTCTATGCGCTTATGGGCTGGTGCGGTCCACCTACCGCAAATGGAAAGTGTCTTTTTCCCGCCTCAGCCTTTCAACATGCCACCCCGGTCGCTCTATTAGTTCAATGTATGTGGAAGCTTAAGCCATTTTTTCTTAGTTTAGACGCTTATACGGGCAAGCAAAGATTGATGTAACGCCAGATCTTAAATTCCTCCAAACTAGTCAAGATAGGCATAGTACTCTATCCGTAACAAGACCACTATATTGTTTTGTCTAAGCCCTGCGCCTCGTTCTGTTGGCCTATGTATAAGAGGCGTCTGTTTTCCCATTTAACTTCTGCTTCCTTAGAGAGATATCTAGATTGACCGATTGACTCGTTTACCCCCTTCTGCCTGCTTCCTTTGGCTTCCTGTGCGCAGGCAGGCGTAGATACGCCATCAGCTATCATTTCCATATCTCAACCCAAATGGATTTACAGAATTGTTGGAATCGAGATACATGGAGACTGTGTTGGTTGCAATGAACACACTGGCCTGACTGCGTTTCGGCCGGGGTTTCCGGCTTTGGTTGGACATCACTGGCAAATAAGCGCTTGGGGTTACTCTGCTAATAGCTAATGCAAACCGAACTCTTTTTATGGAAGCCTACATATTGATAGACCTTTGCTAAGTAAAGCCTTTTCATAAATCCATAGATGTCGCAACCTTAAAGCATGTCCGATCGCTTTCTTCATTGCCCACTGGTCGCTCGGATATCCCGGTCTATTTGGTCGGGTCATTTTAGCCCGATCCCCACGGGGTCCATGGGTCTGTCGGCAATGTTGACCTACCCACAGAAGGCGGCTGGACGGTCAGAATAACCTTGTCGTTTGATGGCGGGGCCGCGAAGGATCCTTGCTTCATGACTGAATATCAGACAACCCCAGACTTTAAAGTGACTCGGCTTATGTCCACCTTGCCGTCAATATTGTCCACTTTCATGTTCACGAGCCTCGCTAGATGCCTCGCGCTAACCCAACACTAGGCACCGCCACTCGGTTTCGGTGTGCAGCCTGCCCAAAGGAATTCTCCCGCCGGGAAAACTTGATACGACATGCTCGAATTCGTCTGTCTCCCCTAATGGCACGATTGTACTTGTGATATAGTGCTAAAGTTCATCGCCGCTTCTAGATAACCCTAAAAAACTACACTACTGCTCTGTATGCGGCAAGGAATTCACGAGAAGTGATGTCCGTCGGCGCCATGAGGAGATCCACAAGTCTAGGCAGACCCCTCCGACAGGCTCGTCACCACAGTTGGCAGCGATGATTCCGGACGGGCTCAGCACGAGGACTAGCGGCGCCCTGGACGAATTTGATGGGAGTGATAATGCTGGCTCCGCATCGCACAGCATCCACAGGGCTGACATCCCTTTTGGAAGTCCAGACGAAGACAGTGCCATTCAAGATCCGCTATCTAGCTGGATGAATCATTCAGGAAATCCGGAGCACATGTGGTTCGACGATGACCTTGTTTCAGCACTCATGGAGCCGATCATGATGCCGGGCATTCACAACCAATCAATGGATACAACAAGGACAGCAAATGATATTGGAAAGCCATACGTCTTGAATGAAAATATGCAATTGGAAAATGAGCCACAATCGCCTCCAAACGAAGCATCCGAGGAAGATCGATGGCCGTACAGCTGGGATCCAGGCTCTCGGGCTATCACTGCATGCAAGCCTATTCAAATGGATAAAACGCATCCGTCAAGGCAGAATCACAACACACAATTCGATATTTCTGCCGAGAGATATAAAGCCCTGAAATCATTTCTGCAACGACCAGCCCGCAAAGGCTTTGACTTTCACTCTTTGCCTTTGCCGGAATTGGGGATAGCGAACGTGTTCATTCGAATCTTCTTTACGCACTTTGAGTACCAAGCCGCTGTTATTCATCATCCATCTTTAAAGTCATCGGATGACTTGCCAGATCCGCTGTTAGCGATCATGATTGCCATAGGAGCGACATATAGCCGGGAACGGCATTCCTGTCGCTTTTCAATTGTGTTGATCGACGTGGCGAGACTGAGCACGCAATTAGCAATTGAATTGGACAACAGCATGATGCGAGATCCAATGGTTTTATACGCGCTGGCACTCATATGCTACTCGGGTATTTGGTGTGGAAACAAAAGACTCTTTGAGCTTTGTGAGAGTCTCAGGGGAGCGGTTATCACTTATTGCCGTCGTATGCAGCAAATGAGGTTCATTCCAAATAGGGCTGGCTCTGAGAGTTCAGTTAATGGCTCAGAGGAACAGTGGCACATATGGATACAGATGGAGATCAGAAAGAGACTTTCATGGGTCATATATGGTCTCGATTGTGTGTTTCCATGCTTGCTATACCTTCCGGCCTCATTTGCTTTGGCGGAGTTCATGAGTATTGAGTGCCCGTGTGACGAAGAGTTTTGGCAAGCCACAACTGCTCAACGCTGGAAAAATTTACTTGGATCTGCCTCATTACCCCCTACGAGGACTTTCGCCTCAGCCGTCAGCCCGTTCCTTGGGCCCCTTAACTTGGGATGTGCTTCTGGACCCAACGTTCATACGGCTCCATCATTGACCTCATATTCAAATTCTATCGGTCTCAACTCCTGGACCCGTTACCTTGTACTTGCCACAATCCAAGTTCAGGTCTTCGAGCTTTCCCAGCAGGTCACCATGGTCTCTGATGCAACCCTGGACACCGAAATCTGGCAGCCAGCAGATGAAAGCTCAGCCAACGCACACTCTCCGGAAAATCCTCCCCGCGAAGCTGCGATGGGTTCTAACGCTAGAGATTTCTATGCCCAATTGATTACAAGATGCTCGACTTCAAGTCCGTCGGGTCCGGTACTGGAGGTACTCGGCTCGCTCGCCAAACGCAAGGCCCATCTAGAGAGTATGTTGAAATAGGCGTGAATTTCTAGGCCTTAATTTACTAACAGAGATTCAGGTATGCTATTAGCATGGGAGCAGGCTTATGCTATGTCCCCAGCAGCCGACGTTTCGGTTTTTCCGACATCAAAACACTTTCAAACGATTGCTGCCACGCACCTTCAAATCAGTCGCTTGATGTTTCATGTTCCCATTTCGGATATACAAGATGCGTTAGGAAAGTCAGGGCCGGGTAAGGTGATCCCGGCTATGGACCTCATGCGTCGCTCCCTCGCAGAACATCGAGACATAGTTGCATCAATGCTCAAGCAATGTCTTTCAACAGTGAGCGACTTGCAATCCAAGCTAGTCAATCTCAACGACAGTTCCATGAGAAGTATTATGGAACCTTCAAGTATCATCAGCTGTTTTCTTAGCGGGGTTTATGTATGGGCCGTTATCCGTTCATCTGATCATGACCAAGTCATGTATCTGCATGAGCAGATTGAGAGTGTGAAAACTTCGGACACATTTTCTGTGACTGTGAAAGAAGTCATATTATGGAAAACCAATGTGGAATTGCCTCCGGATCATCTTGGAGCCAGGGCAAACCTCATCTTACATGCTGTGGCCGACGTACTTGGGAAAATGGCTCCATGGAGTGCTTCGCTCAACATGGCGCTACTCTTGTGTCATCGTGCAAAGGAGCTTATGATTTATTGAGAATAGAATTAAGTTAGATTTTTTTCAAAAAAAAAAGAATCTCGGTCTCGCTGACGAGCGAGGTAACCGAGATTTATCTAGCTAGAAAATATGGATTCGGTTCATCCGATTCGACAGCGTTTCAATTACTTTCTTCAAGCTGGGCACCCGATCAAGACTGTATCGCCGCCTTGTGGGTTGCAAACTTGCGCACAGGTACCTTTGCCTCATAGAAGTTGTCAAGGTCTTCAGTCGACAAGCCAGTAGTATCAGGAACAAGCGCGTAGACACCCCAAATGAGCAGAACAGAGCTGCCGGCAAATATAAAGCCAGTTCGAGCTCCTAAATTACCCGAGTCCACGTTATACATATATGGAACGACGAACGTGATGATCCAAGTTGTGAAAGTTTGGGCCATCATTCCCAACGCCATCGACTTGGCGCGGAGTCGATAGCTGGAAACTTCTGCTGCAATTGACCATCCCGAAGCTTGCATGAATGCCGCCTGCAAGGAAATCAGAAGGTTCCTGATATACAGTTAGCAAATATTTTCCTCATTTCAGTAACATGAGGCTGCCTTACATGAGAATCGCGATAGCCCACTTAGGTCCATCACCATGTCCGTAATAGAGAGCTCCAATAACCAAGTTAAACACCAGATTGATAACGGTGCCCCAGAATAGGATGTGACTGCGTCTGAAGTTTTTGAGAAGAATTCCGCTAGCAATGATGATAATAATTGCCAGTCCGAACCCGCCGACGGAAATATCGAAGACGTGAATGGCAGGCAAGCCGACGGAAATCAGGAAATAGATTGACTGAGACAGGAAAGGGGCACCGCCGAGATTCACAATCCCGAAGAGAAACATGATAGTCAGAGTCCGCTTAAAGTTTGTGCCTTGGAAGCATTCGACATATCGCGCTTTGTTGGCCTGTTGTTGCGAGTTTTCCTCTTCGATGGTCTTGGCCAGGTAGTTGTAGCGTTCCTCGCGATCAGCGCTATCGCTGTACATCCATTCGAACAGTTTCTTGGCACTCTCATGCTTGTTGTTCACAATAGAGTAAACGGGAGACCTAGTCAAAATCGTCAGCGACTTGGATATATTCGGCATGCGTATGGATCGTCCTTACTCGGGGGCCAAAGCAAAAGCAATGGTGACGAGTGCGCCAACTCCCCACTGGATGGCGAAAACGGTTCGGAAAGAGTGCTCTGAGATATCAGGAACAAAGATTCGAATGACACCCATGGCCAAGGCCTGCATGATGAGGATAAAGATGACCAGTGCCTGTTGAACGGGGGAGACGAGACGAGGAGAAACGATTTCCGAGGCATATGTTGTGCCAGCGGCCATGGCCATACCAATTCCCAGACCAGACACAATCTTTCCACCAAGAAGGGCGCTTCTGGTGTGAGCAGTGTATTGAACAGTTGCACCCGCCAAGGAGATAACTCCTGCAATGCAGCCTGACCACTTGCGACCGATGCGATCAGCTAGAAACCCAGTACCAGTAGCTGCAAGGGCTTGCGCCAAAGCTGACATGGAGGTCCAAAGCGAGGTCCAGAGGGATGGAAGATATAAGCCGGAAGCGTTTTTCTCTCCGAAGTACATGATGAACGCGGGCATCGAAATCGCCGCTCCGTTCACGATCGTGTCATATCCGAAGAGGACAGCCGCCGTGAATGGGATGCAACCTAGAAGAATTTATCAGACTTTGGTGTTCGGCCTTGACTTTTCGTTTGCTCTAGCCACTAACAAAGTAAAAGCGCCTTCCCATGTCGCTGCATAGTCTCACGGAAGGTCAACTTCTGATCCGACTGGAGGAAGGCCGGTTCGTCCCACTCATGGTGAGAAGAAGACGACTTGACAAAATTCTCGGACATGTTGATCAAGTTCCTGGCGAATGAGTAGATCTGGTCTCGTCTGATTGATCGACGGGGAGCCAGTCACCCTTTATGCATTCGCATCTCAGAAACTACCAGCAGAATCTGGGGAAGTCCGGGGTGTAGCTAGACCGGGGTCGTGGGGAAAGTGGACAGTGGACAGTGGACGGTGGACATCTCGGAAAACCCGAAACTGGACATTGCCCAAAGCGGATGTGGATAGTTCAGGAAAACCTTGTATAAAAAAGTGGGATGAGATATCGTGGAAGTATGTTTGCAACATAACAAACAAATATGTCAGCGGAACAGATAATCCAGTCTCTTTCCCTCGAGGAAAAGGTCTCACTCCTGGCGGGCAAATCATACTGGAGAACGGCTGGACTGTCAAAGTATAGCATCAAGCCTATCAAAGTACAAGCCCCCGAAATGAGATGTGACTAGGATGCTAAAGCTATGAACAGCACAGTGATGGACCCAACGGCGTTCGTGGAGAATCAATTCATGCCTCAACTAAAGCTACCTGCTTTCCCTGCGCAGCGTTGGTGGGGTCAACCTTCAACCCTGATCTGGCCCTTAAAATGGGTCAAACCATAGGCAAAGAATGCAATGCTAAGGGAGTTGGTCTTCTTCTGGGGCCAACGGTAAATTTGCATCGTTCTCCACTAGGTATGCTTGGGCCACCCAGAGATTCAAAACACTAACTAATCCACCCCACCAGGCGGGAGAAATTTCGAGTCATACTCCGAGGACCCAACCCTATCTGGATTACTCGGAGCTGGGTTTGTCAATGGTCTCCAGTCAAAGGGGGTATCTGCCTGCCCCAAGCATTTTGTAGGCAATGAATGCGAGACCAACCGCAAGACATCGAATACTATTGTCGATGAGAAGACACTCCGGGAATTATATGCATATGCATTCCAGGTGCTACTCAAGAATTCTACCCCGTGGGCCATTATGACATCGTAAGTGGATCTCAAAGTGACAAGGCCGGCTTGAAATACTAAATATCACAACAGATACAACCTTGTTAATGGTGTGTTCATGTCGGAGAATGAAGAGTTACTTCAAGGTCTCCTCCGCAAAGAGTGGGAATTCCAGGGCGCCATCATTTCCGACTTTGAAGGAGTTTACTCAACCGTTCCCTCTATTATGGCAGGCGTTGCACTTGAGCTGCCAGGTCCTGCCCGTTTCAGAGGAAAGCATCTTCTCAAGGCCATCCAAAGGCGACAGATTCCAGAATCTCACATTGATGACTTAGTCAAAGATGTGATCATGCTATCAGACAAGGTTGGGATGAGAGACGAAACAGTCACAGAGCAAGACATTCTCAAAAACGAGAGCACAGCAAACCTCGTGAGAGATATTGCCGCAGAGGGAATTGTTTTATTGAAGAATGAGGGACACCTTCTCCCATTATTACCATCCAAGAAACTCCAGATTGCTGTATTTGGCTCCCCAGCTGCCAATCCCGTCATTCATGGAGGTGGCAGTGCTTCTCTTAATTCGTCCTATGTCATTCCGCCTCTCGATGCGCTCAAAGCGAAGTTCGGAGAAGCAAACGTTCGTTATCACCCAGGAGTTCCAATCTTCAAGAAGATTCCGTCTGCTTCAATTTCGATGATGGTAGCGCCAACTACTGGACAGCCTGGAGTCGACTGCTTTTGGTACAATGACTGGGTGGTGGGTGAAAATCCAGTGCACCACGAGATCTTAGAGACAACACGAACGCTAGTCATCGACGCTCGAATCGCAGAACTTCAACCAAAGCACTGCAATCGAATGAGCTTTCTTCTTCGCCCTGAAACGACCGGTCTGCATACATTCGGAGTGACTTCCTGTGGAAAGAGTGTTCTCCGAGTGGATAGCAAAGTTCTCCTAGAGCACTCGGGATTCGATGATTGCCGGGTGGAATATGTCATGCAACCTGGAGACTTTGAAGAGCGAGCCGATATTTATATGACTGCGGGCTGCGCGTACGAAGTGACCATCGACACTCTATCAACCACTGCACCCAGTCCCTCGCCAGTCTTCGACATTACGCCGCAGGCTACGTCAGTGGGATTTTACGAGAACCTAAATACTCCTATCAATCAGAAGTTGCAGCAGCTGGCATCAGAAAGCGATATTGCTATTATCTTCACAGTAAACACCAAAGAGTACGAGTCTGAATCATTCGACCGCTCTTCTTTATCCTTGTCTCCATTGCAGGATGAATTAATTCGCGTTGTGGCTATCACAGCACCCAGATCTATCCTGGTGAATCAAACGGGATCGCCCATCTCAATGCCGTGGATCGATGATGTTGATTCTATTTTTCAATGCTGGTACGCCGGTCAAGAGGTGGGAAATGCACTTGCAGACATCATCAGCGGTGATATTAATCCCTCTGGCAAACTTCCCGTCACATTCCCTCTGCATATTGAAGATACCCCATCATTTGGCAATTTTCCAACGGACCAAAACATGAGAGTCCGGTACGAGGAGGGATTGGAAATGGGTTATCGCGCACGAAGCAAGCCAACTCCTCTTTTCCCCTTCGGATACGGAAAATCATACACCGATTTCAGTCTGCAAGGAATGACTATCAAAACCACCCCTGGTTTGTCTGCCGTGGACCTGACAGTGGCAACGACAGTCAAAAATACTGGCCTTGTGGCTGGTCGAGAAGTTGTCCAAGTCTATGTTGACGGCGTCCTAAAAGGCTTCCAGAAGATCTTTCTCACTCCCGGAGAAAGCCGTGTCGTGGAAGTCACCTTGGACAAGTATGCCTTTAGCGAATGGTCCCCCAAGCAAGGGTCATGGATTATCGAGCCTCGGAAATATAGCATTGAGCTTCGTCAAGACGCAAATACTGTGATCGCTTCAACTACACACGGCGTCGAAATAAGCTTGTCTTGGAATGGGGTTTGAGTGCAGATTGGTAGATCGCGATCAGCTGGTACTTTGACATGCGATTTCCTTCTGCCTTGGATTCTAGAAGATATGTTAGTATTCGTTTCAGGATGCCGAGATCTTATTCTTTCTTTTCTCTATATGTAAATGGCCTCTCGTTAGTATCATTGTAATCTTATCAGTGTTCGAAGAGTGGATTGGTTGCCTTTAAGTCCCTGGAACTCATTTTTAGATACTGTTCCTAGAAACCTCTTTCTAAACGTCTTTCTAAACCTCTTTATAAACCTCCTCCTAAACCTCTTCCTAACTCTTTTGAAATCTCTTTTGAAATCTCTTTTGAAATCTCTTTTGAAATCTCTTTTGAAATCTCTTTTGAAATCTCTTTTGAAATCTCTTTTGAAATCTCTTTTGAAATCTCTTTTGAAATCTCTTTTGAAATCTCTTTTGAAATCTCTTTTGAAATCTCTTTTGAAATCTCCTTAAATCTCTAAGATAGCATTGAACGACATGATAGAGATCATTTATTATTGCCCTTCTCATATTTATCCAGAAATAAGGGTAGGCCTGCCATTCTAGGAAAGAGTTGCGCCGACCTATCCAAAGCTGTCTGCAAACCCCACTTACTTCCTTATCCTTACCCCACCTTCCAATCAACACCCTTGGTTTTATTTAAAAGGGTGACTAGGGACTACGATATTGCAGTTGACTAAATCGACTTGCATTTAATCATGACAGATACGTGGGTCATTGTCGGTGCCTCTCGAGGTATTGGCCTCGAGTTCGTCCGTCAATTACTGCAGAATGGCCACCACGTCATCGCAGGGGTTAGGAATGTGTCGAAGGCTGATCAGCTTTTCGAGTTAAAATCGCATTGCAACACGCCGGAGCGATGCATCATTGAAGAATGTGATATCACAAATGAAGAGAGTATTCAGGTGAATCTTTTCAGACTAATTGGCTGACCAGGAAGATACTAATTATGATAGAAATTTGCCGACAAGGTCAAGGAAGCTGCCCAGAAAGGGCTAAAAGTCAAGAATATTATACTCAATGCAGGCATACTCCAGTATCCTAACCGTGCAACTGAGCTGTGAGTTTATACTGAATATCAACCTGGATGAGTTGAAGGTGCTGAACATTTGCCAAGTTCTTTTTCCAATTTCGCTCTTCATTTGCACACAAATACTATAGGGCCTATTATATGTGCCCAAAACCTCTTGAATCTCGACCCAGAATCGCCACCTTCTAAGGTTGTATTCATTTCGTCGGACTCTGGATCGACTGCCCTTTTCCGAGACGATGAAGATGGGTTTGGAGCCTATAGCGCAAGCAAAGCCGCACTCAATCAAATGCTCAGACATATGGCAGCTGAACTGACACGAAGGGGTGGCAAGTGGAGCGATACCTGCGTTCTAGCCATGCATCCTGGGGAAGTGCAAACGTACGTTGAAGATTCACAGAACATTCAGAGCACTTGTACTGACGGTATCACAGGGATATGGCCAACATTGATCTTGGCTGGGAAGTGAAAGGGTCTATCCAACCCGATGAAAGCGTCGCCGGTATGCTCAATGTCATCGAGGAGAAGGATGAAACTGGCAGTTTCTGGTGCTGGGATGGGAGAGTAAGTGTTTCACTGGTTATATGGGCCTTGGAGTCAATTCAATCATAACTGACAGTTCATGTTTAGCGGCACCCCTGGTGATTATACAGTAGAAATACTACCTCTGGGAAAATAGATCATCCTTGGAAGGAAGGGTCATTAGCTGCAATACGATCAAGGCCTCTATAACTAGCTCATTCGTGCCCAGTAAGCCCTCTTAATATCCACTGAGTATAAATCATCCGTGAAATCATCTGCATAGGCTAGTGCACAACGGGACGTTTCCCCACATTCTTCGTTCTTAGGGGAATAGCTGCCCGCTTGGTTACATTGAGCCTGCGGGACCTATTCCATGATATTATTACAACTCTCTTTCTTTCCCGACTCTTCCGTGTCGTAACCCGATTGAAAAATCTGGTGCTTCTACTTGTCCTCAAAATTCTCATTCTCTAAACCATGTCTGCGACTGAAACCACAGGAGCCAGGCGGAAATGCCTTCTTGAAAACGTCCGCGTGTTTGACGGGACTAGTTTTAGTGACTGCCAATCAGTTGTCATAGACGGAGGAATCATCGGCAACAAACCAGACGGAGCAGACGAAATAATTGATGGAAAGGGTGGTTTTCTGATACCAGGTCTGATAGACGCTCATGTCCATCTCCACCACGAGGGACATCTTCATGCGCTCGCGAGCTATGGAATCACCACAGCCTTGGATATGGCAATGTGGCCTGCGGATAAGATGAATGGGCTCCGAGGCAAGACTGGTCTGCCCGATGTCAGGAGTGCTGGGTTACCGGTGACTGCTTCCGGTAGCATCCACAGCTGCATGCTGCCACTTCCTGAAGAGGCTTTACTGTCTGGCCCCGAGCAGGCTGACAGCTTTGTACAAAAGAGAATCGACGAGGGTTCGGATTATATCAAGCTCATAGCAGACGTGCCAGGGCCCAGACAGGAAACACTCAATGCCGTGTCTGCAGCTGCTCACGACAAAGGCAAAATGGTCGTTGCTCATGCCTCGTCCTTCACGCCGTTCAATATGGCATTGGATGCCAAGGCAGATATCATTACCCATGCACCAAGGGATAGGGCTGTCACTGAAGAAACTGCGAAGCTTATGGCGGAGAAGAAAGTGATCTCCGTTCCGACCTTGACCATGATGCAAGCAGTATCTGCAAAGCCTCCCCTGGGTGCCGCACTTGGAATGATGGTCTCCAAGCCTTCGCTCTTCATGGCTATCTTGAAATCTAAAAGAAATGGTCAAGGACAACAGACTTATGAGAATGCAAAAGACTCTGTGACAGCGATGTACTGTGCGGGCGTGCCAATTCTAGCAGGGACTGATTGCCACGACGAGCCGAATTCGTTCTTCGAAGTCAAGCACGGAGAATCTTTGCATCAGGAGCTCGAACTTCTCATCGAGGCCGGAGTGTCTGTATTGGATGCTTTGCGTGCAGCGACGGTTCTCCCAGCAGAGCATTTCCAGTTGCATGATCGGGGCGTCATTGCCGAAGGGAAACGAGCTGATCTCGTACTCCTTCGTGAAGATCCTACTCAGGATATACGAGCGACTGGGAGTATCGAACGAGTATGGTGTGGTGGTGTTGAGTATCAGAGTGTTGCATAGTTCATAGTTGATGCCTGATTGGTATAAGATCTACCCGTATTTTGTATACTTCAACTGCGAATGGTCGACTCTTCTTACGACGCCAAGCTCTGCTCAAGAATAGACCATGCATTGAGCTTGGTCTGCCATCAAATATATGATAATTGAAGAAATGCATAATCTTGCAACATAAAATATGTGCAGAAATTGAAGAATGTCTCTCGAATGAGTCAAATCGATCAACCTGATCGGATCGGGGGAGATCAACGAGGTCAACGATCACTGGCGGACGACCAGTTTTCACATGTCACGCCACCGCCCCTTTCCCGTTTCCACGATCGATCGATCAGCCCATACTGAACTTCTCTTTTTCCCAACTGCCTCACCCAATCGTTCGACGTCCAATTACCTCCCAGCTTCTTCCTTTATAAAGCTTCAAGAATGCCCCTGCGGCCACGGCCGCCTTGTTAACCACAGATCTCTTCCCCTTTCCTCCTCGAAAACCTCCTCCTCCCACCATGACCTCCGCACTCAACGGCCATGCGCCGAAGTCTCGACTGTCCGTCCAACGCCGCATTGAACACCATGAAGCTGACGTCGTCATTGTCGGCGCCGGAATTTTGGGCTGCGCCCTGGCTGTTGCGCTGGGACGACAAGGCCGCAGCGTGATCTTGCTGGAGCAGTCTATGAAGGAACCCGATCGCATTGTCGGCGAACTGCTCCAGCCCGGAGGTGTAAATGCGCTGGAACGTTTGGGCCTGCGGGACTGCCTCGACGGTATCGACGCGATCGACGTGGACAGCTACTATATCACATACTTTGGCGAACCGGTCAAGCTGTACTACCCCAAGGAGACCCCCTCCTCCCCTCGACCGATTGGAAAATCCTTCCACCATGGCCGCTTCGTCATGAAGCTGCGCGAGGCGGCGTTGGCGTGCCCCAATGTGCAGGTGGTAGAGACCAAGGCTACGGGTCTGGTGACGTCGTCGCAAGTACAGGGACAGGTGCTTGGTGTGGAGTGCGTGACGCAGGATCTGAAGGACTGCTACTTCGGGCAGCTCACCGTCGTCGCGGACGGCTACGCCTCGAAATTCCGCAAGGCACATCACCCTCACACACCCAAGGTCCGCTCAAAATTCTGGGGCCTTGAACTCATCGACACGAACCTTCCCTCCCCGAACTCCGGCCACGTCCTCCTCAGCGACAAGCCTCCTGTCCTCATCTACCAGATTGGTACCCACGAGACCCGAATCCTCATCGATGTCCCCGATAACCTCCCCTCGGCCTCGGTGAAGAATGGTGGTGTCAAGAGCCATCTACGGAACGTCGTCCTGCCCTCCCTTCCCGAGGGAGTCAGGCCGTCGTTCGAGGCAGCACTAGATAAGGGTCATTTACGCTCCATGCCAAATTCATTCCTCCCCGCATCCACCAACAAGACCCCTGGGTTGTTGATTCTGGGCGATGCATTAAATATGCGGCACCCATTGACTGGTGGTGGAATGACCGTGGCCTTGAACGACGTCTGCTACATTCGCGAGTTGCTCAGCCCAGAGGCTGTGCCAGACTTGGGAAACACCGCGCTGGTGCTGAAGCAACTCTCCCGCTTCCACTGGATGCGCAAGAACTCCTCCTCTGTCATCAACATTCTCGCACAGGCGCTTTATCAGCTTTTCGCCGCTAATGGTATGTCTCTTTATGCTTGACTTACACATTTACCCCACTAACCATCAATCAGATTCCAATCTCCTCGCTCTCCAACGAGGCTGCTTCCGCTACTTCCAGATCGGTGTCGTGGACGGACCGATCGGCCTCCTTGCAGGTCTGATTCAGCAACCCTTCGTGCTGTTCCGCCACTTCTTCACCGTCGCCTTCCTCTCTATCTGGGTTTTGTTCCGAGAAACACCCATCACACAACTAATCCTGTTCCCATTGCGGTCCTTCATGGTGTTCTGGACAGCATGTATCGTGATTTTCCCATTCATCTTTGCCGAAATCTGGAGCTGAGGTGTCTGCCTGCACACCGGGTCTCTCGAAATCAAAGGAGAGTAAATCCCAAGGCATGGCCAAACCCCATCATTATTGTCTCACTACCCCTCATGAACTGAACATA
Source organism: Penicillium ochrochloron (assembly GCA_022985105.1). Lineage (NCBI taxonomy): Eukaryota > Fungi > Ascomycota > Eurotiomycetes > Eurotiales > Aspergillaceae > Penicillium > Penicillium ochrochloron. The sequence continues at coordinate 237,901 of JAAVMA010000015.1, forward strand.
TTGCGTTTTGATTTTCTGCAGCGGGCTTTACTGTCTTAATCTTGCATTCTTGCCCTTGTTATCTTTTGGACTGGGTCATGTTTGTACCCGTTTATGTGATTTAATTTCCCTCGCCCGTTTTTGCCTTGCGCAAATCCAAAAGCGATCCCCCGGTCCTCTCGATAGATGTCCTCTGGGACTGAGACAGCTTGGGGATTCTATTATTGGGCCGATTCATGTCGCCATGTACTATACAATATTAACTTTGCTACAACACAAATCTCAAACTTGTACCAAGACTTTTACAACTTGTACATATGAAACATACATTTGGAGTAGAAATAATCAAGCACACCAGCAAAGCACCAAGATCACTTTTTAAGGATAGAGCTAAATTCATCCTCCCGCGACAGTTATCTCGAAGGCTGGCATAAGATCCACATACCCCAGGGTAATTGACATGCCTTGGGTCGCAAGAGCTGACCACCCACCTATGACGGCAAACATGATATCGATGGCGCAATGGAGCAGCTGCAAGGTATAAGGATGGGATATATATGCAATGATTGCGTGTTCAGCTGTAATTCTTTTTCTTTCTCCCCCTTGACTCACTGGAATCTATTCAGACATTTTACGAGTACTCTACTACATTTGCTGAGAAGCAGGCCGATTCAAGGAAAGAGCCTGCTATAGAGCCGACTACTCCGTGATCATAGAAGGCTTTACGCAATGTGTGACCTGGCAGACCATTCTTTGTTCACCTCGTCAATTCCATCTAGATTCAGCTACCCACCAAAAGACCCAGCCCATCGACTTACAACTACAATTATCTAGTCTAGTCTACACAGAAAAAGCGGAGCCTTTCTGATTTTTTTTTATTCTCATTGAAAATCCAGGCCAATATCCTCTTTTTATACAGAACCGAAAAAAAGAAAAAGAGAAGATGATGGGGAACACCATAACAATGTCGAGCTCATTCCTATTTCCATTCCAATCCACAAAAGCCAAATCCCAAAGTGTCACAAGGAAAACCACAAAACGGGGTGTGTCTAACATTCATCCAGAATGCGCAATAAAAGGGAGAAAGAAGAAGAAACAGCCCGAGCCTTATCACTCGATAAGAAACTCCAATAAACTTGCAAGAGCGCCCGGGGACAAAGTATTCGTGCAGTTGATTCGATTCGATCCGATTCAGTCGCGAGTTTGCTTTCGTTGAACATCGAACATGGAGACGGCAATGAAGAGTGAACAAGGTAGAAGACAGAATGCCGGACCGGCCAAACTTGGAGTTTTTGAACACCATTTTCCAAGACACGAAAATACAATGGGCACTGTAAGGCAAGGCAAGGCAATGATGAATAATGAATGATGAATAGTGCTGTTGATTGATGATTGATGATGAATGATGCTGCGCATATGCCCTAACCGACCTGTTTCCCCATGACACCGGGTAAGACAAATTGACAAGACAAGTGGAAATCACAAGAGAATAAAGACACAGAAAACATTCAAAATGGCCGTTGAATTCTTAGGACAGTCGTTGATAAAGTCGACATTTGCTTCGACAAGGTTGAAGTCACCAAGGGTGAGAGAGACGGTAGGGCTGGGTTGCAAGTACTTCAATGATTCCTCTCGTTCGTTCTTTTTTTATTCGTTTCATAGTGTTGAGACGCTCGTTCTTGAGGCGCTGTTTTTATTTTTAAGACGTGGACATAGCCGTGATTGATGATAGGCCAGATCAAGAAATGGCGGGGGTGTTCTCAGCCGCCTTTTCGCAGAGACTCGTCTGCAGGCAAGGGCTCGGCGCTGCCGTTCACGCCATTGCGAGACTCGGCGGCAGAGGATCTGGCATTCCTGCGGTGCTTCTTCTTCCCGGTAGTCTGCCATCCGCTGTGGTTGACATCGTTGGTGCCATTGACTGCGCCACCCTGCTTCCGCGGGGCGTTGTCATGGCTTCGGTCCTTGGGATCTCCCGATGGATTGGAAGAGGTAGTCGATGCATCTTGTCGCCCCTTTGCCTTAGGTTTATGACTGTGGCCATGGTGGGCATGGCCGTTACTGTGACCATGACCGTTACCATTTCCGTGGTTGACACCATTGGCCTTCTCAGACGCATCCACCCCGTTAGGTCGCCCGCGCTTCGAATTGGATGTCTGCTGACGTGGTTCGTGGTTTTGATTCAACCCGGAAGCCTTATCACCCGAAGATACCGAGTTCTTTGTCTGTGCAACGTCTTTCCCTGACCCGGGGTGCATGGAGCCGTTCTTCTGTCGATCTGAATTCGTTTTAGAGGTTGTCTGCGACTGGGCCAGCTTTTCCGCATTCGACAGGTGAAGATTCTGCAGGCGGCTGGCAAGGAGCTCCGGCTGTCCACTCGGCTTTTCCGAGGGGACATCATGACAGTTTGCATTGCCAGTCTTTGGTGGTTCAAATGGCACCCGTGTGAAGACCGGCGGCTGCTCCATCTCGAACGGGCCTGGGTCTTGGAAATCTTGCGACAGAGAATCAGAGAAACTGGCAGGGGTGTTGATGCTGTGGTCATCCGAAGTCGACGTATAATGCGTGACGGCGTTATACGGATCGATCAAGTCCATCGGATACTGCAGGCGGGGCTCACTTGGTGGCACTGAGCCATCCACGATCAGGGGACCCCGATCTATAGCTGGCGCTAGTCGCGAGGTTGAGCTCTGCTGTCCTGATCCGGAAGCCCTAGGCGCAGGGGTAGGCGTTTGGTCAGCTCGCGCACTCATCCCTTCCGAGGAGAGCGATCCGGAACGATAATCCTGCTGCACGGGGAGGAAAGACGTATAGCCATTTGGCAGCGCGAGACCCATAGGCGCGGATACTGGGGGCAGCATTACGTTCTGCTGGTAGAGCTGCATTTGCTGCGGAGTTATATAATAGCCCATCATATCCTGAGCCCGGCTTTCGTCCACGGAGTCGGAGCGTGAGTCGTTGCTGGGAAGGCTGTTCGGTGGCATTGCATTCTCGTCTCCACTACCCTCGCCACCTTCCGATGGCTCGGGGATAGGTTGCTGTCTAGAGGCAAACGAATTGTCCAATGGTTGCGGGATGGAATACAGAGGAGTGAAAGTTGGTAGGGAAGGAGAATTTTGAGGTCGTGCAGGCTGAGACTGTGCTCGGAGATTTGCCTTTGGTGAACCATTCACAACTGAGGAGCGTCGAGGATTCCGGCGGAGATCGGGGTGAGCATTGGTGGCGGACGGAGATGGTGGGTTTGTGGTGCTGCCCTGGGTCCCTGCAGCACTAACAGAAGCATAGGTAGGACTGGGATAGAAATTCTGTTGTCGGCCTGACGGTGTGAGAGGCGGCTGGTTCACGGTTCCTGACCTTGACCTCGAAGTCTCCTCACCCGTGTATTCTTGCTGTTGTGGCATAGGGAACTGGATGAACGGCTGGCGAAGGAACACTGGCGGCGGCCGGCCGGTGATCAAAGCCTGATTGTGGAGCTGCATGCGCAGCTCTTGTTCCTGTGCCTGGAGGAGCTGAATCTGTTGAAAGAGCTGATCATGCAGCAGAAACTGAGCTTGTTGTTGCGCCTGCAGAGACAGATCGGTGGCGTTCGCACCAATTGGTTGGCGGAAAGCGGACTTATTCCCAGTGTTTGATGTTCGACGACCACCATTGGCAAATCCTCCCCTGGAGTACTGATTGCCATATCGTCCACCACGGCCACCACGACCCCCTCTGGATGGAAGGGAAGGGGTGATAATTGGCCTAGGTTGTGGGGGTGGTCGCTCCCACGTCCGTTCCTCTTCCGGCGGGAATTCAAACTGAGCGCAGCAGCCTGTCAAATCACCATCAGAGGCATACTTGAACGCTCTCCGTAGCTCCATGTGCAACCCGCGGAAAGACGTATCATCAGCCGTATTGCCCAGATTCCTCGAAGTGTTAAATGGCTCCTCAACGCACAACCGATTATTCACCGACAGATGCCAGCCCTTGCCCTCCTTGGAGACCAACTTTCCCTCGCGTACCGAGATAACATTCTTCTCGTAATCGATTTCGTGCCCATAATACCGAAAGAATCCAAAGAACAACTCGCCAACGGTCTGCTTGTTCTTGCGACCAAATTGACTCAAAGTCTCAAGATCGTCATCGAACGAGTACACCAATCCGTCCGGAGTGGCTCTCTTCTTATGGGGGCGAGCTTGGAGACTCGGCAAGACTGGCGGATTCCGTGTTTGCAAGAAATTGATGATGAGGCAGATCCACGTATATGAACTCAACGTTCCCCCAAGAGCCGCATCATTGAGAATTCGTCGCTTCGTCCAGTACTTGACACACATGGCCAACGGCCGTACTCGTTCATCGACTTCGACGTAAGTCCGGATCATACGGGTGTTTTCCAATGCGAGAGTGTTATTGACATTCATGTCGCAGGCCAGTTTCAGCTCTGGGTCCCAAATTTTCACAATTGGGACTTTCGCATGGGAGACACAGACAACTCGTTCCATCCCGTCTATGAAGTTCAAAGAGGAGTGTCAGTTCAATGCGATTTCTTTTGCGATTCTCGAAAAACGACTTACGCTTGGCTAAAACTTCAGCCAATAGACACACATGTTCCAAGTCTTTGAAGTCTGTCGTGATGCAAATGTCCACTGCATGCAGGTCAGCCCCGAACGTCTCATTATATTTCTCGTCGCACCACTTCAGTGCCTTTCTTCCTTTGTTCACGCACCATCAGAGTCGCTCGAACAGAGCTTATTCCCCGACGAGCCAAAGACATTCGCCTTGATCTCGTGCCCCGGCCATTGTTCATTGAATAATTTCTCCAATTTCCGGACCAGTTGCCGCCGTCGATCATCGCTTTCCGCCGAGGGTAACAACCGATCATAGAGTTCCATGATATCCGTGGTCAGCATGCGCTCCTCCTCGGGATCGAGGCTCTCTTTCAATCCGTCCTTTTCCTCCGGCAGTAAATCCACTCCGAGGCTGTAGGGTATTCGTCTTCGAAAATATGCCATGGCGGTCTCATATTTACATCCGCCGAGCGGTTTCCGCGCGGATGGAGGCAAGTGGGTGGACTCGGAATGTGTGGAGCGAGGCGAGGTGCTTCCGCGGGCGGGGGACGGCGACCGGGAGTGAAAGGAGAGGTTGCGCGCATGTTGATATGGAGTCGAGGGAAGTGAATTGGACTGCTGAGAGGTCAATGGAGGCCGAGAAGGAATCTCGGACGCGTCGGGCTGCGGCATCCATGCCATGGTGAGTGAAGGCTGGTCCGACGCTATCGGTGAGAGGTCACCAAGGTGGCGGGAACAGTTTGCATTCCCATCGATGTTGGGGACCATATAGCAATGTGTAGCAACGCCAGTGGCCTCGTGTGTCTCGGACTCGGCGACTCGGTAGAGAGGATTCGATTTTCCACACACCCACACCAACGACTCAAGACAGCCCCTCCGGGTTCCACTTCCAACCGTAGAATGAAGACCAAACGAAAACCTCAACCACACACCAAACAGACGAATCGAAGAATTTCGAAAGGGGGGAAGGTAGTTGTAAGGGTACAAGTTCTAAATATCGTGGGGTGCAGTCTTTCGTGGGAGGTGCCGGTGGAGCAAGAGAGTTGAGGAGGAACTCGGCGAGTGGAGGAGGAATCAATCACCCTCGCACGGGAGCGCAAAATTGGGTCCGCAAGACGAGGCACGAAACTGCCTTCGAGGAGACGGAATGAAAGAAAGCGTAAAAGAAGAAAAGATGAATAAATAGTTGCAACCAAATAAGAATCTCAACCAGGAGCTTGTGAAGAAAGAAACACGGGGCGACTTTGGAGAAGGAGATCTCGCGGGAGGCGAAGAGGGTAAGTAGTGTGAAGCACGCCTCGCACGGCCCGATCTTCACGAAGCCGTTGCCAAAAGGGGAGAACGTGGAGGTGTGTAGATGGTAGGAAGAGGAACCGACCGGCGTTCCGAAGAGACGAGAGGAAGTGAGAGTTCGAGTTCGAGTCCGGAGGTTGTGAGGGTCGAGGGTTGAGGGGGGGGGGGGGAGAGAGGTCGAGGGGATCGTCGAGGGAGCAGGTTGGAGGTTTGGAGGTGCAGAGTAGTGAACAGTGTTAACACAGTTAACCGTGACTCTGGCTCAGCGGGCCCCTGTTTGGCTTCTGCTTAGGCGGTAAATCCACACGGCCGACCGTCTGCTGCTACACACTTCCTCTGACCTGCCAATTATTGGATTAATTGATCACCCACGAGACATATGATGACAGATCTCAATGGGAACACATAATCATCAGCCGAGATGATTTTGGCTAGCAAGATTTCATACGAAAAGGCGCCTAAACTTGGTCTGTCACCCTTTCTACCTGCGACAATCCCGCAGGGACAAATAATATACCGCGGACTCCGAAGTATGCGACGAGACACTCAAAGACTCAAAGACCAAGAGATTAGGAGACTAAGATAATTGGAAATAGGTCTATGCATTGACTATCAACATAACTCTCCTATAGACTTTATTATGGAACTTTCTATGCCTCCTTTTCCCCTAATCTCAATCATCATTCGAGTCTTGGTCCCGGCCAAACTGAGACCTGACTATTGATGGATCACCCCCCTAATGGCTGAATGATTTCTCCTAAAAAAGGAATCCCCCTCCCTCCCTCCTCCGACCTTCTTTGTTACTCGACCCCGGACCTATCATACTTCCTCTCTCTTACCTCTTTGGTCGCCCCTCTTTAAGTTCTCCCCCTTTCACCACTCCTCAGGAGACGACAGATAGTGACGGGGCAATCCAAACGGAGCTATGCATGCAGGTACCATTTCATTGATTGAGGATAAGCCTCCTCGGAGAAATTCTTTGCTGGTTTCATCAACCAATAGTTCCATTGGAGGTCCGAGGAATTGGCCTCTTTTTAACTCCATTGATTTGTCCAGCCCGTGATCGAGTTCACCGACGGGCAATTGACAGACATGATATGTATCAAATATCAACTCAACCCCTTTCGGATCGTCGCCCTGCAACCCCCCGCGATCCTGCGCGTTCCGCACGTGCTGGACGCGATAACCTAATTCACTTATCGCTCTGCCTATCAGGTCGGTTTCTCGTTTCTTCAAGTTCATGAGATTATATAGTCACACAAGGTATCTTACTCTCGTTCTCTCCAATATTCCCATTCAAGTAGACATCGTAGTGACTTTAATTACCCTGAAATCACCCAATCAACCTAACCGTCCTTTGTTCAACGCAACCCTGGGGTTCGCTTCCATAATTTGGACCCGCCATCCATATCTCCTAGCCCGCCGGAAGCCCTATACGCCTCCGAAGAATGTCCATGAAAGAAAACATGCAGCCATTGAAAACCCTCCGCGACCGCCATGCTCCTCCTCAATCAACACGCCCTTTGTTATGCTACCGACCTCATCATTGGCCCAGTTGCGCTTGGGCACCTACCAACGAGCCTCTTACTTCTTAGAGGTTTCCACAAGCCATGGATAAAGGACATACGAGGCTCTCATGGCCTCAGCTCGTGATGGATATGTCTTTCAAAGGAGTTTCATTGTTAGAGAAGATTATATACTATCACCAGCCTATCAAACGTGATCAATAGCGAAGCGAGCCTTGATCCTGGTCCCGGCCAATAGGGGTTGCTAACGGGATGAACGATCGAGCCCCCTCTTCCTCCGCGTTGACGAACGGTATGACATGACAGGTTGATCCAGACTCGTGCTCAACTCGAGGTCATGCCAAGCAAATGGCTCACGGCGTGGTGATACAGTCCGGAGGGTTTGGGAGCAATAAGCCAGAATGATGGAAGCAGGATGTACATATAAATGAGAGGATAATTAGAGTTTCTGGGGAAAGCTGGGCCTCGGGTTTTCCATGGGAGTGGAGTTGGTGCCGTTGAAGCAAGTCCATCTTTAGGGGTTGGAGGATATCTTTCTGATCGGAGCCTTCGTCTCGTTGGTATATGTATTCTATTTCGTCGGGCCTAGTTGTTTGCTGCTATGGTACGGAGTAATATTCAAGTTCAAATCAGCTCCTGAGCGCAGTGACACTAGCGGCTTACGGGATCATTAATTCGAGTGATGCGCTGGTCTCAGCACGGGCCAGGGTGGATGGAGATGGGAGGACCCGGTGGAAAGACAAGTCCTGCAGCAGCTTGCTACATTCGGAGTGCGTGGGAGTGGTCAATGGTCCATGGCAGTGCGTGTGGTGCTGCTTCGTTCCGAAGCCCGTTTGGAGGAGCATTGCAAGTAGTACTCTGTACAGGGCTACAGGCAGCCCCTCACGAGGAGGGGTAAGAATACTTTTTTCTTCTGATCCTGTACCCCGTACTGAGTACTCAAGCCGTCGAATTCGAGTCGAGTCAGCTTTGATTCCTTGGTCATTATATTTCACTAGCTCCTCTGCGTACGCATCATTCGATTAGGTGTATTTATTCTACTTGTTCGATCCTATTTACTACTATGCGAATTATGCATCACATCACATCGAGATCACGGGCGCTATGGGAGTATTCTTGACCCTTGACAGGCTAGACGCAAGTGTAGACTCGCCGCCTTGTCCATTGCAGGTTCACTATCGTCATCGTACAGGACAGACAAGGTGCAATTGGTGGTGCCGGTCGTGCGGAGGAGGGATGGGATGACTGGGGTCGGTAATTGCTTCTGTAGGATTCCGTCAAGTACCTCAGGCTCTCCAGGTTCCAGGCATCTTCTCTTTTGTCAGCAAGTGATTGTCGATGTGACTGGCGGGAATAAGGCGTAAAATGCGGCTGAGGCGGTTCTTGTCAACGCAGTCATTTCCCGAGTAGATTGACGAAGTCCTTGGTTAGTATTGAAATGTGGCTTTATGTGTGGTCTATACTGTTTATCCAGCAAGCAGGTCTTTTGTATAGGTAAATTGTAGCTACCTACACTCGTGAGCTATAATTTCTAGTCCATAAGTAGTAAGGAGTACTAGTTGATCAGTATTAGTATATGTAACTATCGTCGGTTGTCTAGGGCCGAACCAGGGACAATGACTATGTTCGTATCCATCGGCACAGTCGGGAAACCACCCAGCAAGAAAAAAAAAATCAGCCCACGAAGCCCACAGCCTCGCATGGCCCTGATGATATACCTTCCGTCCTAGGGATAGGGAGGGTATTATCTCATTGTGCACAAGCAGAAAAGTACAAGGGGCAAAAGGGATGACAGTAGCACTCCCGTCTGGAGTATGACATCGAGGTTTAAGCCAGGCCGGAACTAAGATTGGAGGTGCACGAGCTGGATGGATACTCGGACGAATCAGACTCGAGCTGAGGGTCGGACACCAGAACGAGGAAAGACACCACGGAGCCAGAGACAGGAAAAGACGCTTAGGCACGCGCCCCGTGCCCACATTGCCCAGGTGTGCCCACATTATTACTTCCCCCCGGTGTATCCCATCTCCAATCTCCGGTGACCGGCCCCGGTCGAGGGCGAATGGGGACCGTTAGGTTGCCGGGAATTGCCGTAGAGGGCGACGTGGAAGGAAAGGAGGAGGGGGAGGCTGTTTTGATGTACTACTCTGTACTTCAGGACTTGGGAGTACTTGAAGATGTACTACTCTATTGTAGGTGGGATCGGAAAGAAATGATGTAGTCTACGTAGGTCAAACAGAATAGTCGAAATAGCTCACTATAGAATACTGTGCGGAATGGTTTTCAGACAAGATCCACCCAGCCCGCCTGTTCTGTCCTTGTGCGACTTGATCGCAACAAAAGCATAGTTACTAGTACACTGCGACTGTACTGGATGTATTTAGATCCTCCTAGTGGCATCTGCCATTTCCAAGTTGTTGTGAAATATGAGTATTTCTACTTTGTAGTCTGATCACTACTCTTCTTGTTGAATTAGGGCCTATAGTTCTTGGCCTATTCACAACAGTAATGAATAATTCAAAGGTTCTAGTTAATCTATACTCTTGCAGTACATTAGGTACCGAAGTAGGCTATCCTCGAGTATTATACATCGGATGACTACCACCTTCTTCTTCTTTCCTCTTCCCCCTCCTCGTCCTCCTCTTCTCATCCCATCTGCCTCGTTAACTCGTGGTAGTTTTATTTTCCCTCGAGGCCCTGTTTCTGTAAGTATCTTGACAATATTCCTATTTTCTTCTTCCATATGATTTCTGGTCTCCCCGGGTTCATCCCCTAAACCTCCAAAAAACCCGCCCCGAACCGCCGAGACGAAAAAAGAAGTGCGGCACACCAACGCCCGAACGAGAGAGAAGACCCACGGCTATTTTCCATTCCCCCCAATTTACCAAATTAACTCCATTTCCCAAGCCCTCCCTCTTTACTCTGTGTCCTTGTTGCCGTGGGCATTTCAATTTACATTCCCGTCCCTGTCTGTTTCTCATCAGAAGGACAATCCAATCTTACTTTTTATTTCTTCCTGCCCACCATCAGGTCGCCTCTACCCGGACGGATCAACTTCTTCGCCGCCCCCTGAACGTCCCGGCCCTCCGCGAAGACCCTCGCTCTCCTCACGACTCTTCCTTGAACGGCCATGTCTTCATCCTACTATGAGCCGCAGGGCTGGCAAGCTCCTGCTACGCGCCAGGTCTCATGGGAACAGCCCGTGCCGCCTTCCCGGTCAGGTATGCACACATTACATTCATCGCCAATTCGGCCCGCACCGCAAAGGCGCAAAAAAAAAAAAAAAACTTGCTGACTCTCCGGCTTGACAGGCTCGAGCTCCGTTTCCCAGCGCGATGATAGCCCGGCTTTCTCCTCCCAATTTGACGGTATGCTCGGCCAATTTTCATTGCCTCCTATTCTTCCATCCTGCGATTGTGCGTTGGTTTCCACGGCCGAAAAAAAAGAAAGCGGTCGTGTTGGGATACATCGGGTGGCTGCCGAGGATGAACGTGGCCTGACTTGCGACGAAACAATCCAACTTGGGACGAATTGATGCGATCAATTCACCACTGGTTCGGACGAGGAATTTCGGGCAGTTTCTGGCAATTCTGGGCAGTTCCTGGGAACATTAGCACACCAGGAAACTCATGGCGTGAATTGTGTGTGAAACAAGATGCTGACGGTGTTTTTCTTTCTAGAGGTCGACCGTGCGATCGACAATCTCGTTAAGAGCGGCAAGCTGTGGAATGCTCCTCGCCGGGACTCTATGCCCATGATGATGGGCCGTCCCTATCCTGAGTACGGTAGGTGGCCGACTGCCCCCAACCGTCGAAGGTATTAAAAGCCAAAAAAACCTCCTGTGCTCATTACGTCGCCCGACAGACCCGCGCATGGGTGGTGGCCCCCAGCGACACCATTCAATCAGCGAGTTCGACAATGCCCGGTTACACCCATCAGGCAACGTGCAGGGCTTCTATGCCTCCCAGCGGTACCAGGGCCGTCCCAATGAGGTAGAGCAGATGATGCAGGCAAAGCGTCGGATGGCGGCACAGCGTGAACGGGAGCTCCGCAACTACCACCAGGAGCAGCAGTACAACCGAAGTACGTGGTAGCTTATCAACTCTTTTTTTCCCTTCCTCATGATTCCCCCCGTCATCATCATCTTTCTCCTTTCTCTCTTCACTGCATCTATTATCATGTATTGGTCGGTCCTGTATAATATGACTTTTTTGGTGGTTCTTCTCTTCCTTTTCTATGCATCGGGTTTTCCACTGTTTGAAAAGTGTGGCCACCCTTTTTTAATACGTTCGTTTCTTTCTCCATAGGCCTCCTCGCCGAAATGTCCGCAACCAAATCCGATCGTTCCAACAGTCCGGCGGCTATGAGTGAAGACAGCCGCCGTGACCTTATTGCTCGTCAGCACCGCGCCTTGTACGGCAACGAGAGTCCCGCTTTCTTTCCCCCAGGACCCCTGTCTGATGACCACAACAGGGCCGACAGCCAAGCCACCGGCACTCCTTCCTCGGCCGCTCGAGGCTCCTCTCCCCGTGGAGTTGATCCATTCGGTCTGACTCAGGCTGGTGGTGCTCCTGTGGAGGGGCAGTCTCCATCTCGCGCCAACAGCACCTCCTCACCGAGCTCCGCCATCAACGCCGGCTTCCCCGAACAGCCCGGTACATCCGCATCCTCGCCCGGAGCCGCCGACTCGCCTTCCTCTCGCCAGGGTGCCTCCAAGCAGTCCATTGGTTCCGTCGGACCCATCGGCTCGCGTCCGGTCCCTGGCCAGGCTTCCGCCGCCCCGGTCTCTAACCCAGCCCTGAACAAGCAGCGCTCGACGACACCTCTGCCGTCCCCACTGGGCTTCGGCTTCACCCCCAGTGAGGCTGCCGCTGCCGCCGCAGGAGAGCGTTCTACGTCTGCGTCCTCCAACCCAGCTGTGACCGCGACCACTAACGCCCAGGGTCCCAAGGACTCATCGGCCGGTGTCGGTCTCGGCTGGAGCAACAACGGCGGTGTCTGGGGCTCGAAGAGTGGACTGGGTGTGCAGGCCTCTGTGTGGGGCTAAGCGTCCTTCCACTCTTCCTCTCCCCTTATCATGACAACCTATCTGATCCTGCTTCTTGCTTCTACTTTGAACATTCACCTTTTCTCTGGGCTTGGCGTGTTTCTTGTGGCATGCATTTGCGAACTTGGCGGTTGTTTTCTGCTCTTTTTCTTCTCCGTCTTTCTGGCTCTTGATGTTCCTCCTGCGGCGTTGTGCGAGAAAAACGGGCTTGTCCATTTTGCGTCGGGGTGCAATACGGGGGCTTGGTTTTGTCTGTTTTCTGGTGCTCCTTGGTACATATTTTTTTGGCTTGGAGCGAGTGAATGGTTCTGCGTTGAGGTTTGGGTTTGGGTTTTTGGTTCGGTGGGCGCAACAATCCTAACTGGACTTGGACCGGCTCTTGGGGGTCTGTTGGCTTTTTTTCCTGGCTTTCTGGTCCCTTTTTCACTCTCTCTGCCTCTGTTGACTCTTTGCTTTCTTCGGATTTGTTTGAACTTTGTGTGATTTTCGGTTTGGGTCTTTAAACCGAGCTGGCTTGGGCGGAAGTGGATCTGGTGCTGGGCTGTTACTTATCGCGTGTCTGTCTGGGTGACGAGGGGATGTTTTCTCTTCTTTGATTCTTTCCATCTCTTTTTCTGGAGTCTGTTCGGATCTATGTTGGCTCTTCGGTGTCTTGTGGTGGGATCGGATCTTGATGCAAAAAAACCATATCAACAGCAACAAAAATGGGGCCGGCGAATTCGTTCCTTCCATATCCCCCTTGGGTTTTTTTCGTGTCATTATCGTTTTGTTCGTGTCTTTTGTTTATTGTCTTCTTCTTGGTGATTAACTTTCCCCATCTGTTGGTGCCCGTGTTGAAATGGTCGGATAATGGATGGCGCTTCTCCTGAATCTCGAATCTCGTCTCATTTCTCGGTGTTCTTTCTTGTTTTCAGTTTTTCTCTAATGTGAATGGATCGGGTATGGATTTTTTCTTTCTATTGATCTTTTTAATTGTTAGTCTTCTCCATTGTAGTCTTTTGTCTTATTTTTGAAGGGTTTGGGGGGGGGGGGGGGGTAAGGATGGTTGATTTTAACGCTCAGGCTTATGAACACGATGCCATGTATCCTTGGCTCTCATATCTCGGCCCATGTATCCATTTGACTGAATCCGAGTAGAATGCCCATCCATCTCGTACCTTGACTTCGTACCCGGCCTCCGTTCGTAATATGAGAAAAGACTCGTCCAGTCGTTCGTTGAACGGGGAGAGATCAGTGCGGCTGGCGCTACGTTGCAAATATACACATTCCAGTCAACCCCACCGGTCGAGACTTGGGTAGGTAAATAGACGAGAAGAGCCTTCACGAGTTTTTTAAGCTCGTAAGTTCCCTGGGTAAGAAGTACCCCCGGTTATTAAAGAACTGAAGACAGATACAGAGGCAAGGTTACGTAGCGGCAAAGAATCAGGTATAGATCAATTCATTCCATCTCATGACTGTTCGTATATTTCAGATCAATCGTCGAGGATATTAATCAATTACACAATTAAGCATTAAACACGCACAAGCCATTATAGCCATCAAATCAACTTCCGGAACCCATCAGCGAAGGTACTCGTACAAGGCCCAATGTAAGCTTTTGCGCTTCCAAGAAGGCCCTAAAACAAGCTCCTTGTGAAGGTCTAAACCCGGGATTGACACTCGCCCATCTCGAAGGTATGTACTCCCATTTGCGACTCGGTGCAGGCAGACATCAAAGCAAGTTATGAACAATGAATCTTCGATCCACCAACTACTGACTAAGGAGCTTAGACAGAGCTGGTGTTCTGCGCAGGCGGGCGCTCGGGGTCGTGGTCCTGAGGGTCTGCACCAGCAGGCGTGGCATGCTCGATGCGCTGCTTAGCAGTGAACAACCCAGCAACACCATTTTCCTGGTTAGTACCCAGCCAGGGCTTCCGGGCCTCGGCCAGAGCCTTACGACCCAGGTAGTAGATCAACTGGCCGATGATGATCAGAACAAAGGCAATGGGGTACATCCAGTGGATGTGGTAGTGGAAGACCTTGATGCCGATGCAGACACCCCAGAAGTTCATGGTGAGCAGAGAGATGTTGAAGAACGCCGCAGATGACAGGCGGAACATCAGCGGGGCCAGACAGTAGAACAGAGACAGGCACAGCGTGAAACCGGTCAGGTAACCGCCCACCTTACCGTCCCAGACGGACGTGTGGTAGTTGCTGCGCTCGAAGATGGCGCTCTGTACACCGTCGATGATGCATCCATAGAGCGACAGCTGGCCTAGAACTTCGTACACGGGCTTCTTGCTGACAAAGTACTCCTCCGCGGTGTTGGTCAGGCCGTAGAACGAAGCACCCAGCAGCGCGAACAGGTCACCCTTCAGCTGGTGGCTGCTGGAGATATCGCCACCGTTGGTGCCGGTAATGTGATCCGAGGCGATGAGAACACCCATGCCACCAATGCAAATGACGATACCCAGGATCTGGGTGATATGGTAGCGGACCTTGAGGAACAAGAAGGAGATGACGACGACGACGACGATAGCCCAGAAGTTGATCAGCTGGGCACTGAGCATGGTGGTGTACTGATAGGCTAGCACGACAAAGTAGTTGCCCTGGACATCGCAGAAAGCGAGGATGATATATTTCCAGCCGTCAGTGTAGATTACACGGAGCCAGCCCTTGAATCCGTAACGGTATATCGTGTAAGGCGTAAAAATGCAGGTCAGCACAATGTAGTTCAGCAGCGTCTGGAACGTGGGGATGGCCCAGCCTTCCTCGCCCAGAAGCGTGGTGAAGGTGCTAGTAGAGGTGTTGGCGATGGCGAGCAGTTGTCTGATCAAGAGCCAGTTAGTTCAAGTTTCTCGGTTTGATCGCACGCGCTTCTGTTGCTGCATTGTAGTACTCACCCAAGAACCAAGACAATGTAAAACTCCTTGGTCTTGAAATACGCCAAGAAACCCTTCTTCTCCTCGTCAACCTTATCCGCCAGCAAGACGGGAGTCTCTTCCGCCGTGGCGGAGTTCACTATCGCGACCGAGGCATCCTTCGGCTGCGACGAGGACGACACACGGTCGATCGAGTCGGCCGTCTGAACGGTGGCCGGATCCTTGGAGTCGGACATGGTCGAAGAAGGTAGAATCCGAAGAAGACCAACCAAAAAGCGGGGGTTCTCGCAGGGCTCGAGAGCTCAAGACGCCGAATCACCGAATGCGGTAAGAAAATTCTAAAGGGGAGCTTTATAGCCAAGGACGAGCGCAAAACTCCCAGAAGTCGCTCGTTTCAGGCAAACACCGGTTCAAAGGTGGTGGGAATAATAGAAGGAGGAAAAGAAAAAGCGAAGAGAAGGCGCAAAACTCGTAAAAAAAAAAAAGCCGAGCATGGCGCCAGTCTGGAACCTTTCCCGATTGGGGAATCATCGATATGAACCTGCCACGCCGGGCTGGGAAGTGGCGGTAACCAATGAAAATACAGAATAGAGTGGGGCTAACCACAGACCCAGGCTCACAGACTCTCAGTCAAGTCAAACTTACAGTATAACTTGGTCCGTGCTGATGAGCGGGAAGGTCCGACTTGGTAAGTTGGTTTGGGGTGGGAGGGGCGTAACTCAATAGCAAGTCAGAAGTGGGATGACCTCGGCAGAAACTTGGTTCCAGCTTCAATGTTGAAATGACGAATGTTCTCCTGACTCGTGGTTTGGAACCCCACTACGAGATGGTCATGTCGTGGTAGGACGGCGGAAGTCACAGAAGAGGAATGGAAGCCCTGCCGAAGGTTAATTACATTATTGCCCGCACCCCCGGCTTCTCCGATACAGTAGTTTGTACTCTAGATTATCTCGATTCTTTGTACATCTGTAGCTCTTGAAGAATGATTCTGCATTGAATGGTGAATCAACACTGATCCCTTGGTGGAGATACATATTCAGCATCTAGCGATCTATCGTATTTTCTACTCGAGCAGAGCGATATTAAAGTAGCCAAGCATGTAGGGATGTTGCCATACTGCATAACCGACATAGGTAGAACATACAAACTTTGTATGCGGTCCCTCGCGGTCCGCCCGGTCGATCATAATCGAAAAGAAAGTTCTTCGAAGGTGTCAATTCATATCTGTCTTCTGTATATACCTCAGGTGCTAAGAATAGGCATAGTTTAACATAGCTTATATGTGACATTCCTTCCTCGCATTGAAGCCGCCCTTCTATCGTCATGCGCAAACACCAACGTGGTGGCCCTTGCAGAGATTCTGGAATCCCTACTGATATTTCCTTCGATACTAATATATACAATTATATACAATGATATGAAGCTTTTACTCTGATAGTCTATGCGATATCCTAATTCCACCAAACCGTGGCACTGCTATACTTGTTTCTCCTCTTCTCCCGCCGGTCGTGTGTTGTTGCTGCCACTTTCGTGGGGCATCATCCTACTCCCTATCAGGCTCTTCAAGAGAATAACATCAACTAACTCACTTGCAATCGAGAGAGAAGAACAAGTTAAATTGTACCAACAAAAATCCTCTTTCAACACTATTTAGCCTTACAATCTCCAAGGCTCGGAGAACCTGCCGATAATAAACATCCACCCGAACTGCCCTGGCCGAGGCCCCCCCCCGTTTTCTAAAGGTGGGCCCTCCTCCCCTTCCAGATCATCCCATTCTCTCCCTCTGCCTTAGCCTTTTCACTTCGATCGTCATCCCCTCCGCAGACTCTTTCATCATCTCCACCCTTCCCCTTCACAACCACCTCACCTTCCACCCCCCCTCCCCCTCCCCCCATCAACCACCACCACCTATCAACCCCCTCAGTTTATCCTCTGTCTACACTACCACCCCTGCCCCCGGCGCACGCTCATTCTGGAGACGCCCGGAGTGACGTGCAGTCCCCTTTTCCCTGCCCGATCATGGCGCTGGAGCTACAGCCGCCCGACGGTCGCAAACGGGTCAAAGTCTACGAGCTGAGGGAAAATGACTGGTTCGATCGGGGTACCGGTTTCTGTACCGGCCACATCTCTGGGGTAAGTCTGAAATTGTCCTCCATCCCATCACCTCCGCGACAGGCGCATTCATCGCCTGTCGCGCCCGCCGTTCGCTCGCGCGACTCGTTTTCACCCGGGCGCGCAATGAGTCGAATCAGCCGCAAATCCGCGAATCCCGCAACCCGACACTCCCGACTCGTCGGCAACTGGGCTAACCATATCTCGGTGCTTTTCTTTGGCCTAAACAGGAGATACCGCGAATATATGTCGAATCCGAAGATGAACCGAATCGCGTCCTGCTCGAGACCAAGATCACCAAGGACGATGGCTATCAAAAACAGCAAGGTTTCTGTCCCACCGTACCCGCCGGGTGGTTTCACCAACGAGAAAAGGCACTTGGACTAACTGTATCACGCGATCAGAGACGTTGATCGTCTGGACCGAACAAAACGGCACGGATATGGCGCTGAGTTTTCAAGAGGCCGAGGGTTGCGCCGTGATCTGGTGAGGAAGAGAGACACGTTGGAACTTTTGCCGTGCGGAGAGCTGAAGGCTGACTGTGAGGCGATTTTCACCCAACCATCTAGGGAGTTCGTCAATTCCGTACAGCAACATTTACTCAGTTTAGCTGCCGCCGACGATGCTCTTTCCGATGACCTCGAAAGCTACCAATCCATCGTTCTCCCCGCCCCGGAATTGGGTAACCTTCCCGATATCGAGCAGATTGTCCGAGCTGCCAGCATGACACAAGCCGGTCGCGACGCGCTATCGAAATTCATCATCCGCGACGAGTACATTGGCAAACTGGTGCCCTTGGTAACAATGGCCGAAGACCTGGAGAGTTTGGTGGATTTGCATCGCCTTTGCAACATCATGAAGTCGCTGATTCTGCTGAACGACAACACCATCATCGAGACTGTGGTTGCCGATCAGATTATCTTGGGTGTAGTCGGAGCTCTGGAATGTAAAGCACACCTATTCTTCCACGGATCTTAAAAGGATCTGATTGAGGACCCATGGCTAAAACGGACCCTTTTCTTTCACAGATGACCCCGAATTTCCCACACACAAGGCGAACCACCGGCAATACCTCGCAGACCAATCCCGCTACAAAGAAGTGGTGCCCATCAAGGACCCACTGATTCGTAGGAAGATTCGGAGTACCTGGCGATTACAGTACCTCAAAGATGTGGTTCTGGCTCGCATTCTCGACGATCCGACCTTCTCCGTTCTCAACTCCCTAATCTTCTTCAACCAGATGGAAATCGTTAACCACATTCAATCAAATGCCCCCTTCCTTCGAGAACTATTTTCCGTCTTCGATCCGAGATACACCGATACTAAGCGCAAGGACGATGCCGTCCAATTCCTGCATCAATGCGCCGCGATTGCAAAGAACCTGCAGGCCCCGTCCAGAGCCCAGCTATTTGCCAACTTCATTAGCCACGGTCTGTTTGCAGTCATTGCCTTTGCCGTCAAACACCCGAACCCGGCGATGCGCACGACGGGAATCGACATCCTGGTGGCATTGCTGGACCATGACCCAGTGATGATGCGCGGATACATGCTCAAGGCTGTCAACGAGAAGAAGACGCCCCTCACCGACACTCTGATTGATCTGCTCCACGCAGAGACCGATCTGGGTGTCAAAAACCAACTTGCCGACGCAATCAAGATTTTGCTCGATCCTCAGATTCCTCTGCAGGAACCGCTTGCTCGGGCTGGCCCCGATTATTTCAAAGTCCGCTCATCCAATATTCTTTCCGACGCCTTTGTCCAGCAACATTTCGACGAATCTTCTAAGAGGCTGTTCCAGCCGCTCAAGCAGATTGCTAATCGCGCCTCCCGTAAGTTTTCGTCGTCTGTCCAGGCGCGAAGAACCGGTGGACTAACTTCTTGCCAGTTAATGACTTGACGTTCCAAGAGGTCACGCTCTACTCTCATCTTGTTGATATCCTCACCTTTTTCGTCCGTCAGCACCTTTTCCGCACACGCAATGCGATTCATAGCGAATCGCTCGCTCCTCGAGTGGCACAGCTTCTCACAGCTCCTCAAAAACACCTGAAGCTGGGTGAGCACTATCTACGGCTGTCCAATCCCCCGAGCCTTAACATTCGCTGACCCATTATGCTTTGTTTAGTTGCCCTCAAGTTCTTCCGTACATTGATCAGCCTCCAAGACACCTTCTACCAAGCCCTCATGACGCATAACAATACCTTCGGTCTCATTTTGGATATCGTTTATGAGACCATGCCCCGCGATAACCTACTCAATTCTGCCTGTCTTGAACTTTTCGAGTTTATCAAGCGGGAAAATATCAAGCCATTCATTTTGCATGTTGTGGAGAAGTATCGTGAGAAACTCGAACATATCACCTACGTCGACACCTTCCAGAATTTGATTCTGCGCTTCGACCAGATGCAGGGTTACGGTGCGGAGGCCGACTCGACGTTGTTCAGCCAGGATGATGGTACGCCGCGACGGATGCCATTGAATGGCCAGCGTTGGCAGGGCGTGAAGGAATTGGACGCAGCTGAAGAGGAATACTTCAACACGTCCGATGATGAGGATGAGGTAAGCCTTCTCGCAATATTCTATCCTGAGAGATTTGCTGACTTTGATCATAGTGGACCCAGGAGAATCGTGCAGCTCTGGCTGTTGGCGTGGCTAATGGATCGGCGTCTCCAGTGGTCAAGCCACTGGTTGATTATCCTGACGATGACGATGACGATGCCATGGACACCAAACCCGAAGAGCTCGCAGACCAACCGGCAGAAGCTCAACCATTGACCGTGGGAGATATTCAGGTTGAGCCTTCTCCAGAACCAACAACATCTGAGGCTGGATCACCGACGGCCCAGACACCACCTGTTCCGGAGCGACTCGCTGAGAAGCGCCGACGTGAGGAAGAAGATGAAGACGAGTTGGTCAAGCTTGCTGCAGGGCCCAAGCGCAGAAGCTCGACGAGCAGTAATTCTGGTGCTGGCTTCCTCAACCGAAAGAAGACTCTCTCCATTGGATCAATAGGCTCTGTTGAAAAGGGTGGAACTCAAGGCGTGCTGGGCACTGTCACCAGTGCACCGCCCAAACGCATTGCCATCAACATTGGTCCAGTGAAGTCTTCTATCCCAGACACTGCCACCTGCGGGGAAACTATCTCCAGCGAAAGCAACGAGAAGGAGAACCGAGACGACAGACAAGGCGATGAGAGTGGCTGATCACCACGCCACTTTCCCGTTTTGCCTGTGCAGTCAGGCGATGCGATGCGATGCTATACAATGATATGATCCCCAGGGTTCAACAGTCCCCCGTTTGATCTGTCTTGTTCACTCCACCCTTTTCACTTGCATTTGTTTTTATGAGCTAGATACCAGATACAGCGCGGGATATTCAAATCCCAGTGTCCTTTCTTGAGCCTTCTACTCCTTCTTGCCGTGCTGTGCTGCTTTTTGGCGATTCTTTCTATTCCCTCCCAACGTTCGCCACAACCCCTCCTTTCTCCCCTCGACCTTCCTCTCTCACTCCCTCTCTTCACGCCTTCATATTCATATCTTCAGCCGTGCTGCGTGATGGCCTCTCATACCTATGGTGTTGTATTTCTTATTTTCGGACGGTGTGATCATGGGATGATTGAGTGATGTACATTGTGTTTCGCTCTGCCGGCGTCTTCTGGGCAAATGGATGCATTGGATCCGGCTGAGGCCGTGGTACCAATTTGTTTTTCTTGTTATTTGGTTTTATTTCTTCTTGTCTTCCGTTTTTTTTCTACTGAGCCTTTTTTTGTGCTGTTTGCGGGGTTAGATTTGGGCCTAGGTGGTTGGATGGGATGGGATGGATTAGGATGGAGGTTACGTCCACTTTATTCCCTGGATGGGGGCTGGATTCGGGGACTAATGCAATCCATGTGCATTCTTCATGGTGACTGTTGTTTTGTCGTAGGAGGTGGATGTACTTGGGTTCGTCTGTGGTAGATGGAGTAGATAATGGCATTGGCTAGTAGGTGGTGGCTTGTAGGCTTATCTGAAAGCTTGCCCTGCCCTGCAGCTTACGGCAAACTTATTTGCCTGGTGGAATGCTTAGAGCTTGGCTTAGGTACGGCACAACTGTGGAGGTTGAACGCTCCACTATGTTGAAGTAAAGAGGCGGTCCAGCAGGACAGTGTTTGCCGATTACAACTTTCGCTACAGTGTTTGGCCAATAAGGGAATCAAGGAGGCCTCGAAGATATCTATATTATCCTCTTCTACCCTCTCGCTGCTATTTCATCTTCGAGTTATGCAAAACATGGAATACCAATTGGAAGCCAACAATGAATCATGTGATCCCGGTTCCGATACTTGTCCAATATCGCCTAGCCGATCCTCTGAATGGTTCAGTTCGAATTCACATGCACCGTATACTCAACTGCAGGAGCCCGTGGACAATTAGATCTACACGAATCCTCCGGCACAGCCTCTTAAGAATGGAAGCTCAAATCACATCAAATACGTTTTGCACGTATACCGCGCTTCCGGAAGATGCAACGACAACGGTTTTCTTCATATCCGGAAATCCGGGGCTAATTGGCTATTACCACCCATTCTTGTCTTTGTTGGGGAAGTATCTCGCGAAAACAGGCGATCAATCTAGTACCGAGTCTTCTATCCATATCTATGGATGTAGTCTCGGTGGATTCGAGATTGATTGTGAGAACACGTCCCATCCATCCAAGACAAGTGGGAATGGACCTCACGATAGGAGGCCCAAGTTATATGATCTGGAAGATCAGATTGACTTTGTTCATGACAAACTCAATGCGCTCATGAGCGCAAATGCTTCTTCTGCAAAAGATGCATCTGCATCTTTAGCTAGGCGGAAGGTCATTCTCATGGGTCATTCCGTGGGCGCATATATCGCGATGGAAGTCCTACGACGACACCGCGAAGCAAATCCTGAATCTGAATCTGAATCCGAATCTCAGAATGGATATACAGTGGACTTTGACATTATCGGCGGCGTTATGCTTTTCCCAACTGTGAAAGATATTGCGCATTCGCCATCGGGCCAGAAATTGACGGTTCGTTTGCATCCATGGATGGATTGCCCTTGCCAGAGATTGACATTGACATGGACTAACTGCCATTTTAGACTGTGCTATCATTCATCCCTCATCTAGCTCTAGTAGTGAGCTTCTTTGCTCGCATACTCACTACACTCCTCCCAACATCAGCCCTAAAATATTTAGTCAAACTGGTAATGCACAATCCACCGCCTCACGCCCTCAACACGACAACCTCGTTCTTGAAAAGTCCCGGCGGCGTACGACAAGCACTGTAAGAACCTTCATCTTCCCTATCATACTGTAACATCCAATCTCATTGATGACAAAACAGACACATGGCCGCCGACGAAATGCGCACAATCACATCCGACAAATGGACAGATGATGTCTGGGGCGTTGCGCATGCGCGTGAACCGCTTACCAAGCTGTTCTTCTACTTTGGTCGGAATGATCATTGGGTTGCGGAGAAGACGAGGGATGAGATTGTTGCCGTGAGAGGGTTTAAGCGTGGAGATGGGGAGTTGGGACCGAGGATGTTTGTTTGTGAAGAGGGGTTGCCGCACGCTTTTTGCTTGAGTAAGTTCTTTTTATTTTGGGTTTGAGAGTTGGCTTCAATGTGGTGGCTAATTATGCGATAGAACATAGTGATATTATGGCTCGGAAGGTTGCGGGTATGATTCGGGATATTGGGACGGTCTGAGGCATTTGGTCTGTCTTGGATTGATTGATATTGGGAGGAATGTGCATGCTTTAAGCAGCGCTATTGCTGGAATGCGAATTGGGAAGAATAAAAGTAGAACTAGAAATGAAATCAGAGCTGGAAGACGGAGTTCCAGGTCTTGCAATGGGTATCTCAGGCGACCTTGCATCTCCTCATGCATCCTCCCTTCCACCAGACAGAAGGCAAGAAACAGCGATGGACGTGCGATAGAAAACCAAAGACCAAGTCATGCGCCTGTCGTGCGAAATTATGTGCCGAATGGCCCACAAGGCCGGAATTGAAACTGAAATCATCAATCAACGTCAAATGCCAACTGCCTTCTACTGCCCCTGTCCATTGCCCTGGTACGCAAATCCTGCTCGGCGGAAAAGGTCGCCGAGGACATCTGATTGCGGCTGAGGTGGAGGAGGTGGTTGCTGATGGTGTTGAGGCATCATCGGATACCCCTGCGGTTGTTGATAGTGCTGGGGCGGGTATTGGGGCGGGTACTGCTGTGGCAGAGGTTGTTGATATTGTTGTTGCGGAGGTTGCTGGTACTGCTGCTGCGGCGGTGGAGGTTGCTGATATCGCTCCTGCTGAACTTGCTCCTGCTGCTGCTGCTGCTGGTGCTCCACTGGACCCACATGATGCGCACGCACACTCCATCCATCATCTTGGGCACGTTGCTGCCCAAATAGATCCTTCAACGATATTTGACGGCCCATAGGCACGCTCGCCTGGACTTCTTGCAAGGGAGCTACATGAGTCTCCGCTGCAGCTGCGGCCGCATGTAGTCCATTCTGGCGAATAGCTTCCTGATGCTCGCGCGCCATCTTCAAGCTCTGTCCAGCGTGCGCAGCGCACTCGCGAATCTTCTCCGCGTTGATGGTTCGAGCTTGGGCTGTTGAGTTTGGCGGTGGCTCCGAGTAGATCCAAATACCGTAGATGCGTAACCCAGGAGCGCCCGTGCCGTTTGACTGGCTAGCTTGTGGGTTCGAGGGGTCTGCGACGCCGTTCGTGTCGGTCTCGTCTGCCTTGAGAATCACGTATTCCTCCGTCAACTCCACGTTGTCACCGTCCGTCAACTGCAGGTCGAAGTTGTTGAGCCCACGTCGATTCAGCACGAATGTAGTGTATCGCTCCTCGCCGAGGCTGCCCTGGGTCAACTGGCAGACAAATAGTGTGCCTTCCACGCCGTTCTTTTCCCATTGTCGCGTCGTGGGGCTGAAGATGTAGACGACGGCATATTGAGCGAGGGAGAGGATCGAGGTAATGTCGGGGTTATGGCGACGCAAGACGGAGAGGCTTATCTCCTCATTGGTTCGCGAGGGTGGTGCTGGTGGCTGGTGTTGTTGCTGCATGTCGGAGAAGTAGGCGGCGTCGGATTCATAGTCGGTGACCTGATTGTGATTTGGGTAGGTATTATTGCCGGGATGGTTGTGGTTGTGGTTGTGGTTGTTGTTTCGCCGGGGTTTGCGAGAATTCATGGTGGGTGAGAGGGAGGCGAGAGAGTGCGAGAATGGGAGTTCTGGATAGTTGTGGGTTGGTGTGTTTTTCCTTTGAAAGGCTGCAGATTTGGATGTGGGCAGTACTGAAAAGTGGTGAAGGAGGAAAGACTGGGGCCGATTGCGGGCATATCGTCATCGGTCTAGTCCCGTCGAGCTCCCCTCCGCCTCCCCTCCTGTTCTCTTCTACCTCGGACACCATTCTCGACAACTGTCGCTACCTCGATCGCTTTTTGTACTTTCATCCCTCGGATATATCCTGGCTTGATCTTACATTCTTCCAGATCTTCTCATCCAATTTGTGCAAGAACCTACGTGATGGCGCTGTATGCGCTCCGGACTCTGCCGCGCTAAGCTCCGCCGAGAGATGACCCCTCGAACACGAACTCCTCCACCAGTACACCTCTTTCTTCCGATTCTCCCCTTTGTCTACTCGGCTTAAGCATTTCAGTATCTGAAACGGGCTCTCGGAATAGCGCTTTACATCGTCCCGGATTTGAGAACCGCAGGCGACTAACGCACTTGTCCTTCTCTCTATAACTCGAGCATATATAACCTGTCGCATTCACCTTTCCAGGGCGTACAAATTATGCGACTTAGTCAGGCTACTGACTGACACGCAAAACAACTATCTCATCATCAGCAATGTCGGCCCAAGAGCAGCAGACGGCGCCCCCTCCCGGGGCCTACCCGCGGGGACATGCGTCCGAAGACGTCGAGGACATTGACAACCCAGGGCTTGATTTACAGTCCTTGTCGCGTGCGGTCAAAGCAAGAAAGGCGGATTATACTCGCCGACAAACAATTCGAGTGAAGATCGGTACTTGGAATGTAGCCGCTATCAATGGTACCGAGAAGGATATTGGAAAGTGGTTCGTGCAGGGACAAGGGGTCTGCGAGGAGCTTTCCGGCTTGAAGGGCTCACAGTTCCGCCGGAATGTCACTACGGACGGATCATCTTCCCCAAGTGACGAGGATGATCAGAAGAATGATGGCAGCGCTGCAGCACCCTTCCAGTGTAGCCCGGAAGAAGTTGATCTCTACGTTTTGGGTTTACAGGAGATCGTCGATGTTTCCTCTCCAGCTGAAGCTCTTCGACCCTATACGGATCCTGGACCGGCAAACAGATGGAAAGAGGCCGTTCATCAAGCTCTTCCTCCGGGATACCAGCTCGTTTCTGAGGTCCAGCTTGTGGGCCTTTTCCTTACCATCTATGCCTCCCCTGCAATCCGCGATAGCATCTCTTCAATTAGCAGCACAAATGTGGGCACAGGGCTGATGGGATACATGGGCAACAAGGGCGCCGTTGCGACTCGCATAGTCATAGGAGAGACCACACGCCTGGCCTTTGTGAATTGCCACCTAGCAGCTGGATCAGATAAAGGGAGTCTGGAACGGCGCAATTGGGACGCAATGCAAATCACCCAGCGTGCCAAATTCGAGCCAGCGGATTCGGAGGACCGATCTCCGGAAGACCAAGGGGACAGTATTGGTGATGAGGACTTTACTTTCTGGTTCGGCGACCTCAACTATCGGCTCGAGGATATTCCCGGAGATGATGTGCGACAAGTTCTTGCCCGGCACACGGCCAACTCGTACGATATTGCGTTACAGGGGAAACAAGCCAAGCCTCGCAGTCGTCGAAACTCCCATGTCTCTGATTCATCCGAAAATCAACCGCCATCGCCCTCGCAGCCCGATGGAGAAGAATTGCCAGAACCAGTAACCGAAGAGGAGATCGACCCCCACAATGATCCCGCATCTCTACAGACCACCATCTCCTCTCTCATATCCCACGACCAACTACGAATCCAACAGAAGAAAGGCACTGCCTTCCACAGAGGGTGGCGAGAAGGCCAGATCTCCTTTTTGCCGACGTACAAGTACGATGTCGGAAGCGTGGCGTTGTTTGATACCAGCGAGAAACAACGTGGTCCTAGCTGGTGCGATCGAATTCTCTATCGCACGCGACGGGACAAGCTCAAGCATGAACAATTGGATCGGGAAGCTGAGGAGGCCCGAAAACGAGACAAGGAGATGCAGGCTCGTGGATTGGACAAAGCAGTTGCTGATGACAATGTGCTATTTGATTACGACCCCGAGGTTGATGGTCAAGATGGCTCTGTGGAAGGGGAGGGATACGACTCGGACGCGGACGGAGAAGATCAACCCCCGGTTGCATCTGAAGATGGACCGCCAGAGTCAGTCCACCAGCATCATTATGTATCTCACCAGGGTATCCTTTCCTCGGATCATAAGCCACTGGACGCTATCTTCACCCTTACCTTTGATGCGGTTAATCCCAGCCTCAAAGCAAAGGTACACCAAGAGGTAGTGCGCGAGTTGGACAAGGCCGAGAATGAGGCCCGGCCTGGCCTTACGGTCGTTGTAGATACTCATGTCGATGAGGATCGGTCAGAGCGAGACCCTAATACTATCAACTTTGGGGAGGTCAGGTACGATGTCCCGATTCATAGGAGTCTGACTGTTGCCAACACCAGCGGTGCTCCTGCGACCTTTTCGTTTGCCGAACGGTCTAGCCTGGGCGATGATACACCAAACATGCCCCCTTGGCTTGATGTCCACGTTCAACACATTTCCGACCACGAGCCAGCTTCAGGAGAGTCATCAAAATCTGAAACCACTCATACATTGCATCCGGGTGAAGTGGCCAATATCGACATCACGGCCCATGTTCGCAGCATTGAGCATGTCCGTCTACTCAACTTGAAAAAGGCCAAGCTCGAGGAGATTTTGGTCCTCCATGTGGATAGTGGCCGTGATCATTTTATCTCTGCCTGTGGAAAGTGGCTACCAACTTGCTTTGGGTGCAGCGTCGATGAATTAACTCGTATGCCCGAGGAAGGCGCTCGCTATCTCAACGGTGAAGGTGTATCAAAGCGAGAGAAGGATGCCAATGAAGTGCGTCTGTCAGCTCCTCGCGAACTCTTCCGGCTGACCGAATCTATCTCTGAGCTGACGGAACGCGCCGTGGCGGAATGGAGTATGACCAAAGGCGAGTCTGAAAAGGAACAAGCGCCATGGACTAAAGAGCCAGGTGGCTTTGCGTGGCCATTCCAGCCGGATACATGGACTCTCACGGATCCACACGAGCGCGCAACCATGTTAGCGTCTGTTCGGGAATCTCTCGACACCAACGGTTCTCTGTCGAGCATCTTTGCACCCGAAACTCCATCTCTGCATAGACTCGAGATCCTGTCCGAAACCCTCCTTACCTTCCTCAACTCACTCAGCGACTGCATCGTCACTGCAACTATCTGGCAGCAAATGGAGCAACATTTGATCACCCGCGAAAAATCAAAAGGGCCGCCTCTATCATGGGAGGAAACCCAAGCATGGGTCCTCGAGAGTCTCGCCTACTCGCCAGCACACAGCGTCTCCTTCACCTTTGTCACCTTTATGCTCGCCCGTATCGCAAATGAAATAGCCCCCGTTCCCTCCACTGCACAATCGAACTCTACTGCATCAAAAACCAAGAACCAAAGCGGCTCTTCTCAAAATTCCACGGAGTCCACAAACAACCAAGACCAAAGCCAACCTTCAGACTCTATATTCCCAACACCGCCCACCCCAGCCTCAGCTGCAGCGTTTATCTCGGGAGGAAGCTTCCGCCGCAAGGCCCGTTCGTCAGAGTCTGACATCTCATCTAGTAGTACTACCAATGCAGTAGCACGTCGACAGGCCGTCGAGGCAGCGCTGGCCAATATCTTCTCGCGCGCCTTGATCTCGGCTGCTGTTCCTACACCAGCGAAGGATAAGGAGCGACGTGCATCTGATGAGCGGAAGAAGAGTATTATTGAGCCGTTTTTGAAGATGATTGGTGTTGATGAGCGGGGTCCTTCTGGGGGTCGATGATCTTCACCTGATGTTCTTGATTTGGTTTATTGTGTATTGTTTGTATACTTGATGGCAACCTGATGAATGGATGGACTAGAGAGCTTGAGGTCTACGGGTTGTCGACTGGGCGGTTTTTTTTGGGGTAATTCACTGCAAGGCCAGGACCGGCTTATAGAATTGATGTTTTTGCAATGTGTTTCATGAGAATATGCGTTGAATGTCCAGATATTATGTACAATCCCGGTATGCCGTATCCAGTACCTATCCTATCCATGTCGGGCCTATACCGTTCCGTCCTGGCTAGGGCCATAGGCCGATAATAATGATGCAACACCGACAATAGATTCCAAAGAGCCCAAAAATTACCCGCAAAACAGGACGATGGAAAAAGAAAAAGAGAAAGACCCGAAAAGAATGATCATCTCAACATATGAGACTTCTATACCTGACCACCAGGGTTTACCGCGCAGCACCCCAAACAGATTCAAACGACTGTTGCTGTTGTTGTTGCTGCTGCGCATTTCTCATCGAAGAAGTGGCCGATGATTTAGGTGGTAGACCTTGCGATGCATACTTTGATCCAGTCACCGCTCTAGACTTTCCTTTGCTACTTTTCGATCGCGGTTGGGGACTTGGTCGTTTCAGACCAAGTATCCGCTGCGCAGCGAGTAAACAACGATTGACGATACGACCGGGGAGGTTGATGATAGACAAGGCGATCTGAGTAGGGACGACGATACAAGCGCAAGCCCAATCAATGAGGGTGAAAGCGTAGCTCTGGCGACAATTTAGATTAGCGCGCTGCGCGGCTGCAGCAAGGGCGATTGCATCGCGAGTTTGCGCCTCCAGTTGTTGGAAGCGGGTATCCGTTTGCAGGGCTGTAAGAGCGGTACGCTTCTCGTATCGGCGCACAGCGCGATTAAGAGCCTCGATGTCTGGGCTGAGGGCTCGGCGGGATTCTACCACGGCCTGCGTGACGAGGTCCGGACTATCCTTTGGATCCTGGGAAGATGATGAGGCGAGACGGGATGCGGCAGCTTCGGCGACGTGTGCTTCTAGTTCTTCTAGGCGCTTGCTGAGATCGCGGACCTTCTCGGCGTTGACTTCTTCGTCGTGGCTTGATGCTACGACGCGTTGGAGGTGGAGAGTTCGTGCTTGCCCAAGCTTGAGGAGGTGGGCGAATGGGCGTATCTCGGATGCAAGGAGGAATATGGTGAGGTTATAGTTTGAGACAAGACCTTCCGATGGTCGGGAAAGACTCGATCGGATGGCGTGTAGAAGCCAGGTGCCAATGATTGGGAAGATGAAGCAGGATCCGAGTGCTATTAGCTCGTGGATCTGGAGTTCTTTGATAGCTTTTGCTTCCGCTGCTGCCCGTAGGTGCTTCTCGCGTTGTTGGTTGTCGTGACGAGAGTCTATGGCTTCTTCATTCTCGTCAACCTCGGCGAGTTCTTCTGCGACTGGATTGAAGCTATCGGTTTCTCGTTGAACCGCCTGTGCTGAGCGATACCAGTCCCTACATACTTCGCATTAGCTTCTAGTCTCGAACTGTGTGGATGGGGATTGAATATTTGGACGTACCATGGTAATCGAACGGACCAATTGAGAAAGATAGCGGCCAGCACTAACAAGGTCACATCCGTCACAAAGGAGCTTCCATCTCGAAAGAAGATTCCCGCGATAGCAGGTAAAAGCGCCAACACTAGCGGTGCAGAATGCCAATGCGATTCCTCCGAGGCAATGGGGTCATCTTGATCCCTAGTGACTCGCGGTAGAAACAAGTCGTCAGTCGAAGATCGAATAGAATTGCGTGCCTCAGATATCGAGTCTGACAAGGTTGAATTGCGGCGCTGCGCCCAATCCGTCGAGGAGCCTTCTATAAAAGTGGCGGCGCGCGCGGAGAGGCCCCGGCGGCGGAGTGAGCTGGCGGCTGGGGTATTGCGGGGCGGAGGTGCGGAGGGTGGAGGTGACGATGAAGGCGAATCGGCCATCATCAGGGTAGGAGAGATGGTAGCATTCAAAGATTAAACACAGGGGGGGAATGAATCAGGGAGACTGTACAGTGCACCACGGCAGGGGGGAGTAGTAGTTCGTCGCGCCAGTTGGGCAACTCGGAGAGTGACGTCGCCCGCCCTAAAGTACTGAAAATACGGTAAGTTATTGGCAATCCGATTTGGATGAGTCAGCAGAGCTGATTGAATATACAACATGAGCCTATCTTGAGATTGAACATGATCTTGTGTCTGAAAATTATGATTCTGGAATCTAATTGTACTGTGATATTGCTACAGTCCTCTTCTGAAGCTTCAATCGAAGCCTTGTTGCTCTAGGATAACACTCCAGAACAATGCATTCGTACCTCGGCCGAATAGAATACCCGTAAAACACAGTATCCTCGGGCCATCAGGCTCCAAGGCCATCCAAATCAACTCAATCCACATCAACTTTCCTCTTCTCTTCATTGACCTCGGACCCCCTGTCAACAAGTCTAGACTTTCTAGCCATGTCTAGTCAACCAATTGTGGAACCCAGGCAAACAAGCCATGATCTTTCCCACCTGACAACTAAGTGGTCGATCCATGGAGATCTGGGCGAATCCGTGGCTCTGACTGGCCGGATGGGCGGGCCCCCACGGCTCTATACAACCCCCAAAAGGGTAACGCTTCGTCTGATTCCCCCCCCAAAGCAGCCAAATAAACTCTTTCCTGCAAGGACATTTCTTTGATCCCAAGCTGCCTGCTAATTGAGCCAGCCAGTCATGCCTACTTCAATGGCCAGGTTCCTCCGCTGTCGCGGATTCGCATTGCGAAGACTACCGCTGGTCCTAGCACTGTTGCCAACTTACTATCTATCCGAACTGTGCCATCGCATATACTCCCCTTTTGTGCGAAGATGTCTTGAGCCAGGCTACTATCCAGCTCTATTCAACCCCCAAACAGGACTCTCCCTGTCTCTCACAGTTCGTGTTTGGCACAGGCTGCTACTCTGAGTAACCTTGGCCCCCTGGGTAGCCTGTACCCTGATACACTTCTTAAGTGCCAGCAGATGGGGTTCCTCTAAGCAACTATTTAGTTCTCAACTTTCTCCCAAAACCTCTACTTTATATTACAGGGACCATTGCTTCGTTGCTTCCAAAAATTTGTGCGCTCTTCCTTCTGTTTTCCACCTGAAACCCGAATATCAAATTTCAAATCCACCCAAGTCTGCTGCGATCCGTCATGGATGATATCAACAAGCACTACCCAATGGCTACGGTCGTTCCGGTGCTATCATTCTTCTCCATTGCTGTCTGCATCACGCCGCTTATTCTGCATGCAAAGAACCGCAATCTACCCGCCACGAGTCTCATCTGCTGGACGATTCTGCTGAATCTGTTCAACATCATCAATGCCTTTATATGGCCCACAGACAATGTCGACTTGTGGTGGGATGGCGCTGGCCTTTGCGATGTCGAGGTCAAGCTCATGGTCGGTAGCTATGTCGCTTTTCCTGGTGCCCTGGTTGGCATCTTTCGCGGCCTGGCAATCGTCCTTGATACTGCGAGTGCCACACTAGTCCCGAGCAAGACCCAACGCTGGCGTAAACGGGCTGTGGAACTGCTCTTCTGCGTGGTGGTTCCTATCATTGCGATGATTACGCATATTGTGTGGCAGAAGAGTCGGTACCTACTCTTTTCCATTTCAGGCTGTGTGAACAATTTCGATGAGAGCTGGGTGAGCCTCGTGCTGGCATACATGTGGCCGCCCATTATCTGCTTGATTGCCGCCTACTATTGCTGTAAGTGGTCTTATTCCTTGTGGTATATAACTTGAAACTAACAATTCTATTATGCTCTAGGCCTGGTACTCCTTCGCATGCGCAAATACCGCAGTGACTTCAGTCTCATTCTACGTTCCGCTAACAGCCGCA
Source organism: Penicillium ochrochloron (assembly GCA_022985105.1). Taxonomy (NCBI): domain Eukaryota; kingdom Fungi; phylum Ascomycota; class Eurotiomycetes; order Eurotiales; family Aspergillaceae; genus Penicillium; species Penicillium ochrochloron. The sequence continues at coordinate 270,257 of JAAVMA010000015.1, forward strand.
TGAGCAAGTCCGGCTTCCTGCGACTCTTCTTCCTTGCTTCTACCATGCTTCTGGCTATCTTGCCCTGTGAAGGCTATGTAGTCTACTATGACTTGATCCTCTCTTTCCCTTGGCACCCATACTCGTGGAGTCGTATTCACGGACCAGAGTGGTACCAAATTGCCAAATATCCTACCCAGGGAGTAGTCTTCTTTGACCGCTGGACTCCAATTGCTGCCGGGTTCATGCTTTTCATCTTCTTCGGCTTTGGTCGTGATGCCACGCGTATCTACCGGATGTTCTTCTGGCGCATTGGCTTGGGATACTGCTTCCCCGTCTTTGCTCGTCCCACCGACTCTCAGGCTTCTGCCTCTCACACAGATGGCTCTCATTCAACCACTCTGATTGGATCTACCATCAGTCGAGCCAAGCTACTGTTAAGCTGGCGCAAGAGTTCAGCTTCACGGTATGATGTTTCACAATCCTCGTCTCGTTGATGCATTTCACTAACATTCTGATAGCAGTGGACACGACAACACTCTATCCTCCCACCCCGATATCTACAGCCAACTCGAGAAGGGCTCCCGCTCGCGTTCCCGCTCCCAGACTAATCGTGGCCGTGACGTTCCCAAGCGCCAATGGTACCGCCTCCCATGGTTGCGCTCCAAGAACGGAGGCCGCCGCGACGAGGACACCCTACTGGATGAACTGTCTGGTCCATCGCAAACAGTCTGCACTAGTGCCTGGGCTGGCACCAACCAGAGCCGCGCTAGCAGCGAGATTGATGTTCCTGCTTCGTCTGGCAGCAAGGAAGGCATTAAAGTCAAGCAGATCATCACCCAACAGAGTCAGCTGGAGATTTAATCAGCCCATTGAATGGGTCTTTGCGAGTCGCTTTCTGAATTTGGACATTTTAGTGCCTAGCGCCATTCCATTTTGTACTTTTAGTTTTTTTAATATTTTCAATTTAAACCGTTGTTCTGGGCTTGATCCATCCCCTGGTAATGCACAAATAGTGATCACAATCACATCTCTGGGAAATATTCGCAGCATGGTAGCATCTACGATGTACTACATTTTGCTCCATTACCAGGCCACCGCCACCTACTGTGTCCAAGACAGTTCACATAGGAACGGAGTGTATTCAGGGTATACTAGTACAGTAAAATCACAGAGCGAGATAGACAAGAGATCCGACCATATCAGGGAACGGTCTGTACTGGCACGCATACACATCATCCAGTCAGATTGAATCCTAGACATCCAGTTACTTAGATCCACACATGCTCTCACAAGAACGCCAGAAATTATAGCCGCATGGATGTACGGCGATATTAGGAGAGCTAGGGGCCCGATGGGTAGCCCATCTAGTGCTCCTCGGTGTTGTTCGTGGGGCGGCTGAGGACCTCGAGGGAGCCTGTAGAGAGATGCGAGTTAGCTATTGGGATTCTTCTTGCACATGACCATTTGCACTTGGAACTGGAGCTGCCAAGGCAAAAAGTCGTGGGACGTACGCTGGACAATGTTCAGATTGGAGTGTCTCTTGCCATCGGCATCCTCGTAGCTGCGCATGCTGGCATCGCCCTCAAGGTAAACAAGGGTACTATCAACCACACCAAAGTCATTAGCAATCCATACAACAAGATATCACACCTCTAAGCTCCCCCAGCACCGAAGAAGCTTCCAACCAAAAGAGTCCAATACATACCCCTTGGGCAGACCCAGAATGAAATCCCGCTGAGAACCCTCAGGCAAGAAGCTAGCGACACGGAACCAGCTAGTTTGGCGGTTCTCCTTAGAGCCATAAGAGGTACCGATGGCGTACTTGATGACATCCTGGCCGGAGGAAGTAGCCTGCAACTCAGGCTCGGCGGCCAGACGGCCGGTGATGATCATGCGGGCAACGGAGCGCGAGGCGGAGGAGCTGAAGCCGCGCGAGGCCTGGGCGGCGGTGCGGGCAAGGCCCAGGGAGGGGCGGAGAGGAGTGAATGCGGACATTGTGATTATTTCAGATGGATTGTCGGATGATGGACGGTGAACGAGTGATGAGATGTCTATTGACGTATGGGATTCGCGGAGTTGGTCTCGGTGGTCGACGCGGAACACGCGCGCGGAGAGTCATGTGATCGCGGCTGCATGAGGAGTTATTGGGCGAGTACAGCAGTCTACTGCTTGGCCTTCTTGTATAGCATATCTTTTAGTTGAATTTTGTACTTGAATATATGACAGCAATTCTCTAATGCTAATTATGTGCGCGGGAAAATGGCTTAATAAGTTCGTAATCTCTTCCTTGCAAGACATGCATTTCCCCCAGTCCGTCTCTTTCAGTCCTTCTAGTATGCTTGGGTATTCTTTAGTTTGGTCGAAATCAAAAGTCAGCCCTAAATTTAGTATTACTGTTCTATTTTGTAGCTGTTTTATTTGAATGGTCTTTTGAATTGAGAACTTCTCTAATCAAAATCTTTGTGCTGCACCTCTTAAACTTCATGAAGAGGAAAGCTATAGCACTCATTCCACCAACCGCAACGACCCTCTCCATGCCATGCTGGCTTTTTCCACTTCCCGGTGACCAATTCTTTGATTATGGTGCGTTTATCCTTCTTCTCATGCAAACCATCTTCTCCCGGCCAAATACGCTGGAAGATTTCATCCAACTCTGGGCCTAGGTATGCCCTACGCTTCTGGAGAGTGTGTTCCGGTATCCAATGATTCACCTCCTCCGCTATTATTTCTCCCCGATGTCTCTCACGGGTATCCCGGCGAATGATCCACGAGGAAGAAAAAAGCTCTACTAAGTCGGTCAGACGAGATCCTGTATCACCATTTCCTTTGACAGAGATCTTAGTCGCTTCTAGAGGCTGTGCACCTTGACCCTTAGCGCAGGAAATGACGCGAAAAATGGCGGAAGCGAGATCTATGTCCACAACAGAGTTGATCATAATATCTCGAATGTGGCCCTTGCGGAGCTTATAGAAACCTCCCGAGTATAGCTCCGTGTGTTCATTGTCGAATTCGTCGAATGATGGATCGGTAGGTGACTTGATCGCTGGGAATAATTGCTCTTGAGGAGGGACATCTAGGCAGTCCTCCTCTCGGCAAAGTGCGGTGGGTGATACATCTAACCACAAATCAAGATACTTCAGACTTTTTAGAGTGCCCAACGCTCTGTACAAGGCTACTTCTTGGCTGTCACCCTTTGAGCGCTGGATGGGAATTGAAAGCTCCTCCAACAGCGGACAGTATCTTCCAAGTTGAAGAATATTTTCCTCATTTGCGTTTTGCCAAAACCCGGGGAAGCGTGCTAGATGTAGCTTGCGCAGTCGTGGGCCATGGCGCATAGCAATCCTTTCGATAGAGACACGTGAATGCCATCCCGTTAGGTCAAGCACTGACAATGGTGGAAGTTTGGTCAGCAAAAGCGTCACCGATTCGTAGAACAAGGCCGTGTGCCTGCTGGGAGAATGAGGACTGATATCCAGTTCCAATGACCTGAGACATTTAAAGCCCTGGTCTGATATTGCGTACTCTGTCAAAGTCTCAATTGCTGCTTGATGTACTGCGGGGCGAAGTTCAAGACGTTCCAATTTGGCGAAATCGACATACTGCCGCCATTCAGTCAAAGTGGTACTTTTCATGAGCATAGAACGGCCTGCGTCATGTAGAGATAGGCTTTTCAGCGAAGCGAGTCGCACTTCGGGCGAATTAGCACCTTCAAGGGCAAATCTCTCGAGCTCCGAAGGGGCCAGGGGGTTTCTGTGACGAGTCCTTCGAAGCTTGACTTCTTTCAAACTTGGGGCGAGTCCCAATACTCGAAGCATGCCCTCCTCTTGGAGCCGCCCAAGACCCCCGTCATACGAATCATATGATCCACAGTATAAATCGACACTGTAGAGAAATGGGGATGTGATCAGAGTAAAATCCTGAGATGTTATATCCAGGACCCCCAGGTCCGGATACATCCAGAAAGAGTGCATGTGAAGCCTACATCCAGGCCGAAGTACCTCTAGTAAGCTGAGAGGAAATTTATCCGATCGACGGTATATGACATCCGTCAGTGCAGGTAATCGCTTAATCAAATCGGCTATATGTTTCCATGCCCGTTCGGAGATGTTCTTGCAAGACAGAAAGGACAAGCCAAAGGTATTTGCCTTCAAATTGGAATACTGGGTCGAATAGGTATTGACAAGCCCAACACGCCGAAGCGCAAAGAACGTCGGTGGTTCCCACTCTGCACGGGAAACATGCGAGTCTTGCTTCATGGTGAGGATAAGTCGCCGGACCTGTCTGAAGCTATCTGCGTCCTCCAGTTTTTTCTGGAGAGACTCGACAACTTTGGCAACATCTTTTCCAGAATCAATGGAGAATTTGATATCGTGAAAGAATACCGACTTGATGGCCGGTTGACACCACGCGTGCAGGGACTTGTTCACGCGTGCAAGGTTCAGAAGCGTTGGAGGGTGCTCATAAGCTAGCCATTCTGCAACCAGCTCAAAAACTTCGGGTGGGAGAGCTTGGAGAGACATGGTGGTGCCTAATGTGAGTGATTATTATGGTTGGGTTGACAGTTAACACCTAGGTATCTGAGGGGTAAGTTCGGCCTTGCTAGCGTCGCCTAAGAGCCTCAACTTCGGGACCCCAACGGCCAAGCGTAGAGGGAACAAACTGAACATACCAATATAAATTGGTCCACGACAAGGGATATGAATTCCGCAATCTGTATCATATCATCTGACAGCCATATCAAAAGCCTCGTTATTCGCTTATGATAACCCGTTGTCAGCTGGCGTTTTTCAGCCGTTCACCGACTAGCACGGATGCTTAGGCGATAACTTCCCCTCTGCACTACCTCAGCCTCTTTTTTTTTCTAGGAGACTTCCGTCATACTAAATTACAACCTCGCGGATCCCAGGCAAGTAACCGGCAAAATGACTATCGAAATGCCTGAGCTGGAGCAGTTGACGATCGATGAATCTGCTGGCGAGTTCAACAAACAACCTTCGGCGGGTCACGATGGTGATACCTCGCGTGTCAGGTGCATTCTCACACTCCCAGATGAGCTCTTAAGCAAGATTTTAGACTATTCTGTTCTTTTTCAACCGATGGACAGCTGGAGCAAGAGCCCACTACGATCCGGCTATGACCCGGCGATAATCATGACTGTTGCTCTTACGTGCCGGCGTTTCAGTCAAATTCTCGTGCCTTTCTACTACCGTGTAATATTCTCAGACTATGTCATGAAGCTTATTCCACCGAATCCACGACTAGAACTGTTACTCCGTACGTTGCATGCTAATCCTTCGCTTGGCTTGCACTGCCGCGTGTTGAACTCGTTTATACCCGACACAAGAAATCACGAGGAGCCAGACGGAGGATGCGAGCTAGCAGAGCAGCTTCCAGCCCTCGTGCCCAATATCAAAAGAGTACACCTTCGTGGCTGCTTTGGCAAAGCCAGGAACAAACAGGCCTGGACGTTCTTGACGGCGTGTGTGCGACATATGCATCAGCTTGATGATGTAGCCTTACAGCGCCAAGCCCGTGAAGGTCTTGAAGTGGCCGATTTTCTTGCAGCGTTCCAAGATTCCTCGCTGAAAACTTTACGAGTTGGTGGTGGCTTTGCCAAATCAAGTTCTCCGCCTGAAGACATGAAGGTAGGTCGCATTGATAGACTCCCCAAATGAGTAACGTACCTCTAACAAGCCCAAACTAATAGATCCAGGAAACTTCAAGCCTTAAAATAATGGAACTTGAAAACTTTTCAGATAGTGCTGAGGCATTGAGAATACTACTCAGCTGGCCAGAAGCCCTTTCCTCATTTAGACTATCCGGGAGCTTCAGCGATGGCCTTTACATAGATCTCTCGATGGTGAAAGACATGCTCTTCCAGCATAGAAACAGCCTTGTGAGCCTCGATATTGGGCATCTTCCCCGCGAGGGCAGAGCCAAGCTTTGTGATTTCTCCGAATTCTCCGTTCTGGAAAAGCTGTCTCTATCACGATGGCACTTTGGAGAATCAAGAGAAAAATTACTAGATTCTCAGCAAATATTCGAGAATTGCCTTTCGCCACCGCGGCTTAGAAAATTTACGTGGACTTTCTCGATGATGGACTCAGCATGGCCGCAATGGTATGACTTTGAACACGAAGAGGAATCGTGGGTTCGAAATCTTGCGCAAACCGCAATTTCAAGGAAATCTCTACTCCGAAAGATTCGCATATTCTATTACCCGTTGACTCTTGGCAATCCAGAGTTGGATTATGATTACCCCTGGGATCGAATGGATGCTTTGAATGAGGAGTTTCAGCCTCATGGTATAGCGATCACCTATACGAAGCCACCAACGACAAGGGAAAATTGGGCTTCGAATCGTGCTAATGCCGATGCTATACGTCATCTTAATAGACTCAGTCTTATAGGCTACAATACTTGACTAGTCTATATGGTTAGGTTATAGGGATTGAGTGACGGGTTCAAATCGAACGTGGAGGTGTGTCCTAGAGACTTCAACTCGGAGACTCGGGTTTAGGACATTTGCTCATGCTTGGTGACCGTTAAAGTCAATAGAGTCTCTCATAAGATCAAGCTTTTCGAATCAAACTTCAGGCTGTTACTCCAAAAAGTCTATTTCTTATGGCGTGTACTCGGTTATCATTACCCTTTCTCGTAGTTATACTCGAGCAAGCCGAATGGCTTCCTCAAGATCGTATACAAAAGCTTGCCCCCTAATCCCACATACAGTTTCAACATCAGCCGTTATCTCAGCCCACCATCAGCCAAATCAGCAATTCGTGGCGAGCCTCTCCATCCACTGCCCCAGAATACGGGGTATAGGGATCTGATCGCAATAGGCGTCTACCTGAGCTACTCTGTCCAGTCTAGCGCGCGTAAAAAGTACAAATTTAGCAGAGCCAATAAGCTAACATGCAAAGTAGCGCAAATCTTCCTCACCCAAAACCATGGTTCACAGCATCGATCGGGGCGGCAAGCGCAACAATTGGCAATCTCCTTAAACCATCGTCGCCAAAGCTTACCAGTAAGCGGTCGTCAAGAACGCCAGTTAGGGCAACCAGCGTGCCGCTCGCGAGAGTTCCGGAGAATAAAGTTGGAGAAAAGCCGCCCCTCGGCACCCCAAGACTCCCATAGGGTGATGTTAGTGGTCCTGGCCCTTCTGGCGAGGCGAGGAAGGTTGATGTTTGGCTGGGATCTAATCGATAAATACGAGGGCCGGACACAAATAGCATGAATGCTTTCCATGGGAGAATGAATCACTGAGTGGAGTTGCCGTGGCGGTTGTCCCCGTCGCGATGTTTGGGTCCGACGAACCGTGCGGTCTCGCCGGCAAATAGGGAACAGGCATTGCCAGGAGTGACTATGGAGCTCGTAAACAAACATTCCAGGTCCTGATTTTGATTCCTCGAGAGACTGGAGACATTGTCTGCTTCGAATTGATAACAACTGTGGCCCAGATGCTTTTAATCTAACGTAGTAGCATGAAAAGCAATAGGCAGAGACGTTAGCTTGATGGGTCTGTGGCTGGCCAAAGTACAGCCACCAGCCGCCGTGACCAGGCCAACTAAGTGACGGTGAGAGAGCTGTCACTTGGCCACGTTGATCTGTGTTCCAGGTATGCCTGGATCAGTAAGTTGGTCGTGCATTGGCAGCGAGCCAATTTGATCCTTGATATACAAGGCACTCTTATCACCAACTCCTTCTATTTCGGTATTGGATGATCGGAGATAGTATAGAGTATTCTTTGTCTTTTCAAACCCTTTGCCTTCATGTTTGAATTCCCTTGTTATACAAGACTGGAGGCTCAATACAGCATGTTGACCCTGTCAAGCACAACCGAGACTGCTTTCACGTCCCTGAGCGGGAAGAAAGAGAAAAAAAAAACTTAATTCTCCGCTTTGGAAAACGATAGCGGAGTCTTCGGGGAGAGGAGCCGCGCGGTAACGAATGGGAAACCCGATTCAACCTGGTGGACCTTTCGCATTTGCGGCGCTGCCGATATTGTTGCCCCTGGCAAAGTGACGATGGACGGACCCTCTTCTAAGGCCAGTTCTAGCAGGGATAAATTGATGCATACACTTGAACAATTCATCCTAACCAAGAATTAACGGAGGTATATTCTTGGTAGCAACGGGAAGGTCCAAACTCTGTGTCCTCAAGGCCAAGACATCTAAACTAAACACCCAACACTCTTAGCCACACCACTGGGACTTCGGAGGTGGAAATGACAGGTTCAACATCCCTGAAGGTTAACGGGGGTTAACATGAAACGTGAAACCTCCGACCCAACAGTGTGGCCGGGCCCGTGCTTCCCGCCTTAGTTGCAGTTGCTCGTCCTCTTGCTGTGGTGCGAATGGACGGGGAGAATGCGATGTGGGCTTGTGCCCGCAACGGCGGAGATTAGACTGACCCTCTTGATGAAGTTGATGTCGGGTATGCTATCATAGAATTTTTCTACTGACCTTTCCTGTTCTCGAATAGTCATGTCTTGGACTCTTCTTTTTGTTAGGAGAAATGTGTTGATCACTTGCAGAGATAGCTCGATTCCTTTCGGCGAATTTTCCGCACTGTCCACTATTCTAACGAGCCTTGTCTGGAGCCAGGTGCGCGATCTAGGCCCAGTTATTAATTTATTGTATGGCGGAGGTAGCTCAGTTACTTTCAAAGACAGGAAATCAAGACCCTTGGGTAAATCTACACGCGATGCGTTCGCGATAGCTCGGTAAAGCTGTACTCAGTAGTTGTAACTTAACGAAGCTCCGACATGCTTTCGCTATGAAACATCCGAGGCATGGCCAATTTTGAGGGGCAAGAACCGACTTTCTGACTGATGACACAACGGTTCGCGCACTGAATGGAAAGTTCGCAGGACGCGCGAATTGGCGCCCGTTCCTTGCAGTTACATCACCGATGCTAGTGCTGACTCGGGAATACCTCCGCCACGCCAGGGGCAGCACGGTGCACACTAGATCGGACGATTGACCTGTTTTTCGACCGTGCTCTACGTCAATTCCCTGCATAGTGCATACGATGATCAATACTGATCATCTTCGTGTTCTAGATCATTGGAAGAAAGACCATTGAAAGTCGAGTTGATTATCTTGCAGATTACTATCTCCTGGCCTCAGAACATCTCCTTCCGAAGTCCCCCAATTATGCTACTTACTGTACACGTGTTAGTTTGCGTTCAACAAGAGGCGCCAGGAGGCGCCGGGGAAACAATTCGCTTAGGCTTGTCTCAAGTCAATGCGGAGCACACAGTAGTACAGTTCATAAATCTGAAATGGTAGCTAGAAGTAGATAGCCAGTCAACGGAGGACGAATCCTCTATCTCGCGCGCAGATGCATGTGAAGCTTGTGAAATCCACGAGTCAAAAGAATGCCATTGTTTTGGCTTCGCACCTCTAGCCCTCCCGTGGTGAACCATAATCACTAATCAGAAACATGACCACCCAGTTCCCCTGGTTCAGCGCGGGGCGCGTATATCGCCACGATCTAGATCCATACGAGCCGACGAACATGGGCTGATCCGAATACCATCACAGATTTACTCTCCGCCTACAACACCTATGTACATATTGAGTAACCAATTCTTCCAAGTACCTTTTGCTAGTCCAGACTTATGAACCCCAAGATGACCTATGACCTTGCCAAGATTAATAATGATCGAGGATACATAGCGGGTTGTCGGAGGGGCGGTTGTCCATACATTGTTTGCATCGTGGGCGCGGTCCACCGTATTTCCGTTGCCGTAGGTCCGTCCGTGCACGGCGTGCGGCATACATCGTGCATCGAGGCTACTTCCGGCACGTAGTAGCGGTGTTCACTAATCTGATCCTGCTTTGTACTAAGTCCCGAATGAGGTCTCTGTCCTGGCCCTGGTCTAAGCTATCGACGGTGTATGAGGGGGAAGAGGGGCGGTCCCCTTTCGGGGAAGGGGTGATCGAAATCCGCGCGATCTAACAAATACACACGTACCATTCCTCCATTTCTCTCCCCTTCTAGTTTTCTTCTACGGATCCTGGAGGAGCTAGTCATAAATCAGTGAATTGTCAGGTCTGGCTCTGACCTTGTTCCCCCCCCCCCTCACGATCCCTTCATGATTCCAGGCATCAACCACTGATAGCCTATCGGTGTCTGTTTGGGTAAGTAAAAGCTACTCCCTGATTCTTTTCGGGAAAGTGATCGAATTGGAAGAAACTTTTGGACCGAAACGATAAGAAGCTGAAAACGAAAACCCAAACTTGAAAAACCAGGCTTCTTAGTGTCTTCCGCGGAAGTCTGTTCAGGGTTGTGCAAATCGTAAATCGTCCGTTCTGAAGCAGTCAGGAGTGAGTTAGTTACTCCAGTTAGTTTCGCAGTCGTACCTGGTACCTGATACTTGTTCCCCTCTTGTCCTACTTAGTATGTATTTGTGAGATGCTTCTCGGCAGCGTGTACCGGGTACTTTGGCTTGATGTTCTCCCTTCCGTAGTCCGTCGTCCGTACTCGTTTCCTCCCCCACTTCCGAGGGTCGCAATTCTGTGCCTCGCTATGGCTAACCTTTTTTTTGACTTCTTAACTTTTCTCTCCAGGGGTAATTGATCTCGTTTCCACGGCCAATTCCTCTAAAACCCCGTCTTTCTGTGTAATTCATGGCTTCAATGCCTAGCCATACTGCTCTCAATCCATGATGCACCGCTATTGACCATAGCGCAACGGCTCCGCCTGAGTTATACTAAAATTATTTCAATCTCGCGTTCTTGCTGCCCCCCACTTCCTGAAGGCTGGACGGGGCGAACAGAGCTAAGAGACTAGAGGATCCCTAAACCGTGGAGATTGTCCAGAGTCCGGCCACCGACCGCCCCGCCCGAGTATTTTGGAGCTCCGAGAAAAAAATTATTGCACTATTTATTAGATTTTATCCATTTTTATTATTATTGTTGGTTTATTGGGTTTTATTATTGTTATTATTATTATTACTATCTTAATTCCATTATACCCAGACATCATCTCCTCGCCTCGACAAAAAAAAAGACAACACCTCCAACAACCAACAGGCTACTAATTCAAACCGCTTGCTAAAACTCCCCGCCATCGACACCGAATGCTGCCAATTGATCCGACTACTTCACGTCTCCTAGTCACCATCACCGCGTCTCCACTTTGAAATCCCGGGCATTAGGGGGAAAAGAAGCAAAACGCAAAGATAATCCAAGAGTCAAGACAAACGGATAGGACACTACGGACTACAAACAACGAGCACGGAACCGTCCGCCGCCATGGGCCTCTTCAAGCGCAACTCCAAAAACTCGGTGCAGAGCGATAGGGACGAGCAGGAGTCATTTGTCTCGGTCAACAGTGCCCGAACTTCCAACACGTCTCTTCGATCCCCTGGATACAAGGGCAGTGGTCTACCGGCCTCCATCCCCGAGATGCCCATTGCGAAACCGCCCGACCCGGCATTGGACCCCGCCGCCTATCTCCGCAGTATTCACGCCGTGCGCGAGCGCGCTAATATCGTCCTCCACGCGGCCAAGCGCAACCAGTTGAACCACTTCGATGTCGATATGAGCAAATTCAAGGCGACGGCTCAATATGTTGTGTCTATTATCAAGGTAATCAAATTGACAATTGGTTTACGGGAACATCACCGACTTCCGTTCGCGCATGTGACTAATTCTGGTCCTCATAGCGAGACTATGCTCCTGATTATCAGAATATCCCCCCACACGGCCGCTGGCAACACTTCGACGTCGGCGGCAGACCACGAATCAACCAACTCCTTCAATCTTGGCCTAGTAGCATTGACTCGCAAGAACGTACTCGCCGTCTGATTGATCTATTTGTGGTCTCTGTGTTGCTCGATGCCGGCGCCGGCACCAAGTGGTCATATAAGTCCAAGGAGTCTGGCAAGGTGTACTCGCGCAGTGAGGGTCTGGCTGTTGCCAGTCTGGAGATGTTCAAGTCTGGTCTTTTCAGCAGCGACCCTACGGAACCTTGCCAAGTGGATGGAGCGGGACTTAAGAAAGTCACCGTCGAGAAGTTGGCAAAGGGCATGCAACATTCAGAGCAGAATCCGCTGGCCGGTATTGAGGGGCGCGCGGGGCTATTGGTGCGATTGTCGGAAGCACTCAACCACCAGGACTTTTTCGGTGTGGATGCACGACCTGGTAACATGCTAGGTAAGAGGAATCTGGTCGTGTTCGATCTCAATCCAGGCACTAATAATCATGATGAACAGACTATTTGCTTGGTCACCCATCAACACTTGCTTCATCCGTGCCAATCGTCCCTATCACCACGCTCTGGTCTGTTCTAATGGACGGCTTCTCTTCCATCTGGCCACCGTCACGGACACAGATCGACGGCGTGGCCATCGGCGATGCCTGGCAGTCCTCACTCCTCCCACAATCCCCACCTGCTCCTGCATGGGAGAGCATCATTCCATTCCACAAGCTGACGCAATGGCTTTGCTATTCGATCATGGTACCCATGTCAAAATTGATGGCAATTCATTTCGCCGGCAGCGATCTCTTGACTGGTCTGCCCGAGTACCGCAATGGTGGTCTTCTAATTGATATGGGCCTTTTGAGCCTCAAAGAAGCTGATATGGAGCGCGGTCTCCGATCATTCAAGGAAAATGCGCAAATCAAGGGCCAGCCTAACATGGAGGTGGTCCCACTGTTCTCGACAGATGACGATGTCATTGTAGAGTGGCGGGCTGCTACTGTCGGCTTTTTGGATGAGTTGCTGGATGAAGTCAATACTCAGCTGGGACTCACTGGCTCAGAGGAACAACTTACATTGGCACAGATGCTAGAGGCCGGAACATGGAAGGTTTGTTCACTCCCCCACGGGCAAAATTTGTGGAAAATTGTTCTAACTGGTGTTCATAGGGTGGTCGTGAAATCGCCGAAGTCTCCAGGCCAAACACCAAGGAACCGCCCATCATGATCCGTTCCGATGGCACAGTCTTCTAATGCACTATACGTATGAGTTAATGGATGATTGGATACCTGGCAGAGCACCAATGCTACTCTTTGCTTCGCTTCATTTTAGGGATAGGTGCTTTGTTTTAACTTTACGAACTGTTGATGACCTTACCTTTTGTTCTTTTCTTTTGCTTTCGCTTCGTCAGATCAATTTTGGTCATTTTGACTTCATGAACGGCGACGTTGCTTGTGTCTCTAGCTTCTCAGTTCTTGGGAGGTTTTTTGTTCAATTCTTTCTCTTCCGACCGAGGCCTTTGCATGCATAGTGCTACTGGTTCAGCAGCACGCGGTTGCGTTTCTTTTCGGATACCACCTTTTGATCATTTTCTTCTTTCTCACTTCTTGCACTTACTTGAAGCAGCTATTCTTCATTTATTTTGCACACTTTACATAGCTGGCCTTTTCCCTGAGAATATTGTTTAAAGACCATTGACTGCATTCCAAATGCGTCCTCAATACAGACTTCCTAATCTGTCAAACTCCTTTTCTAATGTCGTTATCCCGTTACCCGGGTTATGCGACAAATTCGTTATTGCAAGTGCAATGATACAAGAATCCGAGCTCTCTGAGAAGATGGTCGAGTAATAAGCTTTTCGCAATTTCCGACACACTTCTAAGCTCAAATTTAAGGTTCCCCGACCTCCTTGAAGCTCCCCTGTTCGCTATCACATCAAGTCACATGACCATTCACCGGGGCGAGGTTGATCCGCTCACTCCGCATTTGAAGGCTGGAGCTACTTTACCTTCCTTGCTCTCACCAGTCACCCCCAATTCCTTGGATAAGACCCGGTCATGCGCTATTCTTACTGAGAACACCCCTCCGGTCTACCTTGACCTTCTCCAGCTCTATCGCCTACCTCAGTCGTCTCCCATAAGTATCCGGACCCGCCCCCGCTCTTGCGGGGCAATCATCCGAGCTCAGCGCCGAGCCAGCAGATCGCCAGCATGGACGCCCGCAAGAAGAAGAGAAAGGTGTTGCTTATGGGCAAGAGTGGTTCGGGCAAGTCGTCTATGCGCTCGATCATTTTCAGCAACTACGTCGCCAAAGATGTGCGCCGACTCGGTGCGACGATTGACGTCGAGCACAGTCATGTCAAGTTCATGGGCAACCTAACGCTGAACCTGTGGGATTGCGGAGGGTGAGTAACCGTATCGCATACCAGGGGCAACGTCAGAAAGGATCCCAGCTAACCGGGGATGATATCCTCTCGCTCTCCAGACAAGATGCCTTCATGGAAACATATCTCGCCTCACAGCGCGGCAACATCTTCTCCGACGTTGCCGTCATGATCTACGTCTTCGACATTGAATCGCGCGAAGTTGACCGTGACCTCGACACATACAATGCGATTATCGAAGCCTTGGGCGAATTCAGTCCGAACGCCTACGTCTTCTGCCTCGTTCACAAGATGGACTTGATTCAGGCCGAGCATCGTCAGCGCATTTACGAAGAGCGCTCAGCATTGATCCGTTCCCGCTCTGAACACTTCCGCGTCGATACCTTTGGCAGCAGCATTTGGGATCAATCGCTCTACAAAGCCTGGGCAGGCATCGTACACAAGCTCATTCCTAATCTAACCGTGATCGAGCGATTCCTCAGCGCCTTTGCAAAGAAGATCGATGCCGAGGAGGTTATTCTCTTCGAGCGTTCAACTTTCCTTACTGTTACCTCCGTCTCCTCCGAAGTAGGCGATCTCAACCCAATTTACGATCGTCACGAGCGCCTTTCAAATATCATGAAGGCGTTCAAGCACTGCGCCGCCCGGAATACCCTCACAACACCCGCGTCTGCCGGCTTCGTCGTCATGCACACCAAAACTCCCCAATTCAACATCTTCCTCGGCCGCTTTACCGATAACACCTACATCTTCCTGGTCGTACCGCCTGGTGAAGCAGCATATAATTGCGCCGTGCTGAATACCATGCTCGCCCGCGAGGGCTTCTCAAAAGCAGCCGCCTCCGGCCGGTCAGATGGGTTCCCACTACCGCCACCGGAGACACCCGAGGATGCGGTGCCGAATGGAGTGGCTGCCCACGGCTGAGCCTGGTGATGGTCACTTGGACTTGATGGTTTTCTAGCGTTCTGTTGTGTCATGTACAGCCGGCATATTTTGGGCCCATTTTGTGATACTCTTTTTTTTGTTAGCAGAAAAGTCGGGGGGTTATTTTTACGGGCGCTGATACCTACGATATGGCGTTGCGGTATGACCAAATGCATGATTTGTTACCTTTGTCGTTCTTGTTTTTTTAGATCGTGTCGGCCGTGCTTGTTGCATTGTACAGCATGTTAGTTCTGTCATCTTTCTCTGTGTAGTTCCAGATGGGGATAGAGTATACTGTCGGGCGTTACACAACAAGATATTCGCCAGAGAATGTCACCCATATAGTAGGCAGAACAATTGTCCTTGAAAGACAGTATAGCTAGCGGCAAGCTCCGGCACGTCCAAAGCTGTGGAGATTCCCCTAGGTGTTGGATCCTCCCTTTGAACTTGACAGATACACAACCTCAGGCCCGCCCTTTTTCTTTCCAAGGGATTTTCCCTGGGGTTCTCGTTTGCTACTTAACAAACCAGGCCGTCTTTAAAATGGATGCCATCCCTGTAAACTTCCCTTTTTTTTAGTTCTTGTCTGCTTCAACTGGGTACCTATAATTGCCAACATGGCACATCCTTGCGGATTGTATATTTGACATTCTCTAATTCCACTGCCATATACCATACAAATTAGCCGGCCAATGCAACTTAACCTGGCCTTGGCTTATCCACAACCTGTATCCACAATCCTTGAGCCTCTCGAACCATCTATTGAAACCATGCTATTCCCTTACTCAGGAAGAGGATCTACACAAACTAAGATCTAGAGGCGGAAACTATGGTTCCTGCGGTCCGAGATTGAAATTATAACGACGAGCAATCCCAGGGGCTTCTCGAGAACTAAATTGGTACACGGCATTTCATGAGCCTCAAGGTTCTGAGAACAACTCGAGGATATTATCTTCCTTGCTCGTGTTTGAGCTATGGTTGTTCTGTGTCATGCTCTGAGTGTCTGTTCGTTTCTGACACTGCCTTTAAGCCTCACTCTGCTACTGAGGCCGAATGCGCTCTTCCTCTCGATGCTCCCTACTTCAAACATAACAACGTTCATTCGTTGAAATTCACCGATATAGCCGACCCTGCTTCCTCTGCGCCCGCTATATGGTCTATACAAGGTTGCAGTCTGCCTGATACATCACCTACCGTTCGGAGGATTGATTTGAAGCGCGGGTTGCGTTCGGCGAAGATATCAGGAGATGACCCTATCCGGACCTGGACATCATTCATTCCTTGCACTCAATAATACTACTTGTTTATCGCCTGGTCGTCTCTAATCCAGAACTGACCTTCGTTGGGGCCAGCTGTAGATCCAAACCGAGACTGCCTCCTTTCCTCCAATCTCAGCGGAGTCCCTGTTTATTCAACCCTGGCTGGGCACTATGTCTAAAGCATTACTGAGCCTTCAAGCTGGTGTTTTCTTGCCCTCGAATTTATATCTAGCTTCTGGAGTTCCATGCGCCTTCTGCCTTGAATCCGGGGAAATTGTTTAGTACCACCTGGATTTATATGATGATGATGTCACCCAATATCGCCAAAGGATCGGATCGCTCATATGGGTCTTGGTCAACACGCGGCCTGATATCCCTTTTTCTGTGGCAAAGAAGGCGCGGTATGGACACAATCCAGCACAGAAGCATTACACCAATGTCAAGAGGATCTTCCGCTATCTTAGCGGTAATACCGATCTCTGTGTGCGCTACTCTTTTAGCCCTGACTTACTTTTCGGTTTCGTCGGCGCTGACTTGGGCTGGTAAACATGCTGACAGTTGCATGTCGACATCTGGATTTGTTTTCAGGCTTGCCAATGGACCCATTAGCTGGGTTCCTAAGAAACAATCATGCGTTTCTCTCTCATCGACGGAAAGCGAGTATATTGCCACTTCCCTAGCCGTCTAGGAAGTGGTCTAGCTACAATTGTCCTTCAAGGAAATGGGTCTAGCAGAGTAGCTGCTGAATCTCCCGACTGCATTATACGAGGACAACAATGGAGAGATCTGCCTCACCGAAAGCCAGGATTTCCATGCGCGCACCAAGCACATTGACGCTATCACCAACTTCGTCACCAGGTAACCAAAGGGGTCTGCAAGTTTATCAAGATCCCCACTGATGAACAAGCGGCAGATGGGCTGACAAAGCCTCTGGAAAGGGTGAAGTTTGAACGCCTCGTGGAGCTGCTAGGCATGCGGCGATTGCTGAATTAGGCAATAGAGGCTGTTGGGGTTTACTGCAGATTCGGCGGTTTTACGCTTCACAGCGGTATTAAGCCAGGTTCCAATTTGATCAGAGGAAAGCTGGGCTTAGTGGTCAGGGACCCCGGGTGTAGATTAGATTCAGACTGTGGGTATTGTGCGATGATTCCGATGTTGCCCGCGGACAGTATTATAGGTACTGGTGACTTTTCGAATACATATAAAGCAAAACTATTGACATTCTCACGCAACGAATCTAAAACCATCTAGGCTAAACAAATCGTTGGGCTGGACATATCATCAAACCCAGTGCTCCCGATTCTTCTCAAAAAACTCTTTAACAGTCACAGGCTTCTCGGACAACAACTGCAGACTTCTAGTCAAATCAGCCCCGGCATAATAACCAGGGCCCTCAAGCAAGACAAGATTCTCGTAGATCTCGTCGACCATATCCGGTGGCAGGGATGCGGCGAGCGCAGATTTGAACATGTCCCCAGGAAGACTGACCACATTGAGTGGTGTCCCAGTCACAGACTCAAAATCAGCCGCAATTTGCGCGAGGCTATAGTAGTCACTAGAAGCATAGATAACATTCGCCTTGTCCGTAGGAGGGTGCTGAAGGGCAGTTCGAACAAAGTTTCCTGTTCACGTCAGTCCTTTAGAACTCAGAATGCAGACGTATAAGATTGCTCACCTGTATCAGTGCTGGGATCGATGAATGGCGCAACAGCCTCAAGCGAAACTGGTACAGGCAAGATAAACGAGCCATCCTCTTGCTTCCGAATCATGGAGAATAATTCACTCATGAATATCCCAAGCATGACAAAGCTAGCAGGCACACCACTTTCACGAATGTACTCCTCCACCTCGGCTTTTCCATCAAAATGAGTGATATTGACCAATCGTCCCTCGCTGGCCTTCGATGCATTGATCAAGGACGAGAATATCAGATGCTGCACACCCGCCTCTTTACAGGCATCTGTGACAATTCTCCCTTGCAGGATTTCTGGCTTGGCAGACATTGTTTCCCAGAAGTTTGTCACTAGATACACGGTATGAGCGCCATCAACTGCTTTCGCGACATCTTCATGCGACGACATATCTCCCTATACAAAAATGTCAGAAAGTGCAACTTCGAAACAACTTGAGTAGTCAGTTTGACATACTTGAATCAGCTCAATTCCTTGATCTGCTAGGGCTTGGGCCTTTGGCTTGCTCAGATCGCGTGTCACAGCTCTAATTCGAAACTCTTTAGATAGCTCCGGGTCGGCGATGATGGTACGGATCACAGAGCCACCTTGATTACCGGTGGCTCCGAAGACGGTGATTAATTTCGACATGATTGAGAACGAGAAGCTTGAAAGATGAATGTTTGATTTGGAGTTGTTAATTACTGTTGCATGATCACACCTTGAAACTTTTATACTTCATTTCATACTTGATACTGCTTCGGGAGAATCCAAAGTATTAGGCCGAGACGGGGAGTTAATTGTCCCGAGATAGAAGCTAGTGCTGCAACGTTATCACTGGTTTCGTCCTGGAAGCAGCTATACCTAATCAAATTCCCATGCATTCTCAGAAGTTGAGTAATCCTGGACAGGAAATCGATATGCAAGACCGATTGGCTCACAAATTAGCTTGTCTTGAGACTTCTCACTGCGGCATTACAATCCTTCAGGATTAGGTATGCGTCATTTGTTCATGAGTCATGAACCTCCAAGCTAGGGTACGAATAGTACCATTAGAGACACTTGGTTGGTCGAATTTCGGCCCTATTTGGGGGCTAGGAATGTCTTACGATATCCTGACTCATCATGTGCATCTCCCTAAGTAGTGCAATATCAACACAGGATGCTGATGATAAATCGAGCTTGGATGCATTCTACATGAACCATACCTAAGGAATGGACATACCTCAGAGGGTGAATGTGGCTGTTAACCGCTTATCTATGCTCATCTAGCGATGTTCCATTCGCACCTATGCAAATACATAGAGAACAATTGAACGGGAAGAACGTCGGGATTGAATTATCTAAAATCGGACCGGCCGGCCTCAACGGAGTACAAAATATAGCCTTGATGTTGTAGAAAGGTGTAAAAAAAGTCGAAGTCGGAGATAAGAAAGGGCTGTACAATTGACTCATGCAGAAATCAAGACGCGCATTGCTTTATTGGACGTCCGGCATGCGGACCGCAATGTCGCCTGATTGTGTGATGTAGCGGACCCAGGGGAGGGAGGGGTATTGCAGCTATAAGGGACGAGGTTAGTCATGATTGTTCGGCTGAACCAGATACGAGGAAGGGACATACCTTTGGCTCGGTGATCTTCAAGTACCGCACTTGGATACCGGAAGTGGTGAAGTAGGGGATCTCGAACTTGACGTTGATGGGTCGCTTCGCCTTGCCCATCGCACCAGCTCCGCCCATGCTTCCACCAAAACCACCTGTCATACCACCACCGTGCTCGTCATCTCCTTTCACGGAAGGAAGACCCAGCTCCGCCCGCATGAGGAACTCCTTGCCACCGCCGAACTGCTTGATCTTCCAGATAATAGCTGACTTCTCGGGAGCATAGTGAACTGTTCCGATGTTGGTGCGGAACCGGGGTGAGTCTGCATCTTCTGGGACTGGGACGAGAATTTCGACGTTGTTTGCGGTACTGCGGCGTTTGAACTGGGCCTTGGCCTAAATTGGGGAGATTTGATTAGTCTTGGCCCTTCGAAAAATAGCCTTTGCGGTCCAGCATACCTTCAGCATATACTCAATACGCGATCCCGAGTGTGACTCCACCAAACACTCCACCCAGATCAATGGCTTGACCTGAGTGTTCAACCGGTAGCTCATAAGCTCGAATTCGCCATCTGGGGGAATGAAGCTGATCGTCCGGTCATTCTCGAATCGTGACAACCGCACACACTGGTGGAATTTGACATCCTCCATCTCAACCGCCTTGCCCCGCGTGGCCCGACCCGTCGTCTCGAACATGGCCTTGTCGTTTAGACCCAATCGCAATTCGGGCATACCGCTCAGATAACACTTCATTTTAATGGCGCCCAAAATCTCAGACCGCAGGACGTTTCCGTTGGCCGAAACCAGCAGGTTTAGAGATTCGACCACGTCCAGGAAGACCTCGTTTTTGCGGTAGCGAATACCCTCGCTTCGCCAGGAGACGGCATTCGTGACTGCAATGGGTGGTCGTGCTTGGACCTCGAGCTTGTGTGATTCTTGAGTGATGTATCTATAGTGGGCGAAGTGCGCATGTTAGCCAATCGAGCCCGCTACCTCCCCACGTGCCACTGAATCACGAGCTCTAAATTCCACTTACTCTTGCAGGATCTTGCTCTCTGTTGTCTGCGGGTATCCAAAGTCCATCATCTCATCCAGGAGTTCGTAAATGATGACAAAGTTATCCCGAATACTCTCCTCCTCGAGGACCTTGAAGTATTCGGTGAAGACCTCCACGAGCTTGTGGAGGAAGAGGAGGATCTCGGTAGCATTTGTGTTTCGTTTGGTCAAAGCGAGAATGTACAGGTTGCTGTGCCGGATATAAAGATACTATGATTCGGAAGATCAGTCCGGGTTGATCCATGTAAAAGCGCACAAACACGGTCAGGAGACAATCAGGAGAGCGGGATAGTTCGACATGCGCGAGGCAGAGCGGGCGGCGGAACATACATTGACACCCTCGTGGGAGAAGCAGGGAGGCACAGCCGAAGATTCTTCTTCGGCTTCACTGAGGAGGATGGGGAACTTCTCTACCGCGGACATGGGGATATCCCCGCGATAGTTACGGGCCAGAAGGGTCTGTTTGAGCTGTTAGCGCCATGTCCGACCGGAATTGACCAATAATTGTAGGAACTGTAGCTTCCAAAGCCAAGCGACTAGCATAATCCACGCACCTTGCCCTTCAGGTCCAGGAAGAAGAGAGCCGACGCCATGACGTGTCAATGGGGGGGGGGAAGGAGACGGAGGTGTAAAGAGTTGGGTATCGAGGCGATTATCTGGTCTTGGGGTCGGAGGTGGGGGAACAACAAATGCGCATGCTGCACCTTACTGCGACATGATCAATGCAAAGGTCGACTGGGGGGAGGAAATTCGAAGGACAAGAGAGCTGGATGATGAAGCCGAGAAGGGAACCAGAACATCAGCCAGTTCGGTCGAAACAGCAGCCAAAAGGGCCAAAAGGGCCAGTCGCCCGCAGTTTTGGTGGAGCCGCACCACCCCATCCCAAACAGGACTAGCGTGAGTCTCCCGGCCAAATAAAAATCTCTTCGCTGCGTTCTTCTTCTCTTCTTTTTTCTTTCTTCTTCAACGCTCTCAATAGACAGTGCAAGCCAGTACAAAGTCCTTTGTGATTTTCTGTTGGTCCCCGGCATTCTGTCGGAATGGCTGTCAGTTTTAAATTGCTGAATACTTGCGATACAGAGATGCGGAGACTAGGCTTCGTAAAGAGGGTTCCATAAGAGCTGGCCGTGTATTTTACTCACTGTTACGCGGGCGGTGTCAGAGGAACCGTACATTCATTTCTGGGGGATTTAATATCATTGATAGAATCGTGATAGCTATTATCATCGTCGTTGTCATTGTTATGACCATTATCATAGTGTCCAATCAAGAAACAAGTTCAAGTGATCAAGTGTGGTATTGTGCAACATAGCCAATGAACAGAAGAATAGAAGAGATAGTTATAGTACATGTACAACCGGCCGTGTAGATGAAAAAGGTGTGCCCAGTCCAGTACAGCCTCCAGTCACCCTGCCCCAAGCAGAAAACATCAAGAAAAACGCCGTGAAAATGCTGCGGAGGGTTCAATGGTACTTCCAATTCCCCAACCCCGGCAGGCCAGTCCCCAATTATGAGACTGTCTTGAGGCCGAGTGGCTCGAGTATCCGTTCCTGGGCCACCTTGTTGGCAATGTGTCCACCCTTCTCCAACGAGACTGCTCCAATCACGGCGTACATGGTGTGCGCCAAAACGAGTTCGAGACCGGAAGACTTGAGGTCATCAGGCTAAGAGGCAGAGAATATTAGCTGGGGAACTCAGAAAGATGTAAACCATGGGGCAATATCGAACCTTGCGAGGAGTCCACCGGAGGACGTTCTGCATTTCATATTTTTGCGCCAGCTCGGCAAGCTTGGACCGGTCGGTCAGGAAGCTCTTGGTCTCCGGGGAGAGGCTTCGGAGGCCATCCAGGGCCGGGTGGGAGAAGGGTGTGCGGCCGTGGGGGTCCGTCTTCACGGCGACATTGGCAGCCTCGGGGTTCTGTACCAGGGCGAGCGAAGCCTGCAATTGCACAATGCGCTTGCCTATCCATCCAGTTAGCAAACAATATCGGATACTACCGGAAATACACGTTTCTCCCATACCGAGGAAGGCCAATCGGTCATTGAAGCCTCGACGTCCTTGATCAAAACTCTTGTGTGTCACGGCCAACCACTTCAGCTCGTCGGAGAGGACCTGGTCACCACCATTGCCCAGCATGCGAATATAGAACTGATCCAGCAAAGCAGGATCCGAGTTCACGTGGAAGAATGGGCGCTTGGAGTGCAACCGGAGACTGAATGGCGCCTTTGCGCGTGGCGGCGTGTAGGACCATCGGGGCTGCTCTGCCTCGCCGGTCGAAGGTTCGGGGTCCGTAGCGAAGTTGCGGCGGGGGATAAGCGTCGCAAGGGGACGAGGAGCCGCCTTGGAGGCGGAGCATGCGGTCCTAACCGCTCGAGTGGACAAATTCGAAGCCATGGGGGTCGGGTTGATCTGCGGAAGTTGATCGTCGAGTCGGAGGTGTGGAAAGATTTCGGCCTCGGCGGTGTGATACTGCCGCTTCGTTCCAAATGGTGTTTATGGGCCAATGTTGATCTCCAATAGAACATCGACATTCATGGTCATTCTGGAGCAGCTGAAATTTCCGAAAGGTGATTTTCGTGCAAGTTGACAATCTGCCTTGATTGCCCTGTGAATCAACCTGCAAAGTGAAGACAAATGCATTTCGAGGCGCCCTTCACCGCTGCTACATGCAAATGCCGTTTCATTGCGTGGCTGCAATCCAATCAACTCTGGAGCAACTAATGCACTTCTCTAACAGTGACAGCGTGCCGGGCTCTGTCGAAGGATTATTATTGGCTGTGAGAGATTCTCAAATGGTCTCGACCCTGCCATGCTTCGAAACCGTATGTGATTGTTCTACCACAACAACAATTCTACTTTATCGGCCATGACTCGCACCAGTGTCTGTCTCCTGGTGGTCAAGGACAGCATATAATATCAATGCATGAGAATCGACTGATCCTCTATACCGCTGTTTGAAAGCTGAGCGACTCGGGTCACTCATTTGTCGTTGCACTTGTGGAGAGAAGCCATTCCTACACTGACTGCAGCAGCCCTGTGCAAATTCTCTCCATGGGGTCAAAGATCTCATGTTGTTGAATATTGAATCCAACGCTGCATTCTCCCATCAATCTTGATACGCGGTATCTGACGCTTTCTGGGGTTCAAGGTAGCAGTGGAGTCCACATCATTCCCATCAAGTGTTCAGCAGTATCCCACTCTGGACGATATTACTCCACGGCAAGCCTAGTCAGGCAACTTCTATCTTTCTTCATCCCCACATGCCAAAGTGCACGACCCGGGAACACTGCCAGGTAACCCTATCAAGCTATCCGACTGGGCAACGGGCAGGACGAGCAATCTCTCAAGGTGGCGCAACCATATCTAAGCGCGGCCCAACCACCAGGCGCTCAGATCCCTATACTCCTCGGGGGATAAATCACACAAATTACGAATGCAGTAGGGTTCTAGACGGACCCGAAGACCAGAGCAGAGTTTAGGAGAATGTTCGACTGCATTCCCTGGACTGGACGAGCTAGGTCTGCCCCCTCAGTCCCTAGTCAACCCCCTGCACAGAAGCCGGACAGGGTTCTCCCCAGATCTTCGGCCAAGCTACGACGTGCTGTCGAGCAAGATCGGGTCATGCACGGCACGGTCGGTTTTGAGACTGCTTGATGTCGCGGGTCCGGATGTTGGCAGGCGCCAAGCTGGTCGAGAGACTTTGGTTGGCCCTCGGGATCGCCTCCCTTGTCTCCCGTTGCAGAAAAACGGCTCTGTTGTTTGCCGTCGTACCCGCAAAGCTCTCTTTACATTCCTCCTACAGGTCTGACTTCCCCTGGTTAAGGTAGGAGACTTTATTTTTGTGGCTAAGCGGGAGCCACAGAGGGATCCACGTGTGTTGATAGCCATACTTTGTTTGCCCTGGAGGGAACCCTACGCATTCGTATGCCGCTTCCTGTGGGGATATGACAGATTTGAATCATCTGCAGTGTATGATTGTTCTTGAAATCATTTCAAAACCGATAATTGCATTCTCTAGGGGTTCTTTGGTCAAACAAAGGCATGAAAACCGAGTACATCTAGAGAAGATACATCATAACCCCGTTGAACTATGGAACGAGCATAAACTAAATCACACCATATCTACACCCTTGTAACGATCTTTCCACCTGCTCAAGTATTGAATTGACACCATTCTAGCCATAAAATGAAGCTGTCCAACTATAACGCCTCGAGACAGTGATATACGAAGATCAAGCGGCTAGTAGCCGCCGCGGACGGTACTCTCAGGGCCGTTACTAGTAGTGGAGGCAACAAAAAGAAAGTAAAAAACGAAGCCATCGAGCCTCTTCAGCCGAGACAAAGATGATCGCTGCAAGAAGCCGTCCACTGACTGCTCAGACCGCCAGTGTCACTCCACCAGAATCTGCAGCCTCTCGGGAAGGCATCTAGGATCCGGGGAAGAATTTATAGCGGGAAGTCGACTCAGAAAGTGTTTCCAGTCGAGCTTAACTCTCGACTTCATTGGCTAGGAGAGTGATGTTTTGCTCGTTCGTTGCTTATTTCAAACGCGGAACAGGTCAACTATAGCTCTGATCTAGAAGCCTGTCTGTGTGGGACAGCCATAAATAGTAAATGCATAGTACATACTGTACAGCACGGGGTACTCAACAGACGCGGGTATGTGACGGCTCCGTCCAACGGTTTATCCATCAAGTCCTCTTCCTTTCCGTCGGGCCCTTGCAGCCTCGTCTACCGAGAAGACGAAAGTCCAAGCCGTTGGCAGCTCGACAGCCACACCCGGCTTTCCCTTGGAGCAGACGTAGCGGAAGTCTCATGTCGTTTTCCAGATAGCTTCTGCTCCTGTGATGCTTGATTGGGATGTCCGACAGGATGGCGGTGTACGACGGTGTAGGAAGGCCCTAGCTGTTTTGGAGAATTTTTTGGAATTGTTTAAATAGAGTAGGTTTATCGGGGTAGAATGTTTCAGTTTCCATCTCCTCTTTCTTTCTTCATCAAGTTGGTGAATATCTTCTTTTCTGCTTCTTGGATTTGAAATTTTTATACTGCTCTTTTGGTCAACACACCCCGACATTCGCTTCTGATATTATCTTCCCCACAAACTTTCCCACGAGTTTCAAGACATTCGACAGTGTTTTCGATCGATCTTGTAAATCTATAATGGCTTCTTCCACTGTCTCAATCTCTCATTCTGGGGCCATTTCCTCGTGCTCTATTCAGACATCCTATATCCTCGCCGGGGGAATGCCTACCAGTGATCACTCAGTCCAAGATCCTCCTTCACCACGCCCATTCCCGCCTAACCCACCGCCAAGCCCTGCTTAGGTGACTGACTGGGTGTTGATATGTTTTTGATTGGTGTTGGGAAGAGCAAGCTATGGAAATAGGTAAGCTTTTTCCTGTCGACAACCTTAGGTCTATGTCGGCCAACAATATATAACGGGACTCTTCCACTCAATGTTGCCCTGCAGATCATAATCTTAAGCATTCGATTGCCGACATACTACGGTCATGCTGTTCAGGGAAGGCTGAAAGCTACAGCCATGATTTGATACCCCTAACGGTCCTTGTGAAGACCTCTTATCTCTTTCTTTTCTTTGGGTAATGGGAAGAATGGGAATTTGATACTTGCAAATGAACTTGAAACTTTCGGATAAGGAAATGAAATCTCGAGTCATGGCTTTTGTACGGGGTGATCCTAGAATGTGAGCCCTCAATGGCATATACAGAGTATTGGTACAATCAGAAATCCTTTTTTTCAAATGTGCATTTTGGTCTGTGACATGTGTTGATGGAGCCAACATGCTCAATCAACAAATCCCACCTTCATAGATATCTAGACAGAAATGAACCAAGTAACGGGTAGAATATAAACAAAGAAATCTGCGCCTTGAGAGCTTGCGCCACGGAACGGATTTCATGTATAAATTGCTCGACCAAATTGATTTTACTAACACAAGGAAAAATAACTCAAGCAGGTATGTGAATGAACTTAAAGGAAAGCAAGAGCGAGAGCGCTGGTGACGCTCAGGCCAACAACGGTCCAACCAGACTTGATGATAACGTTGTTGGACAGACCACGGCCGAGATCCCACATCAAGTGGCGGAGGCCGTTGAAGGAGTGGTAGGTGAAGGGGAGGGCCAGGGTAGCCTTGAGGAAGACCTTAGCGGCGAGGGGGAGAGCACCCATGGCGGCAACCATGGAGGCCGACTCGAGGTGCCAGCCGAGAGCGGGCGAGGCGAGGTATGCGGTGGCCCACAGGTAGAGAGAGCCGGAGAGGGCGACACCGCTGATACGGTGCAGGGAGGAGCCGATCCAGCCGATCTGGGGACGGTAGATGGTCAAGTGAGGAGAGACGGGGCGGTTCAGGCGCTGCTTGACCAGGATCTGGGCGGGGTCCTCAGCGTTGGAGGTGACGGGCCTGTATATCAAATGGATGCCGGTTAATCTTCATGAATTTCGGACATATGGAGATGACGTATGGCTTCCGCGGGGGTTGCCAATGCTGCCATAGATCTCGAGGATATGGCTAACGAATCTGCCACAGATAACGACTGACCTCTTCTGCATGGTCTGTCCGAGGGCAAAGGCGGCCGGGGAGGCGCGCATCATGGACTGCATGGCGAGCGGCTGCTGGACGGCAACTGTGAATCGGGACGAATTGTTAGCGGCATTCGGATTTGAAAGTCGAACAAGAATGCAAAGGAATGAGACTTACGCCGTCGCAGCGATTGCTGAGCAAGCTTCTGAGAGAACATGATGGTCGTCGTCGTCGTCGAGTTCTCGATGTTGAAGAGGAAGAATCCCGTCGCGAGCAATCGGAACGGACTACCTCGGGTTTGGAGCCGTCACGGGATTGCCGACCGGGAGCCAATGACGGCGTCTGCAATTACCTGCATTTACTCGTCGGAAGATCTTTCTACCCGGGGTAGTCACGTGGACAATAGACCACAAAGGCTTAGACACAGATCACATGACCATTCTCGCTTGTGCCCACAGGCGGGAGAGCACCTTTTCTCTCTCGCAGTCCCTTTTGCTTTCCTCCTCTTCTTTCCTTCTCCACGAGTCTCCGCTCACGTTAATGTACCGGCCTTGGTCGGGATGAAGTTGATGTGTTTAGCACCCTCTGGTTTCGGCATTCTGTCGCGACTGTCGGGGGACCTTCGAGACTCGCAGAAGGAGCTGTCCCGTCGTTAATCGCCCATTTGGCTCTTCCCATGAGTTCGATGGGTTTCATATCAGGGTTACATATCGTATAGTTTTAACGTAGATTGTGTGCAGACCTCCGGCTCTTATGGACAAGTCTTTACTGTGCTCTGCTATAATATTGCCACAGGTGTACTGTCAAACCGTAGACGACACTGCACGCGCACCAAACTCTTGGTCTTGATGCGTACCATTGGCATTCAAGGTCTTCCTGCCTTGACCGATGGGTCGATCTATCGATCTGTGCGCTCGGATCTCTGGATGCCTATGAACTATGCTATGGTAAAACTGTATATCATTATTTCAAAGTCATTGGCCTAGTCCGTGTTTAATAATCGGGTTGCCGAGTTGCCTTTGCGCCTTGTTCCTGAATCCGAACCTGAACCTGAATCAAATCACGGGATTCTGTCACATGCGCGTGGTTCCCCTGAGAAAGTCAGACAAGAGCCGTTAAAGACCACGAAGGGAAAGCATAACATCCACAATATCCACGAACGTAATCAACATAACTCTTTCTACTCCAGACTCTCCAGGATTATCAATCTGTTCCCCCGCTGCATGCACTGGTAGCCGCTGGCCGAACTGCGCTGATTCGCCCATCCCCGAGTAATCCATTTAATCCTCAGGCCACCGGCCACCGAACCTCGGCAACTCTGTCCACCCCACAGCAGAGGTCCGCGGCTACCTGGGGTTACCCTCTGGGGCGTTTTTTAATCACCTTTGTCCAGACCTCGGACTCTTTTTTGATTCTGTTGTCTTCTTCTATTCATATACTTTGCATTTCTGTCTTGCTCAGACCCCTTTACTTCTGAAAGACTGTTCGTGTCAGCATTTCAGCCATAGAAACCCGCCGATCCTCGTCCCCGATTAGATACCAGGCTCGTGACCTTACGTTTTCAAGATGCCTTTCAACACAGCCCTGACCCGCAAGCTGGGCATTCGCGGTATGCGCTCGGTCGCGAGTTAATATGGTTGATCATCTTCTAACGATAGTTAGTCCCCGTTGTGCAGGGTGGTATGCAGTGGGTGGGATATGCCGAGCTGGCCTCGGCTGTCAGCAACGCCGGTGGTCTGGGTCTGGTACGTCGCAGCTCTCTTACATCACGATAGGTGAATGACTTGAGATCCTAATGTCTTTCCTCTAGCTCACTGCCCTCACCCAACCTACCCCCGAAGACCTGCGCAAGGAAATCCGACGATGCCGCGAAATGACCAAGTACCCCTTCGGTGTCAACCTGACCCTCCTCCCCGCCATGGTCCCCCCCGACTACGGTGCCTACGCCCAGGTCATCATTGACGAGGGCATCAAGATCGTTGAGACCGCCGGTAACAACCCTGGCCCCGTCATCAAGCAGCTCAAGAAGGCCGGCATCACCATCCTCCACAAGTGCACCACCATCCGTCACGCCAAGTCCGCCGTGAAGCTGGGTGTTGATTTCCTGTCCATCGATGGATTCGAGTGCGCCGGTCACGTCGGCGAGCACGATATTACCAACTTCATTCTCCTGAGCCGCGCCCGTCAGGATCTGGGTGTTCCGTTCATTGCTTCTGGTGGTTTCGCTGATGGTCACGGTCTTGCCGCTGCGCTGGCTCTTGGTGCCGAGGGTATTAACATGGGTACTCGCTTCATGAGCACTGTCGAGGCTCCCATCCACCAAAATATCAAGGAGACTATCGTCAAGGCGCAGGAGACTGATACCGCTCTTGTGCTGCGTCGGTGGAAGAACACTTCCCGCCTGTTCGCTAACAAGGTGACTCAGGATGCTCTCAAGATTGAGAAGGAGAGCACAACTGGTGACTTTGCTGAGATTGGTCCCTATGTGAGCGGCAAGCGTGGTCGTCAGGTCTTCCTGAACGGTGACCCTGACTATGGTGTAAGTCGTTACTTGATTTGTGGTGTCGGTTCTGTTCTGTTCAATCTGACATTTGTTTTAGGTCTGGACCGCTGGCCAGGTTATTGGCCTGATTCATGATATCCCGACTTGCGAGGTCCTTCTCCGTCGTATTGAGAAGGAGGCCTTGGAGTCCATGACCCGGGCTCGGAGCCTGTACAGCGACGCTCCGGCTGCCAAGCTGTAATTTTGGATGATTCTTTGGTTATTTTCATTCATATCTTCATTTGATTTGAATTTGCATTCGTGTGATGCAATAGAGCATGTGTAGGAATTATACCGCAATCTGCAAGCTTTTTTGATTCATAATCTTGTTCCTTTGCATAATCTCGTCACCCAAGATACATTATGAATAACGACACCCCCTGATATTCAGCTGCAAGGCAATGTGAGAGATCCCTAGAGGAAGACACCGCTTTTCTCTCGCGGAATAACTCGAGAATCACCGTCGTGGCTGGGTAGTCCATGCAACGCATTCCCAAGCGCAGCTGCATTCTCGAGCTTTGAGTTTGCTGATGATCGGGCAACACGGGTTAGGTTTACTCAGACATTCTCATGTCCACACAATTATTATCTATTGTTGTAGATACATAGTATTTTGTCAATTAACATACATAGCTTAGTCCTTGATTGGATCACTGAATTGCTAAATCCAGTACATAGAGGAGAGGATGAAGTGTGATGGTGTCATCGCTCGTGGATCTCCAAGGGGTGGAGACGTCTGCGGGCTTCCTTGCATCCGCCCTTGAGGGATCGCTCGAGAATGCATGCAGCTCTGCCTGCGATTGCACTTGTTTTCAGCTTTGCTTGCCTCTCAGCTCTGTAGCGGGATCTTCCAGGTTTCAATCGCTATTGTCAATAGTAAGACGTCCGTAGCAACCGGTGCTATTTAGTGTTTGTCGCCGCGTACGCTATGGTGAATCTGTGCAGGATACTCCTTCGCCAAAGCCACTATGTAATTTACAGGCTATTTGTTTATTATTGAGGACTGACTTAGTATAGACTTGGAATCTTCCTAGAGACCATGGTAGTTCGAGAAAATCAATGCATGCAAACCCTCTAGCTCCAGTCTTTTCCAGGTTAGATGATCGACGGTTGCACCGCAGCCGCTATCTTCTCATCAACAGAGCTTCACCTTGGTCGTAGCTGTACCCCGAACAACTATCCAAGCTCAGCTTGCTCAGGTACTTATGCATGAGCTTACGATGCAGTCCAGTCAACCTAGCCAGGTCCACCCCCTTGCCCCATATCTGCCACAGCTGTAGTTTATCAACTCTCCATCCCCCCCCCCCATCATCACACCACCACGAGCACTCAACCTACGACCCTCTACATTATACCATCCATGATCATGGGCTTTATGACATCTGTAGCTCGCTGTGTGCGAGAGAACAGACTCTCGCGAAGACTATCAAATGCAAAGCCACAACGACTTGACGATGACTCGAACGATCTGATCAAAACAATATCCCATACTGCCTCCGTTGCCCCCGCCGAGAGCATTGCGTCTGCATCCACCATGGTCCAACATTCATCTCAAGAGCCGGTCGTCCCGACTGAATCCCCAGCTCATATGAAGCAGCCGGCTCCCTGGGACTTGAACATTCGGACAATGTTTGATGAAGTGGATTCGTTGGACCCAGCTACAAGTCGTGCTATCAGGGCGTTGTCGATGCCTGAATACCCGGTACTCAGGATGGATACTATCCAATCACCATTTGATACGCCGACGAAGAAACTAGGCGACGCGATTGATCCGGGTGAGAAAGATGTCCAAGACGGCAGTCATGGAGACAAGCCAACAAAGTCGAAGAAATCTCTAAAAGGTCGGGAAGAAAAGCACACAAGGGATACCCAGAATGAAGAATCTGGTCGAGCATCAAGAATCAAATGGTCAATGACCAGATTGCTCAAAAGACGGTCGCTAAAGCCTGCCCCGCAAACACCTACCTCGCGGAAGACGTTGCGGAATCCCAATTCGCCGAAGTGGATTGATTCTTCAAGTATTGTGGAGGAGGATGTTGTGGGCGAGAAGGATGATCTGAAGTGGCTTGAGGCGAATGGATTACGGAGGTTTGATAAGAGAAGTAGTGGGTTCTGGACTGGAGAGAGAATCGGAAGACTATGGTGATTTGAAGATGTACATACCGAATGAAAAAGTATATACACGAAGTCAATGTCTATTCTAGGTCCTACCACTGCAATGAAAGAGAAACAGGTTTTTCCCTAGCTAATAGAAAACGTCAAGGGCTATGATGGTGATCACCCAAAGGCAGGGCAGTCACGGTCCTCACGTATTCAGCATCGAGCGCTCTCGATACCAGCCAGATCTTACTCGTCTCTCAAAAGTCTGATCAGCGCGGCGTGAGCATTGAGGACAGATCAGAAACGCTTGAAAATCATCCGAAACAGATGGTATAGCTATCATCCCAGATCCCCAAAAGTTTCTCCCTTGAGCTGCTACTTACGATTCCGCATAGCAGTCCGACAACTCCCGCAACAAAGTTCGGCCAGCTTTCACCCCAGGCCTTCTACAATCGGCGTTACAGCACCAACGAATTCTAGATGAGGAATCAGATGATCAGGCGACAACGATTATATCTCAGCATACCCGGCGCCGAAAGAAATGCTCATGTGGTCATCCAAGTCGGTCTACCTACTTAGGGAGCGCCCATACCAAAAAATATGCAAGTAGTGACAATTGGGAAGATTATTTGCGAAGGGCTGTGTAGAGTATAGCAGAATCTAATCGATTAAAGATATATATGCGAGAGAATGATGGTTAGACAGCAGCTAAACCACAATTCAGGTGCACCAAAATCAGAGAAGCAAAGGATGGACCAAGCCAAAACATCAACATAAACCAAAACAGTCTTCTTTCTCCGAGGGGGTGCCACACGACACAATTAATGATACACGGGCAACGAGAATAACAGATCATCTAACTATTGAAACAAATGCCAGCAGGGCCTGCTTTCCATCCCCGAGAATCGATAACAGTCCGTGTTTGCGTTCATGTCCGAACTCGTCTGGACCCAAAGGCCCAGAGAGCCGACGCGGCCACCAATGCTTCTCGCAACATGGTAGAATGCAAAGTAGAGCACTTAGATGATGGAGCCGAGGGCAATGCAGGGCAGGCCAAGACCAATGAGGTCGGAGTTCTGCATAAGTATTAGTATGATGTTTGAATATAGTATGAAAGGTGATACCCACGGCGCTGGAGGGGGAGTTCTGGCAGCAGGCAATGTTCTGCTTGCACTTCTGGTTGACCAGATCCTGAATGGGGATGGCAATGAGGATGGGGATCTGCAGATCCAGCTTGGAGCACTGGTCGAAGAGACCCAGGCCGTCGGCACCGGAGCCAGCACCGATCAGGTTGCTGAGGGTACCGCCGAGCATGCCAGAGTTGACATCGGTGGTGTCACCGGCGTAGGTGGCCTTGTTGCAGCAAGAGAGCTGAGCCTGGTCACCGCACTTGGCCTGAGCCTGCTTGACAGTCATGTCATCGGGGACAGGGAAGCGGATCTGGGTGTTGCCCTTGTTGGCGACACCGTTGGCATTGCCAACACCACCGGCAGAGGGGCCGACGGGAGGCAGAGCAGCGACGGTGGCAGCGAGGCCGAGGAGAGCGGACAGAGCGAACTGCATTGTGACTGTGGGGTTGGAATTGAACGAGAGAGTCTCGGAGAGAGTAGATAAAAGAAGACTGGACTTCGAAAGAAGGGAAGGCTTTAAAGAGAGTGATGCGTGATGAAGAAAAGAGGTAGACGGGCGATGAATGACCACTCTTTTATACACCTCGAGGAGTGGTCTGTGAGTCGTCCTTGATCAACTATTTCCTTCTGATTCAGTTGTTTGTTTCGTCTCGTCACTGTGTAATTCTTTCCTCCCTCTCCCCGGAATGCGACATGCAGGGAAACCAAAGGGGTGGATCACTTGAATCACTCCACTCCTTAGGGCTTTGTCGGCCAAAGAACGTTCCCCTTCGGGCCTCCTGGTATGGATCTACCAAGTCCAATTACCGCGGGTTTCACGCGACTGAATGGCCTGCCCTGGCATTCCTGATATCCAATGAGGTCTTGTTGACAGTTTGGCCAGGCTCGTCTGGCCTTGACCTCATTCTCCGAGCGCA
This sequence comes from Penicillium ochrochloron, assembly GCA_022985105.1. Lineage (NCBI taxonomy): Eukaryota > Fungi > Ascomycota > Eurotiomycetes > Eurotiales > Aspergillaceae > Penicillium > Penicillium ochrochloron. The sequence goes on from JAAVMA010000015.1 coordinate 304,074, forward strand.
AAGTCTTACTGATGATCTTTATTTTGTTCTGTCTGATTTTGAATCGTGTATTGGGTAAACCATAACAAGCACTCAGCTTTCTTGCTTTGCTCGTACTTTTTTTCATCACAACATTGTTGTTAGTATCGAAGCATGATTTTGACTGGTACAGGCCAACCCTAAACAAAGCTTAAAGGCCATTAGTCCCTAGCTGGTGGGTCTCTCGGGGCCTTGTTCCTGGCCCAGCCACTCACTAACTTCTCCACAGTCCACCCAGGGGCTTAACACCTTCGGGGTGTCTTAGCAAAGACCCTGCAGTAATCTCGGGCACTAAGGCATGCAACCGCGGTGGCACCCATCTACCGCTATACGAAATAATCTTAACTGTGTACGTGCCTTGCTAAAGAGCTTTCACCCTGGGGTTTAGACACTGCAAGGGATTGCGCGGGTTGACCGCTGACCCCCAGCCAACCATAGGGAGGCTTTCCGACACTCCCTTCATTGCTTCGTGCCCCTAGACCACGAAGAAGAATTGGAGATCACAATGCTGCCAATTCGCCGTGTTTTCTCCACATGAAAAGCCCGATCGTGTTATGTGAGTCGTACCTGAACGCTGAAGCAATGCTATTGTGGGTTCTTGTAGGGCCTACATGACCTATTCCCCGGCTTGCGGCGTTTGGTCTTCCTCCCTGCTGGTTAAAAATCACCGTTAATCTCCCGATAGTCTCCCCTTGTCTTACTGGCCAAGCAATCCTTAGCCCCTTAGTCTAACCATCCCCTAGGTACTCGGTGCCTGCGTGTAGCTTTGCCTTAATTTCTTGGATACGGAGTACGCCGCGAAATCCTGTTCTAGTCTTTTTCCAATGCCATGATGGAATGCATGAGATTTGATTTCGTTTAGTTCGTGAATATCACAATCTTTCTCACTCTCATGAGTCATTGATGGGAGATGAGTTGGTTGTCTGGGGAGTTGGCCAAGCACAGGAAACAATAACAAACGTCAAAACAGAAGAGATTACATGGATTATGTAGTTATGTAGTAGGTACTGTCGAAAATCTTATTCTCAGAAAAGCCACCTCGGGCTAGGTCAGCATCCAGGCGCAATAGACTTACGTTGGCTAGTACATCCATGTAAATAAGGTGTCTATGAAGTAAAACCATGGATATTACTGTAAGAAGACCTGTCTAACTACATCCATCCGTAGTGCCTTCATCATTAGCTGAAAGTAACTTGTAATGAAGTGACGGGGCTCCAAATAGATCGAGATTGAGGGCCATGGCTCTATTCTCTGTAGATGGCGCTTACACCTAGGTCTCATGGTAATTTATTTATCCAAATATTGGCGATTCTGAATAATTGGACTTTTCCTTCTAACATCTGCTCCATTAGAATCTTTCTAGATACTTAATTTTATGAATTTGGATTGTGGTTGATGGATTTGTGTTGAGGAGTGGGTTACCTAGAGAGAATATGTGTTTGGTAATGCCCAATGGATATATATCTTCTCAGTAGCTGGCAGTAGCTGGCAGCTCTACATCCATAGGTGGTGCGCACTTGGAATTTCCCCAACGAACGATCTGATCTATTTGATTTTATTCTAACAACTCACGAGCTTATACACAATTCATTTCTTATTAAGAATCTAGATGTAGTATGAGATGGAAATTCAAGATTCGAGGCCAACAACTATACACTCGGTCCTTCACCATGCCAAGCACCTGCATAGATTCGGTGGCCTATCTCTCGGGCTGAAACCTCTCGCCGGACCCCAGGTGAAGTTTGCATTGTTTTGCTTGGGATGATCAACTACCTTTCTAGTACATTCCTTGACAGATTAGCGGGGGTTAAATTCCATCACGTCTCATGCGAGCCACGCGCTTGTCCTCGAACAAGGGCATGCCATCATCTTTCAAACTTTCCCGTGCGGAGCCAATCCAGTCTTGCAATTGCAATTTTTTCAACAGCCACCGGGTCATGATAAAAGTTGCCATTAGGGTTGATTATCTACGAGTCTGGTCATCGGATATCGGTGTAAACCTAGCGTGACCTAGTAGAGACACGGATGATGTCAGGGTAGCTCATGTCATCTGATAGAACATTGGGAATGTAAAGTTCAGGAAACTAGCATGAAGAAGATACATAGCCATCGTCGCCAGTTCCATCAACCCTGCCGCTCCCATCAAGGATCTAAGACTATGTACTCTACGACGCTTTCTGGAGTCTCTTGTCTTTCAATTGTCCACTCCCCAGTCTGAGGATCATACTCCAGCAAATAGAGTACCTCTTCGTTGCCGTTATACGAGTGTACGAGCTCAAGATTGGGTTCATTGTAGTGACCCATGAACTCGAGGTCAAATGTCAACTTTGCACCTGGCTTCACCGCGTCGCGAACGTGAATGATGTATGGTTCCGCACGAGCAACGCGTCGGCTCCCTTCCAACCTGACAGACTGAAGGAAAGTAACGGGAGTCCCATCGCTATCAACCCCGGTGACTTCTACTTTATGTCTGTCGTCTTCCTGCGTCTCAACCTTGACTATAAGACGTCGTCGCAGGATGAATGGCGGAATGGGCAGGTCTAGCTTCTCCATGAGCTTGGCCATCAAAATGTCCGTTTCGGCGAAGATGCGATAATCGGTGATATCGTCTACTGGTGTCTTTTGTAGATTGCATACGGCGAGTTTCGCGCCCTTGCGCTCCCCGACTATCGTGGGGATAGTGCAGGCTGGGGTGACTGTCACGGAGGACCCTAGTACGAGACAGAGATCGGCCAGCTCCGCATGTTGATACGCTAGATCTAAGTCTCGTTTTGGCAAGTTTTCGCCGAAGTTGATAATGCTGTCGACAAGAGTTCCACCACAACGCGCGCACTTGCGACCCGTTCGATGGTCGTGGATGCCATTTTCGTAGGTCGAAACAGCACGGAAGTCTGGAAGCACAATATATTAAGAAATTTCCCTGGAGAGCGAAAGCCAATGTTGGTTACCTCGAATATACTCTTTGTTACAATCGTTGCAAGCTTCCCGGTTGCTGTTCCCGTGGAGTTCGGCGATTCTCTCCTTCGGAAGGGTTAACGCCAGGGGCTTGCTCCTGATTAAAGAGGGTCTCACGCACGGGCAGGATGCCACTTCGCCTATGAAGGCCATCACAGTTTTGGCTGACAAGAAGCTTTAGAATACCACGGTTCTGCAGCTCTACGAGTGCCATATGTGATAGTGTTGGAATGGCTTGTAGGGTGTTCGCGTGCTTTGTGCGCGGCTTGCCTTGGGCTCGCAGAGTCCAGTTGCCATCAGGGCCACGAAAGTCAGGGATTCCTGTATACTCTTATAAGTAATTGGTCAACAGTTTATTTCAAGAATAGCCCACCAGCGGATGTAGAGACGCCTGCACCAGTGAAAACGATAAAGTGCTTGCTCTGTTTGATTTGTTTTGCCAGGGCCTCGGCTTTCCGACCGACGGCAGCGAGGGACTCGCGACGCTCCTCTGCTGCGACTTTGGGGGCGGTCTCGGCCATCTTCAATCGTCTGTCTGATTGTCGAATACTCAGGACTTTGTGAGTCTTTATTGGCGACAAGGGGTGATTTCGATGAGGCTCTTAGGTTCTTGTGCCCGGGTTCCAACGTCATGGCGGAGGTGGAATAAGCCGCACAGGCCCCGATGTCAATAAAAAAGATCGAGCTTTGGCTTTCGGCTGGTTGGTCAGTAATCATGTTAGCTAATGCGAATAATTTCTTGTTCCGTATGACATGGTCTTAGTGTTCAGAAAAATAGTGCAATAGGACGGTTGAATTCCAAAACTCCATTTGAGACTAAGGTTCTCAAAAGGCACGGAGAGCATCCGCAGCAATATATAGTTGCCCCCACACATAAGCCCGGTACATAGTCTTGAATAAGTTCTTGAAAATTTTGATTGGTGTCTTGAGACCCATATCGCTGCGTCAAGAATTCATCAATTGATTTCGCCGAAAGAAGCCCATGAGAGGTTTGAGAGCAGATGATTGTTATTATGTCTATGATACCTCAGACCTTTAAATTGGAGTAGTGACCTCATGCGAGTGCAATCGCTCGCATTGGACGGCGGACGGGAGAGGCTTCAGAGCACGAAGTGGACCTAGCACATTTGAAGCTGACATCAATAAGACTTGAAAGTGGTAATTGAGGTATTTTATACCCAATAATTAATCTGGATGCGATTTCTATTTGTCTTCGTCCCGTTTGGGGACATCTGAAGTCTACGATGATATCACCAAACCCACGCTAGACCTCTTCGGGCACGGGCGGTGAAACATTCATCGCGAGCTTCGTCAAGTTGCCCGATACTCTTCCTCTCGACTCTTATGCGTCGATGGTTTAGCGCATTATCATCGACTATCAATCTGTTACAGTGGAAGCAGTGCTAACTGACGGAATGTCTGATCAGCCACACGCCTCGGCGTCTCCAAAGGAGGACCACCCGGGCACTCCACCTGCGCCAGGTACACCTTTGGCCGATGCAGAGGAGAAGCTTGAGACCAGAGAAGAGTCGGAAGAGCAAGAAAAGGAAGACCCGCACCTAGAAGAGCAGCAAGAAGAAAAGGATACAGAGCTAGAGGGCAAAGAAGACGATGAGAAGCCCGACGAGTCCAGCTCCGCGCCGCCACTGCCCGACGAAGTCCCTCCGCCACTCCCCGATGAAGCACCGCCTGGCCCAGCGGAGGATGATGGATGGGAACCCGTGTGGGATGCCAATGCCCAGGCATTCTATTTCTTCAACCGGATCACTCTTGTCTCTCAGTGGGAGAATCCCCGAGTACCCGCAGCAACAGCCCCGGGCACAGAAAGCGCCAGCGCAGCTGTTATCCCCGAACCTCCGAAGAAAAAAGAACCTGTACTTGGAGGCTACAATCCCGCGATCCATGGCGACTACGATCCGACCGCTCCCTACGCGCAACAGTATGAGGAACAACCGCAAGAGACTGGCGGGCCTGCGCTCGATCCATCCGCCGCATATGCCGCCACAGGTACATTCAACCGGTTTACCGGCCGCTGGCAGGCAGATTCGATCAATCCAGAGAACTTCAATGACGAAAACAAGTCGCGGCGACAGATGAATGCCTTCTTCGATGTTGACGCCGCAGCCAACAGCCACGACGGCCGGAGTCTCAAGGCTGAGCGGAGCGCCAAGAAGCTCAGCAAGAAGGAGCTGAAGATGTTCAAGGAGAAGCGCCGGGAAAAGAAAGAGGAGAAGCGGAGGGCGTGGTTGCGGGATTAATAGGGACCGGGAACTGGAAATTGGGAGGGATATGAGCCGCTGTGATCTACGCACTGGTTCATTTCCTACAGATGTTGTCGCATATCAGGATGCCATTTGCATATTGGGAATTTTGTGATACCACCCACACATCGGGCGTGGGAATTTGGGGCGTTTTATGGTTGTTTCTATTTGCTGGGCTGTTTCATGTGCATAGAAGCGGGCAGCTTTTGCTTTGCTGGACCTGACAAGTGTGGTGTTAAACTGCATTGTATGATTATACAGGAGATTGACTGAGTAATTGAGCTTGTGTATCAACAGAATACTCTGAATTGTGGGAGCATACACTCCATACTCTGTATCAAACCCCACCATAAGTCATGTGACCTTGGATATCAAAGTTTCTTTCGGATCAGTAATTTTTACTACTGGCGGATTCCAAGCGATTAAAGATTAACACAGAGGTAAGAAATACCCGATTTTGCGGCATAGGCCATATCTGAACATGGTTTACTGCCCCAAAGCTTGAACTGGATTCTTCCTTGGTGGGCTGAAAAGACCCCTCATTGATCAATGGCCTTATCAACCCACCATACGGATTCTGGGATGCTAGGGCGACTTGAAAATTGAGATCGAGTTGTACTCCAAGAATAATCTGATGATAATCTGTTTGGAGCATTAATTAGTGGCCCGGACTTGTGAAGAATACACTTGCTAACATCCCCCGCAAGGACATCAAATTCTCTGCCAGCCAGAAAAATTCTCCACCTGGAACTATCAAATCCAGCTTTAAGAGCGGGAGTTGCAACAAAACCCCCCAAAAACACTCTTGAGAGACATTCTACGTGGTCCACTTCAATTTGCACAAAATGTCTGCCTCCACACCAAAGCCCAAGCCGACAGTACCCGTCGCGCTTTCATTCGAGGCCATCGACGACCTCATCTACGATGCCCGCGCTGGTGACCTCGAGGCTCTGAACACCGACATCGCCGCTCTGGCCTCGCAGCATAACTGCCCAGAGTCGCACATCGTCGCCTCTGCCATTGACATGGAAGATGAGAGCGAAGGGGGGACAGGTTCCTGCGTGCTGCACTTCCCCGCCGCCAACGGCAACAGCGGTATGTTCCCATCTCTCGTGTGTATGTATGGATTTGATGAACATTGATACTAATTAATCTAGAAATCCTCAACACACTTCTCCAAAAACTCTCCACTCTGGATGTCGCCCAGCGCACGGCATTCGTAAACCACCGCAACCACTCCGGCAACACGCCCCTGCACTGGGCTGCGCTAAACACGCATCTAGAATGTGTCAAGGGTCTCGTTGAGGCTGGTGCTGACGTCGCAATCAAGAACGACGCTGGTCACGATGCTGTCTTCCTCGCTGAGCGTGCCGCTTGGTCTGCTGCCGCCGAGGAGGAGGGTGATGTTGATGAGAATGCTGAGGAGCCGCAGGAGATTGAGATGACTGTTGGCGAGGAGCAGGGTGAGGGTGAGGGTGAGAAGCAGGCTGATACTGGGGAGATGTCTGCTGGCAGACAGGTTGTTGAGTGGTTGTTGAGTTCGGAGAAGGCGGCGGGTTTGGAGAGTAGTGCTACCGAGGGGGAGAAGTCTGCGTGATCTGAGTGATGAAATTTGTTATGTTGATGTTGGTTATGGATATGAAAAACATTAAAAGTTTGGTTAGATAGATGCAAGGCATGTCTGTTCTTATGTTATAACGAGTCTGAAGGGTCGAGTCTTCTTATTAGGCTGAGGGAAGCACAGGTGATATTGTAACATTGTAACGCGAGTCTCGTTCGAAGAGGATTGATGAAGAAAAAATATCTATAGCTTCAGTATAATATACAGTACGCTGATGAATACTTTTGTACAGATGTAGATGCAAATCATCAGTCACGGCGGACCTTCCCCGTCACACCACCATTGGTCTGCGGCGAGACAGGAAACCAGTCTACAACAGACCCGGTTGAGTATGAGCCCTCCAACGGCACCGCACGATCCGAGTCGATCTCGCGAACTTTGGCGTCAAATCCAACCTTGAAACGCCGGTCCCGCCAGACAACCGTGACGCCACCATAGACGGCTATAATCCAGATAGGCAGAGCCAAGAGTTCGCGACCGAGCCAGGCGGCAAACCACTGCAGGAAAGGTCGGCGAGTAGCTTGAGAAGGACGGCGATTGGGCTGCGCGAAGATTGGGGTGTCATCATCGACTTCGATGGCTTTTGCGGAATGTAGTTTGATATAGAGCGTCCAATCAACTAGAATCCAAAAGGCGATGCTCAGTGCAAAAATGGCCAAGAAAGAGGTCCAGGTCGCGAGGCCGGCGGCAAAAGAATATCCCTTTTGCTCAAGGTAAGGCGCCAGCGCGGCTGTGATACCCCAGGCGCCGTAAATCGAGCATACAAACGACTCAGTGCCTGGTTCGACCAGAGTGGCTAGGAGCACAGTGAACTTGCGGACACGCAGCCACCGCACCCGTCGAGCAATGTACCCTCTTATACTCATGTTGGCTACGGGCTGGATCGCCAGGTCTCCAAATACCATGGCATGTTTGCCCCAACGTTCGCCGAGTTCCTTTTCTTCCCGGATATTCTTGCGCCAAAGCAAGTCACCGATCAAGTGGTCCTCGCAAATGTTGTCCGAGAAATAGTCAACACCAGGGTGTCGAGCATTACGATCTCCTGGAGTTGGGGCCGTGAGGTAGTCCAAATGTGAGCGACGGAACATGTTCGACTTGCCCACAATGCATGGCGCAATGAGAACCGTGTTGATAGCGGTGTACATCTTGGCGTGCGATGAAGACAGGAACAGCTCCTCCAGACGACCGCCACCCGTTTCAATGGTGCTGGTAAAACCATCTTCTGGTCGTCTAGACATCAAGGAGATATCTGCGGCCCTAGGCACGGTGGCGTTTGGGCGGGCATCTAGCAGCGCTTGTCGCTCTCCACTCAAGTTGTTCTCGCCCGTAACATCCACCGCGACAGGCAGATGATGTACGAATTTGAATTTCTTGCCTGACGTAGCCCCCGTTCCACAAAGTCTGTCCACCATGCGACCACAGACGCCCTTTCCAACCCAGACGTTACAGTCGATGATCCAAATGATATCGCCCTTCGCTTCACGGTACGCACGACTCATGTTCCGAATCTTGGGGTTCGGTCCAAGCGCGTAAGCACCTGGTCCGCTACCCTGCAACAATGGGTCCTCCTCCTCGACATATACACGCGCATCGACATCGGGGAAATCGACAAGGAGTTTGCAAAGGGTCGGATAGGCTGGGTCGTCGCGCGTGGCCACACAGAGGCAGACTGTGAGCTTGTCACGGGGGTAATCCTGGCGAAAGGTGGCCGCAAGGCAGTCGTACAGATGGGGCTCGAGGCCCTTTACCGGCCGAATTGCCGTGACATGAGGAGCGTCCGGGTTGGTGGCCAAAGTCGAGGATCGGGGTCGTCGCAAGAAGTATCGCCAACTGGATACCAAGAAATCCACTTGTTAGTCACAGCCACGAACCCCATCATTTCAACACTAGTGTGTCCCCGCGTGCTCGTAATCGCGGGGCAAGAACAGAGCAAGAGGGCAAACGCGTTCACAGCTCCCGTTTAATGCCTTACATCTGAGAATATCCCAAGGCGCATACAACTAGCACGACAATGTACCAGATCAGACCGACCCAGCCCGCCGCAACAGACACCGGCATTGCGCCATTGCCGATGGGCACTTCCAGGAGGTACGAGGTCGGCTCTAGCATGAGACTCGGGGGGAGAGACAAGGGATGTCGACAGGCGAAGAGGACATTCTAGGGCGGGAGGAGTCCCCGGGGTAGGAGAAGAAAGTGAGTGAGTGGTGGGTGGAGGAAAGTGAGGGTGAGGGTGAGAGGATGGGGCAGAATAATCCAGAGTGGAGTCCCATCGCCAATTCACACTGCAGTTCGGAACTCACGGCTTGTCCTGTTAGAGATGCACCGCCCCTGACCGGAAGAGTTCTCATTTCCACTTTTTCCTTTATATTTTGCTGCCTATTTTATGTGGAAATCTACCGTCAATTGATCTGGCATTATTTATTAATCAAATGATATTGTGCAGGTTAGTATCTCGCAGTATACTTATGGTAGATGAGTATACTATATCTGTCTACTTGATGATCTGTGAATGTCCTTTAAGTATACCAATCATGTACAATATACCACAATATACCACTCATTTCCCAAAGGACCGAGGATTAATTGGTCCTCTCATGGCCCTCAGCTGGATTGAGCATCCGACTTCAACTCTTCCTCGCCCAGTTCGTCTCCAGACAAATCATCATCCCCTTCATGGAGAATCACCCCTAGCTCACGTACTCGACCGATTTCGTCTTGGCTTAGAGGATCGTCATTCTCAGACCTCTTTAACATTTCTTCCCGCCAGATAGTGTCAAGGAATTCGCACAGGAGCAGGTCTGATGTTTCATACATGATCTGGAATCTGGCCACCAAATCCCCATGCAGGGAGATCAGCTCTCGCCATTCATCCTGCATTTCGTCAATTTCTTCCCAGTCCTTTGGTTCCCAGTGATAACATGGTTCAAAGTGAGGAGAGTAATCGCAATCGCCATCTTCGGTTGACAAGCATTGCACTGGATGACGACAGGTGTGTGGGATTTGAAGCGCTTCAAAGGTGAAGAAACGGATGATCTCAAAAGCGGCGTGAGGAGCAGGGTCTTCTAAAAGGGAGATCAGCTCTGATAGAAGGTGTATCATATCAAAAATATTCCTCGGTCCAGTCCGGTAGGCCCTGGTAAGGGCGTTGTGCAGGAACCGGGTAATAGCAAGACATCCAGCTGAAGAACAGGGACAATCACAATGGTCCTGAGCTTTATCCTGCAGTAGGAGCTGGAAGGTTGGAAGAATCCCTTTGTCGGAGCTGCTGACTGGCCAAATATTCAAGTGAACATTGTCTGCCATGAGGTGTAATGCTGGTATGCCGCATACTCTGCGATGAATATCCGCACCATGCGAAACCAGCCAGTCAGTAAATTCAAGTGTTTGTGAAAACATTAGACTGGTACAGCCCTCGGAGTCCATCTCATCGACGTCTCTGTAGCCTCCGTGCCAAAGAAAGTCCGCCATGGCGCAATTGTCTCGAATAGAAACATAAGCTAAGTAGCCCTGGTTCTCATTCCCCCAGTCAGGGAGAGTGAGTCCACTGGCCTGCAATAATTCATAAGCTCTATGGGCCTGGAAGTCAAGGAGGTTGTGTGACTTCAGATGAAGGCTTGCGACTTCCTCACTGGTAAGATGATGTTCGGCCAGGGACTGCAGCTCTCTCCTCTCTTCCACGAATGCATCAACTATCAGGCTCATAGTTTCAATACTCTGCCCCCGACTCGCTGCCCCCATATGCCTTGACTCGATATAGAACCATCTGGCCGATAAGAGAAGCCCCACGCTCCCTGGGAGATTCACGTAGCACGCATGCAACAAGGCTTCTCGACTTGGCAACTTCCCGGATTGTAACAAGAGATGAAGCCCTTCTGGCCAATAGTTATAACTATACGGAATTTCCGAACATTCGAGGAAACTTGGGGATGTCAGAAGTGAGTGTAAAAGTTTCTTGTCATGAATCATGAGAGGTTCGAAAAGTTCTGGAACATGAAAATCTACATATTGTATGGTTAGATGGAACAATCCTTTATAGAAGATGTACATACTCCAGTTGTTTGTTGACTCCATCATTTTTTGAGTCAGGTTGAACCGGAAGGCATCACCAATACATCCATTTGCGTAGTTAATGTAATGTTCACCTCGTAGGATGCCGTGGGTTTGGGAGACACCCCCCTCCATGATGCTAGAGAAGATTTCGATCAAATACCCGGATATTTGTATCTCATTCGTCACACGTCCTTGGATGACAGTGTCTATAGAAAGCTCGTATAGTAATTTGTCGGCAACAGTTCTTCCGTAACAGTCGACGTTGGTGGGCAGACTGCTTGACGAAGACAACTCTATAAGTAGTTCGTGGGCGGCTGGAAGACACGCCGCATTTGTCGAAAAAAGTGTAGAAGCGATGAGGTCCATCAGAAGCTGTATTGGATTTTAGACATGGTCAATGTTTCACCTGAGGTAAATACCCACATGGAAAATAGTGTCGCCATATACATCTGTATCTGTCGGGGATGCTTTACCTTCCTGAAAAAGACGGAAAAGCTTCACTCGTAGATCTTTGAGCAGTTCAAGCCCACCTCCTATGTATCGGAAAGATTCAATGGCATCCGTCATCAATTCGAATGCAGGCGAGTCCCTAACGATTGCCCGAAATGCTAGATTTGGGCTGATCGCGAAGCCGCCTGCTCCCGTTGTAATGCTCAGTGAGACGTCAACTGCGTATGATAAAAGCCTGCTGCAAAATTTGTACTGAGACTGCAAAACCTTTACTCGCTGACTTGGAACAAAACGCGGACATCCTCGTCTATGTGTGATAGCAGAGGTAAAGCCGTTGGGTGTACTGCAGAAGCAACCTCTCATTTGTCGATGCTTCGTAGACTGTAGACTCGTCACAAAAGCATCAAAGTCGCGATCTACTTCCTGCTGGGCATCACAGATTGAGCGAAGAGTTGCAGGCTCGGGTAGATTCCTTATAGAGTAATGGGTAATCGTTGATTGCTATCATGAGTAACAAGTCAGCTCAGATTGGACAAGAGGAGTCGCCATCCCTACCATTTGCTCCATTCGCTGATCTAATCTTGAGAGTATCTGGCCCATATCCTCATGTCTTTGTTCAAAGCCTTGGGTCAGAGCTAATGTGCGGCTAGTATTTGCGTCGATATTGATCGTTGATTGTTGCAAAGAAACGATCCGGGTCTTGCTGTCGAGGCTCAAAACACTATCTGTTGCTTAGTGCAGGACATTTTAGAAACAAAAAGGTAACATACATTTGCAATAAAGCCAATGCAGTATCGAGGTTCTCCTGTAACGTCTCAAGAACAGTCAAAAGGCCCACCAAAGCGTCGCGTCGGAATGGGTACAATGCCCGTTTGGAGGCAGTCTTAATCTTTGGAAAGACTCCCTGTGAAGGCTCTGAAGAATCAGGTTGAATGTTCGAGAGAGTGATCTTCACATCCTCGATGCCGCTTTCACAATCTGTAATCATACGGAGAGCGACTTTGAACTTGCCCGACAGCGGCGGATCGGTCCCGTCAGCACCTTTCAGTAGATCGTAAAGCTCTTGTAGTATCAAATTCAGGCCCTCAACCTTGCATTTGCAATTTTTGACCTCCTTGTCCGCAGATTTGTATTTGTCAATGTATGATGCCAGACCCTGGCAGACTTGAAGACCGAGGGATACCACCCCAACGGCACTTCCCGCCACCGAAAATGGGTCTCCCATAATGGACCATATATCGTATAGGGTCGAAATTGATCTCGCGAAAACTGTAGATGGTGAAAAGGCGGGTTTGGCAGAGTGATTAAGGGCGCGAGGGTGAAAAAGCCGCCCCCAAGGCTGAGCTTGGTGTAAGCGCCCGGAGATGAGTTGGCCCGCATTCATGCATGCTGCAGTTCTCATTGGATCGCATCCACACAGCCACTGAAACTATTCGCTGAAACTAGTACCTATACATACACTTCACATAGACCATATCGATTGAAAACATCTGAACGGAAATTGGACTGACGAATTAAATGCTATATTCCTGGTAATCTCCCCGCCTATTTTGCCGTTGATATTTGAATTCATAACTCCTCCCCGAAACTCCAATCCCCTAGAACAATGAAGAAAAGCCTCAAGAGTATGTGTCTCATGTCTTCTTCTTCTTCCGAACCAAGCCTGCACTAAGCACATTAACGGCAGCTGGCTGCGCAGTAGTGGACTCAGAGGTAGCTGGCCCACTAGGCTGTGCTATAATTGCCTCGTTCGCATCTTTCTTTTCTTCATCACCTTCTGGCTTTTTCCGTTTGCGAATCAGTCCACTGTCTAGGAGGTTGTTCGGTGAGACAGCTTGGTTGGCTGTATCCTGTGGACTGCGGGTTCCCGAGACCCGTTTGCCCCAGGTCAGTTGATCTGCCAGGGAGGCGACCTGATCGATATAAGACTTGGTGCTGGTCACAATTTCATCTGCGTCGTAGAAATGGTCGAGCAGTCCATCCATCATCTTCTTATAGTCTGCTTCACTTAGCACGACGTTTCCGCGCCCAGTTTCCGGCCAGTAAAATGGAACAGCGTTTGTTGATTGGAGCTCCGCAGACGATGCAAGTGGTGGGTGTTCCACGGAAGCCACTGGCTCAGGGTGAGACTCAGGAGATGAATCGGTGGCTTCAGCGCTCGCCTTTGTCGCAGCCGCAATCTCTTTTGTTTCCGACTTGCTAGCATCTTGCCGTGATTGGGTCTCAGCAGGCAAGGAACTCTTTCCAACTGAAGATGCTGTGACTGTGCCGGACACGTTGCCAGCCTGGCTAGCCATGGTGGTAGAATTCATGAGACCCGGCGGATTGATAACAAGCCAGAGGAACCCGACCAGCCGACCAGCAGAACACTCCTGACGGAACGACATCATCTCCCAAAACTGATCGAGAGATTTGACACTCTTCCACTGGCCGGTACTAGGAGGTGCATTCTCAGCTTCGACAGGCTCGGGGAGCTCATCGTCAAGGTCAATCAGGAATCGTGTCTTGGGGTCATCCGGAAGCCGGGGAACAAGACAGCGCGGCGGCGCTGATGGGTCGCAACACAATTGCTGAAGAGGATAGCTGGCAAGCCATCGCGGCTGATCTTGAAGATCGGATCTTGCAGATGCCGGAAAAAAGTTGCGTGTCTCGAAACGGTCGCATCCAGGGACAATCAGGTACGCAGTGGCGGATGCCTTGGCTGCTTCAATCGTCGCGTGCGATTTTGAGTCTTTTGAGACTGACTCGGGCTCCTTTTCGCGGAGAATGGGATCCAATGCTCGACACCACCACTTGATTAGGCCTCGGTCATCTAGGACGTGCTTCTCGGCATTTTCGATGCTGCCTGGGAATAGGTATTGATCCTGAGCACGAGCGAATAAGGAGACTACCAGTCGAACTCCTGGACGTTGGTGAGATCGTGCCAAATATGACAGGAATGTATTTGAGACGAGTCTCAGCACAGAAACTTTTTGTGGTAGTTTCAATAGATGTATGAATCCGGTGGAGTCGGCCTTTGAAACAAAGATGGTAGTGAGGTGGGCCGTGTTGTAGACCAACACCTCCATTCCAAATACGATGATCTCTGCTCCATCATGCTCAGAGGACTCAACTGAGACCGACAAGAAATGATTTTCGCAGAATGTTGACTCCGCATCCTGACCGGGCGCAGCCGCAAAGAGAGCAGCCGAAGGGGCTGGAGTTGAGGAAACATGACGGACAGTCAGCGCGGCGCCGGTGGGGAGCACCTTAGCCAAGAGATCTGCCAGATCGCCATCCGGTGCCATTGTGAGCCTTTACCCAATAAGATTTGGCTAATGGTGAGGTTGGAGGAAAGTGAACGCGGATCTTTGACGGCGATGTGATTTTGCCCTGTCATCGCGGGTCACGTGCCTGTTACCATAACAATGGCCCTTGAAGCAGTATACCCGATAGCCACGGGCCTCACATCGGAGCTAATTCTCATACACAAGGGTCTAGATGTTGAGTTTCATAAACCTCATTGCACTAGATGGAAATTGTCTAATGTGGAATTCTCCGGCTAGTGGTTCTCTCCTCACAGAGATAGACCGTGAACTACGAAGCCACCGACATGCGAAGTATGATAATCGGAGGCTATAGCGGATGATATGTAGATATTCGGTGTTGAGCAGTGACCACACTGAAGCCAGTTGCTTGAAGGGCCCAAGTGAGAGACGTACCTCTCATCGGCTTACGGTGTGCCCCCTGTAGGCCTCGTCCTTGTACAGACTTGAAAGGTGCGAGATGGAGATGGAGATACAGCTTCCTCCACGTCCTCACCAGCTCTCACTTCCAACTTCACCCACCGTCCTTCATTATCTCACCCCGTATCTATGATACATGGCTCCTTCAAAACCGAGTAAGAACACTCAAATGATGGTTCCAGGATAATAAGGCACTGACGAGGACTACCTAAGGACAACCCTCTATCCTAGATTTGACGAACCCGAGGTGGCTGATACACTCTCAAAATGACCTACGATAAATACGCCAGGTACGAAAAGTACTATGGCAAATACGACAAGTGGGATGAGTCGCGGTTCCGATGGGATGGTGAGTAGCTCAAACATCCAGAGAACACTTGGCCTACACAGTCAAGACCAAGTGACTGATGTACGAAACGACTTGTTACAGAGAACAATATGCCAAGCAAATGCACACAGCTACAGGTTCGCTACAGCTGCGGCCATACCCTCGGCGGCGAATTTATCAAGTGTGCCCGTCACATCGACAGCGAGGATGAACGTTGCTCGAACCGATACATTCACTTCATCGAGGCGAAGCAGTCGACACACAAATGCCGTACCTGCTTGAGATCTGGATGATAGATTTCTATGAATTTGCAGCTCGGGACAAAGGGTTTAGGAGATGTATCTTTCTTACCGCAGGCGTTGAAGCGTCGTTAGGCAATTTGGCGTTACAGGAATTTGGGAGTCCCCTCTTTGTGGAATCTGACAATTTTGTTTCAAGCCTGAATCTTGTAGTACATATAGGTGGTACATGATGTGCAGTAACGGGTTGGCCTAGAATTCCGCAATCACAGCATCAAGATCATCGGCATTCAAGAGGGCCACCCCCTCGCGCAAAAGTGTCCTCCAGACAAGATTCCGCTGGCGAACCGGCCAAGAGGGTGTGTTCCAATATCTCGCACCGATACCCCGCTTCTTCGCGGTAGCAATCTGATCCCGAAGAGCCTTGAGTTGATCATCGTTGAGGATTGGATCTGTATCCCTGGCGATCTTGCCAACAGCTTCTGCGAAGTTCGTCGATGCGATGGGAGAAATCAAACCGGTAATATCGGAGTACTTCGGATCATTGAGATGTGCCAGAGGTGCATCGAAGAAATAGTCCCGGTTCGCAATGGGGGCGACCATATCTAGCGGGGTGTCCCCAGTGCCGATGATAGTGACTGGTCCGTTAGTTAAGGTCTTACCACCCTGCAGAGTAGTTAGGTAGCCCCTCTCGCGGAGAGGTTCTAAAGCCTTGATGACGGCTTGGAATGTCTCATGACCGGACGTTTTGACGTCGATGAAGAAGTATAGTGTCTGGTCTGGTGTCGTATCCCAAACGCCACTAAAGTCACAGAGTTAGTGCTCCATGGGAGGTATTCGAGAAAGAGTCCTCACTTCTTGGTAGGCGATGTGACAAATGGGCTCTTTGGGTTCTGGCGTTCTAAGATGTCGAGAATCGGGTTGATATAGAGGGATTCAAGTGTCCGCTCATGGGTCAAGGCAGATTGATCGTGCCCGACCTTCGGCTATTAGCGATAGCCCGGAAAAGTCGGATAGACACAATTCGACAAAACAAACATATAGGGTTCCATTATACAGCCAGACATCAGCTTCAGTTGAAGTGCATCCTTTTGATAGACCTAGGAGTGGATGATAGTGTCAATAGTCATCCCCATGGCAAGATGTGCGAGTCTTACCAGTGTAGAAAGGCCTCTCCCTCCAATAGTCACTTTCATGATATAAGCAATTCGTTACAAGAAAACCACATTCAGCCAACAAAGTTCAAGTGTGTTCTTACTTATGAGAGTGAACCGGAATCTAGGAGTGACGTTAGTTTAGAGTTCCAAGGTCAAAAGACCGACCGTGGGTGACACGAATCAGAACATCTCTTGAACAAAACGGGGAGGTTCATAACTTACTGGGAGTAGATCCCTCGTGATATCGGTCGGATACCCGTATTCCTTGCTGTGATGTGTGTTCTTCAGAATACTCTGCAGACCCGATGTGATCTGGCCGATGACGGGGTCTGGGCCACCAAAGAGTATTACGCCCACTGTCATTATCAACACCAATGGAGACATCATAGCTCCGAAACAGGTGAGTTCAAAACTGTTAAACCATGAGAATGTAATATCAGAAAGATGTGGGCTCGTGCCAATGAAATGAGCAAGGAGAGATGGAGGTGTTGAACACAAAGAACGCGATTCGGAGGCGGAACGTGCCAAGTGCACGTGTTCAATGGTCTAAATTCCGACCATTGAACAACTCCAGCCAACTTTGACACACACCAGAGGCTTAATATTGGCCGTGAAGTCTTGATCAACTCGAATTCTACAAATAATGCTACGCAACACTGCAAAGAATTTGAGTGGATCATCGAGTGCGGTTCATCACTAACGCCTCTAACACAACCAAGGTATCGATACATAGTAGCAGGCATAATGAATAAAGCACTAGGAAACAATTGATATCGTGCAAGCGATTCTATGTATGTCGAAGAATCCGTCGCCTCACATTGGGTCAAACTTCCCTTACACTTGGAGAAGCACCGCTTGAAGATTCCTGGGACACAGAGTTGCGGCCCCGGAGACTGAGATTCCCAATGCGTTGGACCAGGTTGCTGCCAACAGCATCGACGGCACCCTTCGGGGCAAGCAAGGTAGGGCCTTGAGCGGCCGCTTCTTGCACCCGGAAGAGTCGAATAGCAGTACCATTCCAGACACCAACAGTGCCTGGGGTAGCGCCCGCGGCAGAACCAACGACCATTTCGCTGGAGAAGATGAAGCCCCAGAGGAGCGATTCATACCAGCCCATCGAAAGGGCTGACCATTCGAAAGATTGCGCACGCACAGGCGTAGGCTCAGAAATGATACTGGTGACTTGGGGCTCCTCGGCGAAGGACGGCAGATTGTGGATCAGAGTACGAGCCTCTGGGCTAGATGTCGCTTGGAGTGCTGCGTCGGGGATGTGAGGCGCAATGGCCGAGATGAGAGTTAATATAGTGTGTAGAGGGAGCTCCGGCAACCACGATTCAAGCTAGAGGTATTTGTTAGCTATTATACTGTGCTTAGATATCCATTAGCACTTACCCAAGCCACGGTGGGCATGAAACCAGAAGATGTCGCGGAGAACAAGGCGGACATGCTGGTCTGGCTGGTCATGCTATTCTGTCGCGAGAAAGACGGCCGCCCGGCTGGTAGTTTACCCCGTGCCTTCTCCGAGATGCCCCTAACCTGAGAGCTGATATCGTCAATTGTCGAGGCAAACGAGGGCCGGCGTGATGTCTGAGCGGAAGGCGAAGACTGTGAGGGTGTACGTTGACCTTCTCCTTCCGCCTCATCATCGGAATCGTCATCTCCAATAGCAAACGCGCTATTTTCTTCAGGGATGCGTGTCAAAGGTGACCTAGCACCAGAGGGAGCATGGAGATCTTCCTCGGAGTGGGAAAGCGTGGGACTAGTAATCAAGTCACCCGGAGTATCTCCAGCTTTGCGCTTCTCTCTTTGGCGCTCGATTTCCTGCTGCCCACTTTCAAGGGTGAATGCTCGGACGGCTTCGAATCGATCCTTGTATTTCAGAACCGCGTAGACAAGATATGGATTTTCTGCATTGGTTAGCATAGTGACAAAGAAGTGAAGGCGAGCTTTGTTTCTCTGGAACTTACCAGTGAAGCCATGCTCAAGGACCGCGTTGATGAAATCGAGCAAAGATGCGAGAAGAGTGTGGTTTGTCTCATTGGCCAGCAGGAAACTCGGTGCAGACATTGAGGAGAAAAGTTGAATGACCTTGGAACAGGCGCTCGGGGAGATATGTTTGATATGAGGGGCCACATTGGTGAGGATAATGAGGAGCGCAGGGTAGACTGTGTCCAGGTTTCCTTTGCTAGTAGTCATGAGGGTTTGAATTGACTGCAGAAATTAGCATTTTGGCTGCATGTCGAGGGAGGATTGACCATACCATGATGAGATAATCGGCATAGCTGCCGCGGAATTTCAGAAGTCGGATAGACTGCGGCAGGGTTTCTTGTGCCTCAAACTTGATATTCAGACTCTTTCCGAAATTCGGCTCGGCACTCATCGTCTGAAGAATGAAGATACAAAGTCGCACGATTCCTTGCTTAGATGGCTCGGTTCGGTATTCCATAGCATAGAATATGCACAGAATCAAGAAGTCGTGTGAGCGATTGGAGTCGATGATGAATGATCGGAACCGCTTGTTGCATTGAAGAGTCTCCCAGAACAAGATCAGCATCTCTGGGGCCCATTTCACGGATCTCTGGCTTCCGGGAAGATATGAAGTCGTGGCTTGCATCTATATCACGGTCAGTATCAGGTACGAAACGGTCTGGACGGCTATCACATACAGGCTGGTTCAGAATCCTCGTCATACCATCCACAAGGAATTGAAAGTCTTGGGGTCTGTGTAACCTTCCGAAGTAATGGCGATAATAATTCTTCGGTGGCGCCCCGCGGCCATCCTCTGGGATAGGATACAGGAGCAGAACAAGGAGGAGCTGCAAGCAGTAAATCACCAGGATTTGCTTGGGATCTTTCCACACAACATGGTCATAGGGGACGCGCCATGCTGCAGGGTTATATTTCATGGCCTAGAGGTAGATCAGCATATGTCAGATAGTCCCAAGTCATATTGAACATACCGTGTTCAGAAGAGAACACAATAGCGTCAGCACAGATTGCTTATCTTGGCAAGTGGTGATATAGGTGATTGCCTTGACACCTTGTACGGGGAGTGTGTCTAGAAGAGTCAGCGAATGGTGCCCGGTAACCTTTCCCAAGACCAAACTCACTTGAGGGAAGGTACATTGCCTTGCCCGTCATTGTCAACAGTAGTCGTAGAACCTCACACCGGTTGTTCTCCAGGGTCTTGTTGGATCCCATTGCAGTGTTACAACCGACACCGCTCTGCCAGATCGAGTATGAAATCTTGCTCTTCGCAGTCGGGAGTACTGGGATGGTGAAATCGGCGAAGAAGAGGAGATCAAGGAGCGTATCGATCAGCTCTTCGGCAAGAGGCTTCACATCCTCATATTCATCGGCGCGCGGAGACTGCCCATCCTGCAGGTCCGACTGCGCTTCATCGAACAGAACTTCCCCAGCAATCTGCGCCTGTCTAGTTTTCTTCTTGCGACGCGCCCAGAAGAACTTCTCTTCCCAGTCCTCCAGGTGTTCAGCTTCATAGACAAAGGGGAGCAGGCGAGTGAGGATTCGAACACAGTTGAGCACATCGCGCTCCGGGGCAAGGTCTGGGTCCGGAAAGGAGGGGTGGTTCTTGAGGACTATCAGTCGCGATGAGACTGATAGTAACAGTGTTTCGAAGTTGGATAAGGCATGATCGCGCGTGCGGCGGATGTCAGCCGGCGTAAACAAGCTGAAGACGTCTTCTGTAGATTCGGGAAGTTCCCAAAACTTAAGTAGTGTCAGTATCGGCGGTCCAAAACGTCTATGGCTGGCTCCGTCATCCTCCAACAACTTACTCGTGTCCAGTAGGGGTCATCTGCGGGGATCTCCTTCTCCTCCGACAGACGGAAGATGCCTTGTTTGAAGACAAGCTTTGACTCCGAGGCTCCCATCGCTGAAGAGACCAGTCACTCAAAGCGAGAGCTTCATGTAGAAGATCAGCAGAAAGCCTGAGATTATCGAGAGCTCGCGTTGCCAGTTGTTGTCGTGGACTGTTAGTGGTTACGTGGGTTCCTGGTGCGGAGTCTTGGCCAGAACCACCTTGGCTGGCCTGCCGAGCCGCCTAAACAAAGTTGTACGGTGAATGATGTCGCCGCGATCCCCACAGACTCTCTGTCCGTTCCCGACAATTTGATATATGCTTCATTCGAGATTAAAAACTGGGTCTTGTATTCAATCGCCTTCTGTAATTACTGCCTGCTTCTATTTTCATGGACATCGTGGTGACGCGGCTTTCTCGAGCTTGTCAAGTTCTATGTCCGGCAGGCAACTCTCACCAACTAGGGCCATATGGAAAAAATAAAGGTGTAATTAATTCAATAATCATTTCAATACTGAAAGCTCGCTCAAAACCGTAATTCCAAATGCAACTCCTAATCGCGCCGCCGATGATAAATGAACAGCTATCACATAGCTCCATTGCTGGCCGATAGCCTCCGACTTCTCTCGTAAAGCCACTTGTTGCTCACACCCAGGCTACGACGTTTTCCGCTAAGTGGAGAAGGTGTGCTGGGTCCGATGCTGGACATGCCAGACATGCTGGACATGGTGGATTCCCCGAACGAGTTGCTTCGGGCCAGAGGGGACGAGGACCCGATGCTCAGTCTCCGAGCTGATTCCCGACCTCCGTTGGCTACTGCCTTATTGAACAGTGGACTGGAAACGGGCGAGAAGGGTGTCCCCGAGGAGACACGGCGATCTGTATAGGTAGGGGTCGAGGACAATGGAGAGGTGGTTTGGCGGCTCGCACTGACGGGGCTTGCTTTGCGCGAGGTGGACAAGCGATAGCGGGGTGGAGTAACGTAGGTAGTTCCGGGGGTAGCGGGAGGCACCACACCAGGGTCTAGGCCCAGGAGTGCACGTTGAGTAGGGGTGAGTGAGATATCGGCAAGGTCATCCTTTGGCTTGAAGAGAGGGTACAGCGCGAGGAGAATATTGAAAAGCAGAAGCGCCTGCAGAAGGAGCAAAGGCACGTGCTGGTAGACAGGGTCACTGTCGAATACGCGGTGAGCGCTGTTGCGAACCCAGTTAGAGCTGAATCATCCAAGGGCCAAAGGGTAAGTACGGCCAGGACTTACTAAGACTTCAAGGTACTCCCGAAGACCCATGTCGAGACCAGCGTAGCTCCATTCCAGATCACACTCCGGAGATTCTTATCATTGAATGTTGAAGCATTCTGGCGTCGCACGACCTCACTGAGTTGAGGATGGCGCCATTTGCCTGGAGTCCCTGGCCCCGCCGAGGCAGGAGTTGAGATAGGCGCAGCGGCAGGCGCGACTTTGGGAGTGGACGGAAGCGATTGCGTAGCCATGGACCGCAATATTGAACGGAAATGCAGGAAACGTGGGTTCGCAAGGAAAAGCAACAAACAGAGGGGCTGTAGGTTGTTGATCGATCAGTAAATACATGGCCGTCTTGAGCACTTCAGCAGGACACGGGAGCAGCTTACCTTTTAGACGAAAATTGGGGGTGGGACTTACCTGGTTTTGGGGGAAAGAAGATGGGTTGTTCAGATTCACACTGGCATTGGAATTGCCTTGGGCGAGAAGTGTCGTTCAGAAGCTCATCCCTCAGGAGATGTTTTGATGGTCGCAAAGTGGCTAGGATCAGCGAAGAAACAGACGCCGCTGCGCGCGTCAAGATTAAACGCCGGTTTTTTGGTTGACCCGGCCCGCCGCCTCTTCCGCCTTCCGCGGAACCCCTCAAACGTCATCGTGCTATCTGGAGCTAATTGTTGTTGACACTCTGCCAGCTGTTTATCATCATACGACATTCGACAAATCTGGCTGTGGGAATTCTCGGGATTATTCTTCAGCTTGACACTGCACAGATCTTCGGCTCTGCGATTTGCCTACCCCAAATCTTGACAGTTTCCGACGGCCGAGCTACCGTCAATTAGCCGATATGGCCGACCAGGCTCCAATTCTGGAGAAGCTGGATGCAGCAGTGTCGGAGATTCTGGCAGACTGGAACATCTATACCACTCTTTTTGCTGGAATTCTCGCTGCATTTGCTATTTACTCGCTTGTTTCGAACAAGGACCCTGATGTCCATCCGTTCCTTCTAGCTCGTCAATCTACAGCATCTCCCATCCGACAAACCGGCGAGTCAGCAACCTACCGCAGTCTTGAGACACCATATGGGTTCCCTCTTCGATCAGGATTGAATGTGAAAGATCCAGGAGCTCCCAAGTGGACTGCCGGTCGACGGGGTGATCTGCGTGATATTTGGAAGACTGCGGTCCGTGGAGCTCTGAACGAGGATGGTACCACCTCTGGGAAGCAGGGCAAAATCTACACTGTCCTCGGCAAGAATGCCGTCGAACACTCTCTGTCTCAGGTCACGCAGGAGATTAATGTGATCGGCCGTCATCTTCAAAAGGCCGAGGTGAAGACCGTTGCCGTTTGCCTGACCGACTCTATTGAACTGCTCGCTTCTATTTTCGGTAGGACTCGTCTTATCCAAGCTACATCATTGACGAACTAATGTATGACTCTATAGCTGGATCCTTCTACGGATTCAAGATTGTTCTGGTCCCCCATAATCTTCCCGCCGCGATCCTCTCAAGTCACCTGCAGAACGCCAAAGCCGATGCTCTGATTGCCGAAGTTGGCTCGGTTGATTTGTCTCTCGTCACAAAGGCTAACAAGCAAATCTCCAATGTTGTCTGGGTTGCCAAGTATGGTAACCGTCACATGGATTGGCATGAAGTCCCCAAGGATGCCAAGGAGAATCTCGATGTTACTGTCTGGCATGAATTGGCAGAGGAAGGCAAAAACCTTGCTGGCTTCGACGTCCCCGAATATGATCCTACGACCCCTGCCCCTGCAGTCAATACCGTTTGGCCTTCAGAGTCTCAGTCTGGCGAGTTTATCGATTTCAAGCAAGAGGTAAGAGAATCCATTGCCTGAAGAATCACGAGGATTTTGCCATGGCGGGACAACCATGCATGCGGTCAAATGAGGCATGAGCCTGTATTGAAATCGGCAGCTATTTATCCATGACGAGTTGTTCAGGGTTGCCGAATCCTGTCGCCTTTTAAAACCCGTAGCCTACGCTATTGGTTATATCTCTAACATTTCTTACAGAACCTCGTTGCCGCCATCAGCGCTCTTGGCTCAGCACTCCCTCGCACTCAACGTTTCAACTCTTCTGATCTTGTCCTCTCAATCGATTCACTGTCCCGATCATACCCTCTCTGCCAAATCTTCAATGCCCTGTTCTCGAACGCCTCGATTGCCTTGAACTCGGTTGCTGGTGAGAATGTCGACTTTGCCCTCGCCACCAAAGGCATTTCCCCAACAGTCATCATTGCGTCTTCACGTACCATGTCTGAATACCATGACCGTGTAATGAAACCCCACACCGGCTTGATCTCTTCTTTGGGCCGGTGGGTGCAGGCCCGGACCCTGGATGCAGGTAACATGCCATCGAAAAACTTCTTCAGCCAGCTTGCACAGGTTGGACCAACTGCAGAGCTTTCTCTGGAGAAACTGCGCCTCCTTTGTATCTCTCATCGGGTTGATGCAGATGCCTCAGTTCGCATGACCACGGAGCAGCTGACGGACCTACGAGTTTACATGGGTACTCGCATTGTCTATGCTTTGACTGGGCCTGGAATTGCCGGCGCTATCAGCCAGACCAATGTGTTCGATTACCGCGATGCCAGTGGCCCAAGCCACTTCGGTGCTCCTCTAAGCAGCACTGAGGTCACCCTGACTGGCGTCTCCGAGAGCCAATCCGATGATTACCCCGAGGGACAGGTAAGTCCACTCCCTCTGAGACCCCGTGTCCCTTCAGAACTTCAGCTAATAGGTGGTTTTTACTAGATCCTGGTGGCTGGTCCCGCGGTTGTGGACGGCAAAGCGACTCTATCTGCACGAGGACGCATCGGCACGGACAACACCCTTGAATTGAGTGCCTAAATCTAGCACCCATGGAAGCATAAAACAGTCCCTGCTCGTCAAGCGTTATTGTCCCTTTTCGGTTTTTCTGAAGACCATAAAATCTCATATGAACGACTATCAAGCCCCTTAATGTTGAAAATCCAGATCTACTTAGGCACTTGTCGCAGTCATTTTCATCGAGTAATCCAATGTTCATTTGGTGAAATACAAGGTTGGCTCCAATGTCGAAATAAAAGTAATATACACACGCAAGTAGGGCCTGCCACTATCTTCGACCCGGGCGATTATGCGTTAAGAATAGAGCGCACAGACTCCTGAACGTGGGCCTGCTCCACGGCGCCCACAAGGCTGTCCAGCTCAGTCTTTGCCTCGGCTAGGCACGCCGTCACGGAGTCATGGAGACTGTTGTCGAGGGCTAGTCCGTGGATGGAGAGGCTCAACCGCAATCCATTGTAGACAGCAACGATCTGCTGGGCCCGCTCCGAAGCAGAGCTAACTTCACCCGCCAGCTCGCCTTGCTCCTTGAAGATTGGCCAGGAGACGACCAACTTGCGCGCATAGCTCAAAACCTCGTTAGCCTGGTCCTTGCCACCAAACTCGTTGATCGCACGGGCAGCGCTAAGCTCAAGAAGCGTGCCGATAACGAAGGGCTGGTGCTTGGGGTTCTCGGCCTTGGCGAGAGAGGTGTGCGTCTCAGCATCTTGATCCATCAAATCCACCGCCTGCTTCGCCATGTTCAGTGCCTTGGTAACGGCAGGTCCCTTGAAGTCGGCGCTTTGCGCCAGAGCGTGGATATCGTAGAAGAGGCGTTGCACGACTGTCAATTCGCGAAGGTGGAAACCGGTGCGATGTCCCTGGCGAATACATTCCATGATGACGGAGAGCTTGCCGGCCTCGCTAGCCTTGCGAACAATCTGTGCGAAACGGTTCGTGTTGAGCCTTAGGTTTGACATGTACAGGCCACTCAAGAAGGGCACGAGGGCCTTCCATTCGTTTGTGGCAGCAATGAGCCGTAGGGCCTCGTAGGCGTCCTTTTTCGTCGGCAACTCATTGATTCTCATGGGTCGCAATGTGAAGTCTTCCGTCTCGCTAATTGCCACGGTAATCGGCTCGTCCTCCAGTCGCTGCCTGTGCTTCTCCTTGAACATATTTCGGCGTTGCTGGTTCGGCAGGCCTGATGGGATGAAGCGGTCTTCACGGAATCGGTAGAGGAGCTGATCAAGTTCGGGGGAAGAGGTCGGGGAGAATTTTGGGATTGCTGTAGTAGTAAATCTTCATAAGCTTATTGCACTGGAAGTAATTGAGCTCATGGGGTAGTATTTTACCTGATTTTGAAGCATAACTGCGAGTTTGAGAGGCCACCGACTGGCGCATGCTGCTCGACCAGCGGGCAAAGCTGCCCATAGTGAGTTGTGCCATATCGAGGAATAGCAGAGTCTGGAATTGAAGTCGCTCCGCAAAATAACAACGACTCAATGTACCAGGGCGCTTTTTACGGAGCAAAGGCAGAACGCGAGAAGAAAGTCGAGGCGGAGAAGAACATCGCCGAACAAAATCGGGGCTTGGCGGAAATTCTGCCGGTCCGTTCCAGCCAAAACTCGACTCCGACTTTCTTGCCTTTATCCTCACCCATCACAACCATGGCAGCTCTACCAACAATGCGGCCACTGGGCTGCTTGAGATCCTTGCTCAAGACCAAGGAGGTCATCCAACCTCAACTAGGTCGCCGATTCCTCTCAACCGCCTACTCCCAGCGCCCCCAGCGCGTCCCTCTCCCTCAGAGTCTCCCCGAGCAATTCCTATCACAAGTCCCAGTTCGCATGCGCCCTGAGAACGGTATGTGCTACAACTGGAAGCCAGTAATATATCTATCAATTGACTGACAAACTGTTCAATTACAGCCCCCAAGCCAATTAAGGTCTACACTCCTCCCCCCTCCGCCCGCAAAGCATGCAAAGACCCCGTCGCAAAGGTCACCGAGACACAATTGGAAACGCTCGATCCCAAGGGTGAGCGCAAGGCTTTGTTCGACTACCGCCGGAATCCCCGCAGTATCAAGCCCGGTGATATCGTCCGCGTTACATTCAAGAACGGCGACCCATTCAACGGTGTCGTGCTGAGCATCAAGCTGCGCGGAATCGACACTTCCTTCCTGCTCCGCAATGAGCTTACTCGTGTCGCCGTTGAGTTGTCGGTAAAGGTGTTCAACCCCAATGTGCAGAGTGTGGAGATTGTCCAGCGTGCGCAGCGCAAGATCCGTCGCGCGAGATTGTACTACATGCGGTTCGTGGATTACCCAAATACCCCCAAGAGTATCAACTTTGTAATCATCCTACTGACTGCCCTTTATTTCACAGGTCTCGCAAGCACGACCGTCGCAGTGTGGAGAACGTTGTCAATGCCTATATTCGCCAGAAGAAGGCCTTCATGGGTGGCGGCAAGCGTTAAATGTACGAGTGTCAGGAGCGATCAATTTAGCATATTCAGGATGTATTATTACTTGTTCATATCCAATTTGTTTCAATTATACAATCTTTTTCCATAAACTTGCTTCAATGCATTGGACCTACAGCGGGCAGCGGACAGCCAGTCAAATCGATTTACTCTTATCATCGTGCCGAGGATTGTTGGGAAAGTCCACTATGGATGGGAGAAGCTTCTTCCACACCATCGACGCTGCTGGGTATACAAATGATTGACAACGTAGGAAATTGGAGATATAGTCATAAAATCATTATTTGGCCTGCTGAGAAGAGATTGTATATACCCCTAACTATACCGTTGAAGCTCATATGTGCCACCTGCTGCTTATATCCAAAGGTCCCCCCTATGCAACCGTCCGTAATAGGTTACTTAACACCACTAGCAAACCATCATGGCAGTAGGCATGGCTCATCTCTGCGCCTCATTTCCTTCATCACTTAGGCTGTGAGGCGTCGGGCCTTCAGATACTCGTAGTCCGGCATCGAGTCCCAGACGGCCTTCTCGATGAGTCGAGCGACCTCTTCGCCAAACTCGGCCTTCCAGTTCGCAGCTTCCGCCGCGATATCAACATGGTTCGGTGCCTTGTCAAGGACAATACCATTGGAAGCTTCCAGGGTGGACAGCATGATGGAGGCGGCCCGCCTATGCATGGCCAGCTCCTCCTCATTGGCGACCTCACTGGGCGCAGCCCAGTTCTGTGACTTTTTGTGATCGTTGCCGCGCCATTCAAACTGCAGAGCCTCCTTGTCGAGCCCAGTCTGCTCACAAAGCTTGAGGACAATCTCTGGACTATGGATGAGATCGTGGGCGTCCACAACCGGAGGTGCAGTCGGGACATCGGGTTGCTCCAAGCACCAGTCATACATTAGACGACTCCAGCGGAAGCTCATGTTGGTCAATGATGAGCCCTTCACGCCATCCTCGTCCATAAATCCTTCTGCCGCGATCTTCTGCATGGCGCGGTACATGGAAGGCCAAGCTAGGGCTGGGTGGCGAATGATGAAGGCCATCTGCCAGCTACGAAGGTACTCGTCCGAAAAGAAGGTCTCGTTGGATTTGGAGTATGTTTGTGTCGGGCCATACTTGTCGGCGATGTTGACTCGCATTTCTTCGAAGAATTCGGGATATTCTTTGCCGGTTATCAACTTGTGTTGGGCGGCTGGGTTGAAGAACCAGAATGCATGCTCCTTGACGAACATGACCTTGTTCTCTTCCTCCGCCCGTGTCGAATAATCCTCCAGCGCATTTAGACATGCCTGATTACTGGCCTTGTATCGCTGTTTCTCCTCAGTGCTCCAATTGCCCGGCTCCTTGCTCAAAATGCCATCCTGGGCAGCAGCGGAAAAGGCTGGGTAGAAGAAATAACCGCTTCTTTGGTTGGTGAGCAGCTGTGGCTGTTTGGCGATATTCAAAACCTTCAAGAGCAGATTGGATGCAGTGCGGGGCACACTGACGAGCAAAAGCCGCTTGGGCGTTGGTGAGGCGGGGGAGCCATTGGCCTGAAGAGCATCATTCACAGCCATGGCGCGAAATCAAAAAGTAAATAAGAGGATTTTAGGGCCTTGGGGCGAATAAGCTTAACTGGGTATAGAGCAATGAGAACGCTGGGAGATGGCTACATTCTGGGGGCAGATGGCGTGATTAAATATCAACTTCACTCATCCTGCTAGCCTTACCACTACTAAAATCGGAGAAATCGGACGCCTCTGACACCTCAATACGCACGGCTACCCACAGCCTCGTTCAATTTCTTTTACGCAACAACACAGCAACTCCATTTCGGACTTGGGCGTCGCTGATCGCTGCCGATAGGGTGGAGCTTCAGGCCCGCTGCTCGGCCTTTGAGTGGACTTGTCTCCTTGGATCTGCATTGTTGCGAGCCTTTCAGGATAACACTGGCTAATTACTCCACCCCTTGTGTGCATCTATACTATACTTTCGGGGCGTCGGGCAGTCGGAGAGCCGAATGGTGGGACGTTCCATTATCAATCAATGATCAACCGTGCTCGCCCTGGGGTTACATGCAGATATCGCTTCATGCAATGCTGTGTCTTGATCTTATTCCCACGCGAGACCGACTTCCGCTGACGCAGCAACTATTCAGGGAAATCGAACGGCAAATTGGGAACTCCGAACGCGAGGTGGAGGTTTTTGGATTTCCACCGAGCAGGTTTCAGAAAAATGCAGGCAAACGCTCCCATTCAAGACAAGACCAACAAGACCGTCGGGCAGCCTTCTGGCCCACAATTAGAACCTGTTGTTGTGGTTCAGCTCAGGCTTAGCGACATTGAGTTAGTTAGTGTTAGTTGATACTCCGCTGTTAGTCACTCCTGAATCATTGAGTCAAGCCTCTCATGCAGCCTACCTAGTCTTCGCTTAAGCAGTCATCCACTCACTTGGTTTGCACCTCAGCTGGATTCTTCCACCGGCAGATTTCATGCTGCACATTTATGTTTCTATAGGAAGATCAATGAAAGCACCATTAAAGTCTATTATATACTCAAGCTCGTATTAGGTTACCTTATCTGTCAACTTCTACCAGCATGACCCTAGCTCTGCTATTCAATAGCACACCTAAGAATAAGCGTTAACAAAGGCATATTAAGCCGAGGACTGGCCTTTTGCTGCTAACGTGGTAGGCATCTGACCACGAATTCCTTAACACCTTCGCTCATAGGATGTTAAGATGTCATTTGACACAACGGATATTTGACAGACAGTGGGTGCTTTGCGACTGAGACTGGAGCATGGATTTGAGAAAAGCAAAAATGGGTCGTATTTTCTATCGACTCCAAGGCAGGCAGGCTACCAGGACTATATACCGAGCGGGGCAGAAACATCAGGCCCCCTTTTACAACTAAGGTATCGTAGAATGGATCCATCTATATATTCAAGCCACCAACATTATCAGCTAAGTATTGATTGTCCACAACGTTGGAATAGGCAGGATCGATAATTCGTCGCCATCGGATATTCGATTATGACAGTATATACCCAGGCGCATCTACCAAAAAATTAAAAAAAAAAAAAAAAAAAAAAAAAAAAACTGCATACGATAGAATTTCTGTTCATGTCATGCTTCGGTCCGATAGGTAAATGTAGCGCACATAGTGGAGGGAGGAGACAGCACTGGTACAACGAATCCCTTCTGGGGCCCTTACCAGATACGCATAAACTACCCGACCGTAGTTCAATGGAACGAATCCAGGCCACTGAAAGACGAGACGGGAATAATATGCGTAATGATTCACAATAGCTAGAATTGGCTTAGCCCCAGTAGCGATCCTGCTCACGTCTTGATACATGCCACTCTCACAACGCATGGCCTGATAGGCTAGAATCGAGATGGCCTCTGATAATCCTTCCTATCAAAGTACTATCCATAAATACCGATAGAAGATGCAATGCGAGCATTAGGTCGGACCATGGCTTATCTTATTCTAAAGTAATTCATATCGCCTAACATGATTCTCTTGAAGTTCGTATCGCTCTACGAAACGCTCATCCAGCTCCGTTCGGGTGTTTGTCTTTGTACCCAGCTCTGACCGTTTGATACTGTCCTCTAGTTCGCCGATTTGAGTGCGTGGAGGAGGCTTTAAGTACTTGCTTTCAACTCGCTTCTTCCTAGCATATTGTCGTGCATAATAAATCAGGG
Source organism: Penicillium ochrochloron (assembly GCA_022985105.1). Taxonomy (NCBI): domain Eukaryota; kingdom Fungi; phylum Ascomycota; class Eurotiomycetes; order Eurotiales; family Aspergillaceae; genus Penicillium; species Penicillium ochrochloron. The sequence goes on from JAAVMA010000015.1 coordinate 334,924, forward strand.
CTATTACCAGCGCAAGGCCAACCAAGCCCCCAACAACACCGCCGGCGATAGCGCCTTTGTTGCTCGAGTGCGAGTTATCGTTCTCACTGGCTGTAGAGTTCGTTGAGCTGGTGGAGTTTTGGTCCACTGTAAAAAGGTTTCTGAGGCCTGGGTCAGCCCATGAGGAGGGATAAGGTGACTTCTTGATGTCCTCGTATGTTGAAGAAGTAAGCGAATACGTTGTATTCGTGGGCTAAGATTCTGTTAAAATTTACCTTCAAACAACTACCGACAGAGATTTTCAAGTATCACTTACGTCGAATTCAGCCTTGACTGTTTGAGACTGAGCATCATAAATGAAGGCGGGCATATCATAGCAGCCTGCCCCACTGTCATCTGCCCAGGCAAGTCTTCCGCCAACTCCAAAGATCTGAGAGCCGTACGAAGCACAATCCAAGGTAATACGTCCAGTATTCAATGGAGAAGCCTTGTACCACTTGAATGACGGAATTGATAAGTATGACCTGGAAATACGAAGGTCAGCTAGGTAGTATCTAAGCGACAAAAATGAGTATGGACTTACACGTCCTTCACTACATCGTGAGAATTGAAATCGGCGCCACCTAGGATGAAAACTTCATAAGACGAAGAGCCTTCATCGTGTTGAACAGAAGCGCAAAATTGAGTTCGGGAAGGAGCTGTCCCCGTGGTGGACTGGTTATACCATTTGCTCCCGGCGATATCGTATATTTGGACATAGTTCCATGCATTCTAGAAGCAATTGTCAGGTTCCGGACAATCTGTTGGGAGGCTTGTTGAGTACACACTGGGGTCAATGTCGCATTGATCCCATTTTGGATCGAAGGAACTTCACCCCCCACGTACAACAGAATTCCCATTTCGCCCACGGGAATGTACGCTAGGGCACCTTCTTGGACTGGCGTGAATGGTGCGGAAAGTGCCACATATTCCCCAGTCGTTGTATTTAGCTGGATCATTCCGCTCGCATAATTCTTTGTCGAGTCTGTGATCGATACTGTCGTATCAGACGCCTGGTATCCGCCAACCCAATAAGCAGCCTGAATCTTGGGCGCATTGGCCTTTCCTATGTGATGAGCTATATTCAATCCCTGTCAAGCAAGAAATTTTTGTCGGGGGAATGCGTACCTCCGTGGACTAGACGATGAGGTGTAAGGGTCTGTTGTTGCATTTGCCATGTTTGACTCCCGGGGGAATATTGCCATATGCCATCATTTGTGGAGACCCCGTCCGAAGTACTGTTGCCCACAAACAGGCCCCCATACATCCACAGAGTGCTATTATCCCAACTTTCCCAAAGCGCTTGATATTTGACGGCGGGGACGGTATTATTCACGTAGTGCATTTTATAATTCGAGCCATCATTGACGGATAAAGAGGAAGACAGGTCAAGCGTTACAAGATAGTGGTCTGGTGAAAAAAATATTGATTAGCAAGGAATGATGAATGTCAGTTGCGGTTCACCGAACTTGAAGAATCTTTATCATCCGGGATGAGTCCGCCATCCAACCCGGTCATGTAGAGGACATAATTGGCGATGGTCACTAGAAACTGACGTGTCAGCGTGTGTGTATAGTTACTGAAAAGTATTTCAGAGTTGTACCCCCAAACCTATAGCTTCGACACCAGCCACCTGACAGATCAGAAAGAACTTTTCTTTTGGTAAGATGTGCCATGCCAGGGACAACAAAAGTCAGAGTTGCCCGGAAAGGAATGAATAACGTCTTCGTTATTCAAATGGGTATGTTGCAGATTAAAAAGTCTTGGAATGGCGAGCATGATCGAGGTTCTCCGCGGGGCCTAGAAAAGGACTTATAACTGCGGATGTGCAGGGGTACAAAGTTGGGGGCCGCATGGCAAGGCGCCTGCTACGCCAATCACTTCCAACACTAGGGAAAAATAGCTCTGAGGGGTTACACTTCTCTTCGGAGGGGTCTGAAATTAGTCACACTTTTTTTCTGGCCCCTCTCCGCCATGATAGGCTTAGGGAGTTTGAGACCTGGGAATAACAGGGATTGTATACAGTAGAACAAGGCAAGGACAGCCTTTCCGCAGTCAACGACTCGGAAAGAGCCCCGTCAGAAAATATACTTGAGCATATGCATTTCTCTCCCTTCCTCGCTCCCACGCTCTTTCACACACAGAGAGACACACACACACATGATCAAACCTCCTCTGACATACGGCGCTTCTTGGCATCCCAGTAGTACAACGGAAGAGCAAATATCAGAACCAGAACATTCAACATGAACATAATCATGTAGACTTGTATGAAGCCGTTCCTGTTAGCCCAGCTAACCGCTTCATACAGGAAAAGAAATGCGACCAAGTTCTTAAAGATATTGATCAAGACAAGACATTCAGCCGCCTCCCTTTGGTGGCGATGAACGAGGTACGTGATGGCGATGTTGGGTGTATAGACAGATCCGAAAGATACAAGCCCAAATCCAGCGGCAATCAAAGCCCAGTGAAGATGCTTGCCGCAAGCAAAAGCAAGAAGGACACACCCCACAGGCCCCAATAACATGCCAGGAATGAGGGCGATCAGTCGCTGCTCTGGCCAGATATTGTGACCCGAGGACTGGCGGACAATAAAGGCGTTGATGACATCGGAAAGTTTACCTCCAGCCAAGCAAGCAATTAGAAACCCAATTATTGCCGCAATCTGCATCAAGCCAACCTTTTCTGTTGTAAAAAGATATGGAGGAGCCATGAGAAGAGATGACATATTGAAACTAAACGCTCGCAAATGGTTAGAAAGGGCGTAGCTCGGATAGATGGGCAAGTGCATCTCACATCAAGATCACCTGCGGGCTCAACGTAATAGCGTAGCTCAGAATACCCCACAACACAGATGGATGAACCAAAAGCTTGAGGGGCTCAATGAAAGCTCTCAGGAAATTCACATTGACGTTGTATGAGATTGGTTGCATAATTTCAATCATTGAGGGTGTAGAGATAGTATAATCTGCAGGCGTCGAGGACGTTTCCGGCACATCCTCAAGGCGCTCTTCACTCGTTGTCTGAACAGCCTCTTTGCTGGCCTGCTGATGTTGAAATGTTGTCAATTGATCAACAGTTGAGTCAAGCTCCGGCCGGTCGAAGTTGGACTCGGGAAAGAGGAAAAAAATCAGGACGACATTGAAAATAGCGACTCCACAGCATAACCATGAGAATGAGCGCCAGGTCTCCGCTGTTGATGAAGTCATGAAACCAGCGATGAGCGGACCAACTGCGCTACCCCCTGAGATGAGTACAACGTATCTAGAAAATGAGACACGCGGGTTAGCACTCTGAAATAGGGATGGAGATATTTTTTGTTTTTACATCGACATCATTGCTCCTCGCTGATGCACAAATGTGGTATCCGCAACGATTTCTGGAACAATACTCTATTGAGGATTCACGAATTAGCCAGCTGGGCCGTGGCGCGGAGTTGAGGGAATGAGCTCTGATGTACCTCGCCAGCTGCGGCCGCGAATCCATGCAAGCATCTGGCAGCGAGTAGACCGTTGAACGAAGGTGTTGCGGCAGTCCAGGCTAGCATGCCTGCTTGCATAGCCATTGATGAAAGCAGAGAGAACCGCTTGCCGAATTTCATAGCAACTGGCACCCAGAATATATTTCCAATGCCTAGAAAGAGGAAATTCAACTAGGATATCATTTGTTAGATTTCACAATCTCTCCTTGATCACTTGGTTCTCCTGGAAAGAATATGATCATACTGTTAGAACCTGTGTTGCATCCGTCTCAGATTTCTGGAATTGTGCCATCAGAAAGGGAATCGCGACGGAAATTCCAGCTCCACCCATGTTGGAAACGAAATTTGCCAGCGAAGTCACCCCAATGGCCGCAAGCTTGAGGCCAAATGGCCATCGTAGAGGATCTTTCGGATCATTGGTCGGGAAGGGGATGAGTGGAAAATTCTCGCGGCCCATGATTACGCGCACGACTCCTGACTGGGCAATGAATTCAATGAGGATTGATCTGAGGGCTTTTGCAAAGAATAAATATCAACGAGGTCGAAAAAATCGGTAAATACGACCGAGAAGTATGGGGAACCCGATCCGCGGTTTAGCCGCGCAATCCGGGGAAAGTCCGGGGAACGCTCGGTGATACGTAGTATGCGAGTTTGGCAGGATTGATATACAGTTAGATAACCAAATGATTGACCAAGATTTACTCATATCTTGATCATATACAAATCAATGATTACCCCTATTCCTCGGCAAATTGCCCCAAGTAGGTGAGTACCGCCACGCAACTACTCCGTATGTGGATTTGACGCGGATCACTCTCGTTCCGTCTGGTGGTCTCGTTTTCATCTCTGCTTTCTACTCGCATTAACTGAACCTCCCTCTTGGACATCCCTAGACCGAAATGGTGAATATTCCTGGAGTTTACGATCTTGCTAATGAGTCAAACAGCCATTCCTGCCATGTCTACTCCAAGTCCTCGACTAGCGCATGTGCTCACCCTGCATGTCGATTTAGCGCCTCCCCTCGATTACGGATCCACGGCCACTGGAGATAAGCGTTTCATTCCCATAACCGGTGGAAGGGGCACTGGACCCAAGTTTGAGGGAAAGATCTTGCCCAACACAGGTGGAGACTGGAATTCAGTACGCGCAGACGGAGTTGTGCATCTTTACGCACGTTATACTATTCAAGCGGAAGACGAGACAGTCGTTGGTTTTGCAATGAAGGATATGGACGAGCAAGCCATGAGACTATGAAATTTGTCTTCGAGGATGCGGATCCGGCCAAGGCATCAATGGCGAATGGTGGTGCTGATTGGTATACGCGTACTTCCCCACGGTTCGAGGTGGATGTTGGAAACAAAAAGTATGGATGGCTGGCCAAGTCCATGTTTCTCGGTAACTTGAAGCCTCCACAACGCCCGGGATATGTGGAGATTGATGTATATGAGGTGTTGTAAGGCAATAGAATATGCAATTCCATTGCTAGAAATACAGGCCCCAAATCATTCTTTCTAGAAGCCCATCTTTCTTCAAGGCCAGGGTAAATTTCGATCTGGACAACATTGATCTACAATTTGTCTCTCCACCAGCGTGAGAGAGAATGGACTCTGGTGGATTCCTGACCGTGCCCTGTGAAAATTAGGTCAGCGGAGTTAAAACTTCCTGCGAAGGTTAGCGCGAGCAGCCACAAACCAACCAGATAAAAAAAGCAAGGCCCTAGTCGGGTCAGCCAAAATATACTTCTTTTCACTTTACTAGGGTGCTACCTAGTAAATCCATGTGGCCAATGTAGGCTCAAACCTGAGGTCAGCTGATCCTCTTCAGTGTCCCAATGCGCTTAGTACAATAGCAGCCCTGAATCTCAGATCCACAATGTCAATTTTTAACGTACTGTGGGCACCCAGTTGTCTTGAACCACATGTATCCCAAATCTGGATCCCGGGGGAAGACCGGGAAGCCAGTCCGGCCGCCCTACTTGGATACAACCATAGGGTCACTAGATAGCTATGCCAAAAAGCATGGAAAATTGAAATCATCGAGTCATGTCCTCCGAGAATCTGGAGCTTGCGTAGGTAAATTTATTGTGTAAATCCTTCTGTACCTGTAGTCACCACTGCGAGTGTGCTTCCTGGTGTGGGAGGAACTCGAGCATAGGGACCTACAACAGACACTGAAAAAGTACATGAATTGTGCACAATCTCATTGGCAGAAAATATTGAGAATTGTTTATCAAGAAGACTACGAGTTCCGCTCTATCGAAACCAGCAATTTCACCCGAGACTACAAAAATTGGTACGATTCAGTGGAAACTTATCCAATCAATAGAATTCACCGAAAGACCCCAAGGGGCATCTAGAAAGACACTTAGCGCCAAGGCTGTATCCGATCGGAATAAGCTTGCATGCCATTGAATGGGTACAGTGTGCAAGCCTGGCGTATCCTGCGTTTTCTTGATGCCCGTTGTCGCCTGTGTATTCAATAAATGTACCGGAAACTATTTGAATGAACAATCTTTAGCTTCTTATCCACAACCAAACAAGAGGGAATGACTTACTTCAGGTTTTCACGGTCAGTCAAATCCAAAAATGCAGTTGAGTCCAGATCGCGACCTTCGAGACCACCAGGCATCTGAGATTGGATTCGGTCGCGTTTCTTGTTCTCCCACCGCAGAAGAAGACCGAGGATAATAATCAGCACCGCTTCGATTAAATGTGAGACAATCATAGACCAAATGCCAAGAGGGTATGTCGGTCTAGCACCATTGTTAGCACATCATCCTACTTATATGAGCTCAAGTCCCTTACGATTGATCAGTCTTATAGAAAAAAGGCCCGGCAATGTTACCAGTGCAGTAGCCCAGGAAAAGAACCGCGTTGGTGACTACCTTCTTTGTGTGCCCTGAATCCAACATTAGTATGAATAAGACGAGTATTTAATACCTCGAGAGTAAGGAAGTAACATACCTGCAGTGTTTGCGATCTGCATACTGAGAATCAGGACGAAAGCAGCATTGTAAGGGCCAGTCAGGTAATAGCAAATAAGTCGACCAACACCGTGATGAGTGGGGACGAAGCGAAGACCAAAGGCACCAACGAGGTTTGGGATCAGGAAGATCAAAACGAATACGCATCGGCGATTCTCGAAGCGATCGTTGAGGTAGACACACGTCAGAATTGAAAGTGCGATCAAAACACCGTACGGGATCTAGACGATTTCAGCACTTGCATTCAAATGGCGACAAGCTAAAGGGAGATGCGTCCGTACCTGCATGAGGGTTGTCACCAGTGTAGAGAAGCCGAAGCCCTTGATAATGATGGTTCCAAAATTGGAAATACCGCCATTTGGGACGTTGCCTGTTCTATTGTAAGCGCGTGAACGTCGAAGTACAGACTTTGAAGTATTCAACGTACAGACTACACCCAAAATAAAGAACATGTAGAGTTTGTAGTCCTTGAAGGCCTCGACAATTTGATATGGCTTCAGATGCTTGTTTTCCACACCCGTCTGGTTCTCTCTGATACGATCAACCGCAATACGGCGCTCCCTCTTCGTGAGACCAGGGGCGTTGACAGGCGAATCAGGGAGGAAGATGAACATAATAATTCCCCAAGCTGCGCAGAGTGCTCCACTTGAACTTCATTAGTATTTAAATTGAGTGGAGGAAAGTAAATGCCTTACATGACGATAAATTCATATTTCCATGAAGGCAAGGCACCTCGAATATGGCCAATACCGTACCCGAGAAGACCACCAAGAGCAATACCAAGCCCATTGGCAGTATACCACAACCCGATACGGACGGGTTGTTCGCGCCGAGTGTACCACATGCTTGTAATGAGCATGAAAGCTGGATCGGAGCAAGCTTCGGCAGCTCCACCAAGAGCTCGAAGGGCTGCAAGTGTCTCGAAGCTATTGCATGCTGCTTGGATCATAAGAAAGACACCCCTTTACACGCCGATATTTAGCCAACAGCCACATAGTCCGGTATAGGGAGAGTTAGCTTACCACATGAAGATATTGGCCCCCAAGTATCTGCCTGAAACCACGATTAGATAGCTGATTGAGTGATAGTTTCAGTGAACAAATGAAATACCAATTGGAAGCCGTTGCATCAGAAAGTTAGTGGGAAATGCCCAAGCCAGGAAGCCGAAATAGAAAATACTGCTCAGCCAGTTGTACTGAGTGCCATGCAAATGTAAGTCATCGCGGATTCCGAAGATAGCCGCGTAGCTCAATGTCGTTTTATCGATGTAGAAAAAGGCATAGCAGACAGCGAGGTAGGGAAGGATCATGAAGTCAATCTTCCACAAAAGCTTCCTTGCCTCAACGGGGTCAATTTCTTCATGAAGCTCGTCAGGGTCATCGAACAGCGTCATGGCTGTATCGCCGTCGGCGACCTTGGCAGATTTCCATTTGGAGTGCGCTTGGCTGCTTTCGGTGTGGGAGATGGTAGGGACATCTGCAATGTCAGACTTGGAGCCAGGTGATGGCTCTGCGGGGGCGTTGTTTGCCATTTTACTTGATGTCCTTGGAACACCAGCACTAAGAGAGGAGGGATATGTAGGCTAAATTATGAAGAAGAAATGGACTGGAAGCGGCACGACAGCAGAATAAAGAGCCTTTCAACAAATAGCTTTACAGGGATGCAGTCCAAAGTTCAGATCAAAACATCCCAGGCGTGGGGGCCCTTGATTTTCTACTTGTAGTGTAACAATGTCTGTGCTTTGTCTAGGTTCGATGCATCTCTCGTCCGAAACCCCGGATATTCAACCCCGCAATGCAAAAGCTCCCTCGGATCCACAAAGGCTAGAAAGAGGTCGTATAAATGCGGGGAAGACACAGAATTATTCCTATACGGATCCGGAAGTGTTGTCGGCGTCAAGAACCTGGGGGTTGATTCAGTCTTGGCTGAGATCCAAGGCAGTCGGAGGTACACCGTGATCTCTACAAAGTCTCCAAAAAGGGCAGTTCTCGCGCGACTAGACTCGTGGCCAAAGCCTTGTGTCCCTAGGAATGCAGTCAAACCTTAAGCAGCAGGTGCGATGAGCAGGCTAGACTCATCAACGATTCTCGGAGGAAGTCCGATGGCCGGTGAGCTCACCGATATACGACTGCATAGGGACGAGTATCTGGCGCACAACTCACCGTTTCGCTCCTATCACTGATCGATGATAGGTGGGAAATGCCTCGGGGCCTCGGGTTAGAGTGAATGGATTGGTTGAGTGTCGATCGTGTCCGAGCAACGATAGCCTGTCCTGCCTGCCTCTTTTGGTAAAGCGGCGTGGGGGTGATGAGAATCTGGGGTGACCATGGAATTTGAGGGGATCACTCCACCAAGAAGTAATTGCCCCAGATTATGTTGCAAGCCAATAATGACGACAAAAAGCGGAATACGAACTACAACTATGCTGTGGACTGGAGGCCTGCCTGGAGGAACAGTAAGGACAAAAGCTTTTATTTCTTTATCGCAAAATATCGCGGACTTTTTCTCCTCGTGCTGGAACCAAGCCTTGCACCTCAAATTACGAAACATGCAGACTGTCTTTCCTAGTAATTCCCGAAATGTATAATCCCTGAATCATAACATTCTCCAACATCACTCCAAAAACGTCTATCTCCGGTTGAAGTTCAAGAACCGAGACTGTTGCAGAAAGTTAGTAAAACCACTTCGAGACTCATCTGGAAAAGCATCTTCTTACCGCAAAGAACAAGATAATCAGATTTGACGCGACAAACGCGATAAAAATGCCCAAGTCACGCCACCGGTTGTTAAAGTCCATGCTGAATGCAGAATAGAATTCATCTCCAATCTTATACGCACAATATCTGCACCACTGCGTCGCATTGTTCTGCAGATACCCAATACCTCCACGGTCAAAGAATGGTTTCATATATTCGCCACAATTTTGGCCTGCGGGTGCCGGGAAGTAGTTCCATTCATATGCCGTGCATTTGACAGGACGACCGTGAAGCTCCGTAACAACCATACCGCCGATCAAGCGCGTGAAGGGGTCAAGCTGGTAGAGCCAAGAGCGCCAGAACTTTGGCATCTGTGGCTTGGGAATTGCGACTCCACAGAAGAGTGAGAAAATGATCACGATTGGGGGATTGAGCTGGGACGCGATGAAACTGTTCGGAGTCAAGGCTGAGATCATTTGGCCTAGTGTTACGGCGAAGATTTCAGTGATGAGGACCATGAGGAATTGGTATCCCGCACGATCGCTGGCTGACTGGAAGCCTGGGATGTAGTATAGAGGCAGGAAGAAGCAGACAGCACAGAGAATGCTGTATGGAAGCTCGGCCAGAACCATTGAGAACGCAAACGCGAATTGGCTGTATGTCTTAGATGCCGACTCGCGGTAGAAAATCAGTCTCGACATATCGTATTTAGGCTGTACTTGTTGGAGAATGATGGCAGGAAGCACCGTCACGTTGAAGATGACGAAGATCCGATACTGAAGCGAGGACCGAGAGTCGTCGAGTTGTAGGAAAGCTAAACCAGTGACAAGAGCGATAACGACATGGGTGAACAGTCGAGTGAAGCCGTAGTTTCGAGATCGCCAGAAGGAGAGATGGGTTCGTCGTCCGACAACCTTGACCTGATGCCACAGAGGAGAAGCATATTCCTTTTCGACCGCAGTTTGACCTTGTTCAGTCGTCTGGACAACGGCTTGGGCTCGATCCGACTTGATTTGAACAATTTCCTTCTTAACCGCCTCCAGCTCTGGCGAGGTACGCCAGACATCACCCCAGTCACGGTCACCGATACGTCGTGTTTGGCCTGCGCCGATGGCGTCGAGCATCCATTCGGCTGGGTTCGCATCAGGAGGACAATCAGCGCCGTTACGACGGAAGTATTCCAGCAAGACGTGAGAATCAGCCCCAATGTCTCCAAAGTAGACACACTCGCCACCTTTCTGAAGAAGTAGCAGGCGATCGAAGTTTTCGAACAGCGCAGAGTTGGGCTGGTGAATCGTGCAAAGAATAGCCTGACCAGCAGCTGCGAGTTTCTTCAAGAATCGAACAATGTTGAAAGCAGACTGACTGTCCAAGCCCGAGGTAGGTTCATCCAGGAAGAGCAGCAGCTCTGGCTTAGCTGCCAGCTCAACACCGATGGTAACACGCTTCCGTTCTTCGACAGAGAGACCAGTCTCGGGGGTTCCAATAATAGCGTCAGCCAAGTTTTCCAGCTCGAGTAGGCTGATAATCTCCTCGACGTATTCGTACTTTTCCGACCGTGGCGTTTCAAATGGCTGACGTAGATCGGCAGAGAAGCGCAGAGCCTCACGTACTGTCGCCATTGCTTCATGAGTATCCAGTTGCTCGGCATAGGATGTACCTCGCTGGAAGGCCGTGCCAGGGGCTCGACCATCAACCAGGATGTCTCCTGATACCACACCAATGTTCTTTCTAGCAGCCAAAACATCCAGCAACGTTGTCTTTCCGGCGCCAGATGCGCCCATGAGAGCAGTCAATTTTCCGGGCTGGACATATCCGTAGACAGAATTCAGCAGCTGTCGCGTTCCCGATGGCACTGGTACCTCATAGCGGACGTCTTCCCAGGTGAAAACCGAGGTCGAGCTAATTTTCAGATTGGCTCCAGTGTCTACTGTCTTTGCTTGCCGGTTGGCCTTCTTGGTTTCCAAAACCTTGTTGAGTTCCTCGCGTTCACTATTCTCCTTCTGGAAGAAAGTGATCGTCTTACCACCAGCTTCAAATTGAACAGTTTCGCCCAGATACAAGTTGGAACCCAGGAAGGCAATGATCAAAGCAATCATGATTCCAAAGTTTCGCCAGAGATCACTCTTTGCATAGGCGAAGGTCGTCATCAAGTAGTTGGTGCCTGGGATAAGTGCCGATCCCCGTTCACCACCTGCAAGAGTGCAAGCTTGGTGGGCGATGTCCGTATATCCGGGCCCATTCGGAATCAGGGAATTGTTTGTGCAAGTCATTGTCAGACGACTAAACTCGTTGACCATAAGTGATGCAAAGCCGAGACCGAATGGATTGAGATAATAGATCCACCGCAGCCAGAGCTGTTGATTAGCCCATTGAATAAGATAGCCGGAGGTCAAGACGAAAAGTGTGATGATCACCGCGGCAAATTTCATTGCATAGTCAAAATCGGGACATAGACAGCCGATCGTTCTGAATACCACAGTCATGCAGACGTATCCAGTGAGAATGATCAAGACGAACGTAAAGAATGCACCCGCGTTGAGGGCAAGACCACACATGAAGTAGACGATTATGGCGAATATCAGGATTCGTGCAATGGCAAACGTCGTATCGACAATAATCTGAGCAATAAAGAGTGCGGTTGGTCTATAAAAAGTGAAGGATCGATGTTTATTGACGATGGATCGACCGATCATAGTCCCGGCAAGCTCGGAGAAAGCCTGGAAACCATTGAACAGTAGGCTGATAAACAGTAGACCACCACGAGTGAATGCTCCAGCGCTGGTCTCGGGCTGTTTCAGCCACACTGTGCCAAGAATAATCGCAATGCCGGTAGAAGTAACCCAGGAAACAGTCAAAGCGAACTTGTCTTGCCATTTGAGCAAGAATTGTCGCTGCATCAGAGCCCAGATTTGTAGATGAAGAGGGATGGAGTAGACGGAAGACTTGGGGGTGTATTTGCGTTTGGCTTCTAGGTTGGCAAGTTCGAAATCATCGTACACCTGCTTCTCCTGTTCGACCTGGGCGCGATACACCCGCATCTCTTCGTCAAGCTGCTCGCTAAACATGGACTTGTCGAAGGCATCCACCAGTGCCTGAGGGGTTGAAGGAACATCCTCAGGACTTCGGCCATCTTGGAACTCTCGTTCAAAAGGATCGGTACAGCCAGTCAGGTAGTCGGGAGTTGTTTGGCGAGGCTTTTCCCGGAAGCCGAGTCCTTCGAAATATGCGCGGGCTTTATCAGTGGGGCCAAAGAACACCTGACGGCCGCTGTCAATAACCAGAACTTTATCAAATTGCTTGTAGATATTCTCAGATGCCTGATAGAGCGAAACGAATGTCGTTGTCTTGTAAATATTGGTCAGAATGCGCAGTGACTTGGCGAAATCTAGTGCAGTGGAAGCATCCAGGCCTCTCGTGCTGTTGTCCCATGCCAAAACCGTCGAGGAAGTTGTCTTATACACGAGATCAGCAACGCTACCTGTGGGAGTGACAAGCTCGCACGGGAAGTTACCTACCATCATTTCTGCGATACTAACGCGGCGTCTCTCGCCACCACTAACGCCGCGAATAAACTGGTTTCCAATCACAGTATTGGCCGTGTGCTCGATGTTGAACATGCGCAACAACATGTTGGTGACCTTTTCTTTGAACTCAGCTTTGGAGACACCCATAGGTCGCTTCCCTGGAGTTTTGGTATCGAGCGCGAACCCAAGGGTCTGCTTGACGGTCAAAGTGGGCTGGTGGATATCGTCTTCTTGGTTGTATACGGCCTCGCCCCGGAATCTCTCTGAGAATGTCTCAGCCGTAAAAGGACCGTACAGAACTTCTCCGTCGACACCAGTATACCCAAATCGTTGGTTGGCGATGACTTTGAGGAATGTAGTGCATCCAGAACCTGGCCGTCCTAGCACCAACACCATCTCTCCGGGCTTTGTCAGACCTCGGAAACCCTCCAGAATGTTATACTCCGTGCCTTTGTCTCCGTAGCCCAGCATGTGCATGATGGTTTCGGGGAAGTTGAAGAAATCAATAATCGCATCAGGGAAGGTCTTAATAAAGGTTTTGACGCCACCGATGCCGCGAACCGTGAGGTTGTCCCAGATGACACCTATTGTGGGTGTTAATAAGGATACGAAACTGAAGTACGGGCCATAAAATACCAATGTGCTTGTCTTTGATGCCTGCTTCTTCCTCCGCGGCTCGTTTACCCCTCAGAGTAGTCTCCAGGTCCCATGGCTCATCAGAGTCGGCCGAGCTCCCAGCTTTCTCGACGTCTTCAGTGGCAGCAGTGGGCTTAGAGGCCCGCGATGCTTGTTTGGACAGGCGGCGAGCTTGATGCGAAATACTGGAAAATTGTCTGTTGAGCTCAGAGAATTCATACTGGGCTTTTTCAACATCAACACCAGTTTGAGTCATTGTCACGCCCTGTGGGTTAGAGATACGAATCTCTTCCCGGCCTTGCTCATAGTTGCTTGAGCGATGGGAATCAGTGTCCGAGTTGGTACTCGCATCGCCAGCTGGCGACTTGTCTTCCATGGTGCCGAGGTGCCGTTGATTTACAGCGGGAATATGGAAGCTCCGGAGGATACGAATGTTAATTTAAAATACTCAGTAACTCTGATGTGCTTCGACAGGCTCAGCCCCCAGCACCAGTAGATCTCGAAAGGCTGCACTTTTTGACAATCAAATCGAGCCAGGCAAACTGGGTGGGAGAGTTTGGAGAAAGTGAGTCAAATCCAGAGATGAGGGAAGAGAATGAAGAGGACCACTAAAAAAAAAAGTAGCATGAAGCCTCAAGCCAAGCCCACCAGGCTAAAACGGTCCCTAGTCCATAGCGTAACCCCTAAATCCGAGTTAATTTTCCAAATCACCGGCCTCCAGGCTCCATGTTATGTGCCCACATCGGCCCCGCCTCGACAGGGTTCCGGGGTTTTTGGCGGGGAGGTCAGAGTATAACTTCTAGGCAACTCCCACCACGAGGAACTGGCGGTGGATGGGCAAACGCTCAAGATAGCAAGCTCGGGTGTTGATCGTTACTTTGATGCATTGACTCAACAAGTCGGGGAACCGGACGTGACCACCCACTATGCATAATGTAGGCCAATTGAAAAGACTGGCCACCACGCGGTAAAACCCCGGGATGCAGGGAACGTGGGCCTCTGCCCGAAGTCAAATGCTGGCTGTTGGCTCCGCGACTGGCTGTATGAGGGAGGGATGTGATATCCTTAAACGGCAAGACGGCAACTTCCGGTGGCGGATCGAGTCCGCGTTGCTTTGGAATCAGCCACGAGTCTTTGCCCAGGCTTGGAGAGTAACACTAACCCACATGGCGGGCTCCTATTTGGGATAGAAGGCTGCATGTCACTTATGGCTCATCGTGACTCTTGTGATCAATCCGAATTGCATTGCATACTCGGGGCCGGAGCCGTGCAATATTGCAATCTTGCGGGTTTAGCGAACTGGTAATCTGGAAATTAGCAATTGACAACTTGGGGACGTGCAAACCTTGTGCAGAGAAAAAAAAAAAAAAAAAAGACCCACTGGGGGATTTCCAGGATTGTGGGGAGGAGCCGAGACTCGACGGACTGCGTGGGCTCCGTTTGGAAAACTTAAGACTACTAAGAGAGGCGAAGACAGGGGCACAATTTACCACCTTTTCTCGACGGAGACTAGCGTTGGCGAGTGAGCCTCTTGTCCCTCTATGTCCCTCTTAACCACCGCCCGGCAGATTCAATCCGCATTCATTCCGCTCTCTCGCTTGCCAGGGGCTACGACTGGGGTCGACGCCGGAAATCACCAGTGAAATGGAACTTCCATTTAAGATAAGACCTGGGGTCATTAACGGGTAAACCTGGCTTTGAGTCGAGTCAATCACCATGCTAAATGAAACCTAATATCGGACACTGTTGCTCAAGATTCACGAAAACTCTCAGGCTAGAAACTGGATGTACCCTTCAATGGCACAGACGTAGCATTTTAATTTCTGGAAAGTTATATAGCAGTCTCTTCGGTCTGAATACATACTTTTTTTAACGAGGTATATCTGCTAGAATGCCATGAATCTGACGTGCACATCTAAACACGACTAGGTCTGCCATGGAGAGAAACCTGGACTCTTAAGTAGACAACCAGAATGATATCACAAGCCCTACAGGGCCAGAATCTTCGTGTCTTAGATAGAAAAAATTACTTATGAGGTTAGGAGAGGGAAATTGTAAGGCCTTTCCAGGCTAGACAGACACAATTAGAATACTAAGCCTAAATCCTCAGGCACTATTCAAGGCCCCACTTGTGGGTATTTCCCTAGTGTGGGTGTTTTCCGGGTAATGTATACACACTGAAGTAGTGAGCTTTTGGTCACCCATCACCACTTGAAGCTTTGGACAGCGTAAGTGTCATTGAGTTCACTATCTACACAAACTTTTAGTTGAAAATGCAGCGATGTGGTACGTATCATGTTGCCTATTCCTCCCTGATCTAAGTCTAACCTTCCCAAGCAGCCTCATTCTTGCGGCTTTCGCCGCCAGGCGCTATAGTCGCTGGCAGACAGGTTGCAACTTGTCGCCACAACTTCTTCAAGTAAGCTTAGTAGATTCTTTCGGATATCATTAATGTGACGAAGTCAACATGCTAACATACTGATCAAAAGAGCCCATTGGAGACCAATTTCCACCCGAAGCATCACAGCTGAATCAGCTCATGACCGCCTCGTGACGCAACGCCGAAACCGCCCTGTCGCTCCAGCTATGACTATATACAAATGGCAATATGTGTCTTCAGTGTCGGCACTGCAACGAATCACCGGCCTTCTGCTGTCTGGAAGTTTATACGGTTTTGCGACGCTATACCTGTTGACCCCTGTGACGGGTCTACATCATGACTCAAGCACAATAGCCACTTCCTTTGGGTCTCTGCCACTTGCTGTGAAGACGGCGGTGAAGTTTGGACTGTCTATGCCATTCACATATCATGGTCTCAATGGGATCAAACATCTAGTATGGGATACTGGTCGTCTGTTGGGGAAGAAGTATAGTGGTCGAGCATCGTGGGTGATCTTGGGCTGTAGCCTGAGTGCATCTTTGGTACTTGCCTTGATCCATTTCTAACAGATTCCTCATCTCGTAATAGAACTGTTTGTTGGGATACAATAAACTGGTTGTTACTTCTTCAAATCGTTCCCGTCGACTTTCGGCCCAATAATTCGTGCACATGAATCATGGACTCCCGTGCAATTCCTCCAGTATCGGATATAGGGGTTTGAATTAGAATTTTTGCAAACTCACACAGATCTTGCGCGTGGGTCATGAAGCCCGCCCGATAGATCTGATCCGCTGTTAATCGATGTTGTAAATGCTCCCACAAGGACTGCCACCTAGAAAGCGCCCTGTCGATTTGACTTTTATTATCGAAAGTGTTGAGAGGACTCGATCGGATGCCAAATATGACTGTGTGAAATGCTAAAAGCAAGTTAGATTCATATCTGGAAGTAGGTCAAGGTGGACTGTCTAGATACCCGAGATGACGATAAACAGAGCAAAAATGCTGAGATGCTCAAATCGTGGATCTGCTAGGCCAATCCAGTTGTCACTAAGCAAAAGCTGTAGAAATTCATTCAAGGGTGGTGGTCGCTGGAAATCTTTTTCGTTCTGCACCCACTCGTGCCAGGTGTCGAGGTCCGAGACTTCGATCCCCTTGTCTTCGGCTGGAAGATCAAATGTGAATTCAGTCGCAGAGAATAACGGAGGATCATTGAAAAACATGATGAAGTGACTATCT
Organism: Penicillium ochrochloron; assembly: GCA_022985105.1. Classification (NCBI taxonomy): domain Eukaryota; kingdom Fungi; phylum Ascomycota; class Eurotiomycetes; order Eurotiales; family Aspergillaceae; genus Penicillium; species Penicillium ochrochloron. The sequence continues at coordinate 351,881 of JAAVMA010000015.1, forward strand.
ATCATGCATATAGAAGCCATCATTCTGTTCCGTGTCAGTATGGGTACTCGTACGAATGAAAGGAGGGCTCTTCCGACCTGATGCAAATCTCATTCCTGATAAATTGCTCATGATTCAGCGGTGTATCCGAGTTGTGCCACCGATTTTTCACTTTAGTCAGTCCCGTAACTCGGGCTGCGGACACCAAAGCGGGATATCGCTGAATTCGGATCCGTCGTCTGACAGTAGGCTTAGAGCTTGAAATCTGTAACAAAATCACAAGGATTGCGGCCTGGATGACTTCCACGCTTTGACTAGACAGAAGGTCGCTCTCGACCTGCCGATCCCCGTGTACAAGACCATGGAAACATTGGCTCTCAAAAACGGCGAACTCCGCCATCTCGACATATTCCACGGCTTTCGATTTCATATCCTGCGACATGCCGCAGCTTGCTCCCATCAAAATCATTGACAGGAGTAAGTGTGGAGATGTTGACTCGAGGTTAAAAGCCGACCTCAAGACAATGCGAGAACGAGGACGGACCGTTTGTTCAAAGTAAGCCACAATGGAGTTTAGAATGTTCTCCTCTTGAAAGAACTCTTGAGCGCGATTAAAATCAATATTCTCTCCAAAGGTCGGGTTGGCAGGCTGCGTTTCCAATAAACAACTCAAAACTCTCTGTGATGCTATACGCCTCTTTTGCTGGTCATCTAACCCCGCTGGGAGAGGCAAGGTCTGCTGTGCCGCAGTGTCTTGAAAATTCGTAAAGAACATATTCCATGAATCTTCAGCAAAAAACTCAGTCTTTTCAGGTTCAAGATGAAGACTAGGAAGAGAGGTATCTTTTTCTTCGCCATTGGTTTCCGTCGTAGCTAGTTCGGTCAAAACTAAGTTGACATCCCCAGGATGTCGATCACTTGTCGCTGAATAATTGAGTAGAAATGGAAGCGACGCTTTCTCTGTACCACGTCGATCTGAAATCTGATTTCCCTGTCGAGCTGGGTTGCCGGTTAGCATACTCGAGCCATCGATGACTTGTTGACGGGACTGCTCGGGCTGAGTTCCAAGACGCCGATAAGAACAATCCCTGTCATTCTGCAGACATGCAGAACATGGTGTGTGGCCATCGCAGACAGTTCGGCCGCTAGCGCAAGTGTCGCACGCCCGACGACGGCGACCGGGTCGACTTGGTAATGGCTTAGCCTGGCCTCTAAGCTGAGAACAGCTTTGATAGTGTCGTCGGAGAGCATCACTAATTGAATGAGCTTGCCATGCCAATGAATGACGGCGGAATTCCTTACTTTCTGGAATATTGACGACCACAAAATTGGCAGCGCACGTGAGATTCTGAATGGTCTTGAAGATTCTTTAGCCTCGTTGAACTTGTGACTGCAAAAAGCGACAATATACCTACGCGACGTCTCGTGGCGACGCAGGTGGTTTCTGCTCGAGAAACTCTGCTGGCAGACTCGGCAAGTGTCTACTAAGTCTGGCATGATTCACTCAATAATGGATCATTCTATCATAGATAAATCTCTAGGCATGGATCATGGTATACGAAGCATTTTCGAACGAAAGGGATAAAGCGATGTAGAAGACAGCCTCATGAAGGGTACATGCCCGCCGACTTAAAAGCTCGGCGGTGAGATCCGACCTGTTGGTTTCGCCGAATTGAGCCGACTCCCATGGGAGTCTAACACGGCGCATTTTTTTGCAAAACACTGCCTATATCGCACCCTTTGCTACGAGGCATACCGCAGAATGCTTTCATCAAGTGCATGGAACGATATTCTGAGCCAAGGAAAATGGGTAATCGATGTGGGCCATCGAGGAGAGTCCGTTTCGAGGTCATATATATCTCTCAAAGCATGTGCAATAAATATTGAGGTTTCTAAGGTACACCTACAATCTTACGTCTTGAGTCGGGAAAGACCATTAGAACTCATCAAAATAGGCAAAGGCTGTGATATTCCCGATAAATTCACATATTATGCGACGCGAGAATTCACCCGGGTCCATGAAAGCCTCATTGACCTCATTGCAGTAATTGGGCCATGGATCTAAGTTGATCAAATCAGTCCAGGACCCAAGAATGTCCATATTCAAGTCGAGGGACGCACCGCCATCAATTTTGCTAGCTGAGCACAGTGTGTCAGTCATATGATCATGGAGGACGTGAGTCTCGGTTGTTGGAGCGGAAGACGACGATGTGGCAGGAGTGAATTGACTGAAGTTCAAAACTTGAACTAGACTGTCGACCTTGGAACACAGGTGCCGGTTCAGCATAACTGCTCTCGTTGCCGTGAAATTCTCCTTGCCAGCAGAATCAATGATTTCAAGGGCCAGATGAAGATATTCTCTTGCTGCCGGACACCGGTGACAGTATGGATATGCGAGCTTGAATCCAATTATTGTTATGACTGCGTTCCACAAATACTGACATGACCTTCTACCTAAGCGTATATGATATAGCGCTACGCTCCGCACTTTTTGGTGTTTTCCTCGAGGAGGCGCCATTAGAAAACTTGTACTCCTTCAGCTAATACAGGGCTTATGAGAAATTGAGTCACTGACCTCGGGTGTCTTCTCAAAGTCTGTTGGGTAAGATTGTTTGAAAAATTTCCAGTGCAATGGTTTCTGTGAATAAACCATCAGCATGTTCGTTACGGAGTTTTCGTCGGCTGTTTGGAGGTAAGGCCTTACCCTGTTGCTAGCTTCCATCTAATACATAGATGAAAAGAAATCTATATCTTTGCCTCAAGGCGTCAACCTCGAAGATATTCTCTAGGAGACGACCTCCACTTAATATACATTGCCTGAAATTGAAGAAATAGACATTTGACATTACTTATTCAGTACCATGTGCTGTGATGTATACCCCGAATTCTCTCAATTCAGCTCAAATACTCGTCTGACCTCATTTGGAGGAGCCTCGGCTACACTTGATGGTCCTTTCCCATCATTTCCATAATCACCATGCGATGCAACCGTGAAAGGTCCTTGAGATACAGCAGGAAATTGATCTTTCGTCTGCGCGTCATGCAATCTTTTGCGACGATGCAGCCAAAAGAGCACAAAGGCAATGGCTAATGCGCAAGCAAGCCCTACACCCACACCCACTCCGGCCTTTGCTGCACCTGACAGACCATGTGTTTCCTCAGTTTGTAGACTCGGACTTGTCGTCGTGGTGAGAGCGGACTGGAGTACAGTGGTGGAGGTGCTCAATGGAGGCGTGGACGTTGCTGTTTGAAGAGTAGATATTGTCCGTGTCGATGTTGTCGGGACCGCTGTAGTTGTGGATGAGCTGCCTTTGGTAATGTTGAAGTAATGGCTGGCAAAAAGTTGGTCTGTATTGCCGAGGTTCGATGCATTTCGTACTTGAAAGAAAAAGACTTCTCCGTGACTAAGGTTCCGGTTCGTCGACACAATCCAATCGTAAGATGTGATACCGTGAATGTCCGCTGGCATCAGAAGAAAGATTAGCAGAGGCTTACTGGGCAAGCGTAGAAGGCCTTTTGATGACCTACTTTGAATCCATTCGTAATTTGGATTATCATTCTGCCATAGCATTATTGAGAATGATTCCAAAGTTGTTGCCCAGCGCATTTGCACTGTCTGTCCAAGGGTATAGACTGGATCATCCTGATATTCGTGAATGGGACCTCCGGTGGGTGGATTGTAAAATATCCCGGGTTCTGCCACAGCATAGGTTAAGCATAAAGCAAGTATCAGATGAAGCCTCATTGGTTTGAGCCAGGATGAAGCAACCATTTGGAAGCAGAATATCAAGTCAAAGACTAGAAAATGTCAGGCGAGAAAGACTACGGAGTACATTGGTTGTCTGATGGAAATAGGGAAATTCCCTGTTGTATGGGGCCAAATGCGAGGCACCTTTTCGGCCCCCAACGTTTGTTAGCAAAGCCTCGAGACCCTGGCAAAGGGCAAATTTGCCAAGCCGGAGCCGCTTGTCTCATTATCGACTAGTAAAGGGATTAGCTGTCTTAATTTGGGATAGGCTTCGAAAGCCTGACTCGCATTGAACGTTTGGTTCGACCTTCAATCTCAGACGCTCCACAGGTTCCCGGCATCCCCGAGATACTCCCGTAAGCACTACTGCCGTGTGGCACAGGTGTGTTGGCGAGGGTTGTCCTCCTTTAGGGGCCAGCAAGTCAAGGAAATCTTCGCTCGGGTCATCATTGAAGCATGTTCTCCCGCCTCTACAGCCGGATGTGAGATGAAAAACGCTTCGTCTTAGCAACAAAATGCTACTCTCATTCCGGCACTGCCTACCAATTCTACTTCTGATTGGTATAGTGGCTTGTTGGCTTGCGTTCCGATCGCCTCCCTATTTTCCAGCCACAACCGAGACGCTATCTATTCCCAGCCCCCAATTGCCGTTATTGCATTCAATAGAAGATGCGTCCAATGAAACATTAGGGGTAAGTGACTACCTCTGGTGAAGCCTGTGTCTTTTTCCAATGCTTATTCAATGTAGTTCCAGAAGATATTAGCCCTATCCCATGGTGCATCATGGCGCACAAGGGGTCTTGCTGCTGCAGCAAATCTCACTGGGCTTCAGATCACCATTCCTCCACAGCCCCCAATTCATCCGGATATGATCAATGCGTTCTCGCTGATAGGATCTCATGGACAGGAAAAAGATCATCCAACTCCTGGACGAAGCAGCGCTTGGCTTGCACATCTCGATCTGATCAAGTATTTCTATCAATCGAACCTTGGAACGGCTCTTGTCATTGAGGATGACGTTGACTGGGACATCAACCTCAAAGTACAGATGAAATCAATCGCCTCCGCAGTGAGATCTTTGACTAAAACGCCCGAGAATGTATCTGCGCCATATGGACAGGGCTGGGATGTACTCTGGATCGGCCATTGCGGCGAGTATTGGGAAGAGGGATTTGAGACTGTTGTCTTCGATGATGTTGCGGTTTGTCCACAAACAAGCTACAATGGCTGGGCAAAACAATACATTTCTCGACTTCCTGATGGTCGAAGAAGTGTATATTGGTCGAATAACCCGGTCTGCTCATTCGCATATGCCTTGACACATGGTGGTGCGCGAAAGGTTCTGGAGCTAACGGGCTCTGGTCAGGGCGAAGCCTTCGATGTGAAGATGATGGGAGAGTGCAAGGTCGGGAATCTTAGATGTATTTCTGTTGTCCCGGAAGTCATTCACCAATACTTTCCGGCCGAGAAATATGGCGTGAAGAGCCTGGTCGATATTGGAAATGGCGAGGTTGCGGGACCTTCAGATGCGATTTTTGAATCCACCAAAGGCTCGACAGAGAACATTTTGTACAGTGCTCGGTGTCAGTCTTTATGGGGAGAGACCTGCCTTCGAAAATAATAAATCAAGATTGGCTCTTCACAACTACGAGGATTAGTGAACTTAGTTCGATGTAGCGCTACGACGTAGTTAAAGAGGTGTGAGGTACGTCTAATACAGGCACTTCGTATTGAGGATGCTTTGATTCTTTGGGAGACTCTGCCACTCAAGACCATATTCTGGATTTCTTGTGAATTCTCACTGGAGCACACCTGGCTACTTCGAGAGTTTCTACGGACAATGCTTGCTACCTAGGTCTGACGAAATTACTGCTGTAACCTGTTAGTCATGCTGGGTAGCGAATGTCTCTGGCAGTAGTCGAGTCTAACACGGAACTTCGAACCCAGTATGGATCTGGCTATATCTTGCTAGGGGCTGTTACATTTCATTATACCATTGCAGACAAAATCGCATGCATTTTCGCCTACCAATGTTGCTGTAGAATCTTCACTACGTCTCAGGAAAATTGATAGATGGGCAAGGTGGATTTATCCAATCGGAGGAAGCTGCTCAGATGTCGGTTTTTCCCACTCATTCCCAATCGTTGATCTGCCGAGTAGGACCCACTTGTTTAAAGAAAATACGATAGGGCATTAGGCAATCAATCTGATCTACCAAGCAAAGAAGATGAACCAAGCTGGGCTCGATCCATCTAATAGGACGGTCGGAAGGCATTGACTTGGAAGACTGGTAGCCGCTATCCTGTGAATGAGTTTGGGAGGATAGTCTGTGTGGTTGAGAAGATCAGAAATCATGCTCACTCTGCTGCTGGTTATCTCGCGCTTGCAGGGATAGCACCCTGACTTCACTATTTTCATTAATGAACTACTCTGGCAAATCAAAACATGGAACAATTTAGTTACTATAAACGCTACAAATTTATCGTTTTGCTACCAAGGTGACATCATCTTATGTTTTGGCGTAAGCGGAAGGGGGCCTAAAACACGTGTACTAGAGGGGTCTTGTTCGTGTAGCAATTTGTGTCTTGATTGTCACTATTTAACAGGCGATTCCCTCCTTCAACCGTGAGATATCTGCCCCACGTCGGATCGAAATCTAGCTTCCTGCACATTCAAAGTCAATCAAGGGGCAGCTAAACACTACAAGATGGCCGCTGTCAATGCAAACCCGCCTGCGCAATACTTTGCCTCGCTTTCCCGCAACTATGGTCGTCAGACCGGTAACTCAACTCGCGCAGTGTTTGCTTCGATTTTAGGGCGCATTTCCCCGTCTATCACCTCGTCATCCGTGATCCACGATAATGCAGGTGGTGTCGGGACAGTCACTTCGGTCATTCTCGATAGTCTCACTTCCACGTCTCCAGATGACGTCCCCGAGGTTCTGATCACCGACAATAACCCTGGGATGATTGCCGCGGCCAAAGAGGCCTTCAGAGATATGAAATCCAAAATCACCGCGACCGAGGCAGATTCCCACGATTTGAGAAACATTCCTGACGCGAAATTCACTCACTCTATTCTGAACTTCTCGGTATTTCTCTTTAACGATGCGCTTCAAGCACTTCGCGAGATCCATCGCACTCTGAAACCGGATGGAGTCGCAGTTCTTCTGACATGGAAGCGATTTGGATTTGGCTCAACTGTTCACGTTGCGCAGAGTCTTATTCGTCCTGATCTGCCGCCGATGCCAATCCCTGGTTCTCACTTCATGAACGAGGGTGTATTGCGCGACCTCGTGATCATGGCTGGATTCAACGAGGAAAAGGTGCAAGTGCAGCATGATAAAACTATAAGAAAAGGTGAAGACCTTGAAGGGATGAGGGACTTTATGCTAGGCGATATCTCAAAGATGGCGACAAAAGACTGGACCGATGAAGAGAAGAGCAGATGGACCCCAGCCGTTGATGAAGCCATCCAAAGAGAAGTTGAACAATATGGGGGAATTCAATTCGAAGCCTGGACTGTCATTGCACAGAAGTAGGATAACATTGTCTGGATTCGGTCCATTCAGTGAAATCAAGTTACTGTATTGCACCATTGTCCTCCACATTAGATTGTGGTATTCATTCATGATGTAGTGGTTTCAGTACCCATCCGTGTAATGAGTTTGCTTTTCAGCTTTTATTTACACCACACCCTGTAATTCCAATTATCCATTGCAGTTACAAAAGCGCATGTCAAGGTTGATTGTCATGGTTGAATCGAATACAGATTGGCCACAATTTAGCTTCTCTTTGCTACATGGTTGAACGAATCTTAGCCAATCCAAACTCGGCCTTGTTGAGGACTAAACATATCCGGTGTCAAGTGGGGAACTTCCTTCCAAGTCAATTTAATCATTATTTTAGATCAGCTAACTTAGATCCTCCATTAGGGGTGACGAAGCTGACAGCCTAGTATACCCACACCCAGCAAGCCAAAAATGCAAGAACATGCACCCACAACTCACCATCACACAGCTGACCAGTAAAACCACGCCATTCAATCGCGCGAACTGTCCTCAGAAACTAGCTGCAAACACCCCGGAAAATCAAACGGATCGGACAAATAAAATTCTCCATTTAGCCATCCGAGGTTTTTCGGGGCTTGGAGGTTCGTGGCTACCTGCATGGGCAGTTGCCCGCGGGTGCGGCTGTAAGCCTGAAATGTTTCTCGTTTAAGAGTGCTATTCCCTCGACATTTTTGTAGCGATTTAGACAGAGTCCTCGAAGCTTGGCTTGGGCTTCTATTGATAAATTGCCCCGGGGATTCAACGTTAATCATGGGTTTAAAACAACCTTTCTCATCTTGGTTTCGACAACAGCGACCATGGCTTTTATCGCTGCGATCGTCACAGGGTTTCATTGTTGCGACAGTGTCACTGTCAATGTTCACTGTGAGTACCGAATTCTCTGGCAGTGGAAAATAATATCTAACTTGATTTTTATCTGACAGGATCTATTTCTATATGCAATGGTATGACCTTTCCACGAAATAGTTTGACTCCATCTGACACTATCAAGATTGTTCCAGTGATGCCCACGACCCTAGTATCTCGGGCAACTGTCAAACCAGAAGACCGTATGTCGAGGCCCCTTTCTAACATTACTACCTTCCTGACCATCTTGAATCCTTCAGTGGAGTACTGGAACAGCGCTCTCCTCATCGCCATGGCCGGATCAGCGCTGATATGGAGCCCCATTTTCGGATACTTGGTTGACAACTCTGGGACTCGCCAGGTCCCGTACCTATTCGGTCTCACCCTTCTCTTCGCCTCAATGGCTATATTTACAGCCGCGCATTCAGTGTCATTATATATGATTGCCCGCGCTCTCCAGGGCGCAGCAACCGCTATGGTGACCGTGGCAGGTCTGGCGATCGTGACTGACGCCGTGGATAAGCGCAAATTGGGACAGATGATTGGATACGTCGGTACGGCGATGACATTGGGCTTTGTGTCTGGACCACTGTTGGGAGGAATTGTTTTTGAGATTGGAGGGTTTTATGCTGTTTGTGGGATGGCTTTTGTGATTATCACTCTTGACTTGCTTCTACGGCTGGCTGTCGTTGAAAAGAGAGTTGCGGCTAAATGGTTGACTGAGACTGAGAGACCTTTCATTGTCGAGTCAAACAACAGCGCCGAACTACCATATGGAACAGAAGATCGCGATAATGGTACAACGAAGGTCACCAGGTCGGATGGGCGATTCGCTCTTTTCAATCTACTGAAGCAACGTCGAATCCTAATCAGCTTGTGGGCTATCATCGTTAGCAACGTGGTGGTATCTGCATTTGACGCCGTGAGATACTCTGTCCAGACCACGAAGTGATGCTTGCTAATTCAATCTAGACTCTTACAATCTTCGTTCAAAAGCTGTTCCATTGGGACGTCCTTGGAGCAGGTCTGATCTTCCTCCCGGGAGCCTCTGCAGCCATTTTCCAGCCATTTTTCGGTGTGTTCGTCTTAAAATATCTCGCATCACTTAGCAAAAATAAACAAGCTGATTATTGTTCTCTTAGGATACCTCTCCGATCGTCTTGGCTCAAGAATAATCGCATTCACCGGCTTTACCCTCCTATCCATACCCCTAATATCCCTCCGCCTCGTCAACCAAAACACAACCCTCCACATAACAATCCTATGCCTCATCCTAGGCAGCGTCGGACTATGCGTTGACCTAAGCGAACCCGCCCTCATGGTTGAAATCCAGCGAGTCCTCGATGACATGGAGACCAAGGATCCCGGCATTTTTGGAGAAAAAGGCGCTATCGCACAGGCTTTTAGTCTTCACAGTATGGCCCATTTTGGGGGGCTGGCATTAGGGCCGATTGTAGGAGGGTTTGTTTCATTTCATTTTGGCTGGGATGCGATGACTCTTGCCCTTGGGATACTTGCGTTGGTTACGGCTGTGCCTATGCTCTGGCTTAGTGGTGCGAGGGGGGAGGAGGGTAGTGAGGATGCTGAGAGACGGCCTTTACTTGTGGATTAGCTTTAGACTGCAGTCTTTCTATTCTCTATTCAAGCTATGCAATGGAGAGATAATGTATGGTCTGCGTCGCGCTGGATAATAGGGAATTATCAACTGCGAGGTATCGACTACCCGCACCGCGAACTACTGTCACACTCAGCAATAACCAAGATCCCATCGAGGTAAATTGATTGGCCCCTCAATCCCTCCCTTCAAACGAACTGATCCGAGACTCGCCTAGCCATCATGCAAATCGGCCCGATGACAAGTAAGTACCTAGCATCGATTGGAGCAAACATGCCACCACAATCAGCTCTCCAGCCAGCCACCACCTGCGTCGGCTTCACGGGCCGCTTTTGTCACGCTGCATGGCAGTGCCTGGCCCGGGATGGCAGAATACAGTCTTACGGCTGGCATTTTCAAGATTGCTATTATTATATCAAGTTGCCTGCGATCCGTAAGCCTTTCTACACTAATCCTGGGGCCCCACATAGTCAAGAATGGTTCACGCTATGTCATTAACCTTACTTGGTAGCTTTAGACCTTGGAAACGTCACTTTTAGAACATCAAATCTATCACTGTAGATTATTCAACGTAGACTGAGAGTGAATCAGATGAATTGATACTCCCAAAGCACCTCGCAATCCAGCTAAATTGCAAAATAGGTCGAAATACAGAAAGAAATATGGAAAAGTATATGAAGATGTAAGGAGAGAGAAGAGACCGCAGTGTATCAAGTGTCGAGTCTCCAACCGAAATGCTGAATGGAAAGAGTGGCAATGGCAAGGAACAAGTAAGGGATATCAATCATAAAGAAACATCAAGGAAACCATAAGCTCGAAGGTAAGGCAAAAAAGTGGGCAAAAAATATAGAAAAATGAAAAAGAAAAAATCAATGAAAGTGTGAGGCACTTCAATCACCTCAATCTCATATCCAGGTTATGTCTTTTCGGTTCCAGTCATCTGCACATCCTCCTGGGGCGCTGACTCGGTAACAATGGGTTCTTTGATATCCGCGCCGTACATCTGGGCGTCGGGCGGGGAAGGAAGGTGGGTTTGTTTCTCCGCATCCGGTGCGGATTTGTTGTCGGGGCGCTTGCGTCCCAGGCGTTCACACCAGTGCTCAGCACTGACGAGGGTGTCGTTTACCACACCGCTGACTTGGCCCAGGATATCCAGGCCTTCGTTGGCGAGGACCAGGATGCGGTGGGCACCGACAGTCGCGTCCGAAGAGGCGGCGGGCGAGTCGGGGGGTGGCTGAGATGTGCTTGCCATCTGGAATCGGTGGGGAAGAGAAGTGAGGTGTCGGCGGACAAGGTGTCGGGCATTCTCTGGCAATGCACCTCCAGCGTACTTGGACACGACATCGACAACCTGCTTCAATGTTGAGAGGACGTCTGCCCTGACTGCTTGAATGCGCTGGGTCAAGAGAGAAGCCCTCTCTGCGCTCTCTGCGCGATCCCCACTCTCAAGGTCATCTTGCAATTGTTTCTTGTGGTTCTCCCATTCTGTCATAGCATTCTGAAGTGCTACGATGGCTCGGCCTAGACGTCCATTCGCCCAGCGAAGCCATGTCAAACAGTACTGCAAACTGCGCAGGGACTCCTCGCTCATTGCAACTCCCAACCCCGACGTTGAGATAACGAGTCGACTCTGCCACGTCGGGGGGTTCTGTCGACCGGGCTTTTCCTCGTAGCGAGGTGATCGCATCTCGTCGTATGGCGGCAGTGTCTCTGCCATCGACAGATCCGAGGAACTGCGAGTGCGCGCCGGCGTCATCGTGTTCTCCGGTGATGCCTTCTCGTCGTCCACTGTCTGCGGTGCAGTCTCACCGCTTACCTTGCGACGCTTACTGGAGGGCTTCGACTCGGACCCAGATTCTCGCCTTTGCAATGCCCAGCGCAGACCACTCTCAACACCTGTCTTACGACCGACTGTTCCAACAGTATTTGCGACAGGTGAACCGATATTGCGCTCGATGAACTCGGCTCCAGACTTGAAACGGGCCGAATACGACTTGGAGGTAGTATATGCGGAAACGGATCCGTTGATAGCGGAAGAGATTAGCGGGTGCGAAGAAGTAAGTAGCGATAGGAGCGGCTCTGGCTGCTGCGGGTCTGGCGATGTCGCCGGCAGTGTCTGTCGTGATGCTCGTGGGGATTGACCAAAATCTAGAGGATGAAGGATTAGCCGAGATGTCTTGTCTAGCGCCGAGGCTATTCCAGCGGCCGCAGTGACAGCAGTCATAGAAGCGTAGCTCTACAGCTTTATATGCCTAACCGCGAAAACCGAAGATGGGTAGCGACCATACCAGACCGAAGACCTTCCAGGGCTTGAGCAGCCTCGAGATCATCCATAGAAATCACGCTGGTGGCTCGACGAGAACGATCGTCTGTGGTAGTAGTATCGAGATCCATCACGGCGGGATGGGCATTATGTAGAGCCGATGGGTGTGGTGGATGTAGTATTGGAGGAGGAGGAGGAGCAATAGTAGTAGCAGTTGCTCCGGTGGTGGTTACCAGATAAGAGGAAGCGGGCGGTTTATTCAGATTGGAGGCAGCCGGTGAGTCTGTGGCGATGGGGCCAGAAGGTTTGTCGGCCTCCATGGCGGAGTCGCGGGTGTTTTTCCGGTCTTCAGCCAGAGTACCAGTCAACCAGTCACCAGTCAACCAGCGAGTGTCGTAGTTCAGTGCCAAACTGCCCAATCTGCGAAGCGAAAGCGGCTGCGGATTGCGCTTTCACGTGAAAGAGCCCCGCTTAGGTAAGCAGTGGCACGTTCACATGTCGTCCCAACAAAAATGAACAAACTTCATCCCACGCCGAAAGCTGCTCGTTTCATTCGGTCTATCGCCGATTCTCCGACTCTTTCGGTGGTTGGAATTACAAACTAGTGGATGTTCCCCCGCCTTACTTGGATCTGATCCCGCCTATCCCTACTCGTCCGAGTATGCCGGACGTCGCCGCACTGCATCCTGCATACTATACAGGAACCAACTACGTCCCTAGTCTGGGGTCTTATGCATTATTTCCCCCTCCTGATACCCTGTACCTGGGTATGCTTCATATTATTATGATCTGGTTGAATAATTCTCTCTTTTCCCGTGGAGAAGAAAATAATGAAGAAGATCACATTTGGCTATTCTCCCACGGCGGTTAGACCACGGACGAGTCTGCCCCGTTGCGTCACATGCCAAATAGAATGGGGGTTATCCGACAGGACAGCAACTATCAGTATTATTATGAGCCTAGAGAAGAACTATCTGCCGGACTCTATTCCCGAGAATTATCTACCTCCCTATTCCCGAGAGATATTCACCAAAAGAGCCTGATACCTAATACTCCGTACTGTATTAAGTAGTGAGTACCAGTATACCCAGCCTCGACACTGCCAAGCGAGAACACCCCCAAACGGGATTCGCATTCGTAAACCCGTCAGCATCTCAACGCAGTACTCTACATACTGTATCCGATAGGCGCTGTGTACGCCACACGTTGGGGTGACAGTGATCCATTGCCCAAAGAGCGTGACTGTCACAGAATAGTATACGCTAGGTTCGACAGCCTCCTCTCCCGACCGGCATGTGAAGTGGGGGTTTCGTCTTTACTTAGCAGTGAGCAGTGACCTTTTAGAGCCTAGTTGCTGGTCTGTTCCACGGCTATTCCTTTTTTCGATGGAGGTACTTGCTTAGTATCGTGCAGGGATAGGATTCATTATTGTAGAGACCCCTTATCGGGGTAAGCTATTGGAGTAGAGTATGGAGTTATCCTCTTACCTTCAGTAGTACTGGGAGCATTTAGCCAAAAGAAGGCTTTAGTCTTTCTCAACATGAGACTCTATCCCTCTTACTGTTATCATTGGTGGATCCATACGATCAAATGCGATTCCAAAGTTTATGACTGATGTCTCGTTCGCTTTCAACCTTCAGGCACATGCGATACTCGATATTCGCCACGATGTCGATCCCAAATCCTACGCCGATCAATAGCTAGGGCTGAGATACTAAACTTTCAAATGAGGGAGGCGCTAACTGGCACAAACTATTCCCAGTATCTTCCATTTATGTGCATCGCTTCATCTCCGTGTGTATGTGCTTCTCGATATCACAAGTCACCACTCAAGATCCCTACCCGCAGGCCCAACCGCAAAAAGAACAACACAAAAATAATGCATGGGTATCATTTACAGGCATAAGCCATCGACAAACAGTAATCTTCACATCATCACTAATCACTCTACTGACATCCCATCATCCAATTCATCGTAGTATTTCGCATCCTGGCTCATCAACACTGCTTCCAGGATAGCGTCTTCGCCTTCATACTGACTATCCTCAACCTCGGCATTATGCACAAGTAACTCACCCACCACGAGGCGAGATGCCATCTTCTGATTAACCCGTAAACAGGCCACAACTTCATTGGAAATAGTCCGTGATGGAACCGTAGAAGCCTTCAACTGACACAATGCATCTCCAAAAGCATGGAACGGGAAAAACGAGTTTCGGTGTCGGCGGTACGCACATGAAGCAAGGAGACAGCCCCATTCATAGGGGCTGTTGCGCCATGTATGCGCCAGAGGATGAGATCCTACTTCCGGCGGGGATAGCGCTCGCGCGCTTTCGGCGATTTGTCGAATCCGAATGGAATATGGTATTTCGTTGCTTTTCATGGTGATCCAATCTTTGTGCAGCTTTCCGATGGCTTGGCTGACTTGGTCCAGAACAAGGCTGAGATCGCCGCCAGAGTCGTGGTCTACTTTTGCCGCTTCCGATGCCTCGATCCACGGACGATCCTGGCTCGCAAATGGAGCTTTGTCCCCCTTGAGCATGTTCTTCAGAGGGACATTCCATGCTCGTCCAACGCGCTCCAATTCGTAGCGAAAACGCAGAGGGATCTTCTCGCTAAGCGTTTGCTCGAACGAGAACGGCCCGTGTCGAAGAAGATTGTCGACTATTCTATCCCGTATGGCGCTCGTTGCGTCCGGTTCTTCCACGTCAGTCATGGTTTGATCTTCCATGCTCGCGTCAAAAGTTCGCTCCATCCAGCCCACCACGGAATCTGTGTAGCTTGTCTGCGTGGCTAGTGGCTCTGTAATGTCCGTGTCAAAAGACCGATTCAGCCGAGATGTAAACACCGATGATACCGAGGTCGTGGTCATGAAGCTTGTATTCAATGCTTCCCTGGCGGATGGCACTGCATCGTAACGTAAGATAGGGTCCCTGCGGGGTGCAGGTTGGGATGCAGTCAACCTCTCAACAAAACTGGACGGTGGTCTCATCCTCTCCGACCTCCAATTCAGGGCAACAAAGTCAGGAACACCCGAATCACCCGCTCCATCCTGAATAGCCAATTCGAGTTTCGCCAAATCAATTCCGGGCGATCGGACTGGTCGGGCAGGTTTCGTAGGCGAATTTGGCGCGGTATGGAATTCATCGTCCTCTTCTGCCTCCAATTCGAATAACTGTCGTTTCTTGGGCGAACCCGACTGAGCGGACCGATCCGTGGAACTTTCAGAGACGCGCTTGGCTCTCAACGTCCCACCATCCGCTTCCCAAATCTCATCTTCCACTAGTCTTTGCAAGTATTCCAGCCGTTTATTTCTCTCCTGGTCACTCAATATCGTAGGCTCTTCGCTGCGTTTGCGTCTGTTCCGAGTCGCGTGCCCAGTGGCTGCACGGGGCAGATTTTGTCCGTCCACCCATTCGCCGAATCCATGGATCAAACGATCGAGACCAGGTCGACGCTGGTAGTACAGTCTTTTGATGCCCTTGTAGACCCGCCAACGCGGCGAAGTCTGAGTTTCAAGGGCTGAGGGTGAAGAGATTTTCGGATTCGGAATTTCCAATCCGTACAGACGATTCAAATTGTCGATAAACGGGCCAACATTCTGGCGGGCATGTTGCGGAGTGATAGGCATCTTCACGGTCAGGCGAGAAGAATGCTGACGAGGGGACCGTGAGCCTCAGAGTCAGGCCCAGGTCAAACCTTAGCACTCTAAAACTCGAGAATAAGGAGTCCAGTGTGAAGTAAGAAAAAACATTCAAGTTGAAATGCAATTCAGTCTACGCATATCCCTTATCAGTCCCAATTTGCGTCGCAAACAAAGCCAGCCCGGGGTGTAAACATACCACCACACTGAACTTCTCGAGGGGCCCTGCGGCAACCCAATTTAGGGGTGCACAATCGTGTCCGGAAATGCAAAGCGAATAGTTCCGGCTGCAGAAAAAGCAAATATGACCGCCACGGCGCGCTGTGTCAATTTCCCCGCGCGTAGGGGTACAGCCCTGGAGGGCTGGTCAAAGAGATCGAAATTGATAGGAATCAGCATGGCTGCGCTGCCCGTGGGACGGGGTTGCTTAGCGCCCGCAGACCCACCGGGCTGCAAGTTGATCACTGGCGAATGTGGGCAGCTGAGGGGCACAAACAATGATCAAGTAAATAAGGGAATGAGATAGAGTATGGGGAAAGGCTAGAATAATTCAACGAGTTATTCGAACGAAGCTAATAATTATGCATTGACTGAACATTGAACAGTGACAAATGGAACCTGTGCTAGACATGTACAGAGCCAAGTCCCAATTCCAAGGAGTGCATCCCGAGTACCACCTCTTCCAGTAAAATACCTACGACGTAATCACCGATCCACTTTCAGGTGTCTTATCGGACCAGAAATCAGCATCCTTGGGATCAATATGCTTGCTCTTCAGAACGATCTTATGCCCAAAATACAAACTGATGTAGGCGGGAACGCCAACAAACGCGGCCATGAATTTGGCAGGATCGACCTCAATACTTGAATCCCGGACGTAAAGGGAGCTGACAACCATAGTCGATGAGATGAACACACAGAGTACTAGGGCCAGCCAAGTTCCAGGAAGCCCAAAGCGTGCTTTGAATGCCAGCATGTCGTCAGAGATACCTTGTGCCTTGCGTGCTCGCACGAAGCAAATGTGAGTGATGAGGATGGATATCCAAGTCAAAAGACCGAGCATCGTGACCAGGTTCAACAGGTAGCCAAATACCATCTTCGAGTCTTGGGATACATTCAGGTAGGCCAAGGTGGCCATACATGCGGACGCGGCCAGGGCGTAGACAGGGACTCCGTTGCTGTTCGCCTTCGACAGGAACTTGGGCGCTCGGTGTCTGAGGGCCAAGTCCGACAGCGCTTTCGTAGCCAGAAATAGGTCGTATGTTGCAATGGAGAGAATGAAGAACAATATACATACATTCAACAAGTGAGGCAGGACCGCGATCCCAGCCTCCATCAATGCTGCCACAAATGGAGAGGCAGCCGGTCTCTCCCGAGAGTCCGGATGAAAGGACGACCTGAGCGAGTCGTACGGTAGTGTCATGCCAAGAAGAGTGATACCGAGAAGGTGAAAGACCATGATCCGATAGAAGGTATGCTTGATGGCACGATTCATAGTCTTGGGCACATTCGGCGACCGGGCCAGAATACCAGATCTTTCACTGCCAATATACGCAAAGGTAGCGGAGGACATGGCCCCACAGGTAGCGAAGAGAGCTTCGGGCATATGACCTTTGGACATCGCGAAAGCGCCGGGGTATTGCCAGTATCGAAATCCCTTTACTTCGTGATCTGGCCCGCCTCCGAGCGCGAGTACAAGAGACACGATCATGAGGCCGCTCATGACGAGGAGTTTGACCGTCGAAACGTAGAACTCAATCTGACTAGGGAGACTGTGGCGGATATAGTTGAGAGCCGTGATGATAATGATGAATATGGTGATCCATACTCCGTGGTTGATACGTTCATGGTCGACCCATAGGTCTACCACAAGGGCAGCGGCCGTCAACTGATTCGGGGTGATCATAGCATACTTGAGCCAGTATCTAGTTGACAACCTGTCAGCGGCCTCCTATGTATCCTGACACCTGCGAGTGTACTCACATCCATCCCAGTGTGAAACCCAGCGCCGGATCACAAAAGCGAAACGCCTGGTCTGCCACGGTGGATGGCTTCGGCAACCATGCGGCGACTTCTCCCAATGCAGACAGGACAAGAAAGACCGTGAATCCAACGAGGGTATATGATATCATCATGGCCGCCGGCTATACTCTGTTGGTCAAATCCGAATCCATTCAAGGGTCAAGGGTACACTCACACCACCCCTGGGTCAAAGGTCAGCACATTAATACACGACAGCAATGGAGAAGAACATACATGCTCAAACTTCTCCCGCTGCCGACCATCAATCCTGTGCCGATTGCTGACCCGACGCCTGTTGATCAAATTTAGCGGACTCATTGTATAAAACAGAGTGACTGTAGACGAACTGATGAGGCCGGCTCTTCGTGGTGACAACGCTCCATAGATATCTGTGAACCCCGTTGCAACCTCCTTGGTCTTCTCCGACGGAGTTTCTGGCGGTGTCGTCGAACATGGGCTCGTAACATGCTCTTGGGGGATGTTTGAGGAACGATTTCGACGCCGAGGGTGCTGTGAGTTCTCCATTCTGAAGAATTGTCGAGCGTAGGACAACAAGTGTGTCGAGAGATGAATCGTCCTGGAAGAGTTAGGAGATCGAGCCGTTGCGGCAGCAGTTGGAAGTGGAAACGGAAAGAGCGAGTACGTGGAAGGTGCCAGCGCAAAGGCACCAAAGTGTTAGTCGAGAATCTTCATAAATCGGTATTTCTTTCTTTCTTCTATATGCAAGGACAATCCGCTCCGTAGAGGCGAATCAAAACTCAAGTGCGTATGAAACAGTGCAACCCAAAATAGCACAAAAGCAAAACCCGTTGAATGCCAGCAACTCTATCATAGCCACGCAAAGCATATGATCCCCAATGGACCGATGCTCCGTGACCAACGTCTATGATTGAATTCACCTTGATTCCATGGAAACCGCATGATCACAAACGCCCAAAGTCGTCAGGTCAGATAACAAAAATTCAAGACGCCCAAAATGAAAACCAGTAGGGAGCCAGCCCCCCATTCCGTTCTGTTTCGGAACCCGTAGGTAGGTTCAATGGGTAGAGGGGAGGTGTATATCATAAAAAAAATAGCTTCTCGCAAGAACATGAGAAGAGAATGGTCCGAATAGGAGAGGTGGCCGAGAGCGGTCGGTGGTAGTCACCTGGATCAATACAAACACGAACCCGGTGTTAAAGAGGACACGAAGGTGGTGCATCGTCAATTCATCGCGACATAAGCGAATCGCTCGACTCCGTGCGAGGGAAGATACGGGTATAGAGCGAGTCACTAGACTCGGTACGTGGGAAGTGACGTTGGTGCTTGCGCGAGATGACTCGGTCCTGGTAAACACCCTTGGCGGTTCCGCGCACCACGGACTCGAGGTACTCGCGGAAGTCGGTCGGCTTGAAATCCGGGTACAACTCGGGGGTCAGATGGTAGCCGAGATACCTGGCGTACTCGGGGTTGTTGTCGCCGCGAATGCCCCATGAGTATTGATACTCGGCGAGATACCGCGGGATGAACTTGATCGGATCGAAGGGATAGGTTTCGCTGGCTTGCCGGGCTGCGAGGACACGGCTGCAGATAGTCTCTTCGGAGACCTGTAGAGAGTAAAAGATGAGTAAAAGTTAAATCTGGGTGGGGAGAGTTCAGTTTGTTGCGCAACATACGTAGTTCCGGTCGACCTTCTCCTCACTGATCTCCTCCATCAGACTGTAGATCTGATTTTGCGTAGAAACCAGGTTGTATGCGAGAATCTTCTTGTTCAGGGTACGCTCGTCATTGATGATCAGAGCCATGTAGCGACCGATGTCGCGCAGGTCGGTGAGCGCCGTGGGCATGTTTCCATCACCAATAATCTCGTCATTGCCAGAGGTCATCGCATAGTCGACGCGGCCAGAGACCAGACGAGGGTAGGAAAGCTGGTACCACCAGCCGACATCGACGATAGTGTAGGGGAGCCAGAGCTGGCGGATCTGGTTGTAGACAATCTCTTTCTAGATCGAGAGAAGAGACATGATCAGCTAGAGCCCAGAACAATCATATCGCACCACGGCGAAAGGGCATTGTTACCTCGTCACGCAGCCACATCACACCACCGGGCGGAGCCACGGTGATAAAACCACAGGGAATGAATCGCTTGACACCGCATTTCTTTGCGGCCTTGGCGAGGGGAATCTGGTCTTGCTGCTCTGCAGGGCCGACACAGCTGATGACGACATCGATCTCGGCCAGAACTTCAATGAGCTGCTCCTCCGACGCCTTCAAGTCGCCCTTGCGGATTTGGATTCCTCGCTCCTGGAGCTTCTGAATGGCAGGCTTGTGTACGGAAATGGGGCGGACGAGGGCGTGAACATCCTACATGACGCAAAATCAATGCATTGTTAGTAATTGCTCGCTTGTCGTCGAGCGACTTCAAGGATAGAAATCATACAAAGGAACCATCTTCAATGAGACCGTTGGCAATGGAACCTCCGGTTTCACCCGCTGCGCCGACCAAGAGAACCTGGGTCTTCGCCATGTTGGGTGGACGTTATCGGTCGGACAGATATCAAGAGAAGTCGTGGACGGTCGCTGAGGTTGTCTTTTTTGGGTGGGATGGGGGAGATAGCAGCTTGATCGACGAGAGGTGGGAAGTCGAAATGAATTTGAAAGGAAAGAGAAGGAACGGGACGGCAGAACAGGGAAATCAGGCGCTGGCGACGTTATAAATTCCCAGTCCCACGAGTCCACCGAGTCCACCGCAGTCCACCCAAGGATGGGTTGTGCTACCCACTTTGTCTCCCATCCGGACGGTGGGTCGAAGTGGATGTGAGTTCCCCTCGTTTTGAGGGGGAGATTTTTTTTCAGTTGGGCAAAGAGACGTCATGGCTCTCTCTACTGGGAATGGATGGCTTTGCCCATCTTTTATCTTATGTAGGATTATTGTAAGTAGCCCATTGTCGCCGTGAATCACCCATATTCTACAGTATTTCCGATTGTTTCAGCCCTTTCGGCCTGTCGGTCAATTTCGCATTCAAATTGGCCTCTTCTTTTTTTACGGGCCGGTGGCTCGGGAGCAGAACCCTAACCAAAGTCGGGGGCCCTTACGTCATGTCAGACGGCTTCCCGGCCTGATCATGATGATGAGGTTGGTAACCCATACAAGACCATAGCCCTGGAAACAGAGAGGGTATGGGCCTCTCGTTATGAAACTATTGAAAAGGAGAGAGAGTTCTCCGGTCAACACGAGACCACAATCACAATCAACCCTCAGCCCGGGCCGTCGAGCGTTTGAGCTGCAACGATAGTCGATCCCAGAATGGGGCCTCGGGGCTCGTCTCACACCTGCGCCTTTTAAGTGGAAGCACCAGTTCGTCTTTCCCCCTCTTGACCTTTGATCATGCGGTCTTCTTCATCGGTCACAATTCTCGACCATCACCCCCACGTCAGCGATCTTCAGATCAGCAACAGCGGCCTTGGAAACGAAGCCAAGTTCTACCCAATGGCACATGGTGGACTGTGACGAAATTGCGGCCAA
Organism: Penicillium ochrochloron; assembly: GCA_022985105.1. Taxonomy (NCBI): domain Eukaryota; kingdom Fungi; phylum Ascomycota; class Eurotiomycetes; order Eurotiales; family Aspergillaceae; genus Penicillium; species Penicillium ochrochloron. Next base: position 373,073 of record JAAVMA010000015.1, read on the forward strand.
CCACGATTAGTCAACGGACAGGCCCCGGGCGCTCATTGGCGGATCGCGCCTCAAAAAACGGAGATGCCCGTCCACGGTCGACCGCGCTCCGGTCACCATGCGGCTGCCCATGGGAGATTTGAGGAGCATTCGAGGGGCAGATGCGAACTTAACCAGTCAGCCCTGATAACTGGATCGGTTAGGGTCCGAAGGGTCTGAGCATATTGTAAGGTCCAATATGATTGCATGCCAGCACCAGACCAGCATGGGAAGGACCAACGTAGGGATTGCCCAGCCACAGCCGCCGCGGGCGCGGGAGATCGGTGCCTGGGCGTTGGAACGGTCATTTCTTAGCTGAATCCTCCTTCATGGTCTCATGGATATGTCTGCTGTAACTTAGCTGTGTCTGCACCTGCACTGGGAGGTGACCCCGTTCATTTCTGTCCCGGATTTTCACAAGCGTGCTTCCCCCAGTATTTGAGGGGTGAGTGGGGTTTCGCTGTGGTCACTGGGCAGCGAACGCTGGAAGGGCTCCTCCATCGAGTAAGTAGTGGTGACGATCTCGGAAAATCCATCCAGGAATCGCATTGAAGAAGGCACGAGTCCTGAACGTGAAATCTGCAGCTGCCGCCGATTATTTTCAAGGCTTGTGATTGACAGGTTGGAGTTGTCCCAGGCATATGTTCTCCACAGATCCGTGCACCGAGGGGTTTCTTTCAAGTTGAAGATGAATTGGCGATCATCTTGTAGATGTGCAGCAAATCTAACCGAAGGTCGTAGCCAAGATCCACAGGATCTGGATATCCCTGACAAAATGGTGACAACAGTCAGTTCTCACCTTGAACATTGGAATTCTGACGGGATAAGGAGGATGTCACGAGTGCCAGGGAAGAGGCACGTTGCGATGTTGGAGGGGATAATGTCACGTTGTGAGAAGGTTGAGCAGATGACTTGGCAGCCAGGACATTCTTTTCCAGTACCACACAATCCACCTTTCTGATGAGCATCTACTAAATTCCTGTTCCTGGATGTCAAAGCGAACAACCTTACTGGAAATACCAATTACTTGCATTTTGAGGTTCCTACCAAAGACAAAAGTTCGTTTATAGCACATGGGTAACCAGCAAATAATTCAACCAATGATTGGTGTTAGAGATTGACAAAACAGCTGCTATAGATAATCGATCACCACCTCAAGACATCCAGGCTCTCACTTGTGAAACTCCAATAGCCCTTTCCAGAACAAGCTTGCCCGGCAGTCTTCTAGAGTATCTGGAGTATCTGCCTGGAGAGTGGTGACGATTCCAGGAAATCATTTCAACGACCGCAGTATACTAAGTAACATTCCTTCTTGAGGTCAGCAATCACCCTCTCAAGAGACATGGTCAAATTGCGCAATGAAACAGATACTCACGTATCGGCATTCCTCACCCAGACGGTGCTGTATGCATCTCTAGAGAGGTGGATTAGTGTTTTACCCTGGCTAGCTCCAGCAAGACGGTTTTCTCATACGGCGATGCATCTATCATATCCACGTCTGCATCGATCTTTGTCCATTGGAACGACAGGCTCATTCGCCTGGTTGTTCTCGACGGGGGAGGCAATGGCCAATGCGGCAAAGCAAAGGGCGAGGATTGCTAAGGGGCGCATTGTTTGATGTCTGAATAGCTGAGTTGATTGTGCTGAGACTAATGAGTATGTTCGAGAATAATTATTTCAAGACTAACTTCTTTCGTTCATTCTAAGATTGACTGACGTCTTGGGGCGTTTTATATCCGGCAATCGTGTGGAGGTCCCAATTGTAACATTGGACAAGCAAACAAGGGAGCAGGAAAGATTTCCGTGTTCCACGAATCGGCCAGTGAGTCGCGGGGACGGCTCATGATGAGTGAGTGATATTCGGAGGTTTCACGAAGTGGTTTACTCCATGGGGATTGTGCAAGGTAACCCGACTCCTAGGTTTGAGTGGGCGTTTAGCAAGATAAAATGCTACGGCCGTGCCCCCGTCTGCCACTTAGTTTGGCATTGAGCTGAACATTGAAGAATGTTAACTTTCTACCTAGAGTATAAAGTCGAGTATATAATGCAGATCCGTTCCAAAGAGAGATAGGCAATCAGTGGGCGGTATCTTTACTTGATCATATACATTCCGCTCATTGAGCGCCTGCTGTGGATCAGAGTTCAGGAACTTAGGCTCCGTACGCCTGTCAACCATAGCTCTAGTCAGATATGGTCATCTGACTAAAGAAAGATCTTCGAGGCTCATATACCCTCCGACCTGTCCAGCTGGATAAAAGTCAAAGGTCAACTCCGAGGGACCACCAGGCAGGATTGAACGAAATCCTGGGGTACATCTTGTACAACCTTAACTTGCCAAAAGCAATAGAGTGCAACAAATTGGATGCTTACATTTTCGCGATATTTCATTCCGAACTACTTTGGTATGCATGTCAGATTCAAAACTACCTCCCCACGGGGAAACTCCATTCTAGCTCCGCGTGCTACATCCCAAACCAGCTGGGTGTAGTCCACGTACATGTGAAGAAACAAAAAAACAATAAGCTCAACTCGATTCCCAAATGCCACGCAACACATGCAAATGGATATCATAACGTAAAATAATCCGATCCCACCAACGCCTTCCCAAATGCAACACCCCCTTAAAACCCAGAACTCTGCAAGAATCTCCCCGGTCGGAGGGTCGGTTCGGAATGTGTAGTTCTCTTGAGCTCCCTTACATCCATCAGTTCGCCCCGACAGTACAGTCGTACCGTAATCGTAGCCCTCTTCTTAAGCAACAGTAATTCCCGCTGTTTCCGTCGCTCTTCCATGATAATCGCCCATCGGGCTCGGGCTTCGGCTACGCGCTTTCGTCGCGCAGGCCAGGCACGCTTCCACATTAGTGTTTGGTGCATCATTTCGAGGTTCTTGTCATCTGGCCATGCGGTGTGTTTACACCCGTGTGGCCAGACGTTATCCAAGTTGATGGGTCGTCTATGGTCGATGTCGTGCATCTTCCATTGCCAGTGGCGGAGTTGTTGCATGTCGTCTGCGTTGCGGCAGAACGTTAGTACCCCTCGGTGTGAGAGGTAGTGCTGGCGGATGTGAAAGTCGATTTGATAGTGGGCGAAGAGGATGGCCACTTCGGGGTCGATGCCTTTGGTTTGATCGAGGATGTGGTTCAGTGCTTGCTCGACCAGTTCGTAGTATCGCTCGCGCTGGGAGACGGCGATGTGTTTCCAGAAGGATGGCTCTCCGGTGGGTTCTGTGGTGTTGATGGGGGAGATGTTGTCGTCTCTTGTGTTGTTGTTTAGGAAGAAGGGTGGGTAGTGGGAGGTGATGTATGAGCCTTTATGGATATCATCTGCCATGCTGGCTTGTGTGACGGCGATCTGGCAGGTCGTGCAGTGCAGAGCTTCTTCCAGACCCTGGAGCTAAAAATCATTGCGAGTAAGTAGGAATTCCGTGTCAAGGAGATGCGATCGTGACGTACCAGCTCCAGATCTGCATTGTTCTCGTCTTGAGCTTCGGTGTTCTGCATATTCGCGGCGGTGACTGTGATTCGAGGTGCACTTGAGTGAGGTGTCTTCCATGCGTTGACCCTCCAATGTATTGAGAAGTTTGTACGTGGTGAACGAGAGGATTCGCAACATTCTCCTTATATCGTGTCCAGTTGTAATCTCGTGGTACTGGAAGACTGAGCCACAAAGACAATAAACTTCATTGGGACTATGTTATGAAAGAACTGAATGGGATGGAAATAAGGTTCTGTTGGCCGTTGGGAGGATCGCGATCCAGCCTCCGTTCCAAACTCCGTGGTAAACAAAGATTCTTTGAAGTTGGAACCGGAGTATAGATGAGAGGTAACAAAGCACTCAGAGAAGGATATGGCTAACAAAGACCACTCGTGGAATGAGGCAGAAATCAGTCCCCAGCTTCAGGTAATCCGTCCTGCCCCGCCATTATAAACAAATCTCACGGTCGCATTGCTATTTCCGGTTGTCCGCGATCAAATGACGAGTTAGTCTTCCGATCTGAGCGCGCCGCGGTCATCTGTTGATAAACGCGGTGAGGATGCGGGGGGCGTGACGGGGTCACTGGGTTTCATTCGACCCTCGCGGGGTCCTTCACCGCGACTTAATACTTGTTCCTTTCCCCCGCACACGCGTTCAGCCGATATATTCCGATGACGACACTTGAGAAGCTAAATCAAGGTGTTGCTTCTTACTGCGAGGGTCGGAAACCAATGGTTCTCGTTCTATAGCTGACTGACACCGAGCGGTGAGTTGTAAACCTGCTTGGGAGTAGAATATAGATCATTCACCTTGATCCGCAGAGCAGATGAGCTTGTCAAAGGGTTTAAATAGCACAGTCAGTGTTTAGACAATTATTGTTTCCCAAACTTTAACTATGAGAGGGGACCTGCCATGACATTACATTCATTGCATAGACCTCAAAAAGGCCTAGCTATTCTTTGCGGACGGGCTTGGGTGACCCCACATCAGCACTATAGCTTCATGTCTTAAGAGTCCAGGATCGGCATCTTCCAGTCTATGGTTAGAAGCGCAGATTAGAGGGTTTTTCATTCCACTGCGAGTATATTCCAACAGGACATCTACAGATCTAGCTTCTTATGGGGATTGTTCCTGCATAAGATACTATGGAATACACTAGACCGGTGCCGGGATGTACTCATTCGGATGCTTAACTTCTAGGATTTTCCAGCTAGGTGTCTAGGCATGACGCTTGCTGCCCACCTAGAATGATAATCACCATTATGTTGCGGTATGCAAAATTGTGAACCGCATCCTAATGTTTTTGCAAACGGGAAGATTGACACTTAATGCCACGAAGAGGAAAAAAAAACCATATAAGCGCCGTGTCTATCAAGAAGTTGTCCCGCGAAATCTCAACTGTAAGAAACCTCTTACCTACAATATATGGCCATCACTAGAGCCTATTGCTTTATATGGCTAGGTTAAACCACCGCGGCCTGATCTTGAGTATACAGTTGTCATGACCGACATGATCTTTTGATAAATCCAAAATCATGGCACTTTTTTCGGTCAATCAACGATGAGTTCTCATATTTATCATCATCACAAAGGTCTCACCAAGAAGCCCTATACTACGGGAAATCACCTTCATTAGCGCTGCCTCGTCTCTCAGTCACATATGATAATAGGCAGACAATCCTGGAACAGGTGCTCTCTAGGCCCGTGGCGGTATATCAATTTGGAGGCACCAGCCGGATCCGAATCGGTAAGTTTGATAACCGCTGACGTGCACAATCTTCCTGAATCATGGACTCTCTTTCCTAGAAAATTACCGTTGCCTCTCTGAACTTTGACCTTCGCGGCACCTGCCTTTTCTGCTCGCTTCCTCATAGGCTTGCATCTTCAAATATCTCACTTCCCTACATCAAACTTCTCTACACACGTAACTCCTTCCTCTGCGCCCTTTCCTCCGCCAACATGAGCCTCCCATCGCTCCCAGCCGAGCTTCTGGGATTGGTTGTTGGAAACCTCGAATACGCCTCAGATGTCAACAGCCTCGCACAGACCTGCCAAAGTCTTTACGCCTTTTCCAACGTTCCTCTCTACCAATAATTCGCTCAAAACGTCTCGCCAAGGGGTCTGGAAGCTATCATTCGGCAAGGCAACACAGCGGCCCTATTGAAACTTCTGGCGGCCGGGTTCAAGTTGGACGACCATGGACTGGGTGGCTTGCCTTCTATCGTCTCACTAGCTGTTTCCAGTGGACAGCTCTCAGTGTTGAAGCTCCTGGTAGCTCACTATGGAGATTCCTTGATTACCACTCAATTCGTGGAAAATTCCGAGGCGGGGTGCCAAATGCTAGAGGCAGCGGTCGGACTCGGCCATACCGATATTGTGCGATTCCTGCTCGAAAAAGGCATACCAAGGAATATGAGGCTGACTTCATGCGCACAATCACTCTTGAGTCTTGCAGCTGGCTGGGGTCACTTAGACCTCGTGCGGTGTCTGGTCACAGATGTTCAAGCCAATATCGACTCGCGAGATGTGCAAAACCGTGATCCTCTCTGGTGGGCTGCCTACCATGGCTACCTAGACGTCGTCCAATACCTCGTGGAGGCAGGGTCAGACATCAACGTTGTATGCAGCGATACAGGCTGGACCTCTCTCTATGCTGCGGCCGCAAAGAACTGCGAGGAGGTGGTCTAAAATTCTCGTATTCACTTGTTAAGACTTGGCTCTAGCCAAACGGCAGTATCTGCATTTATGTGCTTCTAGAATATCTTTTCTAAAAAGCCAAGTTCATAGGTTGACTTTGATATTGAGTGCATAGCATTAACGGACTCCGGGTAGTCATGAATTAGACATCATTCCATTGCTAATTAATCCTCAATGGAACGACTCATGTTACAGATATTCACATGGAGTTGCCCTGACCTTTATCCGCTAGTAAACATAATTCAACTGGGTAGATCGTCTCTGTCACTATAAGTCAATCAGAGCAACGACTGTAGATGTGCTCTAATTTGGAACCGCGACGTGAGGCCATTCTTTGTTGAGCACTGCTTTTCCTTAAGCGCTGGACTTCTCTGAGACCAAGCTGCCTCGTTTGATGCCTGTTCTCTTTCAGTGCCGGCGTGCCTTTTTCGCTTTCGGAGGGTGGTCATCTTCTCCAACTTCTAACCACTCGGAATTTTCCTTCCTTCTCTGTTTTCCCATCTTCATTCCACGTTTTCCCCCTTGGCACTTGGACTTTTTGCACTTCTCAACTCGTTCAAAACTTGAATACTCCGAGTACCTAGCTTCTCGAAGTACCTTTCTCAATCTACCGAGTGAGAGAATCTTTCGCCTATCCACGGTAAGTCATCTCGCTTCATTCATCTCATCTCTATCAGGGCGCCGCCTTCAAGTCTCCAGCATGCCTACTATCCTAGACCTCCCGCTGGAGATTCTGTGGATGGTGGCAGAGAACCTCGAATACAGCTCGGATCTGAATACCTCGCACAAACCTGTCGTCCTTTTTACAATTATCTGAACAAGCTCTAGTCATGTTACCCCCAATCTCTCACCAAGAGAGCTCGAAAGCATAACAGAGCGATAGAACACAGCTGCTTTAGCCAAAATCCTGTCCGCGGGAATCGATTTGGACAAATACACGCTGAAGCACAGTCATACCATCGGGTCACTAGCCGCCTCTGGCGGACAAGTCGCGATTCTCTCGATGCTGATCGACCACTACGGTCCCGACTGGATCTCTGAGAGATTTGTGGAGAGAGATGGAGGCCGTTGTCCAATTCTGCATGAGCCAGTCTCCAAAGGTTACCTAGGAGTCGTTAAGCTCTTGATCAAGCATGGCGCATTAACTGACAGAAGAGTGACTCCATTGTCAACATCCATGCTCAGGGATGCAGCGAGATGGGGCCATTTGGGCCTTGTGCAATTCCCGTTAGCTGAAAGCGAGTATATTCGCTTGATATGAATGTCTTCTTGGTGTTTTTCTAATTTATTTTCGCTGTTTGGTTATTTTGTTTTGTTTCAATGTTTGGAGGATGGTCATGAAAAGCCTTATGTAGAACGGGAACATGGGGAGTATGCGTCATATATTTAATTGACAGACTTTAGCATTATCAATTCAAATTTATCCTTTCCATATCTGTATTCGTTTGGTATCTGCTCCTTTTCGTCGCTAGCAATCATCGGATGCTGATGAGTTGTCTCAGATCCTGATCCATCACCGTTCCTAACAACACCAACTCCCGCATCAATCAACATACTCAACTCGACTCACCATGAGCGAAAAAGAAGAGGCCACCCTCGTCTTCCCGGTGACATGCATGCTCATCTCCTTTGCATTTACCACCTACCTCTACCGCACCTGGATTTCTCAGCAAATCCGAGCATGGAAGCGCTGCACCAGACACATTTCACGCAGAACCAAGCGTCTGATCCGCCACTGGGCTCAACAGCTACACCACATCACGAGTAACTGGCTCGGCGAGACCGCAGCGAGAACCTACAATATCCTCGAGCCATCACCGTGGGGCTCTGATACAAGCTCAAACTCACCTTCAAACCTGGACGTGGCTTTCGACTCTGATACCAGCACCGCCACCAGCGAACCCCCATCACCTCCCCTCTCACTTTCGCTCCCATTCCGACCAGCCTGGATCCGCGATTCCAACGGCCAATACATACTCAACCGGACGCCCGAACCACTGCCCCGCGCACAATGGGAAATCGAACTCGAGGAGCGCATCCGCAATGGGCGCGGACCGAGTGCTTGGCTGGATAGAACTGTTGACTGGGTTGTTCGTCAAGTCGTTGCAGATTTCGATGCTGATATGCGTGCTGAGATTGATCGGTCTCGTGGTGACCGTCGGGGGATGGTACAGATGTAGGGTTTCGTCAGATCACGCAGCCTGACGTATGTTGGTGGTTGATGGGCCAGTTATGTGGGAGCGCGCGGGCCAAGGGCGGGTTGCTTTTCGTGGAGATCCCGGGGTTGAGGGTCTGTGTACATTCATATGGTGCTGTAGCTCGGAAATCGGGATGGTCGCGCTTCTTTGTGTTGGGGCAATGGATAGGAAAAATCTGTTTTGTGTTGCTCGATCGTAGAAAAACAGGAAGTTGACTTGATGATTGCAGAACGATCTATGAAATTCTCTAGATCTATGAGCAAGAGAAGTGGACATGCTCAGATTCAATCCAATTCTCTTCTATTAGACCCATCTTCTATCCCTTGTATACATCAATCACAATTCCGTAAATGGAAGACACGCTCAAGTCAAAATAATAACAATATCTCAATGCACTTTTCATGGGGCGCAGTAGCCGCCATCAACAATCAGGTCCGCACCGGTAGTGTAGGTGGACGCATCCGAGGCCAGGTACAGGTAAGCACCCTTCAACTCGTGAGCCTCACCCTCGCGACCCATGGGGATCTTGTCCCGCCAGATGTTCTTGGTCTCCTCTGGCACAAAGTTGGAAATTTCCGTAGCAATGTAACCGGGGGAGACTGTGTTGGCGCGGGCGAATCGGACCCATTCAACGGCGAGAGACTTGCCTGTATCATTGTTAGTGGAGAGGTCAGTGAGGTATCTTTCTCGAGAATAACGTACAGAGGTGAACAACACCACTCTTGGCAGCGTTGTAGGCAGCCTGCATCTGGGGGAAATTGACAATGTGACCGCTCATAGAAGCAGTGGCAACGAAGCTACCATATGTGAAGTTAGTGAGCTTGTTACCGTTGATGTCAGTGCCTTCCTCCTTCTGACGGCGCCAGTGAGAAGCAGCAGCCCTGGCGCAGTAGAATGTGCCGTCCAAATCAATATTCACAACATCACGGTAGTGCTCGATGGGTCCATCAACCATAGGACCCTGGGTCCAGGGAATACCGGCGTTGGCAATGAAAACATCCAGACGGCCATTGAATTCCTTAACCACGGTATCGGTGGCCTCCTGGACGGCCTTGGGATCGGTGACCTGGACCTGGTAGGCCTTGGCTGTGGTCAATTATTAGTCTCTCTACGTGACCATACATTGTGCAGAACAGGTCAAGCTGGAGCTACTTACCTTGGACACCGTATTTCTGGGCAATCTCCTCCGCACGATCGGTAGCCTTTGCGTTGGAGTTGTACCACAAGGCAACGTTAGCACCAGCTTCAGCCAGGCCATATGCGACGGCGAGTCCAATACCGGCCCCGGCACCCGTCACGATAGCAGTCTTGCCCTTGAGGGAGAACATGCTCATCAAGCTGGGGTGCTCAGGAGCAACGGTGTTGTTGTGGACGAAGAGTCCACCTTGAATCGGACTGGCAGCCATGGCTGATCAATGAAAGACTGTTGATGATGTGCAATAGTATGCGAGGTAAAAGGCTACATCGGGACGGGAGATGCCTTTAAATATAGCCCACTGGAGGGGCAATTGTCCTCTGGGTTAAAGCAACCACCCCACAGGACGCGCGACAAGACGGTGAACGTTGCGCGGGCCTTTAGTGGAGAGAGGACTGTACAGTTGCTGTGGGGAGTGTACTGTACAGTTGCTCGACCCACCAAGCACGGAGTCCTCCATTGACAGCTCGCTGTTCCTGTGGGTATGACGCTATGCGCCCTCCTAAACAGGCAAGGAGCGGGTCCTCGAGGGGGAAAAGGTGGGATGGACACCGATCACATCGGGATTGGATAATAACAGAGCTGGTCTGGGTGTGATCGTATGGGAAGACATGTGAATGACATTGACCTGGATCCCGGGGAACGTGTATGGTGTCAAATTCTTGTGATTTGGGTAGTTAGAGATTGATATTTGGTCTTCGATTGGGTCCAAAACGCCTCCAAATGCGCCCCCGCGGTCCCCGTCATGGCGAGGCCCATCGCTGCCCGAACCGTAAGGTGTCGATGCCTTCCTTCCAGCCTCTGGTGACAGCCACTTTCCATAGACACTAGCACAACAAGCTGAAGGCTCAACTGGATGGCTACCAGCGCTGATCTAGATCAATCAATGAACCAGATATTCTAACCTATCTATCTTCTCCTATTCTATCTCCATCGATCATCCATCGTCGATTGAGTTTAGATTTCCCCCCAGAAAGGGTTGAGAGGGGGAAGCTGAAGCGGACACGCACCTCCACACTGGGAACGACTCGAATCTCAACTTCAGTGCTGGCCCGTCATTCATTCATTCATGACATTGATCTTTTCAGTGGCTTACTCCGTGGCTTGATGCTGCTGGTTAATCGGCACTTGCCTGATTTTCAGACTGTGGCTAGAGAAACAGCTGCCATGTTCTGACCCTGCCCCCTACGTGATTGATGAGCTTCTTGCCATCATATCATGCAGCTATCCTCCAGAGTTAATACTAACCTAGCACTTGAGCAAAGAATTAATGACTCGCACGCCACGAAAGCCGCCTTGTCATTCTTCTCCAAGGTCACCTTGGGAGGTTAAATCATGACTAGACACGAAGCATGTGCACCCAAAGCAGGCTATCGGATTCTATCTCCATTCCAACTAATTCCAAGGACTTCTCATAAAAGTGCCATTTCAACACTGAGATTCCCCACCACATACTACTCTCTACGAAATGCCATTGGTGAGTGGCAGGGGTGGGAATAGAGTGTGGCTGCCAACATTCTTCGCGGCGTCTCGGTGATGTGTTCACATTCCACGAGACTGGTCAAAATGTTCAAATAACAAACCAGCAGCCCCAAGCGGGAATGCTCGCGCGGTTGCACCGGTTTGTGTTTCTTCGTCTCCTCCAGTTTGTCGTGTCTCTGGTGGTTGCAAACTCCGTTGGGTTTCTGCCGGTTCTCTTGACCTGGCCCTGGTTAAGCATATCGCATTGAGAGGATCTCCAAGTATACCACTTCTCAAACGTCGCGACTGAAGACCGTCAACGGATGAACGACTGACAAACACCATCCCCGCGGATCACGCGTGCTCTGATCCAAATTCAACTCGAAAGTGTACATCGTCAACCGTCGCCATGCTGAGCCTGAGCGCCGTGGTCGCCATCGCCGCATCCGCTGCGGCCTTTTTCGTCGTCTTGGGAGTCGTCGTGATCGTAGTCTGGGTTCGAGTCCGCAAAGAACGACATGCAATGCGAATGCTTGGCCTCAAGGAGGGAGATAACCCCCGTCGTGTCAAAGCTTACAACCCGGATACGTTGACCGAGCTTTCTCACCACGAAGGAAGTGTATTGAGGGCTCATGGCAACCTGCCGTACGGCAAACCGGGGGAATGGGGTCAATTGGAATCACGCGAAACTCTGCTACGTTCAAAGAGCGAACCCGAATCCTCCTGGCCTCTCATGGAACGGGCACGATCTCTTCGCAATTCGATTCGCAGGGCTAGATCGAAGCGATTCACAAAATCCGGGCTTCGGCGCATGGGTTCTATAGCTACGGTCAGCGAGATGCTACCCAGTCCGACTGGAACTTGCAAGGATGATATCCCTCTATCCGCTGTGGAGGGAGTCTTGGAGCTACCAGCCGAGCGAACACCGCGACAGACGCCAGAAATTCCTGGAGAAGAGGAAGGTTTCCATCTAGGGATGCGCCCTATGTCTCCTGCATCAGCCTGGCCTCCTCCAGCTCAGCAACAGCGAGCGTTCCCTGTGTTGGACAACATTCTGTCGCAAGACCTATTTGGCCCTCCTCCCATGATCTATGAAGAACCACCAACTCGAATTCGAAGAGGGAGTATCGTCAGTCAAACAGCAGGACATGCCCCGGATCAGTCGATTCCTCCTCCGCCACCTCCGGCTGCATTCCCTCAGGAGCGGTTCAGCTACTTGCGAAACGACTCCGTCATGCGTCTGTCTTCAATGAGCCTGGACACGACCAACAGCTCAATTTTGGAAGATGGCAAAAATGGTCCACGATCTGCTGACACCGATCTTACCTCGCCTATTTTCCCGTCAGGCGGCTCTTTTGTGCCTTTCAGTGCCAATGACGTTGGTGTGAAGAATGGCCGCCGGAGTTTCATCGCTGCTAATACATCAATACCACCTAATTTCCTCGTGCGCTCCTCGTCCACCGCTGACGGCCCTAGGAAGACCCCAGGAGAAGCCATGTCGCCCCGTCGGAGCATGACTACAGCATCTCGAAATCCAAGCAATGCCAGCAACCAATCTAATGCTCTACCTCGTCGCAGTGAATCTCTATCTTCAACTGCTCCGCAAAGAAACTCATCTCTTCGCGTTGGTACCCCGGGGTCAGTGGCTGCTTATCAGAATAGTAACAAGTCATCCTGGCGATCACCTACGTCGAATTTGGCGCATGCACCATATGTCAGTCAATACCCTCAGCAACCACCACCGGTCTATGAGAGTGAGCAGTTTGAAAATGATCCATTTTACGGCGGCTCTCCAGCTTCCACCGGCACACTGTTCTCTGTCGGCTCCCCCAGTCAACCTACTGGTTACATGCCGCAAAGCCCGCTGCAGCGCTCAAGTCTCTCCATCAAGGGCCCTCTCCCGTCTGCGCTCAAAGGTTCCAATTCTCAGCGGAAGAGCAAAGGACACAGACGGCAGAATTGTGTCCGTATCTCCATCCATCCGCCCATAACTTTCGGTGGCTCCGCCTTCTCTCCCACCGTCGAGGAAGAACCTGAAGATTTAGATGCCATGGAGGAAGTAGATCTGCGGGAGAGTACCATCAACGGGACATCAAAGTCGCAGCCCTCCATGTCTACCAACACGCCATCTCCCCTACCCCTTAGAAAGCGTGGAAGCGGCAGTCGTCGTACTAAACCTGTGATTTCAGCACCAAGCTCACTCGGTCCTCTGGCTGAAGAACCACAACCTACATTGCATACTCGAACTCCGTCGAAGAAACGAAAGAAGGCACCTACCGACAACCCAGATGATACTCCCGTCATGGCCAAGGGTCATGCGTTACCCGGTCTCTTCACAGCTCTCCCGCCTGCTCGAGAAGTCGTTCTTTCACATACCCCTTCGCCGGAGCGAGAACCACCCGCCTGGGCAGTCGGCGAAGCTCCATCTCCAACGACCCGCGAGAACGCGTCCGGTATTAGCACCGGCAGCCCTCGACGCCCGCCTCTCAAAGGACCGCGCACTCAACCAGGCAAGCCAGGCCGTAGGAACTCGACGCATGCTCCTCAACCCAGGCCCACGGAGCCCTTGATGGGGCCTACCTCGCCTACTGGTCTACCAGTCATCACCGGCACCCAGGGCAGTGACTGGCGCAAGTCAACAGACTCACCACAACGAGGACGAAGCGACACAAGTACCGGTTCCTTCCGAAAGAACCAGGACTCTCAAGGCTCTCTGGCCAATGGCCTCGATTCATCAATGCGTCCTATGTCGCCGGTGTACGGCTCCCAGGTATCAACTGTACGAGACAAGGTTACCATCTGGGAAGATGCCAATCGCAGCGCATCCCCGCCCAAGCTTGCTGCAACGCCATTCGGAGCAGGGTATACCTTCCAACTTGATACCAATCTCTCGCCTACGCATGCGAAAAATAGTATTCCCCGGACACTCTCCAAAGGCGGGAATCAATCCCCTATCCGCATGCATAGTCATCGTGCACCGCCAACACCGACGTCTGTTCGGCGGGGTATGACAACGCCTACTGGTAAGGGACTCGGAATTGGGGTTACTTGCGCGACGCCAGTCAGTTTGTATGATGGTGAAGGGTTCCTGAAGGAGTAGTTTGTTTGGTATGGTCATATTTGCTCGGGGGTTGTTTGGTACTGTTTTGGCGCAAGGGCGTCTTTGGATTCTATGATTCTTGCGTTCAAAAGCCTTATACCTTCCTTTTCTATTCTTCTTCGCGTGGAGCATTTGTTCTCATTCTCTTCTCTTTTGTCTAATGCATTTCCCATTTGCACCTTTTCATGTGTCACGTTCTACGTTGATATCCACCATCTAGGTAGTAATCAGAAATCGGTATCTAATTTAATGTCTGTAGTTCACATCATAGAGTACCGCTATTTTATCATAAATCTGCTCTTTTTCACCCTAACAATCACCAGCCAGTAATCTCACTTCTGTCATACAAGTTAATCCGTCCTCCTCCACTTAGTCTCATCACCCTCACCCTCTTCTTCATGTCTCTCTCCATCCCCGTTCTCCTCCTCCCGGGCCCTCACAGTCCCAGCACCAGGACCCAACCCAGGGAACGAAGGAGGCTCACCCTCCGCAATCCAATTCCCCTCCTCATCAAAGAACTCATGCATGTTATCTGCCGTAATCCACCCCGAACTCCCATCAACCGGCGGCGGCAACGAATCCCCATTCAACGAGCCCATCCCCTCCTGCCCAAACTGGAAGAACGAATGCTTAGACTCCTCGCCATCCTCATCCTCATCACCCGGTTCCACAGGGTCGGGGTGCAAGTTTGAGCACGCGGATACGGCATTGTAGAGCATCTGCGTTGGGGTTTCGGCTGGCTCGTCGCTGGCTTCTTGGGCTGTGCGCTGCTCGGGAGTGAGTTCTGCGGGCGGGACGACTGTCATTGTGATGCATTGCTCTTCGTCGTCTTCGGAGGTGGGCGCGGTGGGGACTGCGATTTGCATGTACAGGCCTTGGACTTCGGTGTCGGATGCGCCGGGGATGCGGAGGCGCTGGATTGCGTGGAGCGAAATTGATGGGTAGGGGATTGAGATGCCTGTTGAGGTCGAGGGGGAGTATAAGATGAATTTCCTAGGAAGGGATACGTTAGTTTTATCCTAGGTATGGAGCGATGAAGACTGGCGAGTATTCAAGCTATATCGGGTACAGCTTTGATCGCAGAAGGTGGTAAAACTTACTCAGACGTCACCCAAGTATTTACGCCTTCAATGGCAACCTCCGGACCCTCATCGTCACCGTCTTCTTGCGCCGCGGCCGTGCCGCTAGTCCCATTGATAGAGGCACTGTCTCCGCGCAGCGCATTCAGAGCCGGTGTAGCCAGTAGGTCGCGCTCGAGGATTACGACCTTGCATCGCTCGCTGTGGTAGTAGAGAACGGGCGGTCCGTTGTGGAAGGAGCTCGGCGTCCGCGACTGGTGCTCGGCGATGGTGACGAAGCTGGATGCTTCGGGCGATGCGTGAAGGACTTCCATTGTGATGTACTTGCGATTATCCTTCTAGTTTGATATAATTGGTGAAGGCGTCTGAACTCTCGAAGGGCGGGGTGCGGTGCAAGGGTAGGTAAGATGCGAAAAAAGCTTGCGGGAGCTCTCGGCGGAGGGCGCTTTGCTTCCGCAATTCATTGGTGGCAGTACCTCATTCTAACTAGGACATCGGACTTTGGAGTAGAAGTAGTTCAACTCGAGCTTCGTCTCAATTAAGCTACCTAGGTTGATTTTAATGGGATACGCTTCAGCATGTGCCACTTTTGTATGTGTGGACTAACTCTTTTCTACTCTCATGCCAGCTTGTTACGCGGATATATATCTGAAGGTAGTTTAAGAGGTCTATGGTCAGGGCAAGAAGCTAGGTTTTCATTCCAGTGATCTCAGCACAGAGATACAGATTAACCTTCAGACCGTGGTAGGTAGTAGATAGAGAAACCAAGAGATAGAAGAGGAAGGTACCTAAGTCTAAATGCAATTTGTTGCTATGGAGTTCTCTAACAAATGGATTCGCTCTGACTGGCTGGAAGCGCGGCCAATGGCGGGAATGTAGGAGTCGCGGGTGCTTTGAAGCTCCCAACGAGTCCTGCCGACCACGATAAATGCGAGCAGAGTCGAACAAGATGCTTAATCGAATGAACAGGCTGTCATGAGGTCAATGGCCATGAAATAACCGCCATCTAGACCAACGCAGCTCAGTTCCTTTCATGCAGGAGTTGAGATAGCACGTGACCGTATACTTCAGGTCGACTCGTTCAGATTCTCTTGCTCTGATGCCCAAATATGGTCGTGGCAGGTATGAAGTGCGTTCACGGGTGTATTCAAGTGAAACCTCGGGGATGGCATTGAAGTGATGCCGCGTGTGGGATAACCGATGAGGCAGTATCTCTGGGTTCATTTCACACCCAGTCCGCCAAATGCTCGGTCCAACTCCTCACCCTCATCTCGAGGCACCATCGCAGGCAGAGTAGATGAGCCCTGATCAGCAGAAGTACTGTCAAGCAGGCTTCCACCCTCGTCAGCCTTGAATGCAGAGGATCCTCCAGCTCTGCTCGGCTGTAGTAATTTCTCGTCGCTATCCAGCCACCCAGGTGCGACACGGCGCTTTTCAGCGAGTTCCCGTTGTCGAATAGATTCCTCCCAAGCTTTGATAGCAGCCTCCGCATCGGACCGGGTCTTCTTCAAGTGTTGTTCAAGGGACTGTGTGGCAGCCAGGATCTCGTCTGGGTGGGCGGCATGTTCACCGCTGGAGGAGAAGACGTATCGAGGTTTGGCATCTGGGTTGCTTGGATCTACCAGGACTGATTGGGGTAGAGTTGAAGGGACTGATTTGTATGTATAGGGTAGAGTGACGGAGGCGGGGAGGTTGATGAAAGGCGAAACGGTCAGAGGCACTTGGGCCAGGAGGAGGTGGGGGCCTATAAGAATTGGCGATGAGTATGGGGACAGCAGACCGATATGCAGCGGGAGCAACGAAGGATCACTCACGATATGAGTCGTACATGACTGGAGAGTTGAATGGTTGTCCCTGCAGCGAGTGTGATCAGTTGAGTGTTGACATGCGGACAGGGACACGGCAATGACGCCGGTCACCGCCCCACGTCTTCTCCGATGCTCCGATCTCCTCCCAGCCCCCGTCTACTTTAAAAGGGAATAGTTACCTAACCAACTCCGGAGTCAGACCTGGCCAGCGCTTCAGCCATGCCAATCACATTGTATGCAGCTGATCTTGTTGCCGCCCAAGTGGATATGACATGACTCGATGCCAACGTGATTTTGAATGCTTGCACGAGGCGCACGGGTTGTAGTTGCTGTCCTAGGACTCGATGTACAAGGATATGCCTACGAACTCCACCAATGTGATGGCAGCTCATCCCAGCGACATCCGATCGGCCCCATGAGCCATTTAAGATATCACACAAATTCCTGCATGGTCTCCAACGCAGTTCCGTTTTTGCTGGCTGTATTTCAAAGGGATCTACGAGGCCGTGATTGTCTTTCTAAGTATCACATAGCGACAATAAGCTCACTCTATGGACTTGGCTCTCTCGCCATAATGTGGAGCAGTCAAAGATCTTATTCCAACGTTGTTACAACAGCGAGCTAAGCGCAGAAGCTGACTGGGGTCCAACAGACTCAGACTCCTGTCTATTCGAGCTTAGCTGGATTCACATTCCCACAGTACTCCTATTCGTCTCTTTCAATGCTTCAATCCCTGCTCAAGGGCGCCTCACCCTCCGAATGTGAACTCGAACTGGTCCTTGCGTGGGTGGGCTTTCGAGTTTGCCATGTCCCGTGAGTCCCTCGCAAGTAGGTGACGCTGAAATTTCAAGGTGATTTTCAATAGATGGGGTTCCTAGCCCCGCATAGCAGGCCCCTGTTGGCTAAGCCTCGAACAAGGATGCGGTCCTTATATAGTCCGTAGTCGTACTTTTCTTTGTCCAATTTTTCGGACTCGGTATTTGGTCATCCCTGCTTCAATTATTTTCACCTTCTTGGGCTCGGGAGTTGCCCTCTATGTCTGAGGATATAATCGCTCCTGTTAGTAGGGCCTTGGTCAATTATCTAGGCGGGTTTGCTGACAATCCACCTTTCTCCTCTCTGGACAGGACTCGGATCTGCATTTTATTAGAGATAATGGGGATCCCCAGGATTGGCAATCGTATGACGATCCACCAGATTAGGCTTTTACTGTGCTTCCTAACAGAGGAGACAGGGAAACGACATCTATTGCATCATCTATCTATAAAGGGCTGGTGGAGAATGGCCGCAAGTAAGGCGACCGCCCGTCAGATAGTATTGAAGAAAATGCTGAGCAAAAGCACAGATATCAAACCCTGAGGGAACAAGGCTCACAGTAAGTGGAAGATAATCATCTGGTGGATTCACTCGCTAAGGACTCAAATACGTAGTGTGCCATCCGATGAGCAGATGTTCGAGACCTATGAGGCTTCGTATGCTCCTCTCAAGTAATACGCACGATGCCGATGAGCTAATCTCACTAGGCATCTTCTTGCTTTCATTATAGACTCTGACAAGGGCAATGCCCTGTTTCAGGCACCAGTGGAAAAGCCAAAGGTTTGTTGAGCAATGTCTCAGCCTGCCGGGGCCGTGTATGAGATTTAAAACTGACCACACCACTAGCATATTCTGGATATTGGAACGGGAAATGGCACGTGGGCTATGTCAGTGTACCTACCATCTGCAGATGACAAAAATGGCTGACATCGCTCAGAGACGTTGCCGATCTGTTTCCTGAAGGTACTTCTTTGCCATTGACAGATATTGTTCCCTATCTGACAAACCTGCCTCAAATAGCAACTGTACGCGGTGTCGATCTATTCCCACCTCCTGTCACCTGGCTACCGCCGAATTGTATACTTGAGGTCGATGATATTCTTCAGCAGTGGACGTGGCGTGATCCATTCGATTTGGTGCATTTGAGACTATTAGATGCTGCATTTACTCCCGAAGAGACCGACCACCTTTACCAACAATGCTACGAGTGAGTGCACAGCTAAAGCCATAGAGAATTCCGATCGATACTGATACGTGCCCGTAATAGCCACCTCCAACCGGGTGGATGGATTGAGCAGCTTGAAATGAGTTCCTTCATCGAGTGCGACGACGGCAGCGCCCCCAACGACAGCATACTATTCGACTGGGGACGCCGGCTCACAAATGCAGCCAATAAAGCAGGACGACCCCTCGGAATCATGCGAACCTTCCAAGAGTCAATAGAAAAAGCGGGATTCGTGGAAATCCATACAAAAGACCATAAATGGCCCATCGGCCCATGGCCGAGAGACAAGATTCTGAAAGAAGTTGGCTATGTCAATTACCGGCACTGGCTTATTGGTATGGAAGGGTATGGGATGTGGTTATTGACCAAATATGGGGATCCAGTGCCGTGGACGAAAGAGGAGGTGCAGGTTTATGTGGCGAAGATGCGAAAGGAGTTGTCTAATCCGCGGATTCATGTGTATCACAGGGCGTAAGTTCTGTTTTTATCGGCTTCTGGCTGAGCTCTTGCAAAAGCATTCGAGACTAACAACTTGATAGGAGGAGAATTTGGGCGAGAAAGCCAGTGGATGAGGACTGGGTGAAAGTGGAGGCTAGCCCTTGATATTAAGGTATAAGCTCGATTTCTCCTGTATAAAGTTTCCGTTGATGTTCCGTGTTTCACAGCCACAGGTTGCACATGAGAGCCTCAAATAATGGAGCTACCTAATTGGTTCAATATAGTATACAACCAAGCATAATGCAAGTAATTGGATGTGTCCGATCGAGGCTACAAGATACATCAACCGAGATTCCACCTTTGGCTTTAGTTAGCACTGCTTAACCAAGTCTACCTCAACCAATGGCATACTTTAGGTGATAGTCCATCCGTCATCACTCGCAGCAGCATGCTGAGCATCCAAAAAATTAGCTATTAAACGTGTAGTATTCATTAGCGCTGGAGATTTCCGACAAGCGCCAATTATTCCTCCTGTTTCGCTTACATCTAGCACCGATCGGGCCTAGTTCGGCAAAAGCCACAGGAGGCATATTAGAATGATACACAAATGCCCATCGTTTCGGGGATGTAAGATATTTGAAAGTTTAGCAGGTTTGATTCTAGGAAAAATGACCAGTGGAGTGGTTCAACAACGTGGCCCACGGAGCTCCTGAGTGATTGACTGGTTCGTTTCTGGGGAAAGCAAAGCTACAGTACTGCAGGGACCAGTGTCTGCCTGAGGCCATCAACACCATTATTGCGTAATGGCCGATTAGCTTCAGCCTTCCCATGAGGATTAACCACGGCACAAGCTAGGCAACAGGGTGAAGGTGACGCCCGGATTGTCCTGAATTGATCATTTTGTTGATCTTTCGCCTTGCTGATCTTGTTCCAAGGGTTATCAACCGAGGCCGGGGTTGATCGCATTGTGGCCCACTCTGCCCACAGTTTGGCCACCAGTTCACCAGTCGACGAATCCACTCAACTGGGGTGGGAGTTGTTCACTTGCTCACTACTTGCTCACCACTCCCAAGCGGCTGAGCCCAGCCCGCTTATCCAATTTGTTTCTCTTTTTCCCATTTCTTAACTTCACCTTCCCCATCCCACGCGACTCTTCCCCAATTCCCGAACTTGGCCTATCTTGGGGACAGTTTTCACTCCTCATAAAATCTCTCTGTCTTCCATTGATCCCATCTTTTTCTTCCCTCACTGGGACGTCCATCCCGCCCAGTGTTTAAACCCCGCCACATCTCCCGCGCCGTCCTATCTCCCCCCTCCTCCTCCTTCGTTAACCTTCCTCCCCTCCTTCACACCCCCCTTACCTCCGATTTTCGAGATCCTGAAGGTCCTGAATTCTATCAACCGTCCAAGATGGATCGGAACCTCGCGCGCGCGGTGACCGAGAAGAAGCCGGTCCCCGAGATCGATTTCACATTGCATACCATGGAGGATGGCACGCAGGTCTCCACGATGGAGCGGGTGGTCAAAGGTAAAGGCTTCATATCTCTCGGTTGATTCCGCCGCATCGCAATCTGATGGCTAACGTGGAGTCTGAGAGATTAGAGGTCCAAGCGCCGGCCCTGAGCACTCCCCCGGATGACATGTTTTGGTCCACCGAAGACCCGTCCAAGCCCAATCTCCAGTACCTCAAGCAGCATTTCTATCGCGAAGGCCGTCTCACTGAGGATCAGGCACTATGGATTATCCACGCGGGTACCGAGGTTCTACGGGCGGAGCCCAATCTTTTGGAGATGGATGCCCCGATTACCGTCTGCGGTGATGTGCACGGCCAATACTATGATCTGATGAAGCTGTTTGAAGTTGGCGGTGACCCCTCGGAGACGCGCTATCTGTTCTTGGGTGATTACGTTGATCGCGGTTACTTCAGCATTGAGGTATGTTTCTTCACTAAGTTGGGGGCGATCCCGGAGATCGCGTGGTGTCCAAGGCTAACCGTTGATGGTTGATCGCAGTGCGTTCTGTATCTTTGGGCTTTGAAGATCTGGTATCCCGACTCGCTTTGGCTGTTGCGGGGTAACCATGAGTGTCGCCACTTGACCGACTACTTCACGTTCAAGCTGGAGTGTAAACACAAGTATAGCGAGCGGATCTACGAGGCGTGCATCGAATCCTTCTGTTCTCTGCCGCTGGCGGCGGTCATGAACAAGCAATTCCTCTGTATCCACGGTGGTCTCAGCCCGGAGCTGCACACCCTCGAGGACATCAAGGCCGTATGTGATCGATGGTGGCCCAATATAGTTGTGACATTGATGTCAGCTAACATGCTTACCATGCACAGATCGATCGTTTCCGCGAACCCCCAACCCACGGTTTGATGTGTGATATTCTCTGGGCCGATCCTCTGGAAGAATTTGGCCAGGAAAAGACCGGCGATTTCTTCATTCACAACAGTGTTCGCGGCTGCTCTTATTTCTTCTCCTACCCCGCCGCATGCGCTTTCCTCGAGAAGAACAACCTGCTTTCGATCATTCGAGCCCACGAGGCTCAGGATGCTGGTTACCGTATGTACAGAAAGACACGGACCACCGGTTTCCCGAGTGTCATGACTATCTTCAGTGCTCCCAACTACCTCGATGTGTACAACAACAAGGCGGCCGTGCTGAAATACGAGAACAATGTCATGAACATTCGGCAATTCAACTGCACCCCACACCCCTACTGGCTGCCCAACTTTATGGATGTGTTCACCTGGTCTCTGCCCTTCGTCGGTGAGAAGATTACCGATATGCTGATCGCCATCCTCAACACTTGCTCGAAGGAAGAGCTGGAGGAGGACGACACCCCTGTGACTACTTCGCCGAGTGGCCCCGCCTCTCCTCCCATGCCCATGGACACCGAGTCCAGCGAGTTCAAGCGCCGGGCCATCAAAAACAAGATCCTTGCTATTGGCCGTCTGTCACGTGTCTTCCAGGTTCTTCGTGAGCAGTCCGAGAGTGTCAGTGAATTGAAGACGGCAGCTGGTGGCCGTCTTCCGGCCGGTACCCTCATGCTGGGTGCCGAGGGTATCAAGCAGGCCATTCACAACTTTGAGGATGCCCGCAAGGTCGATTTGCAGAACGAGCGTCTGCCTCCTAGTCAAGAGGAGGTTTACCAGAAGAGCGAGGCGGAGCACAAGGCAGCCATGCAGCGCGCTCAGCATGAGGCTGACAATGACGCCGGGCTAGCGACCATTGCCAGACGGATTTCTATGTAAGGAATCCCAGATCGTGTATTGACTGCCATTGATGCAAAGACTAACCGAGTTACTTATTAGGTCCGCCGGCCCCGGTCGCAATCGCCGCCAGCGCGATGCACGCGATTCACGCGATTCCAACAAGGAGGCCTAGGAAACTGGCTGTGGGTTTAGTTTGAAACTGATATAACGACACGATCTATGCATTTCCCTTCCCTCTTGCCCCTCTCCAGCGCATGCCCTTTCTCCCTTCCTTCTGCCACGACATGATCGAGACGATACCCTGATCTATCTGCTTGATCCTACCACTTCGCCAGGCTATTCCGACATGTGTATGTGTGCACATAATACACGGTGCCTTCAGCATGGCTCCCGAACAATCTGTGTGATTAATCTGTCTTGGATTCTTTCAATGGACCGAGTAGATCTCCATTTTGTAGCCAGGCGCAATGCTGGTCTTGGATCCAAGGCGCGAAAAAAGAATATCATGTAATGATGGCTTAATTCTAGCACAATTTGTTCACTTAGTACATATCCGGTTCAAATATTTTTGGTTGTATTGAAGCTCCTTGTAGATCCGCAATTAAAACAGGGCTATGGCCAGTGGAGCACTGCCAAGCCCGAATACCTGCCTGCACTTCCCGACCTCATCCTCCCCATCCGCCCGCCAGGCCAGGCCAATCTCTCCGTGGACGCGCCCACGACCCTTAAATAGCGCCGCAATGCCCGCTAAACTGCGCAATGCGCTCCAAAGGAGCCTTTCGCGCCCTCTAGACAACACAGGCGTCTTCTACTGCCCGTCCTGCTCAACCTGGCGCCGAACGCTCTCGACGCGTACAACCAGCAGCGCCAAAATCGAGCCTGCGCGCCGAAATGCTCACCTCCTCGATACGGTGCCGACTACTCGCACCCGGCCTTTCACAACGTCCCCCGCGATCTCGGCGGGTAAAACGGTTCCGCCGCGGTTTAAGGAGCTGTATGATGCTTTGAGTGGAGTTAAGGATGCGGCTATTGAGCAGGTTAGCGTTAGTCGTTTGTCGCTTGCGCTGCGTGGTTTGGAGTCTGAAGAGCCTTTGATTCGGGTTGCTGGTGAGTTGTCACGCTTTTGAGGAGTTATGAGTCAAATCGGCTCTTTCATTGGACTAAGTCGCTGATTCTTGCTGGTGTGGTTTAGTACTCGGATTGGATAATGCAGATGCTGCGCGCAAGTTGGTACGGTTGCTTCTTGCTGATCCCCTTGGGCCACGTGAGAGTTGGGAGGATATACTGGAAGGCTACAGGTCTGACCCTTCGCGGGGCCTGCTGATTCGGTATGTAACGTTTTGTTGATCAGATTTATGCAGTCTACTAACCACATGCTTG
Source organism: Penicillium ochrochloron (assembly GCA_022985105.1). NCBI lineage: Eukaryota > Fungi > Ascomycota > Eurotiomycetes > Eurotiales > Aspergillaceae > Penicillium > Penicillium ochrochloron. The sequence goes on from JAAVMA010000015.1 coordinate 397,178, forward strand.
GATTTCTAGGTACGGCGAAGTCTCCGAGTCTATTCCAAATGACCTCCTCCCTACCATCACCATCCGCTCGCCTATCTTGAAAAAGGGCAATCTCGAAATTCTTGTCAGTTCTATTGGCTCCGAGCCAGACACATCCGGTGCGACACTATCTGCCGAGTCCTTCCTCGTGCCGAATGTTACCATTCAAACATCACACTCTGGGCGGCAAAATGTTGTACGATATCCCGTGCATCGCAGTATTATCTGTGGCACTGGAGTTGATGGCTTGCTTGCTTTCAGTACCTTGATGGGTCGGTCGAATCTCCAGAACGAGGCTGCATCAGTACGCGGCGCCATTGAGCTTTCCATGGCAGACCAGAAACGTGACAGTGATCGCCTGTCTTTCGTTGATATTGAGCGCGCAACTACGGCATTGAACAAGATTCGAGAGTCAGTTCAAAATGCCTCTGAGTACGAGCGCGGATGGAATGGTAGTGGCGTTCAGCCTGTTATTGATTGGCTTTCAACGACTTCTCAAGCTGTGAATGAAGAAGCTTTGAACCCTGCCCTAGCTCCGCTCATCGAGTCATTGCTTGATGCTGCTGACAAGGGTGTTGTTATTCGGGATGCCGAGGCACTGAATAATCAGATAGGGAGTGTGACCCCTCCAGAGGTCCGCTCTCAGCTTGAGAAAGGAATCAGTACGTGGGCCGAGCAAGCACACTCTGAGCTACGCAGTTCACTAGAAGCGGGCTTTGCTAGTCCACGCTGGCGAGGCCTAGCATGGTGGAAGCTCTTCTGGCGTGTCGACGACGTGAGCATGATCACGTCCGAGATTCTGAGTCAAAGATTCCTCCGCCGCGCAGAGCGCGAAGTTATCTGGACGTCCGGAAAGTACCAGCAGGCTGGCCTGCTGGAGGAACCTACTCCTTCTACCGCCCCCGAATCTACCCCCGAAACGGCCCCTGCCAAGTCAACTCCGCCCCCCTGGCCTACCCAGATCCCCGACATGCGCAACAAGCTTCTCACCACGACTGTCCCCTCCCTCCAAGCTCTCGCGCAGAGCCTCGTTCTCTTCAGCGTTTCCACCACGACGCTGACCTCCGCTCTCTCCGCTCTCACATACGTCTCGGTACCATCTGCCTCGGTCTATGAATCATGTACCCTGGCTGCAGTTGGTCTCATCTACTCGCTGCGCCGTCAGCAGAAGAAGTGGGATGTTGCGCGAGACTTCTGGGAGGAAGAAGTTCGCGATGAAGGCCGCACGGCATTGTTAGAAACTGAGGCGCTCTTGCGCAAGGTTGTGCGCGAGGGTGGAAAGGACCTCGAAGACTTGTCTGATCATCGGACGCGTGGGATTATTACCCGCGCCCGAAAGGCTCTTGAGAGTGCCCGGGCTTGAATGTGTCGTGGGATATGTGCAGTGATCCCAGGCTATGTATATTTATCTGTGATTTTAGGATAGACGTCGCCCTAGATGTACAATCTACTTCTCTGCCATGACTTGGATCCTAGTATACGCAAGGGTTTCTATGCTAGTCTACTTGGAATCGATGCTTGAAGGAACCGCATCAATAGATAATAGGCTTTGGAATGTGAATGTATTTTCTACTATGAATTGACATTGCACATGCCGTGATCATACTTTCTCTTCCCCTTCATCCACATCATTCGTACTCTGATTTTTCCGTATATCCAACTGCGAGTAATGAATCACACCAGCACTGGCAATCATAAACCCAACAAATTGCACAAAATTGATCGTCTCCCCCCAAAAATGCGTCGACACAACCATAGTAAGCACAGCCTTTGGAATCCCACAAACCGTCAACGTGAGCGATGAGGTGTGTCGAATAAGAAAAACAGCAGAGGCATTCAGCATGAAAGCAACACTGCAATTCCAGAACAACATCCACCCTCCCCATACTTCTATACTCGCGAAGATAGTCCGGGGTCCTTCGACAAGCGCTGCGGCCATCAGACAGAATATCATACACACGGGTGCGAAGTGGTAAAGTGCTGTCAGCGGATCCATCTTAACCCCCGATGGACTGAGGAGAACTTCGGATAAGGCGAGTCGGATTGCCTCGCAGACGATGCCGGCGCATTGAATTATTATTCCGAGGACGTTGAATTGCATTTCTCCGTATGAAGAGATGAAGACGCCGGCGCATATCACGCAGATCGTGGCGAAGATGGAGAGATTGATTCGGTAGAGTCCGAAGGCGCCGCCTACTAGGAGCATGATGACGGGGCCAATTGACTGTTTTCCGGTTGCTGTTAGCTATTTGACTGTATGATTGAAGTCAGTAGCGTTAGCAGTAGACACTGACCTTGAACATTTGAATAAACGAAACGCTTAAGAATGTATAGGCTGCATTGTTGAGGACGAGATTCAAGCTGAAACTCAGCCCGATAGGTAATATAGAATAAACGAAGAGGCGACCATCTATAGCCGCTGATTTGTTGAGGTCGATTAATTTTGTCGTGTATGCGAGGATTTGTGTAATGACTGTTGAGAAGAAAAGATGCCAGAAGGTGAGAACTGTGGGAAATGCTCCTTGAATCAATAGAGCTTTATTGAATATGATCACAGCTGAACTGAGAGAAATCCATAATCTAGGTGCATTTCGAGTCAGAGGGTACAAGGTTCATAGATGATGGGAAATACTAACATGCAGTAGAAGGCGGTGGTAGCGCCTTCTTTCATAGATATCATTGTGTTTCAAGATTGACGAATATTCCTAAAGTCCGATATGAATACAAAAATCATAAAAATATCTATGAGGAACAAAAATGGATCTGAGCGGGTATTTGAGCGTTCGGGTGTGATTTATTAAAAGAAAAAAACAAATGTCTCACTCGAGGAGGTTCGATGGCCCCCAGACTAAGCCTCAACTCTTCTGAACGGTACGTCATGACATCCACGGATCTGTCAGTAAGTCTGTAACCGCCAAGAAACTTTCCAAACTCCAACGTCTTCGAGGTTTTCACACCGAGGTTGAAGTGTATCCGTGCCCTTTCTTTAGCTGGCTACCCTAGTAGTCGGCGCCCCCATTGCGCTTCCGCTTGTGGGTGGGTGCGCCCTAGCGTAACTGGATTTCCCGCCGTAATGGACATTTTTCTGCCGTAGTAAAGTGCGATTTTGCACCACAGCTTGAATAGCTTAACACTTATTAAATTAATTTAGTTCTTGAGTAAGGATATAGATTTATGCCCTATTTTCCTACTATAATCCTAAAGCCTTAAAAAAAATTGCGTTGGGATGTTCAAGTATACCACTCATTTTTTTCACTGTAATAAGTGCTAGCCTTCTAGTAAAGAAAATTTATACTCTCTATATCCCCCTCTTCTCTATTGATTTTATAATTTTGAATTTCTCGAATTATAAGAGAGCATACTAAAGAAACTATTTTAATACTTTGAATCACTATACTAATCTTACTGTTGTGGATATAAGATATAGAATATGTAGATTCACTGCGGCAGAAAAATGTCCATTGCAGTGGGAAAGCCTGGGGCGCACCCATAAGCGGAAGCGCAATGGGGGCCCCAACTACTAGGGTAGCTAGCTAAAGGAAGGGCACGGATAACCCTCCGCTCATCGCCACGTTACGAGTGGAACTTGGTAGCCTTGGGTTCACGGTTATTCCCCACATTTGCTATTTAGAGCGCAACTTAATTCCGTTCAAGACATTCAGGATGTTCTGAGACATTACAGTATGTACATTACCAGCCCTAGTACAGTAGGAGTGGTTCGTCTTACTCGTATTATGATTTCCATAATACAATAAGGCTACCAAAGAGGGTTATATCGGTCACGGAAGCGTTCGGTACACCGATCGATATCTTGCTTTGGCCCCACTTGGCCCTCTTATTTAGCCCCCAATAAGCCCCAATTATACTATACAGGGCGAGTCTGCTATGTACCGCCCCCACGGAGATCTGCTTGTACCACCTAGTACCAAAAACTGATAACAGAATGGAAACCTATAATATTCAATTTCCGTTCTGATATGCTGATCGCAGCGTACAATCAGAGACCAAATTGCTGTCCATTCAATATTAATAGCATTAGAAAATATGAGAGGATCTTGGGCCCAATATTGACGAGGAGAAATATGAACCATGTTGGGTGATGATTGTGGTCAGAATACATGCCGTTCTTACTTGCAAGTGCCGTAGAAGAAGTAAGGACCGGTGGGCGCAGCAAATGGATCTTTGTAAGGCGGTGCCCTTTCGGGTTCGAAGAAATACCAAGGAGGAGCAGACTTCAGCTTCATGGCGAACGGGGAGGCTTTCAGGGTCGGATCTGCGGGCGGGGGAGGAGCCAGAGCCAGCGGCTCTTTTGTCTCCTTGGTGAACAGACATATTTTTTTAGCTAACAGCCAACAAGATATCTACAGGGCAAAGTGACATCCAGTTGAAGGATAAAATTTGAGGATGCCTAGCATTGTTCGCTGGAATGGCTTCAAACCGCAGCACTGCTTGGTATTTTTACTCTCCATCTCCCCAGCCTCCTTGCCGAGGCAATTTTGCTATCGCAATCCCGCTGAGATAAAGGAGGCTGAAGTTATGAAGACAATACTGACACTTTGTTTTCACACTTGATGGAAGAATATACCGCTTCAGATTTGCGTTTGTGATTGAAAATTTCCATTGGGCTCTGCTATAAATCAAGAGGAAAAAAGGTAGCTATCTACTTCCAAGTGTTGCCAGCGGTTTGATTGGATGAGGAGCCGACCTGCAACTGCAAACTGTTCACCAGTTCCCCGTGACCCCTAAAGAGTATACAGAAATCCTGGCACGTCGGCAATGATCCTTTTGCCTGCCTTAACCTGCCTGTTAACTAGCCAGAAATACAGTGTCAAGCTCCCTGTAACGGCCATGAGCAACACGTTGGACCTATGCTACATCAGCATCACGTTCAATGGATAAGGACAACACGAAACCTGTACTTACAAGATAGCGGCATATATTCCGGGCATATACCTGGGGGCATCCTGCGAGCGAAACACCAAGGATCCAATGATGCCTCCCAGTCCACCCATTGCCACTAGCACTGCACTGCAGAATGTTCGCACCCAATGGCCGCGAATGTTGTTTGCTTGCCACGACATGACAGCTGGAATATTCGCATTGCAGCCAGACGTAACGAGGAAGATTCCAAAGAGTCGCACTCCGGGTATGTGCGTCCAGGACAAAAGGCAGAGTCCCACAATAGTTTGCATGGCGTTGTAAAGCAGAGCAGGACTGCGTGCTTGCAACTTGTCACATACCCAGCCCTCGATGCACATGAGAATGCCGGCAAATACGTATGGCGGAGTAGTTAGAAGCTGTGAGACACCAACGCTGTAACCAAGCTCGCGGTTCAGGATTTCAGGTAAGAAATACGCCACAGCGTAGGCAGTGATTGTTGAAAATCTTCAAGTCCAGCTGATTAGCCAAAATGTCCCCCTTCTCTACAATGAGTAACGGAAGCAGCTCACGTATAAAGAAAGCCGTATGACCAGACAGTCAAGTCCATGGCTGGCTTGATAAAGTTGGACCATTGGAACTTCTGGTCTATCTCTGTATCCTGTCGATCCTTTTCGACCCGGTCAAGGACAATAGACATCTGGCGCTCTGTCAGGAAACCCGAACCATCCTTCAGGTCTTGCGGATAGCCAATTAAGAAGAAGATTGAAAGAACACCGATAACAACTGTGAGAATGCCTTCCATTATGAAGATCCACCTCCACGCGGCGAGGCCTCCCAGGTCTGCCATCTGCATGAACGCAAATGCGAGGACACCGCCGAGGGCTGATCCAACGAGGCCGATAAAGTAAAAGGCGGAATATCGCTTGTGGATTTCATCTGTAAAGTGTAAGAGAGTTCTTCCCCACAAGATACTAACAACTTACATCGAGTGTACCACAACGACATGAGGTAGATTAAACCTGGGAAGAGGGCTGCCTCGAGTATTCCCAGCAGGATACGCAACGCCACGAGCACTGTCCAGTGATGGACAAACCCAAAGCCCTTTCTGAGAGTAAGAAGACATTGGCAAAGTTTCAGTGTAGAGACATACCAGGACTACAAGACCCCAAGCAAGTGTTACAGCAGGTAACGTTCGACGCGGACCGACGATGCGCACTGCAGCAGCAGCAGGAATCTCTGCTAGTACATATGGTGCAAAAAATATGAGGACAATAAGAGACTACCCACAAGCTGTTAGAAAATACCGAGTCTCTTGACATGAGATGGTAGTCAACCTACATATCGTGTTCCAATCCCTAAGTGTAACTCCTTGGACATCCTGTGGTATGTTAGTTATGCCTCGTGCAACAGTAAACTATTCTTCCACATACCCGGCAATGTTCGCGTTGGACAGGTTTGCCCTATCCAAGAGACAGATTGCAACCAAGAGGCCACTCATAGGGATCAGTCGTCTATCAACCTTGCGGATGATCTTGCGAGTCTCGACCTGACCGAACTGTTCCTCATCAGGCCGCTCTTGCGCAATGGCCTCAGCCTTCTCTGCAAAGCTAACATCATCCCTGTGAGAACCAACGTGTTTGACAGAAGAAGACATGATGCAAAAAAAAAAAAAAATTGCCGAGCTTAGCAGGATCGGGTTTGATCAAATTTGGGGAAATCCGAGGTGGACAGTGATCTGGTTATATGCCCCTCGCCTGGGTATCATCCATAACCTTCAAGGGATGGCGAATGCGGAGATTTTACGCCACATTCCCATGCTCAATGTCCACCGAGCTTGGTCATTCGTTACACGAAATTGTTACACGAAAATCCGGGGAGAAATAGCTCTATTCTCCCCCGCACTACTGTCAAAGAGGCGGAAGTCACTGACTTACTAGAGGTGAGGTAGACTGCCGAGCACTACCGAGCACTACCGAATGCCGGCCGCACCACCATTCTACCAACAGAACCGTGATTGTCGAACAAGTTGCTCCGAGAAATTTCATGAATACAAAGCCACAATTCACAACAAAATATCTTGTTCTCGGTCAAAGCTACTCTGCTGGTAGTGACATTTTATTCTGTAAACCACTCCCGCGTCATGACAACATGCTGGGCCAACCCGCAAACGTAGATATATCGGCAAACTCTTCAAATATCCAGCCCAGATCCTCACTTATATCAGGTGGAGGGCTTACTACTGACCGCATATCAGCCAATTGGTCAAGCAGTTCCAGTCTTGGAGACAGGGACAGCGGAAACGGAAACAGGTCGCGAAAAGCCAGCACACTGTGCAATTCCCCAGTAAGGTTCTGTTTCCTCCATTCTCGAGATGCGGATGTTGGTTGTACCAGGCTATCCTGAGCTCGTAGTCGAGTGATTGTGTTTAACATTGTTTCCGCACCGGGTATCTTGATCGTGAATTGCCCGAGAGCCGAAACCAGTTTGTCTAGAGCATCCGAGCAGGCTCGACGATCTGTTTCTGAAAGCCTTTCGGCAGCATTATACAAAAGCTGTGGCATAGCAGCCAGCATGAACAACCACATATGTACGGTGAGCAGATAATTGACGTCATCGCGAATATCTAGCTCGTGATACAGGCTGACCATGCAAGAAGATGCGACGAGTGATACTATATTCGGAACCGAGTTGATGTCTGAGTCGTTGAAAGAATATAAGAAGGTGATGACAGTGGCAAAGTATAGTATATATAGTTCGTGAATGCCATGGTGGTAAGGCCGTTGCTGATCACCGTCGAACAAGCGAACCTCCAGTGGCAGGGCCTCAACCCAATTCTTGAGCGAATGATAAATGTCTTTCTGCTGTGGCCAGAAGTTCAGAAAACTTTCAGGTCTGGTTTTTGGACAAGAATACGTACTTGGTTGTCGGCCTGATCAGATGGTCGACTTCGAAGGTCTAATATCCGACCAAGAACGAGTGCGAGTTTTGTACGTTCTATAAAGATTACTGCGTGGATATCCACGATTTCGAAATCCTCGAGAGTCACAGGACGCACGTCAAACTCATTCTCTTTCAGAGCAGTTGGACGGCCAAGACTGGCCGACGCAAGCTTGTCTAAGGTCTATTCGGTAACATGTAAGCACAGTTGACCTCGCTTCTTCATGGGGGCAACTCACAAAGAAGCACCATGCAATGCGTCGCGCGGTGCCGGGCTTGAGGGCATTTGCGCACACAGCCTCTTTGTGCAGACCTGTCTGCTGCAGCGTGCGTACAGCAATGCCAAGCCAATACCACGAGCAATCTGAATGGCAGACTAGGGGTCCAACAACATTGCGGGTGGATAATAGTGCCAATACTTTCAGGTTTGTAATCGGATCTTGTGCAAAGCTATTGTGCATAAGTGTCTTGGTCCTGAAGTAAAACATCTCGTTGTCTTCAAGTATATTTGGTCCCTTTGGGTATCGCATCATGGCCCCTATCATGCAAATAGCTTGCTGGACGGCTATGGGCGTTGTCTCGACATTCACATCCGCGCGATCGAAAACAGGTATCCGATAGAAGACGTGATCAAAGTATAGATCGGCCGAAGCATTGAACATGATTCTTGGTGGCACGTCAGCAGCACCTGTAATCCTGATGATCTCCTGAGCCATACTGGTTGAAAAGGCAGAGGTTCTGGCGATGTTAGAGGGCAGCGACGGCGGGCCACTTATGACGCTGACAATACCCCCTATGTATTGGCTATGCAGCTGGCTATGGCTCTCAACAGGTGTGACATGACTCTCTTTCTGTTGATTCTCCACACTTTCGCCTGGTGTTTGTGGGAGACAACGGTTCTGTGACGGAGATTCGTTGGAGTCTGGAGGTGTTGCGGCTTGCCTCTTAGAGTGCTTTTCACCAACGTTGACCCTCCGACTTGAACGAAGTCTACGAAATGTTGTCAGAAATATCAGCAGTTATTTGGCAAGGCTACTTACGCGCAAGTAAGCCCATATTTTTGACAGTTTGAGCACGTTCCTTCCACCCGGCTCTGCAGGTCACACTTGACTTTGCGAGCATGACAGTGGCGACAGACTACCTTTGCACGGCCCCGAACACCGCTCCTGAACCTATGATTGATTTCCATGATGTACAGTATTATCACTGTCTATCATCATCATAAATTGGATTGTAACCGACAAGGATTGAGCTTCGGCGTGTCCCAAACTTAATAGTGAGAGGGGAAGTAGCGGAGACCGTAGTGGGGATCTTACCGAGGCAGGGTGACGGTGGGACGTATTGATTGGTCCACACTGACACCATCATTCTCAACAAAGGTCTATACATTTTTCGTTGAAGTCACTCGATATGGCAGTTAATGCTTAACTATTTGAATGAATTCAATGGGACGTCGCTCTTCAGTTACAATTTAGGAGACTACTGTTGCATAGTTGGAGGCTTATATGGCTGACTGGCTGACGACTTAGTGGTCATTGGCTAACTTGTGGTGAAGGTTGACATGATTCAAAAATCCAGGTATATATCAGAATATTCTGCTTCCGTAGGCTGTATTTGAATTACAGGCGCGTGCTCATGCGACGCTCTGGTGTAATGGCGTCAATAACTGTGACCTCAGGATACTGATAAGTTCCATCCAACATTTCAACAGCCGGCGCAAAAACACGAAGATTAAAGCTGATGAGGCCACCTCCAGCAGGCGCGGGAAGCCAGTTGCTCATGTACTCTGCAGGCGGCACAACATCATTAGGCTGCACCAAGATCTCAAATTTGCCGTCTGCGCGATCCCTGAGCGGCGTTCCATCGGGATAGTTGAGGTTGCTACGATCGCCCAGGGAGTATCTGTCGAGCTGATTTCCAACGAGCAATTGAGCACTGTTGTAGATTGTCAGACTCCAAAAACCAGAGTGACTCATTCTCGGTTTTCCGGAGAAGGTGAACAAGATGGCTTGTCTCGGACCGATATGGCACGCCGAGCCGATACCATCGGGGCTTTGTGTCTTTGGATACCATGATGGATAAATGGACTGATCTGCCGTTGGCTGGAGGTAGCCTCGCATAGCCACGAGATGTCTTGCAGAATAGAAGGAGTGGAAGTCTCCGCTGATCAGGGAAGAGCTGAAAGTCCAGCCATTACCCAAGGCCTTCATCATCCCAGCACTGAGTACTGTTGCCTGGATTGATTTGTTTGCAGCCGCAACGGCGTCCTCTAGTGAGGTGCCGGGTGGCTGGTGAAACTTTCCTTTCTTGATACCCGCCTTTTCGAGAGTTGCGGCAATCCATGATCGATCCTGGACGACTTCGGACGGGTTAATGTGCGCCAATGCTGCCGTCAGCCGTAGGACCTGTTCGGCTTCGCAGACGGGGCCGGATGTGGAATTGGCGACCTCCACAAAAACATTCCGGTCAAAGACTGGAGCTAGAGCACCGGACTTGCGCTTCACAGTGGTAACTTTCATGGCATCTTGGAACCCGTTCACACTTTTCTTGTCCTCGTCATCAAAGACAACGAGTCTTGCGAGGAAAATGCCATACGGGGTTGGGGAGTTGATGACACCCAGATACTCGCTAATGGCGGCGTCTTTATGAACCCCATATTGCAGATTCTCAGGATCATAGCTTAGCAGATACTTTCCAGGCTTGTCAAAGGTCTGGCTGCCGACATTGGCAAAGTTATTTGCGTACCTAAACGCTGTGTAAGTGGCGTTCTTGTGTATCTTGACAGTGACACGTACATGTCATAGTAGGAGAAAGCCCAGTAGCGATCGACAATCTCAGGAGCATGGAAGCAGAGATCTGACTGCGACAAGTCATAGAAGATGAAAGAGTACAAGGTGTCGTTGTTTGGGCGGACTACTTTGGTGAAGTCGGCCTTGATTAGATCACGTTGGTGGTAAAAGGCGTTGTTTGGCGTGTCCATGTGCGCTTTGGTGAATCGTCCATAGGCATAGAGTGGAAATCCATACTATATTTGTGCAATTAGAGAACTGATGATCCTGCGGCGAGTGCAAGGGTGATTTACCTGGTAGGCAAAAGCGAGGGCATCCTGACGCTCAGCGTCGACAGAGGGGAACGTGTTGGTAGCCATTTCTGTGGTACAAGGTAATGAATAATTTATGATGATGTTGTTTATTCTCGAAAGTTGACTGATTTTGGCAGCCAAGGGAAATGGTCTATTATATTCCACTTGTACTATACTGATACTGGAATTCCCAAAGAAGCAATACCGAGTGCCGAATGCCGACGGAAGCTATTCTCCCCAGGGTCTGATGGCGTAAACGGCACATAACCCACCGAGGCTCTATGAGCATGTAAAAATGTTGCCATCTCCTCTCGTGATTACGAATAAACCGCTCTCAATTGCGGGGTCACGATAAATGTAGGCTCCTGTTCGTTGAACGTGGCTACAGGTCGACGCATTACCGACAAGCATCCATGACCTCGGCCCTTGAGGTTCATTTTATGTGAGAGGTAACGCCGAATTCAAACTATGCTCCGTATACCACCATCTGGTCTATGAAAATAGGGATAATCAACATCTCCTCCAATTTTCTACTTCTTTTTGCCCAGGATCGAGCTTGTACTACGCTATCTATTGACCGGTGCACGCTAGAAGCTATGGGGACCAACTGGCAATCCTTGAAAAACTTCAAGATGATTGCTCTTTTTTTCGAAGCCTTCTTCTCTCTGTCTGTGTTTAATGAGCGGTTCCAGTAGTTTCCAATCTCATGGGGCTGCGTCAATGGTAGATGAATCAGTAAAAAAAATGTGCTTTTTATTTGCCGACAGCTAGCGAAGATGCACCCATAATACCAAAAGACCTCTATATCAATTGTCTTGTGAGCGACGCTTCTAGAGCTTTCTTAAAGTATTCCTCTAGGTGTTACTCCTATCTTTCCTACGCCATGACTAAGTATAGTTAATTTTTGCTCCTCCAATACAATGTCTTGTTTGGCTTAGACGACTGCGTTTAGCAGCACCATAGATTTTGAGTACTCGGACACTGTACTAAGCACCCATGTCCCCTAGGCGATTTGTGGGGGGAACTGCAGATATTACGGCGGGCTGTGTATTGGTGTACGGGATATAGATTGAACTCGCCGAGACTAATTGTTGATGCATACATCCGAGATCTGTATAAATAAGATCATCATCATCGGTCCGCTTAAATTAACAAATGTGACATGATTTGCTACAGGTTCTTCAGAAGATGGCTTCTACCTAGCCCTTCTAACAGATGATCTAGTCTCGAGGAGGAGCCCAATGAAGTGCTCATCGATGCGTTACGTATACGGAGAACTTGGCAAAATTCTTCCAGGTCTTGCTCCACAGTTTTCCCCCACATGGGCTATTTTGTAGAACGTAACCTTAAAGTTGTTCAAGACATTCTGAAACCTCGGGATTTTTACTGGCGCTAGTAACAAACGGGCCTAGATAAATACCGATATATCGTCTGAATACTACAGTATCACCGCTAAGGACTGTAAGATGATAGATTGCGCATGTATGAAATGGATTTCTTTCTGCATAGAAAACGTAGAAAGGAGGGGAATGCACAGCGAGAAGACAATTTCCCCTGAAGCTCCATGTTCTTAGCTGTAAACAATAAATACTCTGTAAGATTGATCAAGTCACACAACCCACCCTGAACGATCTATGATGATCTGGCCTTAGGTATGACTGACAAGTCCGAGGGAAATGCCCCGTGGAGTGAGCAAACATAACGAGAAGTTAGATGATGGCGAGGAGAGAATCAATCAAACCTAAACGGTTCTGGCTAGAGTATAAGGTAGTGTGTGAATGAAATATGATGATGAAACCCTGAGCATGAAGCAGTTAATATAGTATCAGCCAGCATAACTGGCTTTGTATTCTTTTCTCCCGTAATACCAAGGTCACCTTTGCCCGAGGAAATACTCAAATCGGTCAGCTTCCCTCAATACAGTACCATCTAATCTGACACTGACAGGCGTACAGATCGGTAGTGCTCAGTCGATCTATTCCTTTGGCCCCATTTGGCCCTATTATTTAGCCCCATCTTGCCCCAATCAGCCCAGATGAGCGATCAAAGTAACTACGTAGCCTAGATTTCCCAGCAGTGGCTCAGCCTCAAGGATGAAGGATCAGATTCGCATTTTATTCATACTAATTAAACTCGGTTTCCAAATGGTCCCAAAATGCCAAGTGAGTCCCGTTTTTCTTAATCACTTATAACGTCATTTTTACATACCAACGTCTCGTCATTTCATTTCGAGAGTGCTGTTTTTGACGGTGTATCTGACGGACCCTGACGCCTTCCCTTTCTGAAGCGGAACAAATATCCTCAAGCCACCAGCGGCACCGAAGATGCCCCGGGCCTCCGGCTGGCCTTGGCGACGCCAAGGGAAGACACGTAGATGTCTACTCCGCCGCGAACTCGCGATCAAAAAGTTTAAGCAGTAGTAGCACAAGGTTAATCAAACATCGCGGATATCGGTAAAAGCCGATCTACCTTCCAATTTAGGTAGCTTACAGGGTCCACAACATGGTTGAGGAATCGGCTCAATCGAGAAAGATGTATACCCCTATTTACCTCGCGAATTGCTGACTCTCATTACTAGTCACGATGAATTGATTCCGACCGGCTTGATACGTGATTTTGAGTTCGGATATCAGTAGCAAATGGTGTTTCTACTCTTATAGAAGCTGCAAGGATCCACAAATAAAGAGAATGCTAAATTCACTACCGTGACAATTGAAGCATTTCTATTCCGCCTTATGATGTCTTAAGACACGGAGTTCTGAATGGATTGCCAAGAAACTCGCGTGCTGTGTCCTCTAGCGCACATTTATTCTCACCAATCAGTACTCCGGAAATGGCTCGTGCTTATCACTTCCGTCTTCTGTACTGTACAGTACAATTGGTTCTCCTGGGTGTAATACAGAGTTCTTTTGCTTTCTTCACAAGTTCGTTCGGCTTGAGTTACTTATGCCATTGGCTCTACTAAATACCGGACTAGGATAACCTAACTCAGGCATAAGTAGACAGAGCTTAAGATGAAGAGTAGTACGGGGCTTTTGTAGTCTTCCGGAAAAGCTAAGACCAGGACCCTTATCGAGCCGGTATCAAAGCCCCCAACTATAATTAACCAGGGTCCCGTAAATACGAGTAAACTGGAGCCAGCCGCCGCAGGGAAAAGGAGAACATGTGTGGCTTTGCTAAAAACCGACCTATCAGCAGGGCTTTTTGAACCTGAAGGATTATTTCAGGGTCCACAGAATACCCGATTCTGGTTGCTTTTTCACAAGGCCACCCATGAATCCTCCACTAAGCACTTGCACTGCTCGCTTGAAAATACTAGTGGAAGAACCTTCCGGAATCCCGGTAAACGGGTATTAGTGACGATACCGCGCTATTTTCTCACCCTTTTTGTATCATTTGCTGAAAGATGATTGACTATACGTGCCCAATCCTGATGGTTCGAAGGCTATTCTAGCCTTGTTCGTTCCGGAGCTGAGACACTGTCTGAGGAGACTTTGGGGGTCTTTCAGTCAGAACGGGGCGAAATAGTGGGTACGTCGACATGACAATCAAAAGGACCTCGATCGCCTCTGTTTCTTGGGTCTCGTTTTCTTTGGCGGGTTAACCTCTCTTTGCCTGTCTGTGCAAGATGTGGTCATCAACGAAACGACCTTGGCCTCTGGCCGCTCTGATCTTCACTCTTTTCTGCTTGGCCATGATCTGGATGGGATCTTATCGGCCTAGCTTCCCTCACCCGCCCAGCGTGGAACCGAGCAGCACGGTGGAATGGACCAACGCGGTGGAATCGAGCATTGTGGAATCGAGCATCGCGACACCGAGCGTGGTACCGAGCAACTTGGAACAGAACATTGTGGAATTGAGCGACAACAAGACCAGTAATTCGACGCTGGGGTTTGAAAAGATCTATTTCATCAGCTTAGCACAGTCCGTCCATCCGGTCCCTTTCTGTCTCCAACTTACCCCTGACTTTCAAACTTGAAATCCAGACGCCTAGATCGTCATGATGCAATTACACTAATTAGCTCAATGACTGGAGTGTCGCCGACGCTCGAGCCGGGAGTAAGGCGCCCATACCTATGCCTACTCTGTTTTGCGATTGGAAGTAATCTGACATGATTTTCGCGACTTACTAGGTCAACGGAAGTTTATTACAGGAGAAGGTAAAGCCAGAAGGCAGCGGAAACCTTCGGCCTGAGCAGCTGGGATGCTGGCGGGCACATGCGAACGTTTGGAAACGAATGCTAGACGAAAATATCGAATCTGCAATGGTTATCGAGGACGACGTGGATTGGGACATTAATGTCCGCGACATTTTCGCCGACATGAGCCACCAGCTTGCTCAACAGACTTTGTTCCCAAATTTGGTGCCGCAGCCGGATGCTCCATACGGTAAGAGGGTCAACTGACAAATTTTATTATTATGCCATACTGATTGTTGCCGACTACAGGTCGTGATTGGGATCTGTTGTATGTTGGCTCTGCTTGGGACATCCCGAATAACGATAATCGTCCACCTCATCTTCTTTATCACGACCCGAATGCGCCCACGCGTGAGAATACCGGCGGCTCTTATATCGGCGAACTCGAGGGATGGGGAGCGACAGTGACGGAAAATACTCGACATCGCTTGATTGCGCCTTCCTGGTACCCTGTATCCACGATAGGATACGCAGTCACTAAGAAAGGAGCGCAGAAGCTACTATACAACCTCGGTGGGTATAAGGGACTTTCGGCACCAGTCGATTTGGCCATGATAGGACTCCTGCAAAAAGGCGTCGTGGACTCATATACGATCATCCCTCCGATAATCACGCGGTACCGAACAGGAGGATCGCGGGATAGCGATATTGATGAAGTCAAACCAGAAGATGCCGAGGCGAAGACGGGATCTGAGAATTTGAATATGGGCGCCAGGAAGGCGATGGAAAAACTTCAAGAAAAATCGCCTCATTAACAGACAGGGGCAAACTCAGTTGAAACTTGTCCGTTCAAAGATTACAGATACCACTTACAAATATACCCACTAGTGCACAGTTCAGACAAATATTTTCTTGATCGAAGTCTGGCGTCTTCGGGGTACAAGAGGATGCATCTGATGGAACTAGTGTTGCAGTCCCTGTCTGCCTGGTTGGCTGCCAATTTTCCATTAGGAAGCGGCAGCTAGCAGCTGCAAGACCCGCCATACCAAGGTGCGCATTGTAGCGTACAATGCCTGCTCAAGCCACGATCCTGCTCACATATAGCCACTATTCGCCATTCGGGTGTCGGGGAATCTTGCTTGACTATCAAGCTCTCATCCATGTGGTGTGATAGCCATGGTAGGGGAGGCGAACTAGAGTGGTCAAAATTGATTTGATCTAAAAATTTCCTCTCGGTCAAGCTTGTTCCTAGAATATGATTGAGGTGTACAGCAGGGTGTATCCTGCTTCGCAATCGCCCAAGTCCACTTCAGCCTTCGATTGGAACAGCAGTCTTAATTGAATATAGCGTTTCTTGCAAATCGGTTGCGGTATATTGACAAGCCTATCTCGTGACGAGAAGATGTTCGTTCTTTAGATCGAATGAGCATATCGGATCGGCAAAAGTACTGCACTAGCGGCGTTGCCTATGTGTAACTCTAATTAGTCGATCTAGCTGGTCACGCAAAACCTACAGACCTGCTACTGCTAATATTTGCCAATTCCTGCGGTGCGCCATAGATATGGCGAGTAATGAACAGACGAGATAAGACTCATTGATAACTTACTACCAGGGCCGATACTCTGCAATGATAGCAAGGACGAAGGCTTGTCTTCTTCTTAGTCTCAATAATTGGATACAACGTCCTGTGTTACTAAATTTCCACACGTCAACATCTATATAGTGTGGAGATTACTTGCGCGGCATAAGAGAGGACTGAGCGCTTCTGACGTGCGGAAGCTAGATAGGGCTTCTGCAATGGCGTCCGGGAAGAGAAGGCCACCCAAGGACAAAGTTCTGACCAAGGCTCCGATGGCCATTTAAAATTCGTGCCTGTGAGGTTAAAACACGCCTGATTTGTCTATAGTCACGCCAGATATAACAGCCTCATGGCTCATCTTGGCTATATTTCCGCCTTAGGCAGTGTATATGCACAAGCAACCGAGTAAACTGTGATATAGCACCCGGTAATGAGAACATATGACCAGCCAACACGAGGCATCCATAACAGATTAACCAATTTCCGGAAAATCTACGAATGATTTGCTGCGCCCTCTTCGATAACCAGTTTAATTTTCCTCTCCCGAAATCTCAAACACCTCCCCTCGTTGGTCCATTAGTGGTTTCATCATGCGCCCAGCCACCCAATCCGCGGGTGTAGCGTGGGGCTCCCGAGACAATGAAGGCCCAACCAGCAGGTTATTATGATTAGCTCAGGAACAGGACGGTTCGTTTCAACGTCTCACCAGCACAAACGGTGGAACAATCATTGTTTAGTATGGACTTCTGAAGTTCTGATTCCTCAGTTGGCAGAGCATGCTATCCCTCTTTCTTCGAGTCCCGTTAGAAAGCCCACATTGAGTGCCCGCTTCTTTACCCCTGGTGTCCACGTTGGAGTGTAAGTCCTCGTTTCTGCGCTGCTATTGCATGCTATCGCACGTTCTTAGCACTGTTAGTTGCATCGTGAGGTCCGCTAGATCACCCCCATAGTGCGCGATTCATTTCCACTCTCGAAAATTATTCCCGGGCGGCCGTCGTCAAAGGGTCATAGAGGGGCGGAGGGGGGTTTAATATCTGATTATCAAGGGGATTGGCCAAGTCATTTTAACCCGCAAGCACGGTGCGATGGAGGAGGGCGGGGGGCTTGGAGGGATGGGCTTTTCTTGTCATGATGCCCCTGGTTTGAATCTTGGAGTACGGAGTACTTGATCTCCTTGTGCTGCTGCTCGTCTCGTCTAGTTTGGAGTTTCTCTTTGGTGCTGTTCCGGTCACATTCTCTTCTCTAGCCCTATCTTTGGGTATCACACTCGTTCATTTACTGCCCACTAGGCTTTCAGTCTCTCCTTTTCTTATTCACTACCTTCTTTTTGCTCCTTCAAGGCTGAGCCTGGAACTTATCTCTCTGAAAATAGAGGTAAGATTGCTGGAGAATTCCATGAAAGGGGAGAATATCGTTCTCATCGGAACCGCCTCCTGTATAGATCGGATAAGGGTTGTTTGCTGCCTGCCACTGCCACCTCCAGGCTCGCTGTTTATTTGTCTACGTCACAGAGAACGCGTTTGACGATAAAACGGTAAGTCGCATGCTCGATGAGCTTATCCCGCGATTGCCCCTCCCCTCGTGTATCCAGTGCCGTGCCTGGCTTTGTCAATCCCGACGCAAGGAGAACATTCCGCGCCTTTCCAAGGGGAGCGTCAACCTCGATCTTTCATGTTCTTCAAGAAGATCTTGAAATCTTGAGATGAGGATCGACTGTATCATGGGATAGCCCTTCTTGCGATATCGCTGCCTAGCTCGCCTGATGCTGCTTCTCTCAAAACCCATGCCTGGCGCCATCAGTCAAACTGACCGTCTCACAGAGTTCTATCTCCCTCGCTGTGCAGAGACCACGTCCCTTCGTTTTGCTTGATCGCGCTCTCCGTGTCAGACCGGTTGACTCGGTCCTCCTGGAGAGTCATTGGCAGCCACTTGTTTCCTCTCTGAATCCTCATTCGCTTCTATCATCTCCCCTCATCGTGGACGAAGCTCGACTGCTATCGCCACTATGCAGGAATTTCGCTTGACAGCGGCCTTGGTCGCCAGTCTTACCTTGCTCCCAGCCTTTACCTCTGCGTTCTGGCGTCTTCCTTGCCGTGGCCGAACTGGTGTCGCCCGGCTGGACCCTATCGTTGACCCCGGCGAGATATCTTCTCATGTGCATTCGATTCATGGTGGAGGAAGTATGTTTATCAAGTCTCACGTTCGGCAGATTCATCGCTAATATATGCATGCAGACTTTGGCATGAACTCGAACTCGCAGACTCTGCGCGAGTCTAGCTGCACGTCCTGCGCTGTGACACAGGACTTGTCTGCATACTGGACCCCCGCGCTTTATTTCATGCACACCAACGGCAGTGCTGAACTGGTCGAGGAAGTGGGAGGCATGCTTGCGTATGTTTATTTTGATAATAGAAATCCGGTCATAGCGGCTAACTAACACTGTTTGAACCCTTAGTTATTACCTTTTGTACGGTGAGGATGTTACCGCGTTCCCTAACGGCTTCCGTATGCTCGCCGGCGACCCCTTCCAGCGAAACTTCACCTGGCCAGTTCCCGATCCTCCCAAGTCCTCGTGGACCGGTGCCCAGGTCTCCCAGAAGGCTCTTCGCCAGAAGGCCCTGGGCTTCAACTGTCTCGACTACGCCGGCACCGCCGAAGCCTCGCTCTATCGCCACTTCATGCCGAACAAGACCTTCCTCGACGCAAACTGCCCTGATGGACTCCGTCTAGAGCTGATGTTCCCTTCGTGTTGGAATGGAAAGGATGTCGACTCGGATGACCACAAGTCTCACGTTGCCTACCCCGACCTCGTTATCACCGGTACTTGCCCCGAGGGATATGAGACGCGCCTGGTTTCGCTGTTCTACGAGACTATTTGGAACACGTATGCCTTCAAGGATGTTGATGGATACTTCGCCCTGGCCAATGGAGATCCCACTGGCTATGGATATCACGGTGACTTTATGCATGGCTGGGAAGATGGCGTGCTGCAACAGGCCATTGACACTTGCACGAGTGATTCCGGCGAGGTGAGCGCTTGCGGAGTCTTTGATCTTCAAAGTGAGACCAAGCAGCGCGAGTGCTCGTTTGACATGCCTTCCACGCTCGCCAACGAAGATGTCCAAATGCATGCGGATGGTCTTCCCGGTCCCATGGGAATCCAATGGGGTCCAGCCTATGCCAGCATGTCAATGGGCACTTCCTCTTCTTCCACCTCAGCCGCCACCAGCACGCCAACTACCTCGGCCGAATCCGTCTCTATCGGTGTTTCTATTGAAATTGGAAACGTGCTCAACCATGCTGAAGCTACCACTACTTCAACCACGTCTACGTCATCGCCTACCCTTACACCTACCACCTCGATTCAAGTCGATCAATACACCGAGGAAATCGTCTACCTGCAGCAGGATGTCATTGTCATGGTTGGTGAGGGTGGCATCCCATACGCCACCAGCACCGGCACTCAACGCACCGTTTCCACCGCAATTACAACCGCCACCCAGACTTCTACTGTTGTATCCTATGTTGAGAAGCGAGACATCGCTCCCACTGAACCTGAGCAACGGGATCTCAGTGCCGAGCAGGCACTCCGACAGGCTCACAACCGTCATCGCCACTCGCACAAGAGACATGGTCACTAACCGCATGTACACGTGGCCTGTGAAGCGAACGCTATACGCTGTGCGTGGCGTTCAATCTCGTCGGTCGGCCTTAATCTCGAGTGCGGTTGCAGTTCCATCAACTCACTTGCAGTGTTGGACTATGGCCCGGGCCCTTTTTTTCTATTCATGTACATGTTTTGCCCCTGTGTCTGTCTTGGATGCGCCCCCTGTCAGGGGGTGGTGAATCCATGGTGACCATGTTGTCAATTAGCTCAAAAATGAACATTTGAATCTATCCTGAACAAAAGCGATAAAAGTGTACTCCCCGGTTTAATTTCCGGCTTTAATCATGCATCACCTTGTCTATGTGTGATCCTCGACATCCATCGTGCCTTCTTCCGAGGAACGAAGTAATGTGGGAGTTATAGATGGGTATGTCGGACTGCAGTATGCTGTCTCAAAATATGTGATATCCAGACTCAGCACTGTAGGTGAGCTGACTGAGACAATATAGGTTTCATGACACCTATCTTTCTAGATGATGTCTTAGTCTTAGGTGAAAATAAAGTGTAAATGGGAAATTGTTATCGCTCTTGTGTGACCTCTGAGCGGGACAAATGAAGCACAAAGTAGCCTCGATCATGCGGTGTAATGACTTCGATCTTCGATACGGGCATGGCCAACTAACCAGAGTCTTATCTTCTCATGCAGTGGGCAATTGACCTTCGATCACGCCATTTGACTTCTAGATTGGCCGGTGGGCCTGAGTAACTACTCGTAAAAACTGTAAGCCAAATGTTTCTAGAGACTTTTTAGGGTTGTCGTTGACCTGCAGGTGACACGTGCAGCGGCGTTGTTAGACAGTGAACGTTATTCCAGTCTAATTCCCTACGTCCTGGACTTTTTGACAATAATCTTGTCATACCCGAGGCAGGGGTATCGTGGGAAAGACTGAGCCACGGTCTCCATGCAGAAACTCTATTGTCATCTCAGACCTACTTTGGAAAATCCTCATCAAGCACATCACTGTGTATCGAGAACCGGAATTGGGAGCTCTAGACTCCTCGTGTGTCCAGCCTCATCTGGAAGGGTTGCAAGCAGATCTCGCAATCACGTAGTAGAGGCTGCATCATGCGAGACCTGGATGTTCGAGACCTGTATTTGGAACTCTAAAGGACGTCCTCATTGGGAGTTGTATTGGCTCGATGAACGGCGCGCTATGGATAAACACACTCCCATAGTTGTGGCGAAAGCATATAAGAGCTCACTATCTCACCTCAAAAACCAGCATCGTCCACAGGCTACTACAGTGCAAGTTGCCATAGCTTTGAGCAATACTCAATCTAATCTTCGATCTATTTCTTCCAAAATGGACAAGGCCTCCCTGATAGTGATCATCTCGCTTACCTTCTCTATTACCACATTGGCATTCCCTCGAGAGACAGGCATCAGCAATCATGTCCAGCCCACCAGAGTTGTTACGGCTACACCACCAGCCATCACCGAAGAGGGATCGCTGCGCTGTTTTGATGGAGCCACTGTTCTACATACAACAGACTGTACAATGGGCACTCCGGTCTCTTTCTGCTACAAGCCTCAGACATCAATTACCTGTGACGAGGGATACTTCCCTTCAGTGTGGCATCCTGATCACTGTATGGAAGTCTCGACTTGCTTCCCCACAGATGCAGATTGGATCACCACCGAATGCTCCAACGGCGCGTTGCCAGTTTCGACTGAAACGCTGTACAGTGGAACATTGGCTGAAGGGATGATGCCATGATAACGTGCAAGTCAAATCCGTCAAGTCCTGTATTGAGGTTGGAACTAATTACTTCAGCCGTTGCTTGTGCTTGCCCGTCCGATCAGTGGTATAGCATGACGACTACGGACGGGGCTTCTATTTTCGAGACATACTGCATGCCCACCCAATCATGTCCACCTGGAATGACAACTTTCATGAGCATCAATGAGTATTGTGCAACTGCATCGGCAGCTATTTGTTCAGATTTACCCTCTCATGCAGATCGATGTGAATGTGTGAGTCAGAATATGACTCCTGTATACCCTGATGGCCCTGGTGCCACTGCTACAGGATGTGAATAGGAGTTCTCAGGACCGAAAGTCAGCCAGTAGCTGGTTTATGGTCGATTGGATCTGCAATGCTTGTTTTGGCCTTCCTGGGAAGTTCTTGATCTAGGAGGCCACCCGTAGTCTTAATCAATCCCTGCGTAATATTTAATGGAATCAGAAATCGGGGCCATCAGTCAATGCTTTTATGTTGAAGAAGAATGCAAGGACCAATTGGATTGTTCTTAGTCTTAGTTCTCATCCAGCATAGAATATTCTCACACATAGAATGCGAGGGCCTGAACTAGCGCTGGACTGCATAACCTAGACTAGATCCTAGATAAGAAAATTAGTTCTAAAGGAGGTCCCTGCGGAAGCATGAACCATGAGCAAAATTAATCTGGACCTCGAATCAACCTTCCTATCGGCCGATCCATTGCCACAGGATAAATGCCGAAACCCCTCACATTAGTTAGTGGAAGCTTGTTTGTCACAGTTGCAGCTCAACCTCCAGCTTTGTGATTCACCGACAATGCAGATCTATCAGCTTTGGAGCCAAAAAATTCCATTCGTTTCGATCTTAATTACCAATTAGCCTAAACCCCCACGCGCCACAATTTCCCGAAGCCACCAACCTCTCGATCTCAAATCGGCGTCCTAATTAGGAAAAAGGCAAAATCATCCCGTCCGGAAAGGCCCCGTGTTAACTTGTTAACTCCGTCTGCGTCCCGTAAATACCCCGCATCTAATTCGGCCCGTTGTCTGTCATCAGTGCTGCTGCATAAGCATCCTAATTCCCCGATTCTTGATTTTTGACTTAAATTGCATCATCCGTGCTACAAAGTCGGTTCTTTCTTTTCATTCGCCTTCTTTCTTCTTTAACTACGTACAGTTTGCTTCAATTACTCATAATCACTCAAAATGTCCGAAGGTCTTCCTGAAATGCAGTACCGGTTTCTTGGCCGAACGGGCCTCAAGGTGTCCGTCATCTCGCTTGGAAGCTGGCTCACCTACGGTGGCCATGTGGGAAATGGTATAGAATACCCATTGGCCCGTCACTTCGTCTTGCAAGAATACTGACCCTGTTGAAGAAACTGCCTTTGATTGTTTGAAGGCCGCATATGACGCCGGTGTCAACTTCTTCGATACCGCCGAGACGTACTCTGGCGGACAATCAGAGGTCGTGCTCGGTGAAGCTATTAAGAAGTTTGGCTGGAAGCAGAATGACTTGGTTATTTCTACCAAGGTAAGCACAACTTGTCTCGGAATTATAGACAGCGACTGTGGATCTAACTGTTTGAATAGCTTTACTGGGGCAAAGCCAACAGCGCCAACCCAGATAAGCCTCTCAACAACGTTGGCCTCTCAAGAAAGCACATTATCGAGGGCATGACCCTGTCTCTCCAGCGCCTGGACCTGCCTTACGTGGATATCGTCTATGCCCACCGTCCAGACCGTGACACTCCCATGGAAGAAATTGTGCGCGGTTTCAATTATCTCATTAACACCGGCAAGGCCTTCTACTGGGGTACGTCCGAGTGGTCTGCCAGTGAAATTGCCGATGCCTGGCGCATCGCCGATAAACTGGGTCTCGTCGGCCCAGTAGTAGAGCAGCCTCAATACAACTTGCTTGTGCGCGATCGCGTGGAGAAGGAGTACCGCTGGCTGTACGAGGCCCACGGCCTGGGTCTCACCGTCTTCTCGCCTCTCAAGGGTGGCGTGCTGACTGGAAAGTACAACGATACTACTGCGCCGCCCGCAGGAACTCGCTTGGCCGAGTCCGAGGATGGGTATATTCAGGGTCTTCGCAAGACTGTGGGCGACGATACATGGACGAAGCAGTTGAAGCAGGTTGCTGCGTTGAAGCCTATTGCGGAGGAGTTGGGTATTTCGACTGCCCAGTTGTCTCTGGCTTGGATTCTGAGGAACCCCAATATCTCGTCTATGATCACCGGTGCCTCTCGTGTTGAGCAGGTGTATGAGAACGTGCGTGCGCTGGCTGTGGCGGATAAATTGACCGATGAGGTAGTTGAGAAGATTGAGGCTGCAATTGGTAACAAGCCTGCTGAGGAGATCAGGAGATTCTAAGTTTGTTGTATGTAATAGCTAGCAGAAGAACAAAAGCCTCGCTAGATCGAACTTGAGTCAGCATGTCCTTCAAATAATTGTCCCACATTCTTAGTTGTCGACGAAAGAAATACCGTTGTGCTAGCCATATGATGATTAATGTCCCCATAGTTATCAGGCTTCAATCTTTCTCCAAATCCAGGAGTTTCATACGTGAGCCTTTTCGAAAATGTATGAGTAAGATTCTATACGAATCTGCGTGATTGATATTCGCTGGTCATAATTCAATTTGTCCACTTTACGCGTGGACCGAACGGATGACGCAACTTTGGTCATCCATTCAACAGCATTGAACAGGACACACGATATTAAATACACTTTCCACCATCGATGACCATTTCGGTACCATTGATAAAGCGTCCCTCATCACTGCCAAGGTAGAGACAGATGTTGGCAATATCATCCACCTCGGTCAAACGACCCAATGGAACATTTCCGATGAACTTTTGGCGATTCTCGGGGGTATCCTCCATGCCGGTAAACATAGAAAAGAGACCGGTGCCGGAAAGAAGGGGAGCGACACTGTTGACGCGGATGTTGTGAGAACCATACTCGGCAGCGAGGCCCTTGGTAGCCTATGATAATCAGTGAGTAAATACGATCACACTCAAAGATAAGTGAAAATTGACATACGTTTGTGACAGCGCCCTTGGAGGCATTATACCACACCAGACCCGGTCGAGGACGACTAGCACCAGTCGAAGAGATGTTAATCATAGAACCACCCTGGCCTTGCTCGATAAATTTGGGCATAACGACTTGGGCGGCTAGGTAGATGCTCTTGACATTGACGTTGAACACTCGCTCCCACTCTTCTTCGGTCACCTCAGCGGTGGGCTGCCACCGAATTAGCAATCGTTGTTCACGGATCTCTGGAGCGACCGACGTTCATACCTTGTTGCGATAGCTAGTTCCGGCATTATTCACCATGATATCCAATCTTCCGAACTCGGAGAATGCCCGATCAACAATAGCCGTCCAGTCAGCCTTTTGTGTAACATCCATCCGTTGGAACTTCAGGTTGCTGGGGTTCTGGGCAGCGACCTGCTCGCCTCCCTGGACGTTGATATCTGCGACCAGGACCTTTGCACCTTCCTCGCCGAATCGACGAGCAATTGCAGCGCCAAAGCCGGAGCCTCCTCCTAGAAGTTACAAGATATGAGATTAGTTCGAGGATCAATTGAGGATGTCAATGACTTGGGAAATCCCTCACCGGTGACAATGGCAACCTTTCCTTGCAATCGAGAGCCTTGGGAAGACATATCTGCGGATGTGAAGATGAATTATGTGTGAAGAACTGAAGCAAAGCTAGGTGAAATGGTAATTTTAAAAGAAACACGAGCGAAGAGGGGCAGTCATATGTTCGGCGTGAAATCCGTGGTTTCCCCGCATCGCGCCCAGTCCGAGACGCCGTCACGGCTGTATGCTAAAGTACCCTTAGACTTCTCCACCACGACCTGTGACTAAGTTTGTAAGTTTGAATAACATACGGATGCCCTATAGGAAGACGGTATAATCTTGTCAACTCGAGCTCGAATGTGGTTGAGCAAATAATGACACGGGAAGGGCAAACCCACTAATGCAGCATTAGCTTCAGGGACGGCTTTCGCCCGGAAGGTTGATCAGAGGCCAATTCACCAAGACTATTTATGACGTCCCAGCATCCAGAGAGATTCAAAATTGATATCGAAGATAAAATTGTGCTGGAATGTTTCTTGGTACCTCGCTAGGCCATTTGTTTGACGAATTTATCTGTTTCCGAGCACCTAGACGAAGAGCAGGGATACCACAGTATGTTAGGGACCCACCTCAAAGGATTGACTGCGTCCAGGGGAGAATTCAAATATCCACTGCGTTAAATGCACTTATTTCGTTGGGGTAGCAGGAGAGGGGCTAGCAGCGACATGCCACGGCCATGTTGCTTGTACCTTGTTCAGATAATGTGATTGGATCAGCGGTATTTTCGGTATCCCAAGTGGCTGACCGAAGTGAAGTTTCAAGGCTCATCATCTGTCGTCGAAATTCCAGGGGAAACAATCGCTCAAATATCCGAATTCGAAATTCTATTTAGCCACTTAAGGTGTCTCTTCTCTCAAGTGACACAGGTTGGAAGTACTTAGGTACACTAAGGTTAGCCTAATCTGCTTCGAATCCCCGCATTCCTGCACGTTGAACATCTAGATAGAATTACTTCGCTGATATTCTATCAAGCCCTCGTGTCCTATTTATACTTCTAAAATATATCAAAATCCAATTTAACATTGAGGAAAGCCCAATACAGATAGCACTTCCGAACACAAGGATAGCGACCCTTCCGATACCAAGCTCAAGATCTATATGAGTCCCCCAATACCTAAAAGATATCTTCAGTTCCACGCATCAAGGCACAGGTTTCTGACAAAACTTACTGCAATTTGCTTCGGTTCTATAAAGAGACCCCTAGCCTCCGCAATCAAGCTCGTCTCCTGGCCATCAATTGGAAGCGTCTCAATCCGACTATATCCCCAGGCTTTCCGGCCTTGCAATTTGATCGTTTCCGCGGACAAGACAATATATGAATTGGCCATCAAGGGTTGATGATGCTCAATGTTAAGATTGGCAGTCACCCCGACTTTATTGGGCAGCGCTGCGAAGCAACATCTTGCCAGTCCTTCGTCAAAGAGGGCCGCAATTAGACCGTTGTGGACAATTCCTGGATAGTCACACATATTCTGTCCGATGTGCATAATCATCTTTAATCCCTCTCCATTTTCCTTGCTGAACACATATGGAGGCACGGAGATTTTTTGTAGCCCCGTGAGTGCTCCTGTCATGAAATTTTGCGCGCGATAATGCTCTGCTAGCTTCAAGTGTGGTTGTAACTCGGTATAATCTGGATCACTCCGTAGAGAACTCGCGACCGGATGATTCTGGATGAATGCAGCAATCTGATTTGCTGACTGGGCGGCGTCTTCTGAGGCTTCTGGCGCAATTGACCCCATGTTAGATTTATTGAGGTTGGTGATAGTAATGAGATGCTGATTTTAGAGAAAATGATATCTAAATTGTTAAGATATCGTAAAGGAACATGGAGTAGTCATTTATGACCGACGGGCGGAGGTGGTTTACCTCGGGAATCGATCAGGGTTCCGTGTCCCCGAATCGGCTCGAGTTCCATATGTGCACTGAGGCTTACAGAGGAGAATTTGATGCCAATTTTGAGTCACAACATAGCGACAAGGCGCATTTCTCATTGAAACTCGCCTCAAGCACAATACAGAATTGACTGCTCGAATATCCCGAGAAATGGCGAAGATAGGCTAGCAGCAAAGCCCAAGAGTCTATCAACTCTATTATTCGCAGTCCACTATGATTTTTATGTACACCCATATTATCAACAAA
Source organism: Penicillium ochrochloron (assembly GCA_022985105.1). Classification (NCBI taxonomy): domain Eukaryota; kingdom Fungi; phylum Ascomycota; class Eurotiomycetes; order Eurotiales; family Aspergillaceae; genus Penicillium; species Penicillium ochrochloron. The sequence goes on from JAAVMA010000015.1 coordinate 424,995, forward strand.
CCCCTAGTCTTCGGAGACATGGTCAGATCTAGATCCTCGGTCTTGATACTAAATCAATTGAGCCCCAGGCGGCGACTGTAATTGTGGGATGTTCTTGGTGGGTCCAAGTGAAAACGCCTGCAGATCTAGCGACAAACTATTACTGTAGTCTCCTTCGAATCTTGATCGTGCATGGATTGTAGACTAGCTCGCGTGATCGAAGCTCTAGAAATTCCTGACTCCAAACAATGGTCGAAAAGGGAGATGAAGTATACTGTGAAACCTCGTTGGCTGCCCCAAATCGGGCCCAGTTTATGGGTACAGTAACATCAACGCTGATATGGGCCAATTTATGTCGGTTCTATGCGTTGGCTAACTCTGGGCTGAGTTTACTAGTTTACTACTGCTTATTTGTCTTACATTTATGGTCCGTAAACGGAGGATTCCATACTTCCGTATGCTCCGTCATCCTCCTCGTGATCAGATCCATGGATGCCGCCTCAAGCGCGTAGCTGAATAACAGAGTTTCTGGTCAGAGAACGCGAGGGGGAAAGAAGAAAGGAAACAAGATTACAACCGAGTATAGAAGATCAAATATGATTAGATCAAGGTGATATGAGCCCAGTGTCCATGGCGCATATTAGTAGTCTGAAGTATACCCTACTGTATTCTTCTTTTCTCATTTCTCACTTCTCACGTTCTTACTGGACTCTCTCTGTGTATTTTCACCCTCTGGCGGAGCAGTAACAGTACAGTAGTACACTCCCCCTCCTCCACTACATCCAACACACTAATTTAGCCCTTGGCACTACTTTCTCAGCCTCGTCGCGTTTTCATTCTTTGCATCTCCCGGTCCTCTTTTATACTGATTGAACCCTCCTTCTCGTCCACCATGCATTGACCTCAACTCCCTATACGTCTTCATGTCTCGACCCTCCGCCTCGCTCCCCTCACACCCCCCATGGAAGTTCGCAATGCGGGCGCTCCATTAACGGCCGAATCGTCGCCAGACTCGCAATCGCCCTCACAATCCCAGTCGCAATCCCCCGATTCACAGTCTCCATCACAACTCCCGTCGCACACAAGACCTCCCACCTCCGAGCCTGCCCCGCCCCGAAAGCGCGTCCGCCGCTGGCACCATCGCGGGTTTACCGGCTGCTCAACTTGTCGTCGTCGCCATGTTCGCTGCGACGAGGCTTCTCCGACTTGCAAAAACTGCACGCGCCTGGGGCTGGAATGCGATGGAACACAGGGTCGCATGACCTTCAAGGTCTATGGGCCATCCCACGTGCAGGATGAGCCTAAGAAGCAGAAGAAGGGCAGTCGCAGCCCGGATTCTCTGGGCGAGTCGTGCTTCACGAGTACTTTCGCTGTGAAATGCAACGGCGATAAAGAGGGGCACTGCGAAGCTCTGGTCGTGTCACCATCGACCGTGCCGCAATGGGCAGGCCAGACTCAATTCCGTTTCCAGCAGCCCATTTTCCACGCGAACCTTCCATCTTTGACGATACTATGTACCGACGAGCATTACTTTTCCCATTTCGTCAACCAGGTGTCGAGTCTTTTGATCATCTACGACACACATATCAACATCAATCCATATCGCAGCTATTTCCCGGATTTCGCGCGGTCGTCTCCTTCGATGATTGGCGCGATGCAGGCACTCGGCGCATTGCATCTGGCAAATACCTCGGTCGGTGCGGAGCGCAATCAACATTTCCAGCAGGCTATGGGGAAGTATGGGCAGGTGGTGAAGATATTCCGGGATCGGTACGCGCTTCCTAACGGACAGCTTGGGATGAGGGACTTTGCGACGTGCTTGTTACTCTGTCTGTTCGAGGTGTGTATCATTGTTGAATGAGGCACAGGGCGAGGATAGCTAATGATGGTGAATACAGATGATGGACTCACAACACCAAAATTGGGATGTCCATCTCAAAGGCGCGCGCGAAATCTACAATCTCCTCTTCTACCCGCATACCAGCAACGCTGCCCGCGAGGCACAACGTATCGCCGAGATCAACCATCCTCTCCGATCATTCCTCGTCTCCTTGCTCTCATATTTGGATGTGGCTGGCGCATGTGCGAGACCAGGTGGAACGGTAGTCACGGGAAGTTATTGGAAGACCCTTGGGGGTGGATGGGAATATAATCTCGGTATACCGAGTTTGTCGACCTCGCCTCTTCCGGATGATCCACGTTTGTTGGAGTTACGACAAGCATGGTCCACCATGATGGAAGTTCAGGCGGCGATCAGCACCTTTGCCCGCGACAAAGAGTGGATGTCTCCAGTTCACCAGGACATGGTGTACAAAAAGATTTTCCACCAGCTGGTAGTTTGGCGTGAGAGCACACCGATCAGTCTCCAGTTGCTTGGAGATATGGATTTGGACGATGAGACCTTGCGAAAATTCCCGTACCCCGATATGTTGGAATACGTCGGGTGCGTGGAGGCGTACGAAAAGGCAACGTTCATTCACCTGCATCAGATAGCTGGAGCTGGTCGACCAGGTTGGATCACCGATCGGACATACCTAGACATGCTCATCACCCGCGTTCTTACCCTGATCCGCAAATTGTCCAAGGACGTGGGTCAGTTGGCTGTCTTGTGGCCTCTGTTCATTGCTGGTCAGGAAACTCGCAAGGAAGACGAGCAACTATATGTTCAGCAGACAATGCATGAGCTGAAACGATTCGGCTTCAGGAATGTTGACAAAGCTTTGGAGCTCCTCGAAGGAGTTTGGTTTAAGCGACGTGCGTTTCCGGAAGGCTGGACGGAGACGCTGGAAGAGATTCAAACTAATATCCTCTTACCTTGATCGGGCACTGATGTCCCTGATGCTCACTATCTCTCTTCTCCAACGACATGCCAAGGGACCTAGCGTTCCGCCGCTTTCTCATGGCCGAGACTCTTCCGATTCCATCTCACGGACGTGAGTGTGGTCTATTTCTATACCCCCATTTGCTGGACTACTGTAACTCCGGCATATTCACACACGACCTCTTTCATGATAGAACTGACGAGCTTGACACGAACTTGGAACGAACACGCTCATATACTTCGGAGTCCTGCTCTGTTTATACACATCTACATAGTTCCTAGACACGTATTGTATTTTTCGAACATACCAATGTGGATAGTTAATGGATTCATGATTCATCTTGAGCGTTTCTCGAATTGCATTGTTCATTCAACCTTCCCTTCAATGTCTTTCTATTTTTTTCCGTCTAGACTCTAGACTGATGTATGACTGGCTACCCACGGGGGCTGAAAGTAGAAATGGGCAGATTTGACTTTGACCATCTGATCAAGCAAGGCTCTCAACATCCAAGTGGAGCTGTCCGTACTCGGCCAACCATTTTCCAGTTTGGGGTCATTACAATCCGCGAATCAGAACGCTCGCTGTCGTCGAAGGATGCGAACTTCCCTGCCAGGCAATTCTTTGCGCATATATAACCTTGACGCATGAATGCGCTTTGTACATACCTATTATTCTGTCGTCAGATTGTTAGATGTTGCGAACCACGGATTCCCCAATTCAATCCTCTGGTCTTCTCGAACAGCCCGATGGGTCCACCCGCGTCCTTCTGCGGTGCTCCAACCAGCTTAATTCGTTAGCGGGTCCCCGGTCGGAAAAGACTAGAGCGAAAGCCTGAAATGACCAGCGGGAAATTCCCGAATATTAATTTTCTAAGTCCAAAAAGTTCGTTGCTCCACGGACTAGACAGCTCCGAGGATGAGCATTCAACTGGTGGGCATCGGAAACCGGAATAGCCTGATATCCTCAATCTCTTAATACTATTGATCGTCACTGTCGATTGTTCGCAGCTCGCACGGATCCGAGCTCATTGCTTACTTCTTCGCTGCTGTAGGTTTCTATCGCCCAAGATACCAGATAACTGCGGTCGCTTGTTGGAACCAGATCTGAACCACACCATCCCTGTCCATATAGACCGTGTTAAACATTGTTATTGACTTCTAGTCAGACAATCAAAGACCCCTACCATATTCCGCCAGCTTAAGGATCTCGACCTCGCTCTCGCCTTGCCTAGATAGGTTACCGCGTTAAGCTAGCGCCTTCTTCCCTAAACTTCCCGCGCGGTGGGGTTGGCAGGTTCCTGGTGTTCTGACCCGGTCACCGAACGGCCTATCCAGAGCCAAGGGCCAAAAGTCTATCAACCAATTTTTTCTTCTGACCTTCTTCGCGTCAAGCGTAGTCAGTATAACTTGGCCAACAAGCGTGTACTCTTTCGACCTGCGATTCCAGTCAGATCCTGTCCTTTCCTTTTTCTTGTTCCCGACTTTCTTGGTTCGCGAGTGGGTTTCTCGGTCCTCGTCATCCGCAGATATGGTAGCCGAACAGGACAACCTCGTCGTCGGTCGCGATGACTTGATCGCTGATGGAGAGGGTGATCGTAGCACCTTCGAGGCTAAGGATGATGCTGCTTTGCTGGTGAGATTGCCATTTTGATGCGATTCCATGTTTTCCGGGACCTTCCTTGCTGACTGCGTGTTATAGCGAACGATGGGTTATAAGCCGGTAGGTCTAAGCTTTGATATCTGATCCAGGAGATCGGTAACTGATACAGTGCCTTGACTAGGTGCTGCACCGGACGTACTCGTTCTTTGAGAACTTTGCCACGACTTTCGGTACGTTTCGCATCTGAACTTGTGTGCCTTTGCTAGATCATGACTGACGATATCTCCCTCTAGCCGCGCTTTACTTCGTCGGTGGAGTGCGCGTGACGTTTAGCACTGGTATTGCCGCTGGTGGAAACTTGGCCTACTGGACTAGTTACCTGGTCACTATGGTCTTTACTTTTATCACTGCTGCCGTTATTGCCGAAGTGTGCTCGGCATCGCCGTCTGCTGGTTCAATCTACCTCTGGGCTGCTGAAGCTGGTGGTCCCCGTTTTGGACGACTGCTTGGTTTCGTCGTGGCTTGGTGGAGTACTACGGCTTGGACAACTTTCTGCGCGAGTATGATTTGGATCCTCCGAGATTCAAAGGGATATAGTGCTAATCTGAGTACTAGGCAACACCCAAGCGGCTGTCAACTATATGCTTGCTGTATGTCGAGATGCATCAATATTTCATCAACCTATACTAACACCAATAATAGGAGCTCACGGTCTTCAATGTCGACTTTCCTCAGGACACTGACAGTGTCAAATTCCGTGCCGTTCAGTGGATCTGCACAGAGGTTCTCCTTGCCCTGGCGGCTCTCTTGAACTTCCTGCCTCGTATGCTAGATCTCCCAGATCCTGGCCTTTACTATCACTAACCCTCGGCTATAGCTCGTTACTTCAAGTATGTCTTCTGGGTCTCCGCCGGCTTCGTCATGCTCGACTTCGTCTTGAACCTCATCTGGCTTCCCATCGGCACTGCCCAGACCTGGGGATTCCGCACTACTCACGAAGCCTTCATGACCACCTATAACGGCACCGGCGCACCCGATGGCTGGAACTGGTGTCTTTCTTATTTGGCCACAGCTGGTATCCTGATTGGATTCGATGCTTCCGGCCATGTTGCTGAGGAGACTAAGAATGCTTCTATCACTGCTGCGCGCGGTATCTTTTGGAGTACCGTTGTTAGTGGCTTCGGTGGTTTGGCTACCATCATTTTGTTCCTGTTCTGCGCTGTGAGTTTATCTCTCTACGATAGTAAGTTTGATGTACTGACATCCCTATTAGCCCACCGCGGATCAGTTGATGGAGTTTGGTTCCCCCCAGCCATTCGTCCCCCTCTATGCAGTCGTTCTCGGCAAAGGTGGTCACATCTTTATGAACATCATTTGCATTGTCGCTTTGTGGCTGGTATGTTCTCCATCCCGCATCTCATTACGCTCTCTCTAACTGAATACAGAACACCGCCATCGCCATTATCGCCGCTTCCCGCCTCGTCTTCGCCGTCGCCCGCGACGGTGTCCTCCCATTCTCAAGCTGGGTATCCAAGGTACACGGCGGCCAACCCCGTAATGCCGTCATCGTCGTCTGGGGCGTCGCTGCTCTGGTGACCTGCACCATCCTCCCATCCAACGTGGCTTTCACCTCCCTCGTCTCGGCGGCCGGTGTTCCCAGCGCCGCTGCCTACGGTCTGATCTGTCTGGGCCGTCTGTTCTGCACACCGAACCGCTTCCCCAAGCCGGCGTGGAGTTTGGGACGGTGGAGCAAGCCGTTCCAGTTCATTGGTGTGTTTTGGAATGGATGGGTTGTTGCTATCCTTTTCTCGCCGTATGCGTTCCCGGTGACTGGGCAGACTTTGAATTGTAAGTTCCTCGCCTCCTGCCTCGGAGAGTAAATGCTAACTTTTTGTGAGATGCCCCTATTATCATGGCTGGTGTTACTATCCTGGCTTTGATCTCGTACTTTATTATGCCGGAGAGTGCTTGGCTCCCGCGGAACCGGATTACGCATTTCATTGACAGTAAGGGTGCTGCTAATGTCTCGGAGACGGTGGAGGAAGTTACTCCTTCTGCTCAGAATGATCGATCATGATGGAATCCCTTTGAAGATACTTCAAGAAAATAAAAGTGTGATGGTGTGTCGGTTTGAGGCCACATCAAGGGAAAGAAAATGGAAGTCTTTCGGTATATATTGCTTTCTGGTTTGGTGTATATGATTTATGTGTGGTTGGTACATAATTATGGTCTAGATGAGAATTCCTTTGGAATTAATGATTGTTGCATACTTTGAGCCTTCCAAGTGCCTAGCAGCCAGCGACTCTTTCGATCCCTCTTCTGTGTGGAATAGTTCGTCCCGTACCTACATCTCAGCTTGGATCCATCGCTCATTCACACTGGACCTACAAGGTTTTATTTCCTTTTGGGTATCTTCTAGTAGACTTGCAACCACAGCCCGTTCTAATCGGATATTCTTTGCTTTTTTTTCTCCTCTTCAGTAATCCTTGTTTTAAGCATTGCTACCATTTAGGCATCATTGCTGAAGTGTATTCGTATTCGGTATTCATTTTCTACTTTGTGAACTATCTAACCCTCCCAGTTTCATCCGGTACCTATGGTCTCCGTGCAATCTAAAGGCTTCATGAAGCACAAATGTTTTGCCAGTCTCACCTAGCTCCTCCTCTCTCTACTGTATGCATCACATTGTTGAAGAGGAGAGAGATAATTCGTGGACTGCGCATTGATCGCTAGGACTTGGCACCCCCGCATTATCACGCCCGGGGGCCGGAGTATTTTAGCCTTGTCGTGTTTTATGATTCGGCATAACTGGCGAAGCTCGCAGAGTCTCGCAATTCCTCCGATCCACGGATCAAATTAGACCACTCAATCCTTGCATTTCTCATGCATCGACTGCGGGGAAATGTCCACAGAATCGAGTTCAACCGGTTACCGGCGGATGCGTGATGACATGGTGGGAGAGACACGAGGGCAGGACTCGGTCCATTTTCAGGGTATCACAGAGTGCATACACCAGGGTGATGGAAGGGAATAATTTGCTTCTCATACACTTGATCCATGCTAGTTAGTTAGATCTGTATATAGCTATATAGCTATAATAGTCATGATATGGCTCCCCTTAAAACGTCACGGTGGAGCCCCGGACGATCCTCTCCGCGCCCCGCGGGGGAACGGAGATTGTGGCGTCGCAGCTTGGGTGACCCGGGGATTTAACGGCTGAATTGATGACTGTAGTACCGAAATCAAGCAGGTAGGCATCTGGGATGATACGTAAAACTCTTGGAACCAGAGATCAGACCCAATGCTCTGGACTCAAGGCGCGTACGGTTTCATCGCAGCGTGTTAGGTCCAAGTGTTCAAGTGTTCAGCCTTTGTCCCTGTGCCTGTGCCTCTCCACATCCCTTCGCCAGTTGCCCTCTCTCCAACCTGCACTCCACTCCGACTCTCCTCCTCTTTCCCTCTTTTCTCTCCTCTCTCCTTTCCTTCTCCTCCCTACCTCTGGCGCCTCGTCTTCCTCCGATGTGCCTACTTCTCGTCTGATTGTCCCTTGCGAGACTGCCAGCCATGAGTGTGCCGCTACCCTTGCGGTCGGCACTGGGACCGTGTCTCGCGGTCCCCAGTGCGCGTGCGGGGAGATCATTGCTGTTGACGCAGTCCGGTAAGTTTTTTCTTCTTGTCGGTGTATACTATACACCTGATCACGCGAGCTTCCACTAATGCTCATCTCCGAAAACAGGCTCGCAAATTCGCCGGTTTACTTTCCTCAGCTCGTCGCAGAAGAAACGCCCGCTTTCCCAGCCCAAATGGCCTCGCGTCTCCAAGAGAAATGCTACGACTACTACTCCTCCGGCCTCAGAGCCTGTCCCGGCTACGCCTTATTCCGCGTTGACTGTGGGTGTGCCTCGCGAGATAGCTCCGAATGAGCGCCGTGTGGCCATTACACCGCAGAATGTTACCATGCTCCTGAAGAAAGGCTTCTCGCGCGTGCTCATTGAACGTGGTGCTGGCGAGGGCGCCCAATTACTCGACCATGTCTATGAAAAAGCCGGTGCGACGATCGTCGACCGGGACACGATCTACTCCGAAAGCGACATTGTCCTCAAAGTCCGAGGCCCGCAAATTGACGGCCCCTTCAATGAGGTTCAGGCACTTCGCAAAGGCTCCACGGTAATCTCGTTTTTGTATCCGGCTCAGAATAAATCCGTCGTGGATGCGCTCGCGGCCCGGGGAGTCACCGCGTTTGCGATGGACCGCATCCCGCGAATTTCTCGTGCCCAGGTTTTTGACGCCCTCAGTTCTATGGCCAATATTGCGGGATACAAGGCTGTTCTGGAAGCATCGAATCATTTTGGTCGGTTCCTGACGGGTCAAGTCACTGCTGCTGGAAAAATCCCTCCGAGTAAAGTTCTCGTTATCGGAGCGGGCGTGGCCGGTTTGAGTGCGATAGCCTCGGCCCGTCGGATGGGCGCTATAGTTCGTGGCTTCGATACTCGTCCCGCTGTTCGTGAACAGGTTCAATCACTTGGTGCTGAATTCATTGAGGTCGATTTCCAGGAAGATGGAGCTGGGCAGGGCGGTTACGCCAAGGAGATGTCCAAGGAGTTCATCGAGGCTGAGATGAAGCTGTTCATGGAACAGGCTCGCGAGGTCGATATCATTATCACCACGGCGTTAATTCCCGGAAGGCCTGCCCCGAAGCTGATTACCAAAGAAATGGTGGCTGCAATGAAACCCGGCTCGGTCATTGTGGATCTTGCGGCTGAAGCTGGTGGAAATTGCGAAGCTACTATTCCCGGAGAGCTGGCCAGCTACAAGGACGTCACGATCATTGGCTACACTGATTTGCCGTCTCGCCTGCCCACTCAGTCGTCGACCCTGTACTCGAACAACATCGTTAAGCTGCTGCTGTCTATGACCCCACAGGAGAAGTCATTTGGCATTGATTTCAATGACGAAGTCGTCCGTGGGTCCATCGTGACTCTTGATGGTGAAGTCGTTCCTCCTGCTGCACCACCTGCTCCCCCTCCAACTCCCAAGCCGGAAGCCCAAGCAGTCGCTGCTAAGAAGGCAGAAGAGGTTGCTCTTACTCCGTGGCAGAATGTCACTCGAGATGTCACTCTGGTCTCGGGTGCCATGGCCACCACACTCGCTCTTGGCAAGGCCACCGGTCCTATCTTCATGAGCAACATGATGACATTTGGTCTTGCTGGTCTGGTTGGATACCGTGCTGTCTGGGGTGTTGCTCCGGCTCTTCACTCCCCTCTGATGAGTGTCACCAACGCTATTTCGGGTATGGTTGGTATCGGCGGTATGTTTATCATGGGGGGCGGTTATACCCCAACCACTCTTCCAGAGTATCTTGGTGCTGCCTCCGTCCTGTTGGCTTTCGTCAATGTGACGGGTGGTTTCGTGGTGACAAAGCGCATGCTGGATATGTTCAAGCGACCTACTGATCCCCCCGAGTACCCCTGGCTATATGCTATTCCTGGTGTCTTGTTTGGCGGTGGTTTCCTTGCTGCTGCTAGCACGGGAATGTCTGGTCTAGTTCAGGCCGGATATCTTGTCAGCACGATCCTGTGTATGAGCTCGATTTCAGGTCTGGCGTCACAGCAAACCGCTCGACGTGGAAACATCTTTGGTATTCTGGGTGTCGTTTCCGGTATTCTGGCTTCGCTGGCTGCAGTGGGCTTTGATACCGAGACACTCGCGCAGTTTGCTCTTGTAGCCGGTACTGGTGCGCTTGTGGGAGGATTGATCGGTCGTCGCATTACCCCTACCGGTCTTCCTCAGACCGTTGCCGCCCTGCACTCGGTGGTCGGTCTCGCAGCCGTCCTGACTAGCATCGGTAGTGTCATGGTTGATATTGACGATATCTCAACTCTCCACTTGGTGACTGCGTATATGGGTGTTCTCATTGGTGGTGTCACCTTTACCGGCTCCCTCGTCGCATTCATGAAGTTGGCCGGCCGCATGTCTTCCAGTCCAACGATTCTCCCTGGTCGACATGTCATCAACTCGACGCTGTTGGGTAGCAACATTGCTACGATGGGAGCGTTTGTGACTATGGCGCCAGCAAACCCCGGCATTGCAGCGGCCTGTCTAGGCGCGAACACCATTCTCAGTTTCCTGAAAGGTTACACCACAACTTCAGCCATCGGTGGCGCCGACATGCCCGTCGTCATCACCGTGTTGAATGCTTACTCCGGCTTTGCCCTCGTAGCCGAGGGACTAATGCTCAACAACCCGCTTCTCACCAGTGTCGGCTCCCTCATCGGTGTCAGTGGTTCCATTCTTTCGTATATCATGTGTGTAGCCATGAACCGGTCTCTCACCAACGTCCTCTTCGGTGGTCTTTCCACGCCGACCCAGACCCAAAAGAAGATCGAGGGCGAAGTCACGCAGACCAGCATCGATGATACCGTAGAAGCTCTCTCCAGCGCAGAAAGTGTCATCATCATCGTTGGCTACGGCATGGCCGTCGCAAAGGCTCAATATGCTCTCGCCGAAATTGTCGCCATGCTCCGCGCCCGCGGTGTCAGCGTCCGCTTCGCGATCCACCCCGTTGCCGGCCGTATGCCGGGTCAATGCAACGTTCTCCTGGCCGAAGCGTCCGTACCGTATGACAGTAAGTTCTCCCTCCAGTCCACACTTCCTAACAAGGTAAAGCCCAGACTAACGAACGCAAAGTCGTCCTGGAAATGGACGAGATCAACGACGACTTCGCCGACACGGATGTCACCCTTGTCATCGGCGCCAACGACACCGTTAACCCCATTGCGATGGAACCCGACTCCGCCATTTCTGGAATGCCCGTTCTGCACGCGTGGAAGAGCAAGGAAGTGATTGTCATGAAGCGGGGCATGTCAAGTGGATACGGTACGTGCCCCTTCAATTTGGCACTTTATTAATTGCTTAATTTGTCGCCCGTATACTGCGGATTGAACATGACATGACTAAAAGCTAATCCCTTTTTTGCTTTTTCTAGCGGACGTGCCAAACCCCATGTTCTACATGCCCGGTACACGGATGTTGTTCGGAGACGCGAAGACTTCTTGCGATGGTATGTGGATCGAATCCCCGCTTTTGACGGCTTGACATTGTAGTCCGCTGCACTTGCTTTGTTGGGAGCTTGGCTAATTTGTTATCCCGCAGCTATCAAAGCCGCCCTGGAGGCGCGAAAGTAGGCGTCGGTTAGGGTTTATCCTCCGGGGTCCGACCACGGCGAGATACTCTATTCCATATTACTTCTTCCCGTCTGGCAATTTCATTTTGCATCTTTGATTATTGACTCGTTTCCTTTTTTTGCTTCTCTCGTTCTGTGTCATTTAGTGGTGGCCAGTGTTATCACTCATTATACATACCGCATTATACCATGCGTTTAACGGCGCGTTTCTAGATCTCTAGAATGAGCCGATGAGCGCTCAGTCTGAATGGATTTTTGTACTTGAGATTTGAGACTATACCCGGGTACTCTGAGCACGTCGTAGGAAGCCTATTTTCCTCTAGAGGCATTCATAAGAGGCCACAGCATACATCCAAGACAACTACGGTGATGGATAGAGTAATGTGTTCCAAGATGGGTGATTCATTCGAGGTACAGTAGCCTAAATAAAAGAACCAATCCAAATCCCATCAAAAGACACGACCTTGTCCCATCACATCAAAGGCCTCCAAGCACCCATATATCTCCAGAAGAAAAGTGGTGTCTTCCCTCCAAGCAATCCAACTCAAAAATCGGCCATAACAATCAAAAATAGGAGACAACACAATCAATCCATGGATCGGCTCCGCGCCGAGGATCCACTAGGACCCGGCCCAACACGCTGATCAAGGTTCAATTAGATAAACATTATCCCGTCTGGAAATTGAGTGACGAGTCTTCTTCTTCCAGGAATGAGTCGAGTTGTGAGACATAATCCCCCTGGGTCGAAGGAGAAAAGGAGAAGTGAAAATGAAGAAGCAGAGAAACGCCAGAAACCCGAGCCAAGGTGGTAAGGAATAAGAGCAGAATAGAATAGATCAGAGAGCCACCGAAAATCCCGCCGAGCAGGATAAGCATAAAACAAAAACACCGTTGCACAAGCCAAGTATTCCACCCAGAAAAAAAACATTACCGAATTAGAGATAACTCGTACCAAAGAGAATAAAATATCAGAAAGGAAATTAGGAAATTAGGCCTTTGTAAAAGACTTTTTCCCCAGCTTCAGACCCATAAACTTGCGTCCACCAGCACCGGGTGCAGCACTATTATGCCGCGCATGGCGGCGCTGACTCGTTTTCCGGACAAGATGTGAATCATAGTTCACCGCTGTCTGGGGCAACTGTGTAGTTGAACCCGGGGCTGGGACTGGGACGGGCGGATCCATTTCCGAGCGTAGACTGCTCATGCTAGATGTTGCCGAGTGTTTGCGAGTCATGCGGCGCATCATTGGGGATCGTTGGGCGAGGATGTTGGATACACTGTGCTTTGAGGGGGTGTGGCCGCGTTTCGGGGGCTGGGACTGGGACTGGGAATGGTAGGGTGGTGGTGGTGGGGAGGAGGCGCAGGAGACCGGGCTGCAGGTGCGGGAGAGGAGGGACCCGACATCGCTGAAGTGGTCGGGGATGTAGCCCAGATCTGAGGGATAGGGGGAGGCTGGGAGTGAGGCGTAAGAGGGGACGCTGCTGTTGCTGTTGCTGCGGATGGAGGCTGGTCGTCGGGTTGTGTCCGTGGGACGTCGTGGTCGTGCATTAGACATGGGTTGGAAGGACTTCTCCGCGCCAGATGTGCGTGGTCGTGGGCGGTACATTGATTGTGGCCTGATTCGTGGTGATGGTGGCAGGAATGGGACCACTGGGATCTCGGAGACGCGGTTGATAGTTGCGCTTTGGAGAGGACGGGACATGTAGTCGTCGTCAATAGCAGGCATAGCAGGTGTCGTGCATGTAGAGTCATCATCTGAGGAGGACTCGGCATTCTCGGTGTCTTTCGATGCTGAGGCCTTGATCTCGGCCAGTCGTGGGACTTCGAGTCCGTTTTCGAATCTTCCATCGAAAATGCGGGACTCGCGGTCTCGAGGGTTTCCCCGTGTGCGAGGGCGACTGGTTTGAGATCGAGCGTTCTTCGAGCGTGAGCCTAAAGAATTGATGAACACCAATGTTGGCCGTGTTGGCGGCTCCATCAGAGTGATTTTCTTTGCAATCTGGATCTCGGCATTTTCCACAGAGAAGATAGACGATGGTGAGGCTGAGCGAGACCTGATATTGGTGGCTGGGGGAGTATTAGGCGAGACGTAGATTGTAGGCTGCAAGAAGAGACTCGATGAGAGATCAGGGCTGTCTGGTGAAGGTAGTTCCAGCACCATGTCCTCTTCGGGGTCGAACACATATGCATCTTCGACGAAACTCGCTTCACTGTTACGCTTCACAGTGTCCATAGACACAGGGCGTTGCCTCTTAGCTCCTCGATATGGTGCCAGTAACTCCTCGTCCCGGTCCGAGTCCGGGTCAGCGTGCGAGTTTTCGTCGGCGCTGATATCAGAATCAAAGATCCCGGCTCGCTGGGAGCCTGTCGGGGAGGGAACAAAGTCGTGGCCGCCAGCGTCCGATTCGGAAACATCTTCTTCATCTGATTCATAGCGCTTCTGGAGGCTCTGTCGGCTCAGACGGTGCAGAGACAGAGCGGTGGTTGGCTCGTACATTATGACGGGAATTGATTGACAGGATTCAGTCACAGTATGGCTCATGCAAAAAGGCACACTGTTCCAGACAGGGTAGGGGTCGTAAGAAGCGAACAGTCAGATCAGATCAGGGTGAAGAGAAAAAAGCAGCCCGTAACGAAGGAGTAGAACAAGGAAGTAGCAAGAAAATGTGACAGAGCAGTATCCTTTATCAAGGTGAGGATGTAGCCACGTCGGGAATATTGTGCCAGTTCCTTGGGTAATGTCAAATAACCCCACGAGAAGAGAACTGTAAAAGAAGAACCAGTTCTTACTCCTGTAACCGACCAAGGGAAAGGGCTTTAATATCGAGTGGACCCGTCCAGGGTTGAGCAGGCACTAGAATGGTGAACAGGGGAAGCGGCTCCTCGGTTCCTGTCAAGGTCGCTAGGAAAAGGAAGTATGAAGAAATAAAGAAAGCGAGGTCCCACCCTGTCAAGAATCCACCCAGGGCGAAAGAGTACTAAGTGTAAGAGAGCGGGGAAGGGCTTCTTTAGGGTCCCATCAAATAATCAAGGAAAGGAACGGTGTAGAAACCCCTGTCCACGTGTGCCAAAGATGGGTCGGGGGCTTCAATTAGTTAGGTGCATGAGCTTTGGGCTTTTCAGGCTTGGGTCGTTGACTTCTTGTGTGCAGGAGCCCTGCTTTTTTGCGTGGTTCTTATTATTATTTTTTTTTATTATTATTCCTTGATTCTTCCTGGGCGGACATTTTTCTTATTCTTGCGTCGAGTATTGCTGGCATTACATCTGCAGGACCGACGTGTAGATAGCCCTGGATTGGCCACAGGCCCCAAGTTCCCAACTAGTGAAATCATCCAGGATCGGTAAGCAGTGTGATTGGGATTGGGCCAGTTCACCCTTGCATCTGGAACCAGAAGGTACAATCAGGACTCGCGAAGGTCGTTTCACCATTCGGCGACGCGCACTCTACGCACACCGTGACGGGCGCGAGAGGCTGGGAGTAAAACCTAAAGCGTGGATGCTGTAACGCCGGAAAAAAATCTGATAGATCAACGTGAGCTGTCGTTGGCTCTGGCCCATGCGCCTAACGCTGGGGCTGCAGCCGATGTGGATGGACATTGGTCATGGTGTCCACTAGCCGCAGGGACTGGCGGCGGCAGCTAGATTGGATTTGCTCCATGCACGGTTCAAGGGGAAAAAACCAAGAGAGGGAGAGACGAGGAGGAATTTGGAGATGTCGCCGGATGTTACCTGCAGTTGGAAGAAAGGAGAATCGGAGAGGGAAGATCGAAACAATATTGCGCCGAGGATGCGCCGTTCAGGGTGAATACTGCAAAGAGTACTTCGGTACTTCCTTTGCGGAGGGTGTCACTGTACGGAGTAATCCGTCCGGATGAAGACGGAGGCGTCGTGTTGTGTTGTTTAGCGCCAGCTGAAAAAAAGTCCCACTAAGCCCAACGATTGAGGTTCATTGTGAAGCGCCCGTGGTGGAGTTGACCCGACGGTTCGCTTCAGAGAATTTCACGCTGGAAAACTGGAGTCAATCCTCATGTCGACTCCGAGTCCATTCGGGAATTCTCTAGAGCATTGCCAAGTTAGCCGCCGCTCCAGAAGGGTGGGGCATCAGGTATAACTCAAACACGCTACCACGAACACTTGGGGCCCGGGAGGGTCCTTGTCTGACCTCGAAACCGTCGCGTCGATCGGTCGCAAGTGGAGCTCGGTACCTTGATCCCGAGATGTGGTCCATGCCTGTACAACGCGCGGTCCTTGCAAAAGTGATGGCCTGAGTACAGGGGACAGTGGTGGCTAGCGTTGAGTTTACTGTTGCTGGGGATGATGCCAGGGGGGAGGAGGAGGCAGGAGGAGAGTTGGTGAGGTTTAACTGCTGGTGTGGTCTTTCATCCAGGATAATGCACCAACCCCCTCCCCCTTGGTTCCTGAATTGCGTGAACCCTAAAATAGCGAAAGTCATGGATTGAAGGGCAATGGTCTATCTGTATAAGGGACTATGGGGCAACCTACAGCAATGCAAAATGCAAAAGGCACATCAGGGGTACAGTGGCATGGAAGAGGGGGATTGCCCTTACAAAGTATACAATAGAACCATTCGACATGGATTGGATTCTGGCTAAACTGCTCTCCTACAGGGAGTATTTTCTTCATTCTATCCCTCCATCCCTCCATCAATCCCCTGATCAAGTACAGGGCGACTATGGAATACTAAAGGGGAGGAGGAGTACAAGGACGATAGTACACAACGACAAGTGCTCCTTCAATTTGCAGAACATGACTATCTTTTGCATACATTTCGATGCACAATCCAAGTATACCGGCCTCCGATAATTCCTTTTGATAAAGCTCGATAAAACAGCAATGGCCCCCTCTCCTTACATGCGACGATCACCACGAATCGGCGAATTCTCCCTTCCCCAAAGGATCTCCTCCCCACTCGGTCCAAGCTCCGGCCAGTCTTCGGCGCTATCGTTTTATCTATTTATTTATAGACACCTAGCAGTGAGCAGTGAGCACGGAGGACGGAGTATGAAAAAGAAATACACACAATAGCTTGTTAATAGTCGCCCATTCTTATGACATCTATCATCTGCACCCACACCAATGCAGCAGATAATAGCCTAATAACGTCGCACATTCAACGCCATGGCACCAAACCATTTCCACACCATTCCCCCGTTGCAGAATCCCACTTCAGGCAAGGAACTCCGGTGCTAATGCGGATCCTCATTGCTGGGAACATGTTTACATACCCTAGGCTAGGAACCGTTGAAACGCAAAAGTAATCACTTGTCTGCTTATGACAGGGTGGCTTAACTGCTTAACTACTGTCAGTAGGTACAAATGTTCAATCCTATGAACTAAAATCAACACTCGCGAACTCGAAACACACCATCACCATCACCGCTCCTCCTAGCCTCTAGCAAGTTGAACTAGAGTCCCAAGCTCCTACTTTCTGACAGCGGCGTGGTTCCCCGCTCCGAGTTTCGTGGCTGAGTCTTGGCTTACCTTCATCATCATAAGAGTGTCTTGTCTAGTTCTATATACAGTACTGTTGTTCCAGTTCCAAGCGCCGGTCATCAACCCAATGCAGTCCTGTTGATCCGGCTTAGTTCCGGCCGGTATAACTTAGTGAACATGCTCCGCTCCGTCAGTACCCTGATAAGCCTGTTTGTTCCAGATAGATGGAAGATGTGGATAGGGTCATGGCGAGACGCTGGCCATGTTTTTCGTCCGAGTTTCTTTGGAAAGCCGGTTCGTGTAGAAACAGACATACTTGCGCTAGGCATCTGGACCGCGCCAGGCGCCACGCTTGAATGTCGTTCACTTGGCAATTCGTCTACTATGACATGCTGATTACTTTCTTTTCTCCTTTGTCTGAGTATCGTTGGGACCTGTGTCTTATCTTTGCTTTCGTCGGGGATCCGCTGGGCCCTGCATGCCCATGGGGACACTGACCAACTGGTCTGGCGAAAACATGGCTTGTACGACACGCAAGGCGCTCGTCCAACTTCTCAATTCAGCAATGCGTGGTACATGGTTAGGAGCCAGCCTGGCATAATTGCTCGGTACCTGAAAATCCGTTGTCTATTTCGACAATGGATTATTGAATATCTCCCGGCCACCTTGACCCAATGCCAGATGGCTGGTTAGTAAGGGATCAACGGCGAGGGATCGACCTGTCAATGCTGCAATACACTCTCCACATTATCAGCTTTATAACCCCCGAGCGTCTGGTGGCAGGAAAAAAGACAGTTATTGACCACGCCGTGCGCCAGATAACGATCAGCTTGCGAACCAAGCTACCAGCCATCTTGCAAATCCAGGAGGTGGCTCAACGAACTCCTTCCCGAATACATCCGCTCAAGCATGACCATCGATCTATATTCCTATCTGCTTTGCTCAACACTGAACACACATCCAAGCACCGTTAATAACGATCGACCCTCGGCGACATACAAGTCACGACCTGTCACTTCCGTGGCGTTGTTTGTGCCCTGTTACACCAGCCATTTTATCTGCACGGATCGACAGGCCCCCAGTTAGTAGCTGCATGGCGAGAGGATCCACTGAAGTGATGCTGCACATTGAGCATGAACGGTCACATCCACTCTGGTTGTCCCCTCAACGTCGGAGTGTTTGTTATGCCGCTGTTGGATGGACATCTCTCCGAGATAGATGCTCCTCGACAGATTTGCGTGGTCGATTTACCTCCGACATGCATTGATGGGTCTTGGGTTTAGCTTGATGTGTCGATTGTCTGGTGCAGGAGCTTCTGAGAGCAGCTGCAGGAGAGGAGGTCGCATGGGAGTTGATCTTGGTAAGAGCCATCCCCCATATCAAAGCCGACTGGAGCGATGCAACGACTTCGTCCTTGCTTGCTCTTCGGAACTCGACCATTGCCTCCTCAGGACAATACAGAGTACATCTACGAAGCACTGACTCGCATAACTGATTACATTTAGCATGATATGTGAACCCAGCATCTATAAGTACTTTACTGACACATCAGAACGGAAGAAAGCAATTGAAAAAAGGGCCTGCTGCCAGCAGACTGCGCGGGTGATAATGACAAACATGAACAGAAGAAGGAGAAAAAAAGGACATTATAG
Organism: Penicillium ochrochloron; assembly: GCA_022985105.1. Taxonomy (NCBI): domain Eukaryota; kingdom Fungi; phylum Ascomycota; class Eurotiomycetes; order Eurotiales; family Aspergillaceae; genus Penicillium; species Penicillium ochrochloron. The sequence goes on from JAAVMA010000015.1 coordinate 443,684, forward strand.
AATACAGCCAGGAACAAGGGACTGCCCAACAGTCTCCCTTCCCAGATGAAAAGAAAAGAAAAAGTCACAGATAAAGGGCAGAGGAATCTGCCCTTTATCTGCGGCTGGCATCACCATTGCGCCTTCCCTCCACAGCCCGGGCCCCTGCTGCATAGATCATCAGGCCCTAAACCATCCGGCCTGGCCTCATGAAAAGGTCATTCATTAAAACGAGTATAAAGCGAATCACCAGCAAGCAGCCACACCACTTCTGCTTTTCTGCTCTTGCTTGCTCTTCCTCTTCGTCAAGGTGCAAATATGTTCGAGGAATTTTTGTCGAAAATTCGTCATGTGAGAGACGAAGGGTTTGGTTCGTCTCACAACGCTTAAACTTCAAACTTCAGGACGATACACACATCCCCACACACGACTCCACAGTCTCACTCATATGGGAACTCGACTCTGGAGGCACGTGGGCTGCCTCCAGCAGAAGAGCCCATTTAGGCCTTGCGGGAGCGAGTGACGGGGCCGTTGGAGCGGCCAGTAGAGCTGGCGGAGCCGTTGGAGCCCTTGGCACTGCCATTGGCACTGCCATTGGCGGCACCGGCAGGGGAGGGGACCTCAAAGTTCTTCATGTCGATGAGGGACTTCTTGCCAGTGTTGCTGCGGGGGCGGCCAATCTTGGCAGCCTTGTTGTAGGTGGCAATGTAGAAGGAGATGAAGAGGAGCAGGTAGGAGGTGATGATACCAATACCAGCGAAGGCAGCAAACTCCTCACCGGCGCACTGGCCCATGTTGGGAGCCCAGGGGAAGTAGGCGGAGGAGAAGTAGGTGTAGGAAGCGAAGTAGATGAAGCCTAGGAAAGGGGTATGAATTAGTCCCGCGGTCGTACACAAAGCGCCTGGTTTTCGAAAACTTACCGAGATCAATGACGAACTGAACAATCTGCAGCATGGTGATGTACTTCTTCCACCAGATGCGGATACCACGGGCACTCTGGAAGTAGTACCAGTACATGACAACGTGGACCAACAGGTTGATGGTGATGGGAACCCATTGCACGGCAGTCAGACCAATCAGCTGAGTGTAGCAAAGCAGAGCAGTAGCACCGTGGTGATAGGTGTGGAGGAAGGTCAAGGGCTTCCTCTTGAGGACGAGGAAGACGGTGTCCAGGAGCTCGACGTATTTGTTGATGTAGTTCAGCTATGCGAGTAGCAGGTTAGTCGCGCCAATTCTGCGATCGGGTTGCGCATTGCGATGCGACACTCACGTAGTACAGGATAATCAGAGGCTGAGTCCATCCACCGCGGTGGTCGCAGATGGAGTAGAAGACACCGTGGCGGACAATGGTGGGCAGGAGCTGCTCAACAAACAGAGCCAGGAGGATGGCGCTGATGGCGGTCAGGAGGAAGTTGTGGATCATGAACAGAGTGTTCAGCTTGAAGGCGGGAAAGTTCTTCATGACCTCACGGCCACCGAAGATAATGATGTAGTAGGTGACCAGCATCGTCGCGGTCTGCTTGAAGGTGGACATGGGGGTGACGCCCTGGACGAAGTCGAACTGGCTGGCAGGGTAGCCCATGACCTGCTCATAGGCCTTGTCGAAGATGGGCCATAGGTGGACGCCAAAAGGCCGGTCCAGAGTCGGGACGGGCACTTTCTGAAGGAAGTCGGCCATGTTGTCTGAGGGGGGAGGTGGTATCCGAAACAAGCCCGGGGAATTTGGCAAGAGTCGCGTGAAGAGAAAAATCTCTAGGGGTAATGGTAAACACAAATCTCAGGCCACAGATCGCAGGTTTGCGAAGGAGGCACAGAGCCAAAAGAGAAGTGAAGGTTAAGGAATGGAAAGGACCGACGATTGGAAGGAGAAGGGAAAAGGGAGAGCGAGCGAGAGAAGAGACAAGAGAGAACAGCGTTACTTTTTGCGTCCGGCGCGTCCGTTGAGCGCCCGATGCGGACTAGCGTGGCCGTAAAAGGGGGAAAATCCACAACTCCCGAGGAGTCCGGAGGGTTTGGGGTTCCTGGAAAAGATGATCTCATTGACTATGACAGGTTCAATGGCTATTATTATGGAAGAAACTGATTCAGCATGGTCTCTTCTATTGATTTTCATTTTATCTCTCCCAGATATCTGTGGTGGTTGCTGTCAAAAAGTCCGTTTTCAGCACACCCGGCCAAACTTTCACATGCGCATAATCAAAGCGTAGCTGAATGGCCAGGACCAACGAGAAGTAAATACAACATGGCCGCCTCAGCCCGGGGGCCTATTGATGGGAGTGGTTGCTCAAATAATATTCGAGACTTGGTACCATCAGTATGACCATTTTAACAAATATTATCTAACGTTACGGAAAGTAAACTGTGTTAAAACTCAATCCGAAATTCAAATGTTCCCGTCTACCTATAATGGGGCACACAGTTCACCATGGTCATACTACACTAATATTGAAGTGTGTTCCACCCACATTGTAATAACAATCAAGTAGCCGAGGCTGTACTACCCTTGTCCTAGCTGAATAGTAGTTACCAACTTGCCTAGGGCTGGACTACAGTCGATAAAGGGGCATCAGTGATAGACTTGAGATTTAATATTGGTCTCCACCAGTCATCCCAAGACTGGCTGGCTTTCCTTGGTTGGGTATCGATCTATAGAAAGCCGGTTCAGCCACCCTAGACTTGCTCCACCCTGATCAACAGGCCTTCAATCTGGAATCCTCACCATCCTGAGGTCTCTCGTTCATTCGTAGTAATCTACCTCTCCACTAGTTCCCTCAGTCTGCACGTTCATCGCGAGCCCTCAACGTGTCGAGGTGAGCTCGCAGGTTTCAGAGGCGATACTTGAAAGGGACATAGCCCAAGTGACCATCTGGTTAGTCAATTGACCATACAAAAATAGCGTGGAAGGCCACGATCGATCCTTGGAGGATCTATAGATAATGCTGGGAATTATCCTTGGGTATTCAGGAACTCTAGAGCCACCGAACGCCCTTGGCCATGAAAAAGTCCACCCGTTGAAGGGCAGCCGAGTTACACTTTATACCAGTACTAGCACAACCATGCTGTACAACTCTTACCGATGAATGCATCTTGGATTGAACATAAAAATCAGTCTCGTTCCATAGATTTTCAGGCATCTCCAGTGCCCTATGAGGAAACTTTGATTTCATAGATCGGGTATTCCCTACTCTATTCGTTGCGACTGGGGAGATCTGTCTTTCAGGTGGGAATGAGAGGTCTCAATTTGAATATAGACTGATAACATCGAATTTTTCTCCTGGTCATGTCTTCTTTTCCCTTCGCCATTGGTCGAAACCTGTGTATAGTTTTGCTATCTTGATGCACATCTTGTATATATATCTGCAGTTCTGCACCCGCTTCCGAGTATACTGCCAAAACCGGCCAAGGCCTATACCGATTCACAGCTCTCTGTTGGCCTATTGGAACCATGTAAGTACTAGACAATTTGCACAATTTTCATAAATATAGTATTCTAATCTGCCATCACCTTCTATATACTACACTCATACACTGCATGCGACTATGGTACTACATGACACTGACTCTCGGGATGACGGGACCCCTTCAACCAATCACATGTCCAGTAATCCAAACAGCCCCCCCGTGACTAAACACTTTTCTCCTGCCTCAGGCCACCAACACCACACCACCCGCAAAATCCAGCCGGGACTAACACGACTCTCTCTCTTCTCGCTCTCCTCCCTTCCCCGTCTCCATCCAACTCTCTCCTCCACCACCGTCCATTGACTTGGTCCAGCACCACTCCGACATGTCGTCCCTGTCTGTCTTCCGCATTGCGACGCGCGCCGTCCGCCCTGCCAGCTTCATCCGAGCTCCGATCGTCCGCTCCCGGGTGCAGACCCCAGTCTCTCTGGCTGCTGCCCGCACCGCCAACTTCGGTACCACCCGTATGCTCCGCTCTGGCCACGAGGATGAGACCTACGAGGAGTTCTCTGCGCGGTACGATTGATCTTGCGAACCATTGGCTTCGGCGGAAACCGGGGGGATGAGAGGGGGGACAATGAAGGACGGGGCTTCTGCGCTGCGAGGCGCTGGGCCGGGTCCTGCATTGGCCCTTCAGGAAGTCCTGTGGGAAATAGATATGCTGACTGTGTGTGTCAATTGCAGTTTCGAGAAGGAATTCGACGGTGTCCAGGATGTTTTCGAGCTCCAGGTAAGATCCACCTGCCTTGGGCATCGCCCGGGAGATGACGGAGGGCCCCCTCCTCATGCGATATCAACTGTCATTCGACTCTTATATCGACCTTACGTTCACCCAATTCAATGGACTCATTGCTAACGCATCAATTCCCCTCCAGCGCAACCTGAACAACTGCTTCGCCTACGATCTCGTCCCCTCCGTCCAGGTCCTCAGCGCGGCCCTGAAGGCTGCCCGCCGTGTCAACGACTTCCCCACTGCCGTCCGTGTCTTCGAGGGTATGCGCCAACCATTACAGAGAAAGCTGTCAATATCTCAATTGAGACTAATCGCTGACACACCATATATAGGCATCAAGGCCAAGGTCGAGAGCCAGGACCAGTACAAGCAATACCTCGAGGAGCTCGAGGGTCTGCGCCAGGAGCTGGGCGTTGCTCTCCGGGAAGAGCTGTACCCCCAGGAGGAGTAAATTAGCGTCGCTCATGTTGTTCTACCCCCCCTCCATTTCCACCTCACGTCAATTTTCTCTCTCTCTCCTTCAATTGTTTGACCCACCACCCACCCTCACATCAGACACCATTGGTCGATCGTGTAATTCCTGTTTGGCCAGGGGTGTTCATATTGGGGTAGAAAGAGAAAGCTGTATACATATTTTAGAGATCTCTTGTGTTGTTAGTGCTGCTGTTGTTTGGAAAAAGGTTCTACGGTGCCTTGACTGGTCCTTAATCTATCTTCCATTCTCCGGTTCACGGCCTGCTTACGCGGCAGTATGATATCTCCACATACCGACTTATATTGGACATGCAATCTCTTCGCCGAGTCTTTCTTAGTGGCTGCGGTGAAAAGATGAGGAGAGCATGATTTCTCAACTTGTTTTTCTGAGCAAATAAACGTCTTGTTTTCATACGATATCATATAAGGTAGAACAGCGGAAATCTAAAGAAACATTGCAAGATTGAGAGAGAAATACAAAACCAAAGACATTTTGGCCACGTGAAATCAAATATAAGTACAGAGAAGACCAGACCCGCCAAAGCTCATTCTATCGAAGACATGCCCTTGCGGCCAGGAACGTATTTTGTGGAAATAAAGTGAAAAAAGAAGAGAAACCAGAGGGAAAAAAAAGAAGACCACAAAATATCATCAATAGGTATGAGTCCGCTCAAACGCCAGGTACCAAGTCACATCAAAGGGTTCGGGAATATACTCATTGGGTATGCAGAAAGGGTGATGCAAAAGGGGGTCGAGGTTTTTCATAAAATGGCATCCATTGGAACATGGAGGCGCCGCCACAGTCTATCAATTTAGTGCGTGCCAACGTACTTGAAGTACGTCGGGCGACAGTCCTCCTTGGCCAGGAAGTCTGCGCCAGAGTAGAATTGACCGGGCGTGCAGCCCGAACACTTGGGCGAGTTGGGGCAGTTATAGTATGGGATGTGGTTGTATCCAATGTCGCGGAACCTAGACAAAATGGTGAGCATACTGGTTGATAGTGGCATTAGGAGGATAAGTGAACACTTACCAGTGAACGTCCGCGGCATCGGCGAAAAGACCAACACCCAGCGAGTGGACCGGCGCGTCGCCCCAGCGCTCGTAGAAGAAGCCACCGGCACGATCCAGATGCTGGAAGTAGGACTCGTACTTCTCACCACGGAAGAAGTCCAGGTCACCAATCTCAAAGTTGGACCAGAAGTGGCAGGTGGAATAGCCATTGGCGCCCTGGGTGTGCTCAGGGCGCGCTTGGTCGTCCGTAATCCACTCCCACATGTTGTTCTCGCTCAGGTACGACGGGTTTGCCGCCAGAAACTTGCGAGTCTCGGGCCAAAGAGTCTTGATGGTCTGCGGGGCATCGTACAGGTTGATGGTGAAACCATAAGTCTTGTTTCGGTCCTCCATGTAGCGGAAGACGTCATAGTCGACATTGCAGAAGAATTGGACCTTGGGCTCGATGCGCCAGTAGTAGCGGTACTTCTCGAGGGCGGGGTGCTTGTAGAACATGCCGCTGTTCCAGCGGCACATCTGGTGGTATGAAAGCTTGGAGGCGTACTGGATGTTCTCCTCTTCTAGGATCTTGGCGGATTCCTTGAAGAGCTCCTCGCTGATCCAGCTGGGCATATCCCAGTGTTCCTTGGGGACCAACTCTGCGGTGCGCAAATTTGTTAGTACTGTATATTCCCTTTGTCTTTTCCCCCTGAGTCGCACGCAATTGAGGCGGGCGTACCGTATTGAATCTTGGCCTTGGTGACGGCCTGCGTCTTCTGCTTGAACTCCTCGGAGAAGGGCTTGTCATTGAAGAAGATATAGGGATAATTGAACTTGTTGTTCCATGTGCGCTCGAGATCGCGCATGGTGCTGATCAGCTCGTAGAGTTCCTCGTTACGGACGAGGGAGATGAGGGCGGCATTGGTGCGGGCGGACTTTTCGCTATCGGGGGAGTAATCGTGATCCTCGGCGCGCCATAATTCACCGGCCGGTTCACCGGTAGCTATCCAATGCGTCAGTATTTTGCGCCTTGGAGGAGGGGGGCTGATCGTGAAGCTTCAATCTTGAAGAATCGCGGGAGTGGCAACGCACGATCTAGTAGGGGATCTCGGCTCATGCCGTGGGTCAGTTTGGAGGAGGGCCTGTCCGAGCCCTGTCGGAGCTGGAAGACCAAGAATAGTGTAAGTAGAATGCATGCTGCACCCAGCATGCGAATCGGACGTGCGATCGCCATGGTGTAGGTGTTGGAAATATGTTTGAAGTGAAAGGGGGCAAGTTGTTCAGAAGGGCCAGAAGCGCCTTCACTTCAGCCCGCGCCGCCTTTGCCCCTTGAGGATTAGCGCCCGCACCACCGCGCGTCCAGTTGGCTTCTCCGTCATTGCAATCTCTCTATATCAGAATCCGCGTCGATCATATTCAAGATCATATTCAATCGGATACACCAAGCCAGCTATTGACAGTTACCATGGCACTGGCGGCCTTGGGCTCGCTGACTGATGAGCTCATTACTACAGTTGCTAAAATCGCCCTTGAGCAAAAGGTATTACATCTTCATATTATGATTGGTAGATCTCCGTTGATCGCGTGTTCTAGGACTCTCCACGCGTTCAGAGCATCAAGCGCCGCGTAGAGGCTGCACTACGTCCCGGTGCCCATGGACGGATCAATCAATTTGAGGTGGCTCGCCAGCTAGAGGGCCTCGAGGAGAAATTCCAGGTCTTGAATCGAGATGAGCTGGCTACCGCTCTGCATAGTCGCCTTGCCGAGTTACAGGGTTACCCAAATGCATGGCATCCCGAGATTCTGAGCTTGTTGGTCCAACTCTCAGATCGTCCTGCTCAACTAGCAAAGATTAATCAATCAGCGACGCCACTCAACGCAAACCAAGTCCCTGAGCAGCCGTTGTTATGGGCTGACCTCGATGCTAGCGGGGCCGCCTTCAGTGACGAAGATATCTGGGAGGAGGTTGATTTTGACCCCAGCACCTCTGACGATGACCTTGATCCTTTTACCAGTGAGGTCTCTCTTACCCGGGGAACACCCCAAACACCCCTTGTGCCGGAGGAAGAGTATGTGATCCCGGACGCGGTGTTTGTCTCGGGCGAAGATGAAGACCTTATTACCTCTATGGAGAAGGCCCAGTTTTGGAAACCTGAGAATAAAACCCCTGTTTCCAGAGGGAAAGAGGAGGCCTCTTGTCCCATCACCGAACTGCAATTAGCCAGAGAAACGATCTTTATGCTGCAAGGCTTACCGACATCGATCTTCTGGCGTTTCGATAATGACATTGAAATAGACCGCAACTACACACTTGCACACTCATCCCATACGGCTCTTCTTTCATTGTTGAGGTTTTTCACCGAGACTGGCTCAAAGATTGACACCCTTCGGCGATTCACTCAAACTCCACAGTCGATAGCCTACATGCAGACATTCTGCCGAGGTATCGAAGACCGTCTGCGTGAGTTCGATGGGTTTCTCTCCAAGGTCCAATCCAGCTATATTTCTGCTGGCTCGATAGTCAGTCTCCTTCAATTGAGTGACGATGTTCGCCAGGTCTCTCATCAACTGCTACTCTTATCCGACCTGGTTGCAAAGTTGGCGACGAACTCGACGGATCGACCAATGCGTTGCCTCGACCTATTGTACAACTTGGTATGCATGACAGAAGCTCTGGGCGACGAGGAAACCTCAAGAGCTCTCGCAATCTTGTTCTTCTCATGCTTCAAAACTTATACACGCTCCATCCAACTTTGGATGGAATCTGGTCAAGTTGATTCCACCGACACTGCTTTCTTTGTGAAATTGAAAAGCGATAATGGTGATTTGCGGACATTGTGGCATGACTGGTATGAGATTGATGAGGGAAACCGAGGAGAGAATATCCCCCAATTTCTGGAACCTAGTCTTCTCAAGGTCTTTACCACTGGCAAGAGTATGGTCTTCTTGCGCCACCTGAATGCACTTCCAGACCGTTCCCAGTCAGCCATCCAGGCGGACACAATATTCGATGATGTGTATGCCGAATCAACATATACGGCTCTTCCATTTTCTGCACTGGTCGAGTCTGCGTTTGACCGCTTGGTAGATCTCAATCACTCGGCCAGCGCGGGTCTGCTGCGAACAGAACTTGACGAACAGTGTGGACTTTGGGTGGCTTTTGACGCCCTGCAACATGTCTATCTCGGCCAGGACCTGAGCATTATCGGCATGATTGATGCTAAAATCTTCGAGCTTATGGACCGTGGCCGATCATGGGATGACAAGTTCCTACTGACCGAGGTGACAAGATCTGCATTTAGCACAATGCCTAATATGGACCTGTCAAGACTCGTCGTGCGATCAGATGGTTCTTCCTCTCGTGACCCTCAGAGCTTTACTCGGGCGGTCAATATCCTCGAAACCATCTCGATCGATTATGTACTTCCATGGCCCGTGGCAAACATCGTCACGCAGGATGCAATCCGCGCCTACCAGCGAATCTCGACATTCCTCATGCAGATCCGCCGCGCAAAGTATGCCCTTGTCAAGCAGCGCCTGCGAGACGGACGCGTTGGCGCATCAGACTACCGAGACGGAGCCCTTGTGCACAGTCTGCACCACAACCTACTCTGGTTCCTCGATACCCTCTACGCACACCTTACCTACTTAGTGATATCAACCGCAAACCAAACCTTGCACCAGGCCCTCTCCAATGCCGAGGACGTGGACGCAATGATCACCGCACACGACACCTACATCTCCTCGCTAGAAGACCAGTGTCTTCTATCCAACAATCTCTCTCCAATTCACGAGGCTATCATCAACCTCCTGGATCTCTCCATCCACTTCGCAGACCTACAGACCGTCCATGCAGCCGAGGAAGGAATGTTTGATCAAGGCGATGCTAGCATGTTGAATACACTACGGCGAAAGAGGAGTGGCGAAGATGACTCGGACTCGGATTCAGACGAAGACGATGCCTTTGAGCATGAGCAAACATTGACTATCTCATTCCGCGATTCGCCATATGATCTCCAGATGCGAAATGTCAAGCGCCAATTTGATCATTTGATGAACTTTGTGGCGGATGGGCTGAAAGGTGTTGCTCGTGCTGATGGTCTACCTAGCTGGAACATTTTGGCAGAGCGTCTGGAATGGAGAAAGGTCTGATGCACTGTACAAAAAAGTTTACATAGTCAATGGGGAATGGGGAACGCGGAATGGAGAATGCGAACACGACTAACCTTTGAGACAGAGACAACAACATCCAGTCGTCAAATTGGTTATATCGATGAGATTTATGATGCCTAGAAATTAATGAATTGATGAATTGATACGATTAAACTATGGAATTTGAACACTATAGGCTAATTTCTACGAATGCTAGATCTCTCTATCAAATGTCCCGCCAAGATAAAATATGTCATCCGGTAATCACCACGTGACATCCCTGATAAGCCCACCGCAATCGGCCTAGGGCGGGGCCGCTCATTTTTTCAACAAAAAGTTGAGGGAGTCATAGCGGGGAATTATTCTTTGCCTCAAGTCCATACTTGAGCGGCATCATAGCCCTTCCTCCTCCTTTGTCCCAAGGGAGGCTTGGTCTTGATTGACTTCACCTATTTCCTCAACATGGCTTCCACCGACTCTTATCTTGCCATTCCAGGCTCGGTGGCGTTTTCTCGTTCGCGGGGTCATGCCATTGCGGAGAGCCTGGGTGTTCAAGATGTCCGCGCGCAATGGATTCACTATGTGCACACATCCCAGCCATTGGACCAGTCTCAGCGTGCCGTCCTCGAGCAACTTCTCAAATATGGCGACATCACCGACATCCCTCCTTCCTTCACCTCCGACGACGGTCAATTCGATACTTTCTACGTCTTCCCTCGTACCGGAACTATCTCGCCATGGAGCTCTCAGGCTACCGGTATTGCTCAAGTCTGCGGCCTGCGTCAGTCTGTGAAGCGGATTGAGCGGGGTATGAAGGTTTCATGCCTCCGCAAGGGCGGAGAGGAGTACAAGGATGGATATCTGGATCTCCTCCACGATCGCATGACTCAGATCATCGGCAAGGATGAGCCCGATCTGAAGCTCATGTTCTCCGAGCACGAGCCTCTTCCTCTGAAGACAATCTCCCTTCAGGGAGGTGACAAGTCTCCCAAGGAAGTTCTCCAGGAAGCAAACAAGGAATTGGGTCTTGCATTGGACGAGTCTGAGATCGACTACTTGGCGGAGGCATATGGCCCCAACGGCGCCATTGCTCGTGATCCTACTGATGTCGAGCTGTTCATGTTCGCTCAGGTGAACTCGGAGCACTGCCGTCACAAGCAGTTCAATGCTTCATGGGTGATTGATGGCAAGCCCATGCCCAACAGCCTTTTTGCCATGATCCGCAACACACACAAGAAGAACCCCGAATACACTGTCAGTGCTTACAGTGATAATGCTGCTGTTCTGGAGGGTGGTCCCGCTGCATTCTGGGCCCCCGATCCTACCACCGGAGAATGGACCCACACCAAGGAAGTTGTGCATTTCCTGGCCAAGGTCGAGACTCACAACCACCCCACTGCTGTCTCTCCTTACCCCGGTGCTGCTACTGGCTCAGGTGGTGAGATCCGTGATGAGGGTGCGGTCGGTCGCGGTTCCCGCCCCAAGGCCGGTCTGTCTGGTTACTGTGTCTCTGATCTCTTGATTCCTGGACTGCGCCAGCCCTGGGAGCTCGAGGTGGGCAAGCCCAACCACATCGCGAGCAGTTTGGACATCATGCTGGAGGCTCCTATTGGCAGCGCTGCTTTCAACAACGAATTTGGTCGTCCTTGCACTGGTGGTTACTTCCGTACTCTTCTCACCGAGATTGACGTTGGCAACGGCCAGAAGGAGATCCGTGGATACCACAAGCCCATTATGATCGCTGGTGGTGTCGGCACTGTTCGCCCCCAGCACGCTCTCAAGAACCCCGATGTGGTCAAGCCTGGTTCCTACCTCGTTGTGCTCGGTGGCCCAGCTATGCTGATCGGTCTTGGCGGTGGTGCTGCTTCTAGTATCACCTCTGGCGAGGGTTCCGCCGATCTTGATTTTGCCAGTGTTCAACGAGGCAACGCTGAGGTTCAGCGCCGAGCCCAGGAGGTTATCAACGCCTGCGTTGCCATGGGCAATGACAACCCCATCAAGTTTATTCACGATGTGGGTGCTGGTGGTCTCTCCAACGCTCTGCCCGAGCTGATCCACGACTCCGGTCTGGGTGCCAAGTTCGAGCTGCGCGAGGTGGACAGCGCTGACCGCAGCATGAGCCCCATGCAGATCTGGTGCTGTGAGGCCCAGGAGCGTTACGTCCTGGCTGTTGGCGAGGACAGCATTAATAAGTTCACCGCAATTGCTCAGCGTGAGCGATGTGGCTTCTCAGTCGTCGGCCGCGGCGATGGTGCTGCTGAGGAGGAGAAGCGACTCATTCTTCTTGACCGCGAGTCCAAGGACTACCCTTCGCCCATTGATCTTCCCCTTTCTGTCCTGTTCGGCAAGCCGCCGCGCATGACCCGAACTGTCGACTCGCGCAAGCTGACTCTGCCCGCTGTCGACTCCAGCCTCACCAAGTATCTCCCTTCGCTCTCGTCAAAGGCGGAGCTGGTCAGCGAGGCTGTCAACCGAGTCCTGTCTCTTCCTGCCGTTGGCTCGAAGTCTTTCCTGATCACCATTGGTGATCGTACTGTCGGTGGTCTCACTGCTCGTGACCAGATGGTCGGCAAGTGGCAGACCCCCGTCTCAGACGTCTCGGTCACCGCCACCTCTCTGCTTCAGGGTGTCAAGACTGGTGAGGCTATGGCCATGGGTGAGAAGCCTCTTCTGGCTCTGATTTCTCCGGGTGCTTCAGCTCGTATGGCCGTCGCAGAGTCTCTCATGAACATCGCTGCTTCTGACCTGGTCGACCGACTGAGCCGTGTCAAGCTGTCTGCCAACTGGATGTCTGCCAGCAGCCACCCCGGTGAGGGCGCTGCCATCTATGAGGCTGTTGAGGCCATCGGTCTTGACTTGTGCCCCAAGCTTGGTATCAGCATTCCCGTCGGTAAGGACTCCATGTCCATGAAGATGAAGTGGAAGGACGAGGCCAGCAACGAGGCCAAGGAGGTCACTGCGCCCATGTCATGTGTTATCTCTGCCTTCGCCCCCGTCGGTGACTACCGCAAGACTTGGACCCCAGCTCTCCGCAGCCTGGAGGATGTGGGCGAGACTGTTCTCATGCTCGTCGACTTGTCATTCGGTCGTAAGTCCCTCGGTGGCTCGGCCCTTGCTCAAGTCTTCAACGAGGTTGGCACCGAGTGCCCCGATGTCCATGATGTCGACATCTTCCGTGATTTCTTCGATGCTACTCAGCAGCTGCAGGAGGCTGGCATTGTCCTGGCATACCACGACCGTTCCGATGGTGGTCTTCTGACTACACTCGCCGAGATGATGTTCGCTGGTCGCTGCGGTGTGGAGATCATGATTGACAACATCTGCTCCTCCTTCCAGACTCAGGACGTTGTTGAGACTCTCTTCAACGAGGAGCTTGGTGCTGTCTTCCAAGTCCGCAAGGAGCACGAAATTCAGTTCCGCTCCTCCTTCGCCACTTGCGGTCCTCCTCCAGGCCTGATTCACAAGATTGGTCGTGTCTCGGAGAGGCAGAAGCAGAACCTGACCATCTACCACAAGGCCTCGCTGGTCTACCGTGAGACCCGCTCCAACCTCCAGCAGACCTGGTCCAAGACCTCCTACCACATGCAGAAGATGCGTGACAACCCCGAGTGTGCTGATCAAGAGTTCGAGAACATCCTCGACAATGCTAATCCCGGTCTGTCGTGGAACGCTACTTTCGACCCCAAGGACCGTGGCTTGCCTATCATGACCAGCCTGTCCCAGTACTCCCCCTTCACCAACAAGCCTCGTGTTGCCATTCTGCGTGAGCAGGGTGTGAACAGCCAAGCCGAGATGGCTTTCGCCTTCAACACCGCCGGCTTCTCCGCCGTCGATGTCCACATGACCGACATCATCTCCGGCCGCGTCTCCCTGGCTAGCTTCGCCGGTCTCGCCGCCTGCGGTGGTTTCTCCTATGGTGATGTCTTGGGTGCCGGTCAAGGCTGGGCCAAGTCCGTCCTGCTGCACGACAACACTCGCAAAGAGTTCCAGGCCTTCTTCGAGCGTCCTGACACCTTCGCCCTGGGTGTCTGCAACGGTTGTCAGTTCTTGTCGCGTGTCAAGGAGCTCATCCCCGGTGCCCGCAACTGGCCCAGCTTCGAGCGCAACACCAGCGAGCAGTACGAGGGCCGTGTCGCCATGGTCCGCATCTCTGACCCCGATCCGTCGCGCCCCAGTGTCTTCTTCCACGGCATGGACGGCTCTTCCTTCCCCATCGCCGTTGCCCACGGCGAGGGTCGTGCCTCGTTCGCCGGTACTCCCGGCCAGACTGCAGCCGACTTTGTCCGCGAGGGTCTCGCTCCCGTCCGCTACGTCGACAACGCTACCCTCAAGCCGACCATGCGCTACCCCTACAACCCCAACGGTAGCCCCGAGGGTATCGCCGGTGTGCGCAGTCCCGACGGCCGCGTTCTGGCCATCATGCCTCACCCTGAGCGTACCGTCATGAACGGCATTGCCAGCTACCTGCCTCCCAACGCCGAGGAGTGGGGTGAGATTGGTCCTTGGGGCCGCATCTTCTTCAGCGCCAGACGCTGGGTTGGTTAAATGTTCGGTTAGGCCCCATCTCGTGTGAGATTTGTTTGGTTTCACATTTTTCTTTTGTCTATATTTCCTTTTTCTTGGTTCGGTTCTATGGAGTGGTATGGTTTGAAGCTAAAACTAGTGCGTTGAAAAGCATTTACGAAACTGAAAGAATGTCATGGCCTAGAAGCCATTGTCAGTACTTCTATACGAGATATTAGATATACCAAAATCAAAGTAAATATTCAAGTTTATTCATTTGGATTCATTCATGCTGAGTCGATCGCAAAGGTATCAAAAATCATTTAGAACGTTTTCCCTAGGTACTTTCTTCTCCTAATTCTCTTCCGATTTCATGTGAAGGCAACCCAGGCGAAGGACAATCGGACATTGGAGCTTCGGGCGCGGAGAACTCTCGTACTTCGTAGAAAGAGATACAGAAAGAGGTATAGGGGTATTTGAAAGCCGTTTTAACAACTGGGTCTCGCTCTCTATCTCAAAGGTTAATAGTGTTACCATTCTCCATTCCCCATCTTTTCCCTCTACTACATAAACTGGTTTCTTCTCCTGATTTTCTTTCTTTTCTTCTTTCCTTCTTTATACACCTTGAAACTACTACTCTCTCTATTTCTGCCAAGTAAATTACTCAGTTTTTATCTTTTACTGAGAATTTAGCTTTACTATATCTTTGACTAAGAAATTTTCAACAAAAACTCAGAAACTTAACAACTACACTAGGATCATCTCTACCTCGAACTACCCTTACTTCTTCCTTACCCCTCTTCCTCTCTCTCTCTCTCTCTCTCTCTCTCTCTCTCTCTCTCTCTCTCTCTCTCTCTCTCTCTCTCCCATATACCTATCTTTCTACCTACTCCTACTATCATCTATCCCTGAATTATACAGAAGTTATTCTCATTTTTTTTTTCTTGGAAATATATGACTAAAATCTCTATCTAGAACTCCAGCTAGACAGCTGCACCACAATGGCACCAGCACCTGAATACTGGGCGAAGCAGGTACCCTGTGTACGCTGTTCCATGAGGCTCAAAGTCAACCAGGTCTATATTTGCGTACCAAAATTGTAACCGAAATCATCTTAGATTTTCATTGCGGGCTGAATCTCACCGATACACTCACCAAATCCGACTCCAGAACCAGGTTCACCCACCACGGCTGTCATGCGAACTACATCCCCGTCTAATAAGAAGTGCCGCTTTGAACCATCGACTAGAGTGATCGGTTCCTTACCAGCTTTGGTGATTTCAAGCAGACAACCGTAGCTGCCGTCGACTGGGCCACTGACCGTTCCTGTGCCAATGATATCTCCAGTCTGGATGTCGGCTCCAGTGCTAGCAAGATGGGCGGCCATTTGACGTCCGCTCCAGTGCAAATCTTGTGCCTTTGACTCGGTGACTGTGGTCGCTTCTGTTCCCGTAAGGATTTCCACTTTCATGTCAATGGCATAGCTAGACGCATCAATATCTTCGAGATGGCTCGCCAGCACAGTCTCGGGCTTCGGACCCGGGACCTTGAATGGCTCCAGGGCATCCAATGTCACAATCCAGGGTGAAATGCTTGTTCCAAAGGACTTGCCGTTCAGCGGTCCCAATGGAATCATCTCGCATCCTTGAATATCGCGTGCTAAATACGAGGTTCGGTCAGCATCAAATTCATGTCACCTTCCCTTTATGGTTCAAAGATACTCACCGCTCCAGTCATTCAAAATGACGAAGCCAAAGATGTGCTCGTCCGCATCTTTGGCGTTCAATCCTTGCAGGCGTGAAAGTCCCTTGCCAACGATGACACCAATTTCCAGTTCATAGTCCAGGGCTTGAGATGGACCGTACACAATGGGCTTCTTCTCCGTTGGCGCAGAGCGATCGAAGAAATGCCCCTGCGGCCGGATCACCGGAGTACCCGAGACAAAAATGGTACTTGCTCGGCCATTGTATCCGATTGGAAAGTTGAAGAAGCCGGGAGGAGGGGACTCGTCATTAAGGATGGCTCGGCCGGCGTTCCGAACGTGGTGCAGGCTGCACGAGAAGTCTATTGAATATTAGACTGTGTTGCCTCATCAGACGTTGAAAGTACACCGCCAACATACCTGTAAACCCGCCTACAGCGACAGGCATATGAAGCGTCACTGCACTGATGTCTTCGGTGAAACCCGTTGGCAGGGGTTTAGCCAGTGCCTTTTGTAACACCGCGCGGACCTCACGCTGGGTGCTTTTTGGCAAAGCCGCGTACTCATTGAGGCTGGATTTTTCGAAGACACCCTCTGGTAGGCTCGCAATCTCAGCGAAGACACCCGCCTGTTGCAAGTCCGCAAGAAATATAACGTTGTTTTCCAGTCGAGTTACACATTGCGGGCTCGGATGACCATTGGACGAGGCTACCCCGAATGGGATATTTGCGAGAGAGAAGTGGCTCTGGTAATCGGAGGAGGCCATGATGAAATTTTAGGATTGAATTCAACTCTCTAAATTTACAATCTTTTCAATAACTGCGCCAGGCTACATTCTTATTGCGCAGGGTCTCTGCATCCCCCACCATCCGAAGGAGAAATTGCGGGGAGTTCGGATGGAGCCCACATCCCGATGGCCATGACTTGCCGGCCCTAATTCCGATTTCAAGCACTATTGTTGAAGTATCTGCTGGATAAGCCCCATGAAATCATCAACTGCCTCGGGTTGCCTGCAATGATAACTCAATTGATGCTTGTACTTGGTCCAACTTCCCTTCGTATAATCCTGGCCACGAGGCGAAAATACATACTCCAGGAACCCTTGCATGAACCACAATTGATCGCCCACACCGCTGCCATTCCTCCTCCTTTCGACCGAATAGGCCAAGGGCGATGACTAGACTTGAAGTCATGCAGTTTCAGTTATATGCGCAAACCGGCGCCATCGGAAGCCGCGTGGTCGTACAGCGTCGGCCTATTATCTCCTAAAGCAGGCAACGGTCGTAATATCCACCGTGGAGGTAAAATCTACCTCTAGGGTTCTCAACCGCTCATGTTGCTAGAAGTGAACGTGAACCTGGAAATTGTTACCTCTCAAATTCCCTTGATCTCTTGTAAACAATCCGATTCTCCGGCACCTTTTGACGACTGTAAGCCTGTCGCTGCGACTACGGCATTCAGTGCAGTAGCGTCACATATCTCGAGACCAGACCACAACACTCTATTCCAGCCAGCGGAAATATGTCTACCAAGACTGACAAGCAATACTACAATGTCGGTGTTTTGCTCTTCCAGGGCGCAGACATTCTCGACTTCGCAGGCCCCATGGAGGTCCTGTCCCATGTCTCGCACAACCGGAATCCAGACAACCCTGATCGGATATTCAACATACTTACTATCGCACAAACCACTACTATTCGTGCTGCAAATGCATTGACTGTGCGGGTAGACACATCCCTAGATGATGCGCTGGGGAACATCTCCGATTACGACATTCTAGTCGTGCCAGGAGGGCCGCCCTCCGTACTACAGCCCATGGTCGATGCCAATGTGCCCGAGGTTGAGCTTATCCGTAGGTTTGCGCATCTACCCCGGATTGCTTCAAAACGGCCACGCCTGCTATTCTCGGTTTGCACCGGCGCTTTCCTGCTTGGTGCCACGGGCGTTTTGTCGGGTCTGACTGTCACCACTCATCATCGAGCAATGAATACTCTCCGGGATATATGCGTTAAATTTGGGAACAAAAGTGAGCCGCCAACGAACGTGGTGCATAAGCGCTATATGGATGGCGGTGTCATCAACGGAGATGCTGTACAGGTCATCACAGCTGGAGGCGTCAGCTCAGGCCTCGACGCCAGCTTCTATGTTGTCCGCCTGCTAACGACCACGGAGATGGCTGCTTTTGTGTCTCGGTTGATGGAGTACAACTGGAATGAACTAGACAAGTAATCCTGGATCTAGAGATGTACACTTGCCAATTGATTCGTGTAGCATGCTACCTTGCTTATGTTTGGGATCCTAGAGATTGAATCGAAATTCTCGGCAACATCCATGTGGGCTACTGGGTCATATGAACAACATGTAATCATCAGATAGCAACACACTCCCCCGAATTAACTTAAGGATTCTCTATTAACATGACAGTATTATTCACGTGCTCGGTGAATTTATACTAGCGTTAACGACGCCAACGCCGTCTAGCAATGTTTGTGAAAACGCTCTCGTGGACTGGCGCTTGGGATTATCCTTCAAGTAGGATGGAGGTGCACGTAACGAAGGCCGCCATACTTGTGGTCTGAAATAGCAAAGTATTTACTTTGATCGCAAGTAATATCTATCTGGATCGCCAACTTCGTCATTTAAAGTGAAGACAGGGGGCCCCTCGAGCCCGAATCTAGAGGAGTATACCCAGGCTCGCTCCCCTGTAAGTTAATTGTGATACGTAACTGCAAGTCTCGTCACCGGCAGATAGACCTCTACGTTTGAAAGCATATTCAGGATATCTTTTATTCTCCGTCGCCACCTGATCGTATACGAGCTTTGCTGACACCTTTTAGACCGCATCTCATCCATTCGAGGTTGCTCATTTGTTCGCCGTTATTGACCTACTCAGCAGCACATGGCAAACTGACACCCCTCCCAGTCAAAATCCTCTTATTTGGTTCTATTCTCAGAACATTTCGTACTTTGGACTTTTCCCAGAGAAATAGAGTGAGATCAACACGGCGAGAGTTGTACAGATCCAACGAACTAGCGGTCTACGACCTTTTACATTCAGCTTCAACCCCTTGATCTTAGTCCGCAATAGGAGATAGAGTCATACGGCTGAGCTTTCTCTAGTGGCGTTGTCAGTCCTTGAGAGATCTGACCTTGACTCGGATCGGGTATATAGCACCAAGTTGTGCAGCAGCGACACGAGACTTTTTGCCTGGCTATGTGCACTTGACAGATCAAAGAAGGCAATTCAAGTCTTCTCTACTGCTTCTTGACATTCTGGAAAATTTTCACCATCTTGTCTTTGTCACAAGGACAACGGTACACGGGTGTGACCCCATTTGACTTCGAAGCGTCACCATGATTGCTCCGACCCCCCTTGCGGACACAACCGCGGCCCAATATCTGCAGAGTCCCGCCAAAAATGGCATTATTACGTTTGACGAGCGTGAAAATACCGATGAAGTCCCGATTGATGTATCCATCAGTGGCGCGGCGCCCCCTTCCGAATCTGAAAGTGCTAATCCAGATCGAATTACCGCAAACGGCAATGCCTCGACACAACACGCGCAAACCGCTCTCAACGGCCAGACTCCACTTAAATCTCTCATCGATGCTCACACCGGCGATCGAAAAATGGCAGTTGAGATTTTGAAGGTTATTGAAAGTTACGGCGTGGACTATGAAAAAAATGGCGGTTCCTGGAAGGGGTTGCAGTCATTCGTCCCTATAGTTGTTGAACAGGTCAAGCGCCAGGAACCCATCCGCATGATTCTACCCGCCTTTCCATTCAAATCGCCCAACTCACGAGACAAGGTGCTGGGTACATTGCCTGACTTTGGTGAGGAACTGGCGCTTTTCCATCTGAACGGGTTGTGTGAGAATATCGCCCAAGTATATGAGCCCGGAGCCAATGTATACATCAGCTCGGACGGTCTAGTCTACAATGGTACGTAAAATAATGCCGAGTGCTTTACATATTTCTAACAAAGACTCTCAGATCTTCTTGGGGTTCCAGACGAAACTGTCTGGGATTATGGCGAGACGCTGCGAAAGATGGCCGTGGAGAAAGGCCTCCGTCATGTGAAGTTCATTCGCTTGTACGAGCTTCTTGAGCACCCTTGGTTCCCAAGCAGCAGCCCGGAGGCTGCGAAAGCCTTCTATTTAGCTCACGCTAGCTGCCTGCGTCGCGAACTAATGTTCGCATTCGGAGATCCGACTTTCAACGCCGAAGAGGCTATCAAGACCGACAATGATACTTGCCTGACATATCGCGGGTACATCAAGTTCCTCACCAAGGATCTCGCACATCAAGAAGATACTCAAACTCTTTCAAAACGTGCGAGACAGACCCAGATCTCCCAGATCGCCCGCAAGATGATCATTCGCGGGAAGATGTTTGCGGCCGCCATCAAAGCCAATCGGGGGGACTATGTTCGATTATCTATTCATGAGTCCGCAGGAGAGAAGAAACTGTCAGTTTCACTCATTCCGCAGATTCGCGGAGCCCTTGGGTTCACGCCATGGCATGCTTCTGTGGCTATTGGGCTGGATGGCTCATATCGTACTGTCCACGCTGAAGATGTGCGTGAAACGCATGACCTGATATATAAGAACGACCAGCCATACTTCTTCCGAGAGAAATCCGATATCTTCGATTGGTCTAAGGATGGCCTCTCTGTAAAATTTGAGCATCTCTATCCATGTGGAGTCATCATCCGTCCCGCCGATATCGAGCATCTGAACCCGCGACCGTCTATTAGTGCCATCCCTATGCACAAGGTCCGGAAGATGTCCAATAGCATGTCTCCTGTGGTTTTGCGTGGATTCTCAGAGACACTTGACGAAGACTTGTATGTTAAAGCTGGATCTGAACTGGGTACCATTCTCCCGTGGAGCTTTGGCATCATTCAGAAAGTGCGGGATGCTGGTCGTGTGGATAAAATGGGTAACAATGTTACCTCCAACGAGGCTATGCCAATGCATTTTGATGGCATGTTTAAATTCGAAGAAGTCACAGATCCAGTGACTGGAGAGACTAAGAGAGTTCAACGCCCACCTGGCTACCAGTTCTTCACCTGTCCAGAGACCGCCCCAAAAGGCAGTGGGTACACTCTGTTCGCCAGCTCGCGGCTCTTCTTCAGGTATCTCCCACAGCCCTGGAATGCGGAACGCCTGCAGGAAGTTACATGGGCTATGGATAATGATGGCTTCTGGGACGCAAAATTGAAGAGTCTTCAGCTACTTGTGAAACATCCAGTTTCGGGACTTCCTTGCCTCAGATGGCATCAGCCATGGGACTCCATGAAGACTAAATTCTCCACTTGCGATGTGAAGATTGAGAATGAAGACCCGAGCCTTGTTCAGATTATTGATCGTGTGACATATGATCACCGAGTATGTCTTCGCTTTGAGTGGGAGAAAGGCGATCTCCTGATCAGTGATAACACTGCCATGTTACATACTCGCACGGGGTATAAAAGTGACTGCGATCGAGAGTTGTGGCGCATTCACTTTGATTAGAGGGATGAGATATGTGGGTAGAGGATAGCTTGCGGATTCATGTTGGAGATTTGCTGTGGCTGTTCTGGTTAAAGTCGCTCGCTCATTGTCTGTTGCCAGAATGTTTCCTAAACATCATCCTGAATATATCTCTAAACGTATTTCCAAATACATACGTGTCCTTCTCAACGTCTTTCTCAACATCTTTCTAGTTATATTTCGAGATTTAGGTACTTCATAAGCTCCCGGCGATGTTCAAGCGGCGTTTTGTTGAGTCTCATTGGCATAAAAATGACCAGGTCACGTAGCTACATGGATATAGCAGCCTGAAAGACTCGGGTACCAATAGGCTTCATACTACTATAGAAAGAGATATAGAGAAAGAGGGTTGGAAAGAGATTTGGAAAGAGACGTGGAAAGAGGTATAGGGGCAATCGAAAACAGAAAAACAGACTGAATTACCTATTAGGGATGTTGATGCCTAGTTTATAAGGTATAGAGGCAGGCGGTCTTGAAGGTTCTCAAGTGTCATGTGATATTGATGCGCTGCTTATCACGTACTGAGTGATTAAGAGTAAACGATCGACGATTGATTATACGCAACAGTGAAGTTTTTGGAGATTAAACATCGAAAAGTACCCTTAAACGAACGATAATCAATAAACAGACGATGCCACTAGCATTTGCAGCAACCAAAAAACCCACAGACGCCAATTAATGCTCCGCAACCACGCTGAAAGAAGAAGCAATATCAAAGTCGAAAGCCCGAATTATCCCCAATCTAGCCCCAGAGCGGCGGATGAATATACTCTGACGCGCGGTCCAGGAGGTTGGGCATTGTCCATTCGCCACTCCCGGAGCTTTCTGGGGTCGGTGGTGGAAGAGAACCCACGCTAGGTGTCATGCTTGCCGACACAGGAGGCATGAAATTTCCCATTGAGGAAGTGGCAGCGGTTGCGTTGAGGTTTGAGTGGTGGAATGCAGGGCTACGCCCCGTTGTTGCGCGGCTGTGTTGATTTCCAAATGCCGTAAGAAGCTTCTGCAAAGCACGATGCGTCTTGGCCAACGACTTGGCCCATTGTGTTTGAGTATCGGGGTTGATTGCAGCAGGCGAAGTGGGATCTAGGATCGGCTGGGATGGATTGGTCACACCTGTGATGGGGTCGTAGGTGCCCACGCCCTGGGCCGGCGAGGTGATGCTGCTACCGGTACCGGCGACATCAGCAGTATCATAGGCAAGTTCGTTGCTGGCACGCTGGGCTATGATAGACTCCAGCTGGCGCAAAAGGCTCCAGACCTTTGGCTCGTGCTTGGCTTCCTCGATGACCGCAAGGAGGAATGCGGAGCTGATTGCTCGCTGCAGCGCAATCCAGGACCGGGCCGCATGGGAGCTGATATTGTACATTTCAATGTAAGCCTCCACGGTCGTCATCAAATTGACAACGCAGTCTCGCCGCATGCTAGCAGTATCCGCGTCATTGGCATCCACGTTCGGTTTCAATGATGGTCGGCAAAGCTCAGATGAAAAGTAGGACGAGTGTAATTTCAGCACGACTCGTTCCAAGTGCTCGGGCGAAGTCGTACACCATTGCGCATCTCGCAAATGTGGTTTCGCTTCAACCATGATTTTCTGGATTCTTTCTTTGTAGCCTTGTATGCTTTCAAAGCTTATATGGGTATGTGGGCTTAGCATCCGAATACGAACGACTTCCAATGCCAAGGAGATCACTCGGCATAGAGTCTCAAAGTACGACAGATCACCCGGTTTTGAGCCTTCGCGATACGCAATATCGGGCTGGCTAACAGCAGTTGTAGAGGGACGATCGTAAGAGAGAGAAAAGTGACTGTCTTGCCATGCCATGGACCACCTGTCAAAATTGTTAGATCCAGTCAACTTCAAAGAAAGAGGGCCAAATTTGTTCGCGCGCTTACCAAACATGTCGGCGCCGATATCGCTCGAGTGACGAGAACCTACTTGACTCAACGTGCAGACCGAGCGCCAAGCCCATACGAAGAGTCATGCCCAACAGGACGTAAGAAATCCCGGGGTTCATATTGTAAGACAAAACATTTCCTATAACCAGAAGCGTCTGGATTGCCTCAATGGTCGGCTGCGATAGGAAATTTGTCATGCGAAGGCATTGATAAGAGCAGCACACTGTTAAGGCTGTAAGTCAACTGGAGCAACTGCGAACGAGTCTCTACTGAACATACCATAGACTTGAGAAGTCAATTCTCTTTCCTTGCTTCCGAGGTCGGACGACTGGCAACCGGAAGCGAGAACAGCAAATAATAGACCAAGGTAAGCAATGCTCACACCGAAAGGACTTTGCGCTTCGTCAACATCCTCTCGATAGACACCACCTGAGGCGGTTCTGTTCTGCATGAGAAGCTCAAGTGTGTTTTGGAACTGCCGAACGTCTTCAAGAACAGGATAAATCGCGCCAGCAATATCCTTGTAGTAATAGAAAAACCTGTATCGACGGTCACAATTAGATGCGAAGTTCCAAAAAAACTCCAAAAAAAAACCAACTTACTCTCTGCATTGCTGATCAGTTGGGAGCGCGCTACAGACAGCGCTGATATCGAACGATGACATATCCGACGACCATAAATCCACAAATGGGTAAGTCGCCGACTCGTTGTCAAGCCCAAGCTTGGGCAGTATTCCGTCCTCCAATAAAGTCTGCAGTTGGTCAGACCCCGACTTGTTGTTCAAAATATATGCTAGGACCGATCGCGATCCCAGATGAACGGTGCCTTTGCCGAGGGTATTTGTGGTGTGAATGCCCTCGCGCTCCGGCGATGCGCCTTTAGCCCGGGAGCTTGAATCGCCACTCTGTACGCTCCCGGTCCCACCGTCCATAGCCACAGAGGGTCCTTCTTCAGCGCGTTCGAGGCCCACGCGAAGGGAGGAGATCGTGGACTCCATTTCTCGCAGTCGGTTGCGCACATTATCCCATTCCTCCCTAGCAATTGACACACGTCCGCCCGTTTGAGTACCGTTGATTCGAGGTGGGAAATGCTGCACAGGGTCGGGCTTCACCTGCACTTCATTATCATCATATCCATAGGAGAGATGCTGCTCTGCTGAGGACCCTGCTGAAGCCCCGCCGATAGGGCTTTCGTGGAAGGCTTGGGAGCGCTTCTTGGAGGGGCGTTCGTAGGAGCAAAGGTCCGCATGGTCACGCTTGACACATCCATCGCAAGGAAGATTCCGATCGCATTTCACTTTGCGCGCATGGCATGGGTAGCAGGCTTTGGGCTCGCGCGCCTTGCGCTTCGTACGAATGATGGCGTCCACCTGAGCTTGCGGCAAGTCGGAAACCGACCTGTTAGGTGCTGTTGCTGCTGCGCCCCCATCTGACGGCGAGAACGAATTAGGTTGGTGGTATGGTGAAGTCATCGTGTCCCGAGTATCCTTTCTACCCTCAGGATAACTTTTTCAGGATTATCGTGCGCCCGTCGATATTGGCGTCGGCGTCAATTGCGACCGTGGACGGCGGAACGGAAGAGGAGATTTAACACGGAAGGAGTGATGACAAAGGCTAAGTTAGGCCACCTGTAAAGAGTCCGGATATATGCGTCAATTCATGATACTGTTTAAAATCGCATTGTGGGCAAGCAATTGCATTTGAATTGGAGATGAAGCAAAGCCCGCAAAGCGTCATTGCCCACGGTTCCTTATCTGCCGATGCACGTGACGTGGGGGCGCCTAATGCGGAAGGTCTTTCATTCTACGTCACCGATTTCAAGCGATAAAAGGTTTGTTGAGCAAAAAGACAAAATTATCAAGAAAAATATGCTTTAGTAACTATGTAATATGAATCTATGTCTAAGTTTGTATATGTATGCATACCCATGCCGTGAAAATCATAGACGCCATATATAACCCAACATGCACTTCGCGCACCAAAGAAATATAGCAAGAAGTACCAATGACTTGCAAGTGGAGCCAGACAGAAAACCCTCGAATGCAGCATTATTGTTAAAAGCATCCAAAAGTCCTCGTTTTATAGCTTTTATGTGTATGCTTGTTGTGCAATTAAGCCTTCACGCCCTGTTGCTCCTCATCGTCGCTGAAAGCGTATCTGGAGAAGCGGCGAATATCAGCGCCCTTGAAGTAAAACACGTAAGGAATCGCACAGCATGCCAAAGCAATGAAGGCGAGAAGTGAACTGGCCCACTGGTAGCCGAGGCGATTATACATCTGCTCAGTGAACAAGACGGTAGAGGCACCCCACATCGAGCGGAGGAACGTCTTGGCTGCCAGAGCCGAAGCGGCTTGGTGCTGATAAGTATCAACTGTAATTAAAGTCAGTGACAAGTCAATTGGACTGAGGAGGTAGTTCGACTTACCAAGGTAGTTATTGGCAGAGTTGTACAAGAAAATGAAGCCAAATCCGACAGGCCATCCGCCGATAGCGGGGCCGAACCAGTGGACGGAAGGGTACGAGGTCCAGGCAAAGATGAAAAGGCCAATAGGAATGAGCCAGCAAGACCACATCATGGGAATCAGACGCTTTTCAGCTGGAGGCTTTCCACCGCATTCTGCGGAAACCTTGAGGTAATGTTTGTTGACCAAGGGAGCGCAAGCAGCGCTCATGAGCACACCGATAGCCATAGGAATGAACATAAGACCGGTCATTGAGGCGCTCCAGCCCTTACCAGCCTGATACACGATGGGATAGGCAACGAAGAACATGTAAAGCAGGCCGTACAGCACTGACATGTAAAGGGCGATAAACAAGACAATGGGCTCCAAGAAGAGGAGCTGGAAAGGTCGGAAGAGGAAGATGCGAAGCTTCTGACCCAGAGGACGAGGGTCAAGCTCAGTTTCTGTAGTATACTTGGGATCGTTTTCGGTCTTGCGCAGTTTCGCGGCTCGCTTCTTGAGCAGAATCGGTGCGTATGTCTCAGGGACGGTGAAGGTGATCAAAACCCAGGCGACAAAGGACAAAATCAGCTGCAGCCAGTAAAGCCAGCGCCAACCACAGTTATCACCGAGGAAACCACCGACCAAAGGACCAATTGCCGGGCCGATGAAGGGAGCGGCACTGAAGGCAGCCATTGGGACACCACGTTCCTCGTTCTTCCAAAGATCTGCCAGTGTACCTCCGACCAATGTCATCGGCGCGCTGAATGCAATGCCATCGATCAGGCGGCAAACGATCAAAGTTCCGATATTTTTGGAGACAGCACATGGAATGACGAAAATGACGGCAACAAGTAGTGTAGCTGCATAAACGGGTCGACGGCCAACCATTTCAGATAGTGGAGCAAAAACCATGGGGCCTATCAAGAATTAGTAACGTGGCAATGGAGTCAAGAGTCTCTCCGAGTGACTTACCAACACCAAATCCAATAACAAACACAGTAACCACGAGAAGACTGACTTCACGGGCCACACCGAAGTCTTCCATGGGACCCTCGAGGTTGGCTGTGATAATACTTGAACAAAGGGCAACAACGAAGCAGGTGAAGGCGACCACCATGGTACAGTACCATTTGTACGCCTTGGACCAGTTCTTTGGGTTTTCGGGATCATCGATCGTGAAGGTGACCAGCTTCCAGTCTTCCAATTTGCCGGTAACATTCGACTTGACTGGCTTGATGATTTCACCAGCTTGCGTCTCGGTTGTGTATTCGCGAAGGTCGGCGCCATCGTTCAGCTCACGGACGGGAAGGTCGAGGTAATCGGTCTGCCCAGGACCAGATCCCACAGATGCTGTCCGGCTGGTGGCAGCGGTGTTGGTTTGTGTTGAATATGGAGTCTCCATATTGATGACTGTACCGATTCTGTCAATATAGAGTGGATACTCTGCCAATGTGGCCAGACAGGATAGATGATCGGAGGTGTGATAACTCTTGATTTGAGGGGATAAACTCCTCCAGGGAGATACGCCAGGTTCTTATATCTTATTTTCATAATTGCAGCCACCCCAATTGAAAATTTGGTTCATCCGGGAAGGGATATGCGGCATGTTGTGTGCCAGGGGAGAGCTTCCGGGTGGGTTACGTGGGTTACACGCCATAGTTCTTACAGCTTTGATATCGGGGTGTGTTGCCCCACTGGGTGTTAAGTTACCCGATCGGGAACTGCCGTGCTAGCCATATTAGGAAATATGCTACGCATGGAAGGCCCATCAGTAGCTTAGTTCCCGCGGAGATCTAGCATTCGCAGGAATTCAGCCTGTATGCTGTATGCTGTATGGCTTTCAAATTACATGGTATGTAGTCGTTTAATCGGACCAATTCATCCATACATTATTTTCTAGGCATTCCTAGTAAAGTGGCTGACAGTGGTTACCCTCATGCAAGTGGCGTTTTGTTAAATTTCACCAGCACAAAACTTACTAAGACACACAGCTAGATGTAGCATCCTGAGAGATTCGGCTACTGAACGGGCGTTTTTCTATTATAGAAGTGATTTCGAAAGAGATGCTGAGAGAAGAATGCCACTTGGGTTGCCACTATCAACCACTATATTCATAGTTAAGGTTGGGCATGACTACTACATCCGTACATGGAAATTCAAGTTCGTTGATTATACTCTACATCAATGTTACGTCCAAATATGCAAATCCTCTCTTTGAAATTCCAGTAAATTATTGAATTTTTGGCTCCTATCACAATGTGATTAATCAATTTGCATACATTAAGTGCTCTGATTGAGACTTAAAGTGCATCTTGGCCGGTTGATGTTGGTTGACAGAGCTATACTCCTTCAAGGGAAATGCCATGGTTCAAAAAAGGCAGGCTTTCGACTGGATCTAATCTGATACGTATGGTATCTTTGACGCTTTATTCATGGTAAACTTTGGAGCTGGGATTAATTCAACACCTGAAGATTCCTTAGGGAGCTTGCGAACAGTGGCGCGCCACATGGTGACCCCAGCTCATGATTCAGGAATCCTCAATCTGGAAAAGCTTCGGTCTTTACCCTTGTGGAGAATTTTTCTTCCCCCCGTAGCCCTATGAAAGGTTCTTTCCAGTCTTAAGGTATCATTCGTCATGGGATTTAGATGTGGTCCGATCGGAGCATATTACCCTTTTAGGAAAGGCAAATTTTATCTGCTCGATTAGGAAATCATCATGTCGCCAAACCTTGACACGCATTTCACGAAGGTCTAGACTTGGGTCAAGAAGGCACAACCTACGCATGTGGAGCACAATTCCTACTTTCAGCCTTCCGAGAAAACCCCGTAATGGGAGCTTCCGAACTTGATCAGTCTTTACTTTAAGGTGGTGTAATATGCAGTATGAAGCAGATTATTTCGTTTCTAGAGGTTGAGACCCTGATAGGGAAAATTGCTCTTGGTGTATCTATCTGTTTGGTAATGCGTGTTATTTGGAATGCTCAACTTCAATAGAGAGGTAGTTTGAAAGTCTGAATCTAGAGACTAAAGAAACAGGCTAAGTAGATATCCTTTAGCTTCTTCTCCTTTATAGGGTTGTAGGGACTCTAGGACTTGAGATAGCTCCTCCTGAATGGGTCAGCTGTGAATATAGATGTACTAGGTCAGCCAAAATGGTGATATGAAATGCAGGCGTTGACGAATCTGCCTGGCAGGTCGGCAAGTCTCTGGTCTTTTTCTCTCAGTATCTGCCCAGCCTTTTCACAGTACGTGGTTGTGAATGCCTCCCATAGCTTCCAGTCAGTCTTTCCTTCGTGACACGGCCGCGGGTAATAAAGGTCATTGTCAAAGAATGCTCCAGCAAGATGAGAGATGAGCGCGTCGGGTTCCTCCTAGCCGGTTTCCTCAGACCAGATATGGTAGAGATTAAAGTCGAGTACCCACATACGTGTAGTTCCTTGCTTGACGTTCTTTGTCATTCTGGCGTCCAGGCCTTCATGAGAAGACATGAGAAGAACTTGTTCTAGAGTCAATTGGAGGGAGACTGCAATATCCTCGCTATCTCCTGTGCACTTGTCACGCTCACTACCTAGCACGAATTCAATATCGTAGCCATCGACATGGGCTGCCCAGTGGATAATTGCTAGGGCTTCGCCCATAGTGCTGGCAAATAACAGTACTGGGAGTCCCAGCTCGAGCATCTGATCAAGATGTAGGTTAAAATTGCGAAGGGTAAAATTAGGCGATAGGAGTTTAGGCTGTTGACGCCGAGATCCAAGATACAGCCGAGCGAGACAATCTCTGTTGGTTGGATCAGAGCTAACAGTAGCCTTAATGTCTAGCGGGCAATATCTATCAATCAGTGCTTGTCGAGCTACAATGGGAAGAGGGAAAATATGCTCTGTGATCAATGCTGGTGTTGGAAGGGGCAATAGATCTGAGATTTCTGGAAAAAAGGCACGGTTCTTATTTCACCAGTCAGTGTTTGACTCTGGAATCCACGAGAACAACTTGTGTACGTGGCATTCAGGGTTATAGTCCTGTTTGAATGCCTCTCGGACAATGAAGTGGGCTTGAAAATCGGCCCAAAGACCCTTCTTGTACGCGGACCTAGCAAGCTCAACCACGTAAGCTCTTCCTGGTCTCTCGCAGATAATACCACATTGTCCGAAACCAATACGACGGTAGTCAACCACAGGTATAATTTGCTGATTCTGGTGAAGAACGGGAAGTGCTGATTGGAAGTGATCACCGGCTTTGTTGACAGCATAGTTGCGACGATGTGGGAAGGCGTGGTGGCTATGGGGATAGCAAGCTCATACTCCAACGATTCATTGCGCTCTTTATCAAGAAGATAGGAGAGCTGGTTGGTGAGCTCGATGCCAGCCTCGGGCTGTAGCAAAGTTGAAGTTGGAGATTTTGTGGGCTGGTCGCCAGCGTTGTGCACCCGTACGTCTGCCATGGCTATGACAAGAAAAGAAGAAGTGCGAAGAAAGTCAAGTCGCACGTCAGAGCAATTTCAAAAGCAGGAATTCGCAGAGCGGTTTGCAGGAGGTCGGTAGGGGTTCGGACTCTTATACAGCGGCCGAAGGTAGCTGTAATAAAAGTGCGTTATTATACTGCCTAGCCATTCCCTAAGCACTTGCTACACGTCGTATCACTATCTATCTAGGCAGAACTTTGAAATTTACTCGGTGAAACTGCCTTCACCTAACCTTCTCCTGTTGAGAATATATGGCCTTATGGTTAATTTAGTTATGGAAGTTGACTCATGGGATAGTACGGGCTATAAAGCGCTTAGCCTGTTTTCCCAATAAGGGTGTCGAGTTATCAATTTTAGGGTGTCGGTTTAGCAATTCTCCTATCTTTATCAAAAGTGCCGATTCAAAAGTCGTCGCGGCAGGCTCCACAATTTCCCCTTTTGTGGCGCACCAAGATCGACTAGCCGCTCAGCTGGTCAAATCAGTAGTCCGAATACGAATATCTCATTGGACCGGGCGCAAACGCAAAGCATAACCATTGACTATGGCCGCGTAGACAATCCACAATTTTGAAGAACAAGCACAAACCTACAAAGGCCACCTCGAAGCTGCCGGAGGGCTAAGAAAAGAGATTAACCCCACGTCGTTCAGCCCTGCTCTGTCGTCATCTTCTTTCTCTGCGATCATGTCTATTTCAACGTCAATATCGATGCCGATAAACTTGTCCTTTCCTACCGCACAATGACAGCCCTGCGACTCCCATTGATAAACATCTACGCCCTTCTTCTTCTCGTACTATGCATCCCGGGGACAGTGGCGGCAGATCAAGAGCCTGCATTCCGCTCACAAAAATACGCCAACGGCTTTGACGGGCCATACCCACTGCAACGGTATCGCTCTGCTGATGTGTCAGGCCCGATATTAAACTATTGGCAACGCAGTGTGGCGTGTGAAGATGGGTTGTATACTATTCTGGCGCCGCGGGGTGATTCGGTGCGGCAGTCTGGCCCGATGATTGTGGATCAGCAGGGGCATTTGGTTTGGTTTAGACGGTACAAGAGCACGTATAATGCGAATGTGTATGAGTACAAGGGAGAGCGGTATTTGACGTTTTGGGCGGGCGATGATTCGGTTAGAGGGCATGGGGAGGGGACATATTATATGGTGAGTTGAGATATCGTTTCAATTTATCTCTTTGAACAGAGGTCCTTTAGTGGTGAAATTGCCATCAAGGTCTAACTTTGCGCAGCTAAACTCCCACTACGAGGAAGTATACATCATCCGCGGTGCAAATGGACTGCACGGAGACCTCCACGAATTCCAAATCACCCGCGACGATACAGCCCTCTTCGCTGTCTACGAAATCCTGCCAGCCGACCTCCGCGAAATCGGCGGGCCAAAGAATGGCTGGATCTACGACGGCCTATTCCAAGAAGTAGACGTCGAAACCAACAAACTCCTCTTCCAATGGCGCGCATCAGAGCACTTCCCCTTCCAAGAATCAGAGCGTGATCGCGAAGAGGGCGATGGTGATATCGAAGATAATCCCTGGGATTTCTTTCACATCAATAGTGTCGACAAAGACTGGCGGGGGAATTACCTCGTTTCATCACGATATATGAGCTCCCTGGCGTATATTGATGGTCGAACAGGTGCTGTTCTCTGGAAATTAGGTGGGAAACAAAATTCTTTCCTGGATATGAGGGATGGCGCAGCAACGAATATCAGCTGGCAACACCATGCACGATTCCAAGTAGAATACGACACGAATATCACGCGCAGAATATCTCTCTTCGACAATTCCTCTCGCGGTGAAGGAGCAGCCGAGAATACAAGTCGAGGACTCATCGTCGAAATCAACGAGGAAATTATGACAGTCACGCTGGTCCAAGAATATTGGAATCAAGTCCCCATCAGCAGTCAATCACAAGGATCAATGCAGATTCTCGAGAACGGGAATGTCCTTCTCGGGTACGGGTACAGCGCTGCATGGACGGAATTCACCGCAGACGGCGAGACACTCTGTGAAGTCCATTTCGGACCTCAGACTCAATTTCATCGTGGACAGGTTCTTTCATATCGCGTTTTCAAGCAGAAATGGGTTGGTTTACCCTTGACGAAGCCTTCTGTTGCTTTGTCCGGGACTGAAGCGGCGGTGAGTTGGAACGGAGCTACTGAAGTTGTTACTTGGGTTTTGCAGGGGGCTTTGCCTAAAGGGAAGGAGAGTGGGAATGAAAGCGTTGTGGCAGTTCGAGGGGTTGAGGATAGTGAGGAAATTGGTCTCGGGTTCGAGTTCATCTCTGCCATTCCCAAGTCGGGATTCGAGACGATCATCCCCATACCAGCTGGTACGGTGTATGCCAAGTTGCGGATCATCGCCCTTGATATGAAGGGTATCACTCTGGGTGTGACGGAAGCCTTGGACTGGGAACCAGAGGAAATGAACAGTGAGATCGCGGTGTATAGTGGCGAGAAGAAGCATGGTGAAGAAGGCGGAGAGACTGGGGAAGCATCGTCTTCTTCGGCAATCGGGATCGGATTGATCACCGTGGCTGTACTAGGTTTCTCTGTTTGGGTTGTGTGTAAGGTTACATATAGCCGCTCGTTGAAGAAGCTGTTTACCCGTGAGAAGAATGAACATACCTGGCAACAGGTGTCTATCGGGGAGGAACTGGTTGAATTGGACGGTTTCAGTGATGTCGAGTCTGGATACCATGCAAGTGACTCTTTACTGAAACAACCTGGAGAATCAGGGACTGCGTAGCTGTATTGAATTGCGCTCAACTGTATAATAGATTATCATGACGAGGCGTTTGGTTTCATTTAGCGAATACTTTTTACTTTCTTTTTCCGTGATGTTACTACTACGGATTCCAAAATCAAGCGAAAGCTCTTATTCCATTGATAATAGTATCACCAGGTCAAAGAGTGAAACCCGGATCACCAGCAAAACATAATTACTCAAATAGCAAAAAGAGCCAGTACCCAGGGCTAGCACAGCAGGGAGTCACAGCCAGCCAGCCAAGCCGAGCTGAGCCGAGTGGAATCGAGTCCCGCTTAAGCCGAAGCCGAAACTTCCAGACGCTTGAAGCCACCCTTGGCAGCAACCTCCTTCTGGAGCTCAGCCATGCGCTTCTGGTCACCAGTGGGATCAGTCGAATCGGCATCCAGTCCCCAAGAAAGGAACTCATTGGTGTAGTTGGACTCGAAATCGTCCTCCAGGATACCCAGACGCTTTCCATAGCGGGTAACCTTCTCCCAGTCACGGGAGACATTCTTCAGATCACGACTGAAGTAAGCGTACGAACGCTCGTAGATCTTACGGTTGACAGGCGTAGCCATGATAGGCTTCATATCAACGTATTCCTCATAAGTACCGGCGGGATCCGCAATAACAGCATCCGTAGCACGCTTAACAGCACGCATGAACTTGCCCACCTTCTCCTTGTTCGCGGCCAGGAAGGAGTCATTGGCAATGTACAGAATCGAGCAGAAGCAGCAGCAGCCCAGCTCGGCGAGCTGGTCGATACGGAGCATCTGGACGTCATCGCGGGGACGACCCTGCTCCGCAAGCCACTCCTCCAACTCGACCATCTGCACATTCTCAAGACCGATGCCGGCGTCGATGTCGCCGCGGATAATCGCCTTGGTGACATTCATGCCGCACCGGACCGCGGTGTAGTCATCGGTCGTCATGCCGTAGTACTTGGTCAACTCGTCGATCTGGATCTTGCCGAATTCGCCGACGTAGCCGATGCGCTTGCCCTTGAGCGAGCGGAAGTCCGTGGTGATGCCGGAGGACTTGAGGTAGACGACACCCGTGAAGGGCTCGTCGAGGAGAGAGCCGATGGAAGTCACGGGGAAGTTGCGGGCTTTGGCCTGGATGGGATCAGATATGGTTTTTTTGGGAATGGAAAACAGGTGTATACGTACGGCCAGAGTGTGAATCATAGCCTTGAAACCCATGTCGACCTTGCCGCTGCCGATGATCTCGGTGACATCGGAGGGGTCATTGGGCTCAAGGAGAGCGACCTTGAGGCCCTCCTCCTTGAAGTAGCCGCGGGCCTGAGCGAGGTACAGGGGGGCGTGGTACGGGGTGGCGTGCCTTGAGAATACTTAGCCGAGATTCTATAGATGCATGAAAGAATGCAATAACAAGAAGAAAACTGCGATTGTCAGCCATACCAGTTGGTCAGGAAAGTGATCTTGTCCGTAGCCATTTTGACGAGGTGATTGAGTACTTGGGGGCAAGAGTCAGTATGCCAATGACCAGGGCATATCTCTTGCCATTGCATCTCCAATCAATAGACCTCTGATCAAATCACAGAGTCCACTAAATCAAAGATAGAAATGACAAGAAAAATACCAAAGCAAAGGGGGAAACAATCAAAAGTCACGCATGTCCTTTCGCTAGTATTATCTAGATCAAGTTTTGACAGTATAATCTCAGAACGACCCAGTCCCGTCCCCTTAATTCTCTACCATGCATATGCATAATAGCGAAGTAAGGAAGCAGAACCGAGTCGAACACCTGTCATGCGTGTCGCAGACTGTTATACCGAGTACAATACCTTGACCCATGATGAACAATCCTAGCTGAGGACTCTGTCCAAGAAGCTCAGGACTCTTTCCCAGAGCGGGGCAAAGAGTCGCATCGCGAACTTTCAAGACGTGCGCGGCTCCATGGGAGTCGTACCGATGGTAGACGGTTGAAAGTCGAAAAGGTAAAATCGAGAACGATGAAAAGAGGATGAATAGAGGAAAGAAAAAGAAGAAGGAAAGAAGAGAAACAGAAGGTAGCGCATGGAGGGGTAGACCCTAAATACCTCTCGAAGGAGTCGAGGACCCCTCCTCTTCCTCCTCCTACTTCGGAGTGGGGAGCCCCGTGTAACTGGATCCTCTTGGACCCTCTTTCACGCGTTGAGCGTCAAGTGTTTTGCTCATGATGACCCTGCCACGAAAAAGGTTCACCGGGTACGAAAATGATGTTTCCATCTGATTGGATTGACTCAAAAGTCAATCCTAGTCGAGTTCCACCGTCGTGCTTCCGACACCAACCGCGTGAGCCGGATGAGGCCCGAGTGGGAGAAGATTCATGAGCCAAGCAAAGTAAACAATGTGCCAAGACAAATTCTACACTGGAATAGTTAGAGAATGAAGAAATGATTACACTCAAAGTCAATGCAATTCAGTGGTCAGTTCAAATTCAGTTTAAGAAAACAGGCTTCAAATGCAACGATGCAGCGGGAGAAGACATGAGGGGGACAAAAATTACATGGGCGGACTGACGTCAGGTTACAGTATGGAGGGAGACGAGGGTCAGAAAAAGAGAACAAGAGAAAAAGAAAAGAACAAATCATGACACCAAATGCAGAGGAAAGATCGAGAGATGAAAAAGAACAGAAAAAGATGAAACTAAAAGGACAAGGCCCCAATCGCGAGCCGATCAACAGATTCAACCTGTACCCCGGTCTGGTCTGTGCCATCTGGAGAAAGCGAGACACCAGCAAGAGTGTCGACTGCTGGTTTAGGTCTGCTTCGGACTGCCCTCGGAGGCAGGACCTCCGTTGATAGAGATGCTGTCCAGCGGAGACTGAGGGCGATCGTTGTTCTTGCGAGTTCGGAGCGTGAGCGGGTAGAAATGGTCATCAGGTTCCTCCTCCTCACTATGGAAACAAAAGTACGATTAGTTCTTCCATTCGCGTCCGAAGTTTCTCCAGTGGTCTCGACTTACGGGAGCTTCCACGAAATGTAATCTTCTGTGCTCAATCCCTCGCGCCCTTCCTGAAGCGACGCAAAGTCACCCGGGGTCATCATACCGGAGCGATCCCGTGGGGAACCTGGAACTGATAACGGGCGGGAGACCTTCTGGTCAGTACCACCAATAATGTCAAAGTAGTCCTCGGCACCGTCGAACGAAGAGGGATAAGCTATGAGTTTGGGTTAGCAACAATCCGACTCCTCGGGATAAGTTCCTCTCTTACCTCTCCGCAGCGCCAGCTGACGAGCCTTGACATATTCCAAGCCCATCCGCTTCCAATCCAACAGATCACTCAACCGCTCAGTACGGTTACGCTGGTTGATACGCTGACGCCGGCTCTTCAGGGTAAAGTTATACATGAAATCGGTCAGCTGGTTCACCGAGTCATCGACACCCTTGGCGCGACGGTCCATGATGTAGATGCCGTAGTCGGAGGAGTTCTCAATCAGCTCCTCCATGTAACAACCGAATCCGGACAAGTTGGTGGTGATACTGGGCACGCCCATTACTGTGCACTCGGCCGGGGTGTAGCCCCAGGGCTCATAATAGGACGGGAACACTCCCAAGTGGGTGCCGCGGACAAAGTCGTCATAGTCCAGGGGGAGCACGGGGTTGGACGAGTTGAGGAACTCGGGATGGAAGACGATCTTCACGCGATCGGACGAGTTGTTGAAGAGTTCCACGCGACGCAATTGGTTCAAAATTGGGTCCTCATTGTCGTTGACCATGTTGTGCGTGACAATGGGAGGAAGACCGTGTCGCTTCATCGCAAAGAGACGACGGCGCAGGAGGACGCGGTCTTGGCTGGTGATGAGGTCCTTCTCGTCTGGCATGTTGTCACCTTCCTTCCACTCGAGACAGCGCTCATACATGCGCTTTCCAATACCCTTCTCAATGTTCTCAATCGTATCACGCAGGGATTTGACAACCGCCTGGCCCTTGAGCGATTCCACCGTGAGAGAGGATGTCTGCGCGGGCATAATGATAAAGGCCACCACAGTAGTGTTTGACCCGCTCGCCTTGAGGCGGTGGTTGAGCCGGGCCAAACCCTCGATGAACATGTCAACACCCTTATTCCGGTACTCATACCGACCAGCAGTAAAGAGGTACAGGGTGTTATCCAGGTCAAAGTCATTGTGGCCATAGAAATGGCCACGAACAAAGTCATTGATCTTCTCCTTGGCCTGCGAGTGCAGATTCTGGAACTCGTGCATGGCAGAGAACTTCTTGACATTGAGACCATTGGGCAGGACACCGTCCGGCTTGCGCTTCAGCAGATGCTCACTCTCAAAGGCAGTGATGTGTGA
This sequence comes from Penicillium ochrochloron, assembly GCA_022985105.1. NCBI lineage: Eukaryota > Fungi > Ascomycota > Eurotiomycetes > Eurotiales > Aspergillaceae > Penicillium > Penicillium ochrochloron. The sequence continues at coordinate 481,082 of JAAVMA010000015.1, forward strand.
GACCGTGGTAAAGACGTCGGCGCTGTGAGCGGCCGCGCGCTCGATGCAGTAACGGTGGTAGATACCGCGCTTCCCGGCCTCGGCGTCCACGTCAAAGAACTGGAGATTGTTGTAGAAATCCACCGATCCAGCGCAGAGGTAGCGACCCAGTAGAGTGGCGTGCGTGGTGAAGATGGTGGTCAGGTCCATGTGTCGCTTCTTAGTCAAGGGCAGAGCCACACCGGCCAGCCATTCATGGAAATGGGCGACCACGGCACGACGACGCTCGTGAGCAATGTACTACAGAGGGACAAATCAATTAGCATATTCTCCGAGGGACCGGTAGACTGTCTCAACATACCTCGCCCAAGAACCAGGCGACCATGTATCCAAAGACAATAGCCTCATTGGTCTCATGATCGGCAGACGGGGACGGGATGCCGGAGGTGTTCCACAGATCGCCCTTCCATTCGTCCAGCCAACGGTAACCCGTGCCGGTATTGATGAGCAGCACGCGGGGAGCACCCTCGATCAACCAGCGACCGTAGACAATCTCAATGCCGCGCTCCTGCATGGAGGCAATGGTATCGCGCATGGCCGGGCTCGACGGAGTAAGCTCCTCGACCTCGACGGCCGCAGAGGCCTTGTTCAAAGGACCGATCAAAGTATAACGCTCGCCATACTCGGCCGTGGTGACGGGAGCTTTGGACTTGAGCACCGAGTAGATACCACCGACACGGTTGGCCACCTCGGTGGCGATCTCGAAGAGCATATGGTTGCGCACATCGCGCTTGATGGGCTCAGCGCCGTTTTCGTCGGCCATAGCGAGGGATTCAGGAAAGCCGGTAGCCACGATGGATCAAGTCTGGGAGTTGGAGTTTGAAGAGGAAAGAGGAAGGAGGAGGAGGGGAGAAGCTCAAAAGCAAAAATGAGGGGAAAAGACGAAGAGCAGCAGCAGAGCAGCAGCAGCAGCAGCTTAGTAGCTTTGGGGGTGTACGGGGGATGGGCCTCCGGACTCGGTCTGTGCGGGGTTCGGGATCTTGTTGCGACTGCTGGGACAAGCTGGGCTGGTCTGGTTTTAGTTTGACTTTTACCCCGTGGGAGGCTGGAGAAGCGGAGTCAATTGAAGGACAAGACCAGACTCCGGTGAAGCTCAAAAATTCACACCTGAGAAAGAGAAGAAGGGAAGAAAAGAAGAATTGGCCACCACTAAAAAAAATTAATTATAGGGGCCAGACTAAGACTAAGAAGAGAATACAACAAAAATTCCGGGCAGGTCGGGCCAACTTTTTCCTCTCGGGCGGGCCTGGTCCTGGAGGCTGGTGGAAGGGAAAAAAGGTGTGGTTGTCCGCGATGGGAGAGTCACTCGGTACCACTGGAGGTCTGTGCCTTGTTGGCCCTTGGTAAGATCCGAATGTTGATCGTTGAAACTTCGCTCTGACCCTGGGGAAGAGAAAAAAAAAATTCACAATTTGACCAGACATTAAAGGTCAATTGCTGAGAGCTTTGAAGATATTGCGCATGCAACGATACAATCTATGGAAACTATGGAAACTATGGAAACTATGGGGGATCGGAGGACTGTCAATGACCTAAAACAGCTCTCGGTCAGAATTGTACCTCACGATGTCGAATTTCATTATTTCCCAGGGACGCTAGTCGGGTCTTTTTTGCCTCCCAGAATAAGAATTGAATACGACCCTAACCCAACCAGCTTGCATCTCCCCAACAAGCTCTGTTCCGCCAAAGGAGCTCTTCTCCGGCCATTGACATTTATCACGAGGCAAATCGGATGACTGTCGATCATGAATTTCTCCGGTCAATGCCAGTCTCGGGGTTGATACGCCACCAATTGAATCCGGATAATCATTCAATCATCATCCTGGACTCGCGCAAGCGCATCTGGGGAAAGCTGGCATCGATGATGTCATCGAATCCACCCGACCGCGGATCCCATTATGTAATCATGTACCTCGACCCCTCAGGTGACCCGCGTCAGGTGACCCGTCAGGTACAGACCTGAATGTAAGAACTGTATACTATACAATTATTATCAATCTGGAGTGTTACTGCAAGACCTTCATCAAACCAACCGAGATCGTATCTTTGGGGCTAAAGATAACTTCAAGACACTATGCAGGTACATCACGTCCATGAAGATATCGACACACTGAAATACACCAACATTCTGACGACATATATACCCCCATTCATTCAACTGCATCTGCTCACAAGGCTGACAGGTAGTTCCCCAACTCGGCAGCCATAGCCTGGCGAGGGTAATCTTCGGCAAACCTCTCTATATCGAGGACTAGTTTTCACCCACAACATGAGATATATGACTATGAATGGGCGCCACCAACCCGGCTTACGCACCCCCCTCAGGCACAGCCTCAGGCTCCCATATAGAGCGGTAGGTAGTCGACACTATTCACAGCCGAGAGCCTCAACTTATCAGTTGACGCTGATATTCCAAGTCCTCCGCAATTCTCAAAAACTGTCCTAAATGCTATATACCTTCAATGTCAGACTCATCTCCACCCGCCGAGCGCGATTTCCATCTCTTCCCAAAGCTCCCAACCGAGCTACGCCTCCACATCTGGCGACTATGTCTACCACATCGCGTCACCGAACTAGACAATCCCACGCCCGAGGGGCTCTGGGATGAAAAACAACCCATCTGCCAACTCAGACATACCTCCATAGTCAACGGAAGTGCACCCGTCATCGCACGTGTATGCCACGAGTCCCGCGGAATCGCATACCAGGCCAACGCGAATAGCTACGAATCACTTCACACAGACTTTTATAAAGCAATGAGCCCCTTTGACATGTTTGACTGCCCCACGGCTGAATCGGACTACTGGATGGATCCGGATCGGGACGCTGTCCATTTAAATTATTCCCCGGGGTACGGGTGGATCGCGTATTCGCATGACTTTGGGAATCCGTTTCGCACGCTTGCGTTTTTCGCTGCGAGGAATGGTGGAAATGTTTCTTTTATGGAGGGGTGGCTTGGGTGGTTAAGGAGTGATCCCAAGTCTGAGGAGGCTTTGAAAGATCTAGAGCGGGTAGAGAATTGGTTGGTTGTGCTGCGGGTTGTGATTATTCATTTAGAAGATAGGGCTGCGGCGCAGACGGGGCTTTTTGGACTTTTGGGAGATGTACGGGTGCAAGTTGTTCCTGTCTCGGAGCAGGCGAGGTTGAGTGCGCTTTTTGATTTGGCTGAGCGATTTGATCGGCCAGATGAAGTCACTCATCGCCAGAACCTGGACAGATATTCGGTTGAGAAGTATCAGGAGGGCTTGGCACATAGTGTGCGGTACGGCTTAGAGACTGATGACGAGCAGACAGTCTCGAAGTTCTTGAAACGCATGCAACCGGCTGTTATGTTCCGGCTGTGTACCGAGATGTGTAATCATTCGAGAGAAGAACATGGTTAAAATTCGGATATCCAGCTTCCGGGATATTACGATGCTCAATAATTGATGGTTTATTTATTTACCTGGCCAGGCATCTCCTGATCAAGACCACTCAGGTCATCTGCGAGGAGAAGGAACTTAACATCCAACCTCATTGATGAAATGACTAGGATTTGTCAATTCTAGTGAGTTATTAGGACACGGAATTTATATCAATTCAGTAAAACTGCAAAAATCTTATCTGCAAGTATTCCTAGCAAACACTCAAGTAACAAAGAACCCGGCGACCAAACTCTGTCGCTGCAACCTGCCTAGGTAGAAAAGTGGAAGATAATCGGAGTACACATCATTTGAGGCTCCAATTCCATTATTCTTGAAATCAAATCATCGCTACAGTGTCTACTGCCTGTTTCTCGGGAACTTGCGAGATCGATCCGGCAAGTCCCAGTCGAATAGCAAGGAAATCGTATGGTCTGAAAGAATGACACCAAGGATGAATAAAATGGATTTTCCTCAAGTGAGACAGACTATGGGGTAGATTTAAATACCAGAGAATGCCGTCTCACGATAAACGAATTTTGAATTCCCGCTCGCCTATCTCTGGTCCCTGGTCATGGCGTTCAGCCAAGATCTAGATTCAGACGAGCACGTCTATGCCAACCCAGTGTCCAGTTTTCTTCAGCACGTCGGCAAAGCCTCGGGGAGATTTCTGTCCAAGGCTGTGAAGGAGATTAAGCACCAGATTCAAGCTCGCAAATCGCGCAAAATGCATCATCCCCGTTCGTTTGTACAACTCCCTCCACGGCATTGCGGACGAAAAACTCCATCGCCAGAGGTACCCGATTACAATCGCCCCCTGGTTGCAGACACGTCGTCCTGCCAGGAGACGAGAAAGCCAGAATCTACTATTATCTACCATCATCGAGAGGGCAACAAGTCTTATGAGAGCATGGCACAAATCAATCCTCTAACGAGGCTCTACGTGACTAACCCGGATGTGCCAACACCCCGCACAGCGGAGGACAATTTGTCTATTAGTTCCAGTATCTCTACCACGAGATCCAATGGGCATATCAAGCAACCCACTTCACTCAAGAGAACCCTCCGCCCTATTCGGCCTAGTCGGTCCAGGAGGCCCCTCGCGGATATCCCGGAGGAGTCCGGTTCTACAGATTTCGAAAGTTTAGATCTACCTCTATCTGTGGAGAGTACACCCCCTCAACGGGTGCATAACATAGACGAACTTTGGTTTACTGTCAGCTCAATGGATACGCAAGGAAGAAGCCCTCCGGTGTTTTCCTCTCCATTTTCAAACCAAGGCCCAGCCTTCACGTCATCTTCTTCCTTCTCTCCATCACAGGCTGCGTGTCTGCAACCACCGGAACCAGCAGTTACTCCTACGAATTCCCGTACTGGTATTGATGCGCCGATTCGCACTCTGAGATCTTCCAGGGGTCGAAGATTAAGTTTTCCTCCTCGAATCCCATCTTTATACTTCCGAGCGGGCTCGCCCTTCGCTGATCGAAACTTGCCATGGAACAGACTGAACAATTTTGAGTCAAGTGGCCCATAGTATTACAAAAACATTGTGACTGATACCTTTTGATGGTGTTTTGCGCTCTTTTGGACGGTTGTGTCTCTATCTTGGGGTTCGGTTTTTGGTTTGTCCTCCTTCCACTTGATACCCTTTTTCAATGTAAAGCGAAACTTAGGTGCACATGATAGCTTATTCTGATACTCAGATTGCATTATCTACATAACATTCAGTCTTAATTAAAAATTAATTTCCATACGATGTCTCCGCCCAGCGGCTTCTGAACTTCTCCAAACTAAAATAGCCCTAACTCTTGCCTCTCTAGGCAATCCCATCATGTCACGTGACATCGATAGAAATTCAACCAAGTCTCTCTAGCATTATGCAAATTGAAAGCACACACGAGATCTTTCCATTAAGTTCCTGATTAAAGTGGATGCCCTGACTATCTATGACACTAGTGGCTCAACTGGAATCACCTGCCAAGCTTGAATGCCAACTACCAGGCAATCAGATGGTCGGTGAAGTCATTGTGGGGAAATGACTTCACTATGGTGTCACATACATGAAGAGTCGACAAGACAGGGTATATAAAGTTGGAATGAACGACACACTTCATTTGACAATCAATTCACAACAGACTTTCATATCATTAAGGTATATTTCTCTCAATTGATCTGCAAATTTCGAATTAAGTCTCTCTAACCAAAAAATTGGATCTAGATCAACCTTATCCTCTCCAACATCCTTCAAAATGGTTCGCGGCGCCGAGTACGACAACGGAGTCCCCCAGAGCGACAACGCCATTGAGGCGGGCGCTACCAAGGCCCACGGCACTGGTGCTACTGTACGTGTCAACAATTTCAACCGACTACCCTTCCTTGTCAGAATACTAATGCGATTCATCTGCAGGACGCCCCCATCGACCGCGTCAACAAGGTCGCTCCCATGCCCGAAGAGACCGGTTCTCAGCGCGAGGTTTACAGCGGTATGGGTGGTGCTGGCTCGAACAGCGGCAAGGGTGGTCATGAACCCAAGACTTTCGGCGAGAACAAGGGTCGCGGTGCTCAGGGTGTGAACTAAGGTGCTGGTTGCCTTGTTTCTAATTTTCGGAACCATAATTTCTTAGACATTGCCGTCATGAGTGCCCGAGGATCCTTCTGATATATCCTTGATATGAAATATGCCTCACATTTCTTGTATTGTGTGCGCGAAGGGAGGTGGAGTTTTGTGGATATCACTCAACGTTATGTATGACGCTATGTATGAATATCAATGACTGAAGACGTTTCTTTAACTATCGTGTCCCATGCCCGTAGAAAATTCGCGTACGAGAAGTGTTGGCTAAATCTCGCTTGGTTATGCACGGTTTTACTCTTTTTGTCAACTCCACAATAGAGCCCGTGCCGCATCTGCAGTTATCGGATTGGATGATAGAACGTTTATCCATCCTTTAGACACCTGGACAAGAAAGAACTCTCTATCGTGGGATGATGCGGGACCATAATCGCTTCTGTACAGATTCTAAACAGAAAATATGATGGCTGTGAGAACTAAAGTATATATAAGGACTAGACATGACCGGCCATGGATGCAGAGGAGGCGTAGGGAATTATTAACAAGGGGATCATTAAGAACTGGAGGACTCAGCCCCCTTGTCCGAGTCCTGCTTTTCACTGGCAGACTCGGTCTTCTCAGGGATTTCGGGCTTTTCGGGTTCAGCAGGAGCTTCGGCAATATGCTTTGCATTGACGAGTCCGAGCAACTTGTCACCCAAGTTGCCGGCACCCTCGATTTTCGCCAGCTTGGACTGGAGGTGCGCAATATCAACTTGCATCCTATATATACTGTTAGTTCTCTCTTCAAACGTAGTGTGGTCTGAACGAAGTTGTATCTTACCTCTTCTTTCCAGCTTCCGTTTCAAGGTTGGCTTCTTCAAAGGCCTTGGTCCACTGGTCACGGTAGTTGTTGAACACGGGTATCATAATCATGTCAACAGTCATGTCTGGCAGATGTTTGCTAAGGACACGATGAAGAGTGCCTGTCTCCTTGGCCAGCGTTTCCATGTAAGGATGAACACCGGAGGAAGTATCATGGTCCCAGTCAATCTTTTTCATCGCGGTGACATGGAGGGACGATCGCGAGCTCATGATATCGACCAATTTCTCATGGATACCAGTCTGATGTTCTTGACAAAGTCTCTTGACCTTATCGAATTCGGCCATAACCTGATTTGTTTGTCCATGCCGTCGAACAAACTCTCGTACGTACGGCACCAGGGCGATAACAAAGCTCAATGCCTGCGATGAAAGGGCAAGGTGCTTCGTGGTGATGTTCTTCAAGCCTGCGCTCCGTGTAGCACCCGCGCCGAGAATCAGTTGAGAAGAACGTGAATTGAAAAGCTTCAGTATCTCGAGCAGTTGAGGGGAAATATCCTGAATCATGCTAGGAATATTCGCCATAAGGAATTCAAACTCCTCAATGCTGCGCATGATTGCCACGGCCGAATCAGGCAGAATGTATTTCTGTTCATCGACAACTGCACTGCGCACCTTGTCCTTTGTTGAACCATTGGCACCTCCGCTTGATTCAGATGCATTCTTCTGTTCGCTTCCGCTGGTTGGAATCCAGATTTTAGAAGCATCCATCCAAGCCTCGATATCCTTGGTACTTGCATCTAGAATGCGAGTAAGTATAGTGACTTCAGAGTCACCAAAGTCCCGTGCGTCCCACCGGTCAGAGTCCATGACCTTGACGATACGGTGGCGTTGGGATTCTCCGAATCGAGCAATGAATTCATGGATCTGGTTGCCAACGATAGTCTTCAATGCGGTACCGCCACGTCCCGAGATCGCTTCACACTCGTCGGCAAAGAGGCGGTTGAGCGTAAAGTATCTCAAAAACTCTTCCTTGGAAAGCTGCGCGGTTTGCTCGGAGCGAACCTTTAGGACCTTGGTTATTTGAGACTGGGCGATGTCTACTGCTTGACCAAGGAGGCTTGACATGTCCAAGACCTGCAAAATCTCGTCTTGAGCCATAGCTGAAGCTGAAGACCCGTAATCAGAGGATCGCATGGTGTGGTCTGGACCCTGCGGATTAGGACTGCGATTGGGTGATCGAATACCGGCCGCCGGCGAACTTCCCAGGCCACTAGCAATATCCAAAAGAATCTTGACTTGAGTGCTCAGCCGACGCAGACTTTCACTGATACCGGTGTAGACTGCCACCAGCATCCTATAAGCATCGTCTGGATCAAGGGCACGCAGGTTCCGTGCGAGAATGGAAGATTTCTCTTGCTGACTCCGTTGCCGATCGTTATGCGTGGACACCGAAACCATGGATTCATTGTCATCATCGCTGGAGCTGGGGAGGTATTTTCGAATAAGGCCTTTCATCTCGCGTAGGACAGCCGTCTTGAAAGATGTCGCCGCAGCGGTTGTGTAGTGGGCTCGGGCAAGCCCCATAAGCTGGGTGTTCAACCGGGACCGTAGCTCATTATCGATGGTCATGTATGCAGGTGAAACTGTCGACACGGGGCGCTGGCCACCACGTTGCCGCAGAAATGAGGCACCCCATCGCTGCAAGGTCACAGCAGATGACACATTTTCAACATGGCCTCGGAGATCGCCTAGTAGGTCGTTCAAGAATCGGGTCTCATACCCCATGCCAATGCGCTGCCTCAACATAGCGAGATCATCGGATGCTCCATCAAGAGCCTTCAGGCCCCGGAGGTCAATGGGCTTCTGTGGAAGATCCTTCTCATCATCCTCAGCCGGGCGGTCAGACGCCTTCTCACCAGCCATTAGCTTTTCTACTTCTTCCAGTTCATCGGCAGCGTCTTCAATATCCCCTTGCTCGACCAATTCCTCGCATCGAGAAACAGACTCTACAACGTCGCGTAATTGCGCCACAGCAGCTGCCAGCATCCGCACGTTTTCTCTCCGTCGCCGCAAATTGACTATCTTCAAGCCACCCAGAGCCATTTCCTTGTCGATCTTCTGCAAGTCCTTCCGTAGAACCTGGATGCGCTTCACAGAGTCTGCTGCTTCAGCATGCAGTTCTCGGAGCGAACCCAAAGCGGTGAAAAATGACTTTGACGCAGTAGAAATTGAGGAAATAAGATGAATTTCCACGGTGTCCATGTACCAAGAGAGCTTCTCCTGCAGAATTGCGTTGGTCGCAAGTGCTTTCCTGCCAGTGTGGACCGGCTCCGGTGCCCCTCCATTGGCGTGTTTGTCGTCCTTGGTTGGTGGTCGCGGAGGTTTAACCACCTCTGACTTCTCTGAGATGACATCAAATGTGCGCGGGTTCTCCAAATGGAAATCCTCCTCAAAGTATACTGGCGGGATTGTGGACAGGGGGGTCACAGCAGGCCCACGGCCGCGGGTACCCGACGAACGTCTGCCGCGAGGATCATAGGGAGAGGTTGGTCGTGAATTGATAGACATGACTGAGGATCTCCGCTCAGGACTCCATGGCATCAAGGATTCCATATCATCCGGTTTCGGGGATTTATAGCCAGACGGCGTTTGAGCGTCCTCCCCAGCACCATCTTTCGACTGCTGGAACACATCGTACAAGGAACCCACTTGCGAGAGATACGATTGAAACGCTTTCGCATCCACATGAGGGATATTCGTCAAGGTTACTGGCGGGATATCCCGGGATGAGGGCGGTTTATATCCGGTCGTAGATACGGCGGTATGCGGCGTCAGGCCAGTGCGGGTTATCGGAGGCTGGAGGAGGGTAGAGATAGCTGTAGGTCGATCAATTGATTAGCTGTCATGACATTTTCGAGCTTTAACTTGGCAATACAAACCATTCTGGCCTGACTCTGCAATGGAACCATGATGCTGGGAAGTGTCCAGAATGCCTCCAATGCTCACGATTGAGCTCGCCGTGGATCCCCTCCTCAGGGGGTACCGCTGAGGGGGCACCCTAGGAGACTCTAGCTGGGAAGTAGTATAATGCGATAGCGACGGCGTCGATGCGCCTGATGCTAGGCTATCAATTGACTTGCGTGGACTGGAGGGTGCCATCTTGTCCACGTCCGCCAGGCGGATGCGACAACCACCCGGGGTCGATCGTTGGGGAAGCTCGGAGTTATCTGATCATGACCGATAGGCCGCTGAAATGCGCCAGTCGGGGGCAGTATCACTGCGGATACTCTCCAGTCAATGAGCTTGAGCTCACAGCTTCAATCCGAGAATGATCTTTCGAGATTAGAAGGCCGGAAGGTAATGCCAAGCGGAGTTGTCGAGGTGGCTTTGTTTCCCAGTTGCCATGTGCATTTCGGCCCAATCGGGAAAGGCGCTAATCTGTCCGGCGGAGGTCCGGAGTAACTCTTTCTCCGATCGGCCTGACTGTCGTAATAGTTTCTGCCTCAAGAATCAGGCAGAACCACTTAACGCGTCCCGCCCTCGACGCGACGCGTTGGTGTTTCCGCCCAAATCCAAAAGTTCTCCCTTCCTGTCCCTCTTCATCACCACCGTCCACAAGCACCATGGATAGACGCACCCCCTATACCCTGAGCGTTCTCGAATCCAGCACCAATGGTGCTGATGACTCGCGCTCCTTCACTCAAGCTCGTCTACGCGATTTTGTCTTGCAATTTCAGCTAGATAACGCATTCATCTACCGGTACGCAGCCCACATTCATCATTCTCCCCGAAGGCTGTTTTTTTGCTCTTCCAGAACTGACACAACCACCCTACCAGCGATCAATTACGACACAATGTACTAGGCAAGAACTACTATTGTGACATCGATATCGCCCATCTTATTTCCTACAACGAGGATTTGGCGCACAAGCTCACATCCGAGCCTGCGGATATCATTCCTCTGGTAGGTGCAATAAGCGCAACAATTGCCAACGTGGTTATTTTGTCCCTGGCTAATACTCGAGTAGTTCGAAGCGGCGCTGCAGGAATGCACCAAGCGAATTGTCTTCCCTGGCCAACAGGATATCACTCTACCCTCCCACCAACTGCTTCTTCACTCCTCCGCAACCCACATCTCTATCCGTGACCTTAATGCTACCAACGTTTCTCACCTCGTCCGAATCCCCGGTATTGTGATTGGTGCCTCGACCATTTCATCAAAGGCGACCACGGTGCACATTCGCTGCAAGACCTGCGACCACAGTGAAAATATCACCGTTGACGGCGGTTTCTCTGGCCTCTCCCTTCCTCGACAGTGCGGTCGTGCTAAGGTGCCGGGTGACCAACCAGATGAGAAATGTCCGCTCGACCCGTACGTGGTTCACCACGAGAAGTGCCAATTCGTGGACCAGCAGGTTCTCAAGCTGCAGGAAGCCCCCGACCAGGTGCCTGTTGGTGAACTGCCCCGTCATGTCCTGATCTCTGCCGACCGCTACTTGGCCAACCGTGTTGTTCCTGGTTCTCGATGCACAGTGATGGGTATCTTCTCTATTTACCAGGCCAAGGGTGTCAAGAAGGAGGCCGCAGTGGCTATCCGCAATCCTTACTTGCGAGCCGTGGGTATCAACAGCGACGTGGACTCGACTGCCAAGGGCAATGCTGTTTTCAGCGAAGAGGAGGAGCAAGAGTTCTTGGAGCTCAGCCGCCGACCGGATCTTTATGATGCTCTTGCCCGGAGTATCGCCCCATCTATCTACGGCAATGTCGACATGAAGAAGGCCATCGTTTGCCTGCTTATGGGTGGTTCTAAGAAGATTCTCCCCGATGGAATGAAGCTTCGTGGTGATATTAACGTGCTCATGCTTGGTGACCCTGGTACGGCCAAGTCGCAGCTGTTGAAGTTTGTTGAAAAGGCCGCTCCCATCGCCATCTACACCTCCGGAAAGGGTTCTTCAGCCGCCGGTTTGACGGCCTCAGTTCAGCGAGACCACACCACCCGCGAATTCTATCTAGAAGGTGGTGCGATGGTTCTTGCAGACGGTGGTGTGGTGTGTATCGATGAGTTCGACAAGATGCGTGATGAGGATCGAGTGGCTATTCACGAAGCCATGGAGCAACAAACCATCTCCATTGCTAAGGCCGGTATCACTACGATTTTGAACTCTCGGACATCAGTTCTTGCTGCGGCCAACCCTATCTTTGGCCGTTACGATGACCTCAAGACTCCCGGTGAGAACATCGATTTTCAAACGACCATTCTGTCCCGTTTCGATATGATCTTCATTGTTCGTGATGACCACGAGCGTGGCCGCGATGAGAGGATCGCTCGTCACGTCATGGGCGTTCACATGGGTGGCCGCGGTATTGAGGAGCAGGTGGAGGCAGAGATTCCCGTTGAGCAGATGAAGCGTTATATCAGCTACTGCCGCAGGTATGTTTTACAATTTCCTACATTCGTCTTCAACATTCCATACTAACGTTCTTTTTCCAGCCGCTGTGCCCCTCGTCTCTCCCCCGAAGCCGCCGAGAAGCTCTCCTCGCACTTTGTGTCCATCCGTAAGCAAGTGCATCGCGCCGAGCTAGAGTCCAACACCCGATCTTCCATCCCCATTACTGTCCGTCAGCTAGAGGCTATCATTCGTATCACCGAGTCTCTGGCCAAACTCTCACTCTCTCCCATTGCCACAGAGGCCCACGTCGACGAGGCCATCCGCCTCTTCCTGGCATCCACCATGGACGCCGTCACCCAGGGCGAGGGCCAGGGTAGCAAGGAGCTCATGGAAGAAGCGACCAAGATTGAAGACGAGCTGAAGCGCCGTCTGCCACTGGGCTGGAGCACCAGCCTGGCCACTCTGCGCCGCGAGTTCGTCGATGGCAAGGGGTACACCGAGCAAGCCCTCAACCGGGCGCTGATCGTCCTGCAACGGCGGGAGACGGTGCAGATCCGGTCCGGCGGCTCGCAGATCTACCGCAACAGGCCCTAGTTTCCCGCACCGGCCGTATCACGATTCTGACATGTTTTTTTTTCTTGTTTGTTTTTCTATACCGTGTACGTGCAATGGGTGACGGTCGTTTCTTCGGTTTGTGCATCAATTCGGCTCGCAGGGCATGGGAGTTTGGAGCGTGTGGGTTTTGGGGATATACTTTAGCTTAGTTTGTCTCTACAGACATGAATGCATATTCAATACATTTCATCATCTCAATCGTTCACGTTCAAGTACACGTTCAAGTACACGTTCAAGTACACGTTCAAGTACACGTTCAAGTACACGTTCAAGTACACGTTCAAGTACACGTTCAAGTACACGTTCAAGTACACGTTCAAGTACACGTTCAAGTACACGTTCAAGTACACGTTCAAGTACACGTTCAAGTACACGTTCAAGTACAGTGGGGTGTCATAAGTTTGAAACTATGACCAATGTTCAGAATCATCTGATCAGTCACAAGTTGAATGATAGACTTAAAAACGATACCTAAGCTATCCAGAAAGACGATTGAATTGACCTTTAGAAAGATCTTTCCAAAACCAAGAGGTAGAAGAATACCTATTAGGTGGTTTCTCTGGTCTCTAGACTCAGACTTTTGAACTACCACTATACAACTAAAACCTGACAGGGCTCAACTACTCTAACCTCCTCCAGTACACGGTCATGACATGATTCGGAGACAACCAGCCACAGCGCCAAGCACTCCACTGGCCCCAAAAACCGCTCATTCGCGAAGTGAACCGCCAAGACCCTCCAAAGATGAGGCTGCATATTCTCCAAGTGGAGATAACATTCAATCCCCGCCCAGCCAAGCAACGCTCCCTAGGCACCAGTATTTCTCCACGAAGTGTCTCGCCGAAGGACAGAAAATTTGTCTTGGCCTGCATCTTCAGTGCAACATCAGCGGCCGTCATCCTCGAAGGAGCCTGTGGCTGATATGTAGGGCTGCATCATGCGCCACGATAATGGCGCATAGGAAGGGATCAAGTCTTGGAGTAGTATGTCGTGCTTTGAAGCGTTCACCAGTCATGGATGCTTTGGACTTGAATTGTCAGTGTTGGCATGTGTATATACATGACTCTCTTTGGCTCCATGCGTGTAACTCCCTGGGCTTTCTATTCGCAGGATTGGGTCATTGGGTGTACAGTGGGGGTCCTCGCCTCATTGACATGGCGTGAAATGGCTCCACCATCCTCATGACTGTGTTGTTCGAGATACCCCCGCCGGTAGCACCTGCAACTAGCCAACCCACATCAATATGAATAGCAAATGAGTCGGGGACATGTGTCGGACAAGAAATCGGGCTGCTGCAGGGTTTCCTGTGAGCAAGAAGCGGGTTAGATGAGGATATGAGGAGGTCAAGGTCAAGGAAACGGGTATAAATACAACCATCTCTCGTCCTCGAGGTTATCCACAACAACAACTTCTCTTTTCAAACTTCACCATCTCCATTCACAATGAGCTTCCACGCCTCCGCTACCAGCATCGAGCTGGAAGATGGCCACATCCTGAAGGCCACCCTGCGCAACAGTGAGGACGATGAGGTTGAGTCGGAGCTGGACCTGAACGAAATTATCGGCAACAACAATGGTTTGTCACGCCGTCCTGTAGATGTCAGTTCACAGTGTTAATTCTTCCTCAAGGATCGTTTGAATGGGGCGGCGAGAACTTCCAGCACAGCGCTGATGACATTGAACTCACTCGTGAGGAACGAGATGAGGACGAGCCAATCCCCGTGCTTCGAGCCAGCTTGGGTAATCTTGATGGGGAGAACGTGTCTGCAGACATCAATCTGGCGGAGCGGATCACGAACGAGGATGGACATCTGAAGTTTGTTTAGCTTTCTTGCACTGGAGGTCTTCAGTCAGTGTGAGACCTATAGTGCTATCGTCAATCAATATCTTCTCTTAACCCTAGTATCACAGAAACATGTGCAAATGTCTTTCGTAGATATATGTAGAGTCGGCACTTTCCGTATGCATGCGAAGGAAGTTTGGATGATCGGGCTTGAATTAACAATAGGAAGGCAAATAATCAAACAGTTTTTGAATGGATAATAATACAATATCACACGAAATGTAATCAAACAGATAGACCAACTGATTGCACTCCTTCGTTGCGCACTAGCTCTTGGCGTCGAGGGATCTTCCTTGCGTCCAATCATCACGGGTCGGACTTTCCAGTCAACCATGGCAAACGCTCAGAAACCTCTATTCTTGGCATGTTAGGGTCAGTGTGTAATTGACAAATCAAAGTATCGATGGCGGTGATGATGGGGTGAACAACTGGTGGTCTGTGAAACGGAAGGGGTAATACACACCAGTAGAGTAATTCAGCAGAGCCGCAGAGGCAAGAACTGTTCTTGCTTGAGGATTCACCCCTTCGGCGATCAGAGTGACTAGAGGCTTGAAGAATGCTCAGAGGCTGGCGTCGATGCCGAGCTTCTATCGTCTGAAGATGAATCTTCGCGGAAATTGGCGACATTGGTCGAGGTCGCATGAGATTGGGTGAAAGGAGGCCATCTCGGCCCAGAACTCATCGTGGGTCTCGGGGTACCTTCGTTGGGTGATGAGACTGGGGCCAATACAGACCTGTTCCAAGGCACTCCAGGAAGCGCAAAAGATCTCATCTTCGATGTAGAAGCAAATGAAAAAGCGTTTTTCGGCACCTCAGCCATTGGTGAAGGAAGCGGACGCAAAGCCGTATTCTCTTCACATTGCATCGAATTTTCATCATAAGATGATGAGAGTGGTGCCAGAGTAATTGCTTCTTTGGGTTCTCCGGGGTTTGCGAATGACCTCATCTTTGATATGGTAACCTTCAATGAAGGGTATTGTGGCGCGTCGCTGATTGACGGGGGAACCAGGGTCAGAGTCGTGTCTTCACTCTGCTTCGGCTTATCATCATATGATGATAGCGGTGCCAAAGCGATTCCATCTCCTGGTCCTTCGGGTGATGCAAACAATTCCATCTTTGATATGGTGAACTTCACAGAAGGGGGTTGCGGCGCGTCGCTACTTGATGGAGGAACCTGGGGCAGAGCCGTATCTGCGCATTGCTTCGGTTTGTCACCATAGAATGATGAGAGCGGTGCCAAAGTGATTCCCTCTTTGGGTTCTCCGGGGGATGCAAACGATCTCATCTTTGATGTTGTGAGAAACGAAGGAGAGGGTTTGATGGTGTCGAGTATCAACTGGCGGGGGGGCAGGGCAACATCTCCACTGGAATTCGGCGAATGATTGGGTTGGGAACGGGGTGAGAAGAACTCGAATGGCTTCGGTGCCGGGAAGGACGCTTGGTTGAAAGCTGGCAATAATACTGCATTAGTAGTTGGGACTGGGGAATCAAGACAAAACGATACCGCTGCAAAAGCACTCGTCTTTGCGGCCGGCTGATTACCTTGAGGGATGAAGCTAGATAAGGCAGTTTCGCCAAAAGCAGCTTTTTCACTATTTTTTGGTTCGGACCAATGGAGGAGCCTCGGCGACGACTGCTTTGAACCTGGAGTTCTCGCTGGCTTCTGAGACTCTGAACAAGTCTTGCTCACTGCGCTGGGTTTCAACACAGCTGCAGGCATATTGTTTCCAGAAGAGAATAACGATTGCCCAAGCCCGAGGAAACTTGCTGCTTTACCAATTGATACAGGCTCATTTCCTGGGCCTGGGACCAATTGTCCTGGGCCGAAGGGTTGTACTTTAGGTAATTCAGAGGAAGAGCTCGCTCCCCAGAGCCTCGGTCTTGCATCAACTGGCATGAACCAAGACCGGGGGTTGAGGGCCGACCACTTGATCCGAACGGAAGATACCTTGGCCGGGCTCCCTGTCGACAAGGTCGAACTTGCGTTGATGGGAGTAAATCCAGTCGTCGAGCGCGAGCCTGCATTGATAGAAGTAAACGATGGTCCTTGAACAGGGGCCGGTTCCGGGGTTCGATCCGGACGAACAGAATGAGGACCAGGAATGGACTTTGATCTCTTACCTTTCATGTTCACTAGCTCTTCCTCGTCCTCATCCGTCGGGTCCAGTGGTGGGACCAGCATTGGAGGTGTCTTCGCCCTAGGCTTTTTCCAAAGCTGAGGCTGAGACAGGAGAGATGCACGACGCTTTTGAGACTTTTTGGAGCTACCAGCTTGGGCTGGTGAAGCTGAGAGCAGGGATGCACGCTTTCGAGATCCTCTGGTGCTACCAGCCGGGACTGGTGTAGCTGGGACCAATGGTGGTGCGGTTCCTGGAAACATGACAACGGATGCTTCATTCTTGTGCATAGCCCACCCCTGTTCAGTTGAGGTGATTCCAGCTGCAGCTGCTGCATGCTTGGCTGCTTCGTAGGCGGCTTTATGAGCCCTGTCATTACCGGGCACACCGGTGTGCCCGGGCACTAAATGCAGCTCTACCTTGGCTCCAAGGTTATCAAGATCAACGCTGTATCCAATAATCGTACGAGCCTGCTCGCTGGTGCTTCGAACCCGATCACTCTGGGCCTCGTTTTCCACCCCGGTGAGTGCAGCAATGGAATCTGTGAACACAAATACCCTTTGAGTAATCTGTACGTTCACATCTTTCACTGAGTCACCTAGTGACCGCTTGACATCATCGACAGCCCGCTTCAAAGCGTGGGCGATGGCAAACATCTCCACAACATCGGTGCTCTGTGTTAGATAAGGGTAATGGAAGCCTTGGGAGTTCCACGCCCACGACGGTGGCTGTTTCCAAACCACCGCACCCGCTGCACAGGCACCGAAGACGATCGATGCATCGGTCCAAAAGATGTGATGATAAGTTCTTTCAGTCCTTATCTTACAAGCCTCCATTCTCCATGCGAAATCCAAAGCCTCCTCGGCCTTCCTGTGCGTAATGACACCCCGAAACCTGCCAGAGCCTTCAGGCTCAGTGTTCTGAGGCGTGGAAGGAACCAACGCATTTAAAGCCGGGGCAGTCAATGCTGGCGTGTCTGAAAATGGGATGGGTGATCTTTTTCTTTTGCGTGACACAGTGCGTTGCCCCTCAATCTGGTCATTCTGACCGATCTGTCGTTCCGATGGGAGCCTGAAAGGAGGTATCTCGGGAGGGGTGGACGACTCCTTGGGAAACAATTGGTAGATTCGGAATTTGTTCAACTCGGGGGGTGAGAGGGAGGCAGATCGCTCGTATCTTTTTCGGTCCTCCGTCATCTCTTCGACTCCGTATGGAGACAGAGAGACACTGCGTCTAACCTCTCCCTGGCTGTCGCCAGGGCAGGTTGGCGGGTCCTTCGTCTGCATCACATCGGGGCCGTGATCGAGAGGAATGGGATGGTTGACACTGTCAGACATGGTGCGAGTTGGTATGGATGCGATGGGTTGTTCCTTGAGTGAGGGTGAGGGTCAGGAACAGGACCAGAGGA
This sequence comes from Penicillium ochrochloron, assembly GCA_022985105.1. Lineage (NCBI taxonomy): Eukaryota > Fungi > Ascomycota > Eurotiomycetes > Eurotiales > Aspergillaceae > Penicillium > Penicillium ochrochloron. The sequence continues at coordinate 499,269 of JAAVMA010000015.1, forward strand.
GTTGAGGGATGGAGAGAGTGAGATGGAGAGGGGATGGAGAGACGTGGATCAAAACAAAACCGCTGGAGAGACAGATCAGGAAATAGGGGGAGACGTGATCCAAGTTTGTTTGTGGGGAGGTCAAATGTCAGAAATCGAAAGTCGAAAAAGGAAGGCGCGAGGCAGTACCTCCATGCTCTTCTGAGGCAATCACTCCAGGGCAAACAAAGTATTGTGTATCAAGCCTGGCTATCTCATGTTGCATGGGTAAACCCACACAAACAATCTTTTAGTGTTGTAAGCTATCTGCTATCTATCCAACATGATTCTATGCCAAATTAGGTGATAATGTCAACCATATTCCTACATTCCCATAGTTATTGTTGGGTGCTAGGCTCAAGGTGAACCGAACCATAAGGTTGAGTAGGAACCTAATTAAACAATGGGTATGAGCCTATAGATTTAATGAATAAGATATTTAGATGTAGCCTAGGTCGATAAATTTCTATGATTCGGCTCTAATCAACATAAAGGGAGACAAACTGTATGATATTGGCAGAGGTATACTTCTCTCGCCCAGTTCCTATACTTCTGATGACTTCTTTCTATTTACTCCAAGGTGTATATGGCCTTGGAAGATTACTAGAAGGATACTAATGCAAAAAAAAAAGAGCCTAAACTGGAGTTCGTTGTGATTTATATTAGAATTTGCCATTATATAAGTCGAGTTTTGCGATATATAGTCTGCCATCCCGCCAAGCGCGGACCACCTCCGACAACCCCACCTCACGTCACCTCCCCAGCTGGACTTCTTTCTCTCCCCGCACTCCTCTTCACGCCGCAACGATATAACCTCCAAGCTTTTACAATCAGCAGGAAGCTTGCTGCTTTTCAATCTACTGGAAGCAGCTATTTTCATCCTGGGGATTCAATCATAGCCTCGACTCTCCAATTGAGTGTCCAGACCTCTATCCTCACACCCCACTTCTCCAACAAACCAACTCCCGAAGCTCTCTCCAACCTCCACACCACAACAATACCTTCAATCACAAATCCTCCTTCGACTACGGCAATTCAGCTACAATGGCCCCTCTCATCCGCGTCATCGGCTCCCTCAATGCCGACATGGTCTCCGTGACCCCACGCTTCCCGGACCCCGGCGAAACCATCACCTCCTCCTCCTACTTTACCAGCGCCGGCGGTAAAGGTGCCAACCAAGCCGTCGCCTGCGGCCGACTGTCTCGACCGAAACATACAACGGAAGGCCTCAACACACAAAGCGATGTCACAGTCGAGATGGTCGGTGCTGTGGGTGCACTGGACGGCCACTTCTCCGCATTGCTCCGCCCGACGCTCGACAAGTCGGGCGTGGATACATCGCGTGTGCGGGTGATTGAGGACGCATACACCGGCGTGGCAGTTATCATCGTGGACTCGTCTGCTGGCGGGGAGAATCGCATTCTCTTCTCGCCTGGTGCTAACTATACCGGTATGCAGCCTATTCCCGATGTACTGGGCTCGGCGCTGGCTGCTCCAGTGCCGGATGTGATCGTGATGCAGGGCGAGATCCCGGTGGAATCAGTTGTCGGGATTCTTCGTGAGCTTGCCGCGTTCAAGGCGAAGAACCGCGCTGCGGGCCAGCGTGGCATCGAGTGTGGGCCAGATGTTATGTTGAATCCAGCGCCAGCACCACCAGGTGGTTTGCCCGAAGATGTCTACGCGGCTGTGGACCATTTGATTCTCAACGAGACGGAGGCGGAATTGATGAGTCCGCCAGACGAGCAATTGCTCCGTGTGGTCCCAGATGCAGCGGGCCTGGACGGTAATGAGAAAGTTGCACGGTATTTCCATAAGTTGGGAGTGAGCTACGTGCTGATCACGCTCGGGGCGAAGGGAGTCTGGTACAGTGCTACGGAGGGGGGCACCACGGGCCCTAGTGATGGTGTAAAACGCTTCACAAACGAGATCCCGGCTGCACCAGTGTCTCAGGTGCTCGACACAACAGCAGCGGGCGATACGTTCGTGGGTGCTTATGCAGTCAAGGTTGCGCGATGGCGCGAACAGCGCCGTGTGGTTGGTAAGGGCGGGCTGGACCTGGTTGAGGCTGAGAAGCCGTATCGGTACCAGACGGTGATGGACGAGGCCATGCGGTTGGCAGCGCGTGCGTCTGCTCGCGCCGTGGAGCGGCAGGGTGCAATGGACAGTATTCCTTTCGAGAATGAACTCTGAGCTGGTCCTACAATGTTCTATCTACTAGATCGACCAGGAAGAGTGGTATGATATAGAGTGTGACCATCATGTACAATATTAATAAATCATTGATCATAGGGTTGGAGCAGAACGAGTCAACGATATTCTCCTTTTCCTCTTTCAGCTCTGAAATATGATCTGATCAGCCCTTGGGGTACCCCTCGCAGTCCATCCACCGGCGCTATAACTGAACCGGTCACGGAATGCAACGAGTCAGATGTGTAATGACGGGAATGGCGTCAGGACCCGACCACGAGCAGCGTGGATAGTGTCCGGAATTAAGGAGATAGGACCTACAAGAAGAAACTAAAAAGGAATGACAGGCTCACGCGGTCCGTGGCAAATTCTCCACGTCTTACAGCGCCTGGATATCAAGGGCAGGAGAGTGTGCTATTTGTAGGACCATCCATCCTCCTCTACACCTACATTCTCATTCACCACGGGGACGTGTCTAGATTTACAAGTACAGTACTCGAGTAAACGTCCTTTCACTCAGTCCCAGCAGCGCGCATCTCTTCACACCTACTGTACTTCAGCAATGCATGATGCATGGTTTCATGAACCATCCAGTCCCGAGGTGAAACGGAGACCAATGGCGCGAGAACGCGATGAGTTGGCAGTAGTCGCGATGCATACATAGACCGCGACTGAGTTTAGACCACCAAGGTAAACTGGGACTCTATAGCCTATGGGGTCATACCGTGATGAGTCGTGACGATGCAGGACATCACGGTAAAACGAGATTAGAAGCAGCATTGAACGGGTCGCGGTGTAAGGGAGGGGGTTTTGGAGTCTGGACGCGAGGCGTGTCTCGCGACTCGCGTGTCGAAGTATGAAGTACCCAGGAAGGTGGAGGGAGTGACATTGACATACTTTAATCCATTTGGGGGCGGGAGGGGTGGCGGTGGGAATTATTGGGGGGATTATAAGGCTGGTATGGATAGTCAATAGATTGTTCATAGTTTATTCCGTAGTCTATCTATAATCTAAATTATTGATGATGTATTGAATGATCCAGATCTAAGTACCCGCGACTCGGAGTCTCGGACGCGTCGCAGGGATACGCGCGGGTGTCATCCGACGGCATTAGTTCGGACTAGAAGATGAGTAGATGATTATTGGAATAATTACAGACTATACAATTTCATACTAATTGCTAGTCTCTCCATGATCATTACTTCAAACTCATCATCCTGTATCATAACTCTCCATACCGTATATGCCCGTCACGATCGACATTCCACGGGGCCATGCCTGCCAGACATACAGAGTACATACTACTGTACGAACTCTGCATACTCGAGTTCTTCCCACGAGCAAGGCCCGGATAATGGCCTCCCCTCTTTCATTGGAGAATGGGATTGTGCCCGCCTGCATGAACGCCACCGCTGGGCTGGTATGGTCCAATCGCCCCAAGCTGAGGGCGCCTTGCATCCCAACGCGAGCACGACGCGCCCGCGATGCTCAGGATGTGCGGCCCTTGAAATAGTCCAGCAACGCCGTATTCCATCCCCAGCGCAGAAAACCTCCTTACTCCTCCTTCCCATCTCGAAGCTGCGTGGATTTATTACTCCCACCAAAAGTATTCTATACCAATATTATAACCTATATATCCTCTTCTCACCTCCCTTCTTGACTCACTGTCCTACACAACTCCCCGCACTTCACATCCTCTCCTTCAATTACCGGTGTTAGTAGTGGACTCGCTGTGGTCTGCCCTACCCATCCCTTCCTTACCACGACCAACTACACAACCTTCCGACCGGTTCAATCATTAGGAGAGATCTATCAGATCTTTTTTTTCATACCTTTTATATTCCATTCATCGAATCATTCTATTGCTCGGATCGATCTCGCGATCGCCTTCTCTTAGCGTAGACCGCCAATCGCTCCCCACTTAGCGCCGCGACGCCAAAACAAACCACCAGCACAGACACTCTACCCTGTGTCAGCCTCAGATCCTTTCATCATGGCTGCTCTCACGATGACACCTCCCACCCGTCAACCCTTTGCGAATCTGGATACCCCCAGAATGCGTCCCCTAATGCGGTCCAAGCTGAACCGCCAGAACCAGCAAAATGGTAAGCCGGGAAATCTGATCTACCCACCCTACTATCCATGGTTCCTCTCCCATACATAGATGCTAATTACCAACCCTTCCATCCAGGCACACCACTATCAGCCAAAAGCTCCATCTTCATCGACAATGCAGAGAACATCAATCCCAACACCCTCAGTCTATCCGGCAAGCGCAAGCGCACCCTCGATGATGACGAGGATACCTCCTCCAAGGGCTCGCCCAAACCCCTCAAGACCTCGCGTATGGCCCTATCAGTCCGCGACATGAACTTCTCCCCCCGCCTCTCTACACCATCCAAGCTCGCCCTCTCAACTCCTAAATCAGCTCCCATCCTCAAGCCCGCCGGTCGCTCACCCCCACCAAAGTCCCTCTCTTCCCGTCGGTCAACAATTACCAAGGCCCGTCCTGAATCTAGCAAGCGCGGCGGTGTCGCACGCCCTTTCTCCCTGGCTACGGCTCTCTCCCACGGCAAGGCCAAGACCACAATGGCTGCTCCTAAGCCCAAGGGCCCGTCATCCTGGTTCTTCGATATTCATGTCGACTCGGAACAGGAGGAAATGACCAACCTGATGCAACACTCCACCGGTGTTCTTGATATCAGTGATGACGAAAGCAAGATTTCCACCGCCGACGACCGCGGAAAGGAGAACGTTCCCCCTGCTGAGTTGGGTATTGACCTACCCCGTTCTCGGGAGGTAACTGCCCTAGTCGAGGCAGCGGCAGCTCGTAAGGCGGGTAAGATGGAAGAGGATCGTGCTCCGCTCGGCGAGTTGAATGCCGCGGATTATTACCCGGAAGATTGTAATGCGTTCTCGTTCGCTGTTGTCTATGATGACGAGGATGACAATGAGAATGGATCCGCATCGAAGAAAATGCTTCCTCCTCAATCTACCGTCTTGACACCTGCCATCACTACATCCATCGCCTCAGTATTGGAGGCTGCCATCCCGGCTAAGCAGACTACCGAATCCGATGATACCAGCCCTGTAACCGATACAGCCTCTTCTTCCTCGACCGATACCACGGAGGGCTAGAGAGGTGTTTGCGATGTTTTCCGAACTTATTGAAAAATTGCATTTGCATCTGGTCTTGGCGTTTGTATTTGGCCTTGTCTTGGTTGGTTGGTCCTGGGTATAGTACTTGGGGGTTTGGGGTCACTGGCATGGAGTTATGATGATTATCTTGGGCGATGGAGTTGGTTTCATGTCTTGATGTGATTGATGATGTCTTTACTTATTTGATTTGATCTTTTTGGAATACCCTTGTTTGAGTTGAACTTTCTTGAATTGCGATGGTTTGAATTTTGTTGGTTTCTTTCAATCTGAGTTACATATGTCTTTTGCTCATTTTACTTTAATTTCACTCTAATGGATGAATTGTCTGATTTGATGTCTGGTTTTATGAAACGTCTAGCAAATTAAGCTTAAAGCTTGGTCTAAGGCGTTTCCAGTCCTATTCTTAAATGCATCATTGTAGTGCTTCGATTAAGTAGTAGCCTTTGTTTGGGTCAAATCGTCGGTATCATGGAAAATCTGCAGAATGCTAATTTCCACACTAAGTCAATTCCTATCCAACCTCAATCATCACCATCCTCATCATCGTCATCGTCATCATCATCATCATCACTATCATCCTCCTCCTCATTCTCATTCTCATTTTCCTGCTCCTCAGCCAACGCAGCCTCTCGAGCCTTGACCGCAGCAGCAGCCTGCTCCTCCCACATCTCCACACGCTCCATCTCCTCTTCCTCACCCTCACTCTCACTCTCCTCTCCATTGACACCTCCATGCCCAGCCTCCTCTGCATATTCATCTTCATCCACATCCTCTCCTTCTTCCTCCCTCTCAACATCAAACGCCACAGCCCTATTCTTCTTCCCTTTCCCTCTAGCCCTCTTCAACGCCCCCATCTTCTCCCCGTCCAAATCTCCCCGCCCGCGATCATGCATCTTCCGCCAAAGCGGCGCCCCCTTAATCGAAGCCCGCACTTCCGTAGCCATAGTAACCTCCCGACTAAGCGTCCCCTCCATCGGAACCGTGTACAGCGCCAAATCCGCCTCCGTGAACGCATGATCTGGGAACGCAATGATGCGCCGAAAGTCGGAATCGTGCGGTTGTCTGTCTTCGATGAGTGTCTGGATCTTGTACCGCATGATCGTCTTGACTTTGGCCAGCGTGCCGTTGCCGAACCACCCGTCCGTGATGATCTCGCAATTTGGTCGGAGGAAGTCCTCTGGCGGGTTTGGTGGGTAGAGGATGTTTGCTAGGATGGGATCGGTTATGTCGCAGGCCATCCAGATACGTCCGTCGCGTGGTAAGGGTAGTTGGCCGGTGAAGATGTGTGTGTCTGTTAGTTCGGAGGATTGATTCATCTCGTCGCCGATGACACGAGAGATATTGTGGCGACGGCCGGTGCCGCCGTCGCGGGCGAGTTCTGGTTCACGGGGGAGAATGCGGAACATGAAGGTCTGGTAGTCGCGGTAGGCGGGGGAAGTGCGTGGGTCGTGGCCCATTTTGATAATGGCGTCACGCCAGGGTCCAGAGCGGAAGATGTAGCCGACGTAGGGGATGGCGTGGCGCAGGTTGTTGCGCTGTTCGTCACTGGTGAGATAGTTGCGGATTGCGCGGCGAGTCCAGGCAGGCCGTCTTTCGAAGAGTTCTTCGAGGACTTGGATGGTTGCGCGGAGGCCATTTTCGAGTTCCTCGATTGGGGCGAGACCTTCTTGAGGTTCGGTGGGAACTTCGGGGATGTCGTAGGCGACGAGGTGAGTGCGTACTGGAGCTGCTTGTTGCGTGTTGACAGTTGTGACCTCGCCGGATTGGCCGACGGCCTTTTTGACCATTGGGTTTTGACGATAGCTAGTAGGTAAACGTGTAAGTAAGTTTTCGAGACAATCCAAGATATCGCTTGACATACATGTACTGGAATGGCACGTCTCCTTGGCTGAAGGCAGACGGGGGGATGAGATCCACGTTCACGGTAGCGCCTTTGCTCATATCAAGATCGAACTGTTTGATTTTCTCCACTACTAGCGTGTTAGCCAATGATCGATGTCGGATTTCCATTATTGGAATGAACTTACAATCATATGGGAGAATCTGCTCCCGAAACTTGTTGATGAAAGCACTCCTAGCGGTCGAGTAGACAAAATCAGGCATACCTGGAAAAGCTGTTGTTAGTCTATACGATCTGCAATCATCTGATAGTGGATACAAACCTCGAAACACATGAGTCCGTTCAATCTTTCCCATCGCTTCAACTCTGTACTTGGATGGATTATCACTTAGGCTGCGCATGATTTCCTTCGCGGGCCGCCGCCGCACATGCTCTCCCGTGGATTCAGGAGTAGCATCAACGAAGGGGTCATTCGTGCCCCTCTTACGCTTTCGACCCGTCCGCTTAGGTACGGTTACTTTGAGGAGAACATTGTTTGATGGACAGCTTGTTGACTGAATGGGTCGTGACAAGGCATCTTCCGGCCGCAGCATCAAGTTGACCGAAGTATCAGCCTTGGCGGGGTTCAGCATCTAGAAGCGGTTAGATGATTTGATGCTTCTGGTTTTCGGAATAATGTCATGGAGCTCGACTCACCTTCTCGATGCCGGTGTTGCCCTGCAGAGTCGTGACGGCTTTATCGAGGTTGCGGATCACTGCAGGATGCTCCACGCTGACCATGTGCAGGGGCGGTATCCTGTAGAAGGAGGCGGTCCTAGACTCGCGATGTGTCTCCATGATGATGGTGATGCTAACACGGGTAGGAGTGGCGAGAGAATGTGATGGAGAATGAGATGTATCAAGTCTCGTGGTGGGTATAGGGCTGCGCAGGTGTGGTTGGATGGAGATCAAACAAGCCCCATGCCGACTGTGAAGGACGAGGTAGCGACCGGACAACGACCAATGAACCGCGGTCCAATCAAAAACACGAAAAGGCGCAGCAGAGATCTCTCTATCCAGCACTTCTCACTTTCTAGGATGCAAGTCTTCTTTCTCTAAGCAGCGCAACTCTCTCTCATTTCGAGATTGGTGGAAGGGCTGCGGGGGATGACTAAGCTTGGATGCCGGCACCTGGTGCGACCACGGTTCGCGGTGTTTTAGGATCGGTGTGGCGGGGATGACGGTGATCGAATTGTTCATGATGGCATGTTTGTGTGATAGCGGTAGGTATCCTAGTACTCGACATCGGGTCTTAGTTGGAATGAATCTATGTACACATACTAACAACCCCGAAGACTTGATGGTTCAAGGCCCGCTGTACGAATACGAACCGCCTCCCCTGTCTGAGAACAATATATATCTTGGGAGTGTGCCTAATCGTTCCATGGCCAAACGTCGCGTATCATGGCTGCAAACACGACCCTAAAATATATAAAATTAAACACTAAACATTGAATTTCAATACATAGCAATGAAATTATTGAATTCATTAAACCTATCCTGTTGATTCAGATTGTATCTCCTTAACAGACATCAAATTTCCCCCTGGAAGTGCACACGTGACCAAGTGACATAAGCAGCGAAAGAAGCGGGAAAACGCATACAAAATAGTTGGACAAGGGATCGACGCAATAGAATGGAATGATAATAAAGCCCAAGTAGAGTAAACCAAATCTAGAAGACTAGATCAAATGCTACAAAGTATTTGCGCCTGTAGATGAACCCGGGCTACCCCCGCGGTGTGGACTACATTTGGGAGTCGAAGCCCCCTCCCCCATCACCATCACGGCCAGGAGAACCCGCCTTTCCCTTTACCTCAACAACACCCTCCTCTGCCTCCTCCTCCCTTCCCACCCACCCGCCAGCATCCCTGATTTCAACCTTGTGCATTGTCTGGCCCTTGCCAGCTTCCTCTGAAATCTGTTGACTCGGCCCTGGTTGCGCAGTGTAATCGGGTGGCTCTGGCGCTTTCGAACCCCCCGCCCCAGCCTGCCACTAAGCGACACGGAGATCCTTTAGAGCGGACCAACTACGCTCGCCCAATACCGACCTCCACGCCGCTCCGTCCAGTCTTCTTTGCACCTCAAACGCCAATTGTCCTATCTCAGGTCAAAGAGGTACGTACTACCCGCCCTTCATCGCCGTTTCGCCTCCCTCGGTTCTTCATCCTCATCATCGAAGGGCCCTGCCCCGTGCGCATACTGCTACATCACCCGCTCTGGAAACAGTCATTGAGACTCACCCATTTCCCCTGGGGGACGGCCTGATATATATCTCCGGACCCGGATCTACAATATTTTGGATGCCTTATGTTCCATCTCGACACGAAATACTCACGGTTCACTTGCTACAGGTCGATACAAACAATTCGTCCCGCCCCCCTCTCCCGTTCGCCTGCCGTCCGAGTAATCCTGGCTAGAGTGCAGCGCCCGCCTGCACTAGCACCAAGAATACCATCGGAGTACATGTGGCTGTCCATACCGTCGTGAAAATGAAGGGTTTCAGACAGAGAGTGGTAAGTCGTCACCCTCGTCCATGGTCTTCTTGCTTCACCGCACGACCACTTCCGTCTATCATCCCCCCCACCATGCAAAGGGTGGTAGGCCCCCTTGCTCGACTTGTACCCAAGCTGACATCTTTCCGGTACCTACTACATAGCACGAGCAGTTGTCGCGGGCAAAGGACGCCAACAAATCCTCGAAGAAGAAGGACTCCAACTCATCCCAGCCCCAAGCCTCCCTCGGCATTTCTCAAACACAGCAGTCGGCATCTCCAGGCCAAGGCACACCTACATCGTCCACAACTTCCTTGAATGATGCGCGAGGCAAGTCGCCGGATAATGCCTCGCCAGCAGGCACCCCGTCCTCAGGCGCCACGCCGGCCCAGCACTATATACCTCCTGGAGCCGGGATCCCTGGCCAGCCCATCAGCAATGGTCCGGGTACTCCAACAAGGCAGGGACAGCCAGTTGCACCTAGTGTGATCATCAGCCCTAGCGCACCGGTAAATTCACTGCCCCGGATGTGTGATAGGTTCAATGCTCGGACTTGATACTAACCTGCTCTGCGCATGGATAGGCTCCCCCCGGTGCTGCCGAGACTATGCCCGGCGACCTGGCCCCGCCGAGAAAGTCGCACGTCTTCGATCGCCTTCAGACAACCCCGAAAGATATGTCGGAAGGAATTCGGACCCCTAAGCGTCAACACTCCTCGCGATTTGACATCTCCGATCAGCGTCAGCGCGAGTTGGAGAAGTTACCCGGTTTCCACGAGGTGGCCCCCAACCGGCGCCAGGACCTCTTCATGCAGAAGATTGACCAGTGCAACATCATTTTCGATTTCAATGACCCTACGGCAGACATGAAGTCCAAGGAGATCAAGAGACTGGCTCTCCATGAGCTCTTGGATTACGTCGCCAACAACCGGTCTGTGATTACGGAGCCCATGTACCCTCGCGTCGTGGAGATGTTCGCCAAGAACCTGTTCCGCCCGATTCCTCCGCCAATGACACCTCAAGGCGAGGCCTTTGACCCGGAGGAGGATGAGCCTGTCCTCGAAGTAGCCTGGCCGCATATCCAGGTTGTCTACGAGTTCTTCTTGCGATTCATCGAGAGTCAGGATTTCAACACAAACATTGCCAAGGCATACATCGACCATCAGTTTGTGCTTCAGGTATGAATCTGGATGACATCGTATACCATCGATGATTACCGTTGCTAACAATGATATAGTTGCTCGATCTTTTCGACTCCGAAGACCCGCGCGAGCGCGATTTCCTGAAGACTACTCTGCACCGGATCTACGGAAAGTTCTTGAATCTCCGGTCATACATTCGACGATCCATCAACAATGTCTTCTTCCAGTTCATGTATGAGACGGAGAGACACAATGGCATCGCCGAGCTGCTGGAGATCTTGGGTTCCATCATCAATGGATTTGCGCTGCCCCTTAAGGAGGAGCACAAGCTGTTTTTGACCCGTGTCTTGTTGCCGATGCACAAGGTCAAGAGCCTGAGCATGTATCACCCTCAACTGGCATACTGTATTGTTCAGTTCTTGGAGAAGGACTCAAGCCTGACTGAAGACGTAAGCTTTACACTCTCACTGTTGACGCATGTCAGGTCACCCCTCCGCAATATGCTAATCTGTCGCCATTCAGGTCGTTCTTGGTTTGCTGCGTTACTGGCCGAAGACGAACAGCACCAAGGAGGTCATGTACCTCAACGAAGTCGAGGATATCTTCGAGGTTATGGACCCCGGAGAGTTCGCCAAAGTTCAGGAACCCCTTTTCCACCAGCTGGCCAAGTCTGTTGCCAGCCCACATTTCCAGGTATGCATATCATTGAACGTCCTTCACTATAAACTTCATCTCCTAACCTCTTGACTTTCTCTTCGTTCCCAGGTTGCCGAGCGTGCCCTCTACTTCTGGAACAACGAGTACTTCTGCAACCTCGTCAGCGATAACGTGGAGACTATCCTCCCAATCATGTTCGCCCCTCTCTACGAGAACTCCAAGGGACACTGGAACCGGTAAGTAAATCCATTTGTTTTTGTCTTATTCGGTCGACAACCAGTCTGACCATCGTGAACCACAGAACTATCCATAGCATGGTGTACAACGCCATGAAGATGTTCATGGAGATTAACCCCCAACTCTTCGATGAGTGCTCCCATGAATACACCGAACACCAGAACAGCGCCGATCAACGGGAAAAGACCCGACAAGATCGGTGGGACGTGATCGAACAACAAGCGACCATGAGGAAGAATGGCGCTCCTCCCCCACCTGCGCCCGCTCTCAATGTCCCTGAGCCCATCGACGAGGTCGAGGCCATGACTAATGAAAGCCAAAAGCGGTTGAACACCCTCAAGATTCAGGAAGACACCGAGGCCCCCAAGGAACGGCCTGCTCGCGAAGGAACCCCAAACTCGGTGAGTCCCGAGCATCTCTGATCGACTTCGCTGCGTTGCCTGTTTCAGATGCGTGCATTCCCAAAACCGGGCGCCCTGCTTTATTGATTCTCGTACCTTTGGCGCGATCCTCCCTTGTATTTGTCTTTTGCTAAGAGACCATCTCCACCCGTTTACAGCCAGCGTGATTCTAATGGAAACGTCCGTTTTGCTCCAGACACGACGCCGTGGATCCGTTCGTGGTGGCAGCACTTCCCGGAGACGACGGAGTGGTAGCGGTAGCGAAATTCGCCCGCGACGACGGTCGGTTGGCAGTGGTACCAGTGCCACCAATGTACAGATCTTGCATCGCAGCAACTCGACCAAATAATGCCTCGGACAGTGATGGGGCGTGTGTTTATGGACATGTGTCTTCCCTTGATTTTCTGCAAACTCTTCCCATGACATAGCGAACACGGGCTGCGACGAATGTTGTTTCTTTTTCTTTGTGTCCTGATTCCCGGCCTCAGTGCCGGATTGATGCCCATCGACTTTGCCTTTTTTTTTTCTTTGCCGCATCCATCTTTCTTCCATCTTCTTCTCTCCAAATCCTCTACTTTACCTGTGTACATGGCTTCTCTGATATTTCCCTTTCTGTGATAGGCTTCCCGTGTGTGTACGTGGGCCTTGATCACTGAGCGGACCTCTGAGCTGGATTCTGTCTTAGAACCGTGTTCGGGTTATGGAAAATGGGTGCAAATGGCGTTTCTATCTATCGACTGCCGCGTGTTGGCGGCTTCTTTTCTACGTGTTGCCAGTTTTTTTCGTTTAGACCAGTACTGAGATATGATATCGCCTTGGGCAAAATCGGTAAATTTTTTTTCATGGTAGCAAATATGTGCAGAGGAAGAAGAGGAATTGGCCAAGGAGAGGCTTCTGGTCAAGTTGTGTGCTTTGATATTGAGTGTTGGCACTACACCCGACTAACTGGGGAGAGCCGGAACGAACTAGATGTATCTAGACAATCAAAGTTAAGCCTGGCATATATGTAGAATAGTACCAAAGCTTCAAGCTTGGACACCTGATCCATCTTATCTTTCCTTCAATCCACCTTAGGTTTCCTTCCATTTATGTACTCTCGCATTCCGGAAACCCCTGGGGGACCCGCGCGTCTAATCGCTTGATAAGCGCGCGTGCATCGGATCGGAATAACACATGCCGGATTGCCTAAAACGGACTAGTGTTTCATTCGGGGTCTCTGCGATAGCCCGCGTCCTTCTACGCTTTCTGTTCGGGGCCAGGTCGCGCGCTTTAATCTTCAACCCTCCTCACTCTCTAACCTCCCCCACACCCTTTCCTCGCAGGGTTTCTTCTTTTCTTGAGCTCTGCCGTCCTGTCTCTCTTTCAAAAAGGACTAGGCAAGCCTTCCTCTGAACTTAAATGACTTGACGAAACTCCGGCCTCCCTCATCAATTCATCTTCGATCGATCTTTTCGAGCATATTGCACGACCTTCGCCGAGCTTCGATTCAACCCGGTTCCTCGCCTATGATCCACCGATTTTGATCTGAGACCACTGCGCGGGCTCGAAATATACCAGCCGGCCACCGGGCCTGGCCGTGATTCCAGTCCTCTTCCCTTGACTGGCCCTTCCGAGGGGGCTTAACGCCGCCATGGAGCGCAATATCGACATTTACGCCAGCAAGTTGGGCGACGAGAAGCTGGGTATGTTACAATGGGATTGATGTCGAATCGAGTAGCACTCAATATGCGACGGTATTGATTGGTTTTACCACTTTACAGACATCAAAGTCAGAGCAAATGTCGCAACCGAATTGCGAGACAGCATTGAGCCGCTCTGCCAGGGCGCAAGCTACCCTGTGTTCCTGGCAAAGCTATGGCCTGTCTTCAAGACCATTCTGAAAGGAGACCCGGTTTTCTTTAGCATGTCATACGAGCAGGTGAGTTAATCATCCACCTGGATTGAATGCGCAATCGTTTGCGATGGTCGCTTTCACATTGGAACACCCAATAACACTAGGAGTTCTAGAAACTACGAAACTGCATACTCGAGACACTCCATCGACTACCGACAGCCTCCCCGGATGTCGAACTGTACGCCGCGGACATGGTGGATGTGTTGATGGATCTTGCACGCATCGAGAACGAAGAAAATGCGGTCCTGTGCATGAAGACTATCATGGATCTGGAGCGAAATCAGGCAAAGGCTACCGCCGCACGGGTGCAGCCTTTCCTGGAGCTCATCCAGGAAATGTTCCAGACCATGGACCAGGTAGTCCGGGACACATTCGACACACCTAATCAAGCGACGCCGTCCGGCATGCCCTCAACGCCGAATACCAGTGCGCAGAATTTCCAATCCCCTCGGCCAAGTTCACCTGCTACCTCTGTGTCAGACTTGGGTCCTGATCAGCAGGCAAGCAACGTGATCTTGAAGGGAATGCAGTCATTCAAGGTCCTGGCCGAATGTCCCATAATTGTAGTTTCGATTTTCCAAACGCATCGTGCTTCGGTTGCTCAGAATGTGAAGCTTTTTGTGCCGCTGATCAAGTCGATCTTGCTTCTCCAGGCCAAGCCACAAGAGAAGGCACATGCAGATGCTGCCAGCCAGGGCACGATCTTCACTGGAGTTTGCAAGGAGATCAAGAACCGCGCGGCATTCGGGGAATTCATCACAGCCCAAGTCAAGACGATGAGTTTCTTGGCATACTTGCTTCGCTTGTATGCTCATCAACTCCAAGACTTCCTTCCAACGCTGCCATCCGTTGTTGTTCGTCTTCTCCAAGATTGCCCTCGAGAGAAGTCTGGCGCACGAAAGGAGCTCCTCGTTGCCATCCGCCATATTATCAACTTCAATTACCGCAAGATCTTCCTGGAGAAGATTGACGAACTTCTCGATGAGCGCACTCTGATTGGTGACGGCCTCACTGTATACGAGACTATGCGTCCCTTGGCGTACAGTATGCTCGCTGATCTCATCCACCACGTTCGAGAGTACCTCAGCCGTGATCAAATCCGGCGCACGGTTGAAGTGTATACCAAGAACCTTCATGATGACTTCCCCGGCACAAGTTTCCAGACCATGAGTGCCAAGCTGCTTTTGAACATGGCGGAGAAGATTTCAAGGCTCGAGGATAAGCGTGAAGCACGGTATTTCTTGATTATGATTTTGGACGCGATTGGTGACAAGTTCGCCTCTATGAACCATCAGTTCAACAATGCAGTCAAGGTCTCCAAGGCCTACAAGGACTCCCGGAAGGAGACAGAACCGTCCGTTGAGAACTACCTTGCGGAGAAGGACCAACCGCCTGATTGGGACGAAATCGACATCTTCTCTGCCTCACCGATTAAGACTACCAGCCCTCGCGACCGTGGAGGGGATCCTGTCTCGGACAACATCTTCCTCTTCAAGAATCTGATCAATGGTCTGAAGAACATTTTCCATCAGCTGAAGAACTGCAATCCAGAAGACGTCCAGATTGATTCGAATAGTGTTCCTATCAACTGGTCCGAAGTCTCCTATGGATACAATGCCGAGGAGGTTCGGGTGATCAAGAAGCTCTTCCACGAAGGTGCCCGTGTGTTCCGCTACTATGGTGTGGACCAGTCACCCCCTGAGATGAATTACTCCTCTCCATTTGATTTCCTCGCTAGCCAATACACCGCCCCTATGACACGAGAAGAGAAAGAGCTCCTGGAGAGCTTCGGCACCGTCTTCCACTGCATTGATACCGCGACATTCCACGAGGTCTTTCATTCGGAAATTCCCTATCTGCATGAACTTATGTTCGAGCATGGGGCTTTGCTTCACCTGCCACAATTCTTCCTCGCTAGTGAAGCAACCTCGCCAGCATTCTCGGGAATGGTCTTGCAGTACCTCATGGAGCGGATTCACGAGGTTGGAACTTCGGATATGACCAAGGCGAAGATTCTCCTCAGGATGTTCAAGCTGTCATTTATGGCTGTAACCTTGTTCTCCGTGCAAAACGAGCAGGTCCTGCACCCCCATGTCACCAAGATTGTCACCAAGTGCATCGAGTTGTCAGTCACGGCCGAGGAGCCTATGAACTACTTCCTCCTCCTGCGTTCACTGTTCCGTAGTATTGGCGGTGGACGTTTTGAGCTTCTGTATAAGGAAATTCTTCCTCTTCTAGAGATGCTCTTGGAAACGTTCAATAACTTGCTCCTCGCTGCTCGCAAGCCTCAGGAGCGGGATCTCTACGTCGAGTTGACCTTGACGGTTCCCGCGCGACTGAGTCATCTTCTGCCTCATCTGAGCTACCTCATGCGACCCATTGTGGTGGCTTTGCGCGCCGATTCCGACCTCGTTGGGCAAGGCCTTCGCACCCTCGAACTTTGCGTGGATAACTTGACAGCCGACTATCTTGACCCGATCATGGCTCCTATCATGGACGAGCTGATGACTGCGCTTTGGGACCATCTCCGACCTCATCCTTACAACCATTTCCATGCCCACACTACCATGCGCATCCTCGGCAAGCTTGGTGGCCGCAACCGCAAGTTCTTGAATCACCCTCCTGAGTTGTCCTTCCAGCAGTACTCCGATGACAACCCTAGTTTCGATATCCGACTCATTGGCCCGAGCGAGAAGCGCCCTTTCCCAGTGGATATTGGTATTGACCTGGCCATCGGGAAGCTCATGGAGGTACCAAAGTCTCCCGCAACCAAGACTTCGGACATCTACTACAAGCAGCAAGCCTATCGTATGCTGAGCTCGCATCTCAAACTCCACATTGGATTTGAGAATCTTCCCGACGATCTGGCCTCCCTGATCCGCCTTCATGCCAACGATCTCTTCGAGGGGAAAGCCGGTGCCATGGTTGACATCCTCGAGAAATCTGAGAGATCAGCATCGATCCCGAAGAAGGTGGTGCAGGAAGCCACTGTGAAGAAGCTTCTGAAGGCTTGTATCTTTGCTACCACTGTTCCCGAACTCGAGCCAGCTGCATCTGCTTTCGTTGCCGATGTCTCTAAGCATTTTGCCATCGTCGAGGTCGGCCGCGCGCTTGCCCAAGCCCGCCACAACCGTAAGCCTTTCGACGTGGCCAACGGAGAAGGTCCTGTTTACCTCGACTCTCGGGTTCTGGCCGAAGCTATCGTTGAGTGTCTCTCGTCTGACAGCGCCCCCGTTCGCGAGGCCGCGGAGCAGGCAATGCTGGTTGTCAAAGAAGCCGCTGGAGTTATGTTCGGTGCCCCGGAGAAAGCCTCCAAACTTCCATTCTTCCAACATCTGGGCCGCGTCTTTTGCCACAGCTGCCACAGCGAGGAGTGGTTCACAAAGGCCGGTGGAAGTTTGGGTATCAAGCTCTTGGCTACCAAGATGGACCTTGGAGACTCATGGTTGTATGAGCGACACGTTGAATTCTCTCGTGCGCTCCTCTACGTCATCAAAGACACGCCTGCAGATCTCCCTGCCTCTACGCGGGTCCAGTCACAGGAGACTATGACTTTGATCCTTCAACGCTGCGGAAAGCTCATTCCCAAGGATGATCTCAAGAATGAGAAGAGCCGTTTGTTCTCCCTGTGCGGCCTCTTCGTGTATGAGCTTGGCCATATGAACAAGCACGTTCGCGAGACATCCAAGCTATGCTTCGCTACTCTCAAGGACGAGCTGGGCTGTGAGGTGCACGAGCTCATCCATCCTGTTAGGGATCGCCTTCTGCAGTCAATTTTCAACAAGCCTCTGCGTGCTTTGCCCTTTGCCACGCAAATTGGTTTCATTGATGCCATCACTTATTGCCTGAGCCTGCAGAATGAGATCGTGAGCTTCAACGAGCCGCTGAATCGACTGATGCTGGAGTCCCTTGCGCTCGCCGACGCCGATGATGACTCGCTCGCTTCCAAGCCAAACGAGTTCAAGAACGCCGACATGATTGTGAACTTGCGTGTCGCTTGCTTGCGTCTCCTGTCCATGGCTATGAACTTCCCTGACTTTGCAAACACCCCGCAAAACACCAGCCGTGCTCGAATCATCTCCGTCTTTTTCAAGTCCCTCTACTCGCGGGCCCCCGAGGTCATCGAGGCCGCGAACGCTGGACTCAAGGATGTCCTGACCCAGACCAACAAGCTTCCAAAGGACTTGCTCCAGAATGGCCTACGCCCGATCCTCATGAATCTCCAAGATCCCAAGCGTCTGAGTGTTGCTGGCCTTGACGGTCTGGCTCGCCTCTTGACGCTCTTGACCAATTATTTCAAGGTCGAGATTGGTGCTCGCCTTTTGGATCACATGAAGGTTATTGCCGATGACATGACCTTGCAAAAAGTCTCCTTCAGCCTAGTCGAGCAGAATCCCTCCATGAAGATTGTGGCTGCCATCTTTAATATCTTCCATCTCCTCCCTCCGGCTGCCACCTCGTTCATGGAGAACCTGATCGACAAGGTTCTTGACCTCGAGAAGAAATTGCGGAGAACATCTCACAGCCCCTTCCGCAAGCCGCTTGTCAAGTATCTCAACCGTTATCCCAAGGAGAGCTTGGCATTCTTCCTTGCCCGTTTCAAGGAAGAGAGCTACGGGCGTTTCTTTGGGCAGATCTTGGCTGATCCCGAGAGTGACGCTCTTCGCAACGCGGTCGTGGCTGACACTGAGAAATTTACCTCAACTGCATTTGGACTGGATGCCACGGACGAGAAGAGGAACACTGCTGCAATCAATGGCATTTACATCGCACACTCCATTTGCTCATACAGTTCCACCAAGCGTTGGCTGGTTTCCCACGCGGACCTGCGAAGCAAGCTTCTGTCCTCTGGACGAGAACTGGAGCGCAAACTGCGAAGTGATAGCTTGCCTCCTGACGAGCGCCTTCGTGTCGAGCAGGCCGAAGACCAGTTAATGGATATCTTCACCGTATATCTGACGGAAGCTTCTCATGATCTGGACTTCCTCTTTGAAGTCATCGATGGATTGTCTGTCGACGAGTTCAAGCGCACGCTGGCTCTTCCCAAGTTCATTTATAGCCACATCATCGTCAACGAGTCGATTGACTACCGCCGATCGGTCATCATGCGCTGTCTCGACCTCTACGGCCAGCGAGCCTGCTCTCAGAAGACCAAGACCTATGCCTTCCGACACCTAGTCAACCCAATTTTTGCTATGGATGTTCAAACCACATGGAATAGCCCTGCCAACACCCCAAAGCTCATGGACAAGAGTATGACCGAATCCATCCAGAGTCGTTTGTGGAAACCTCAGCTGGCTGATTTGAGCGAGGAGTCGAGCCAAGCTGGAGTTGATCATTCCCGCATGGAGCTGCTGCAGTTATCAGCTCTGCTGATCAAGTACCATCATCAGACGGTGCAGGACTCCCGAAAAGACATCATCAAGTTCGCCTGGAATTACATCCGCCTTGAGGACATCATCAACAAGTATGGTGCCTACGTGCTGATCAGTTACTTCATTGCCCACTACGAGACGCCTTTCAAGATCGTGATTCAGGTCTATGTTGCCTTGTTGAGAGCGCATCAGAATGAAGGCCGAGCTCTCGTCACGCAGGCTCTTGATGTTTTGGCCCCAGTTCTACCAACGCGGACTGTGGGTAACCAAGGCCCGGAGGCACGATACCCGCTCTGGGCTAAGTGGCCGAGGCGTATCCTAGCCGAGGAGACTGCCAACCTGCAGCAGGTGATGAGCATTTTCCAATTCCTAGTGCGACAGCCTGATCTCTTCTACGAATCGCGGGAACACTTTGTGCCTCTCATTGTCCCTTCGCTGATCAAGATCGCTGGCCCGCCAAACACGTCAAATGATAGCAAGAAACTGGCTCTCAATTTGATTGGCCTGATCTGGCACTGGGAAGAGAAACGTGTGCAGGCGATTTCAACAAGCCCCATCGTGCCTAATGGAGCTCTTGAGTCGCCGAACGCGAAGAAGCGCAAGCTCGAGGAAACACATGAGACGGCCTCCGCATCTCCCTCACTCGGACCTCCACCTAGCCGAGAACGGTCGGACTACACGGTACCGCCTGAACTACGTGCTGCTCTGATCAAGTACCTCATTACATTTATCACCACCATTCCTGAGCGCTTTGTGGTTCCAGCTGCTCGCATTCGCCATGTCCCCACCAACAAGCAGCCGCCACCACAGCCAGTTCCAATTGGTGAGATGGTCAACAAGGCCGTTAGTCTCCTTCGAAATTTGCTTTCGAAGGAGTACTGGGGAGACCTGGATATCGATTTGTACCAAAAGGTGACAGAGCCTATTCTGGCTGGTGAGAAAGCAGACAAACCCGATGAGAAGCAGATCACACCCATGGTCAACACCCTGCAGGTCTTGCGTGTCCTCATCGCGTCCAAGCCTGATGAGTGGATCACAGCTCGCCTTGCAACCATCCAGAAGCTTCTTGAGAAGCCTCTCAAGTCTGACAACCCGGAGATTCAAGATTGTTTGCACGGCTTGGAAGACGATTTGGATGTCTCTCCCAAGTTGCCACCCCCGGTCCGTCGTGTTCTTGAGGCTATTCCAGATGACCAACCTGATGACGAGGATGCTATGGATACTGAAAGCACCCCGTCGGAGTTTGCTACATACTTATCTGCCATTGCCACGGAGACGCTGTCGGCTAGCAACTATACGGCTGCCTTGAACACACTCTGGACTCTCTCCAAGCTCAAGCCTGCTGAGATCGACACGCACATTCCTGCTGTTATGAAGGCTTTCTCGCAGAAACTTGCCAAGGAGCACGTTGCGGCCTCTACCCCCCAGAATGGCCAGCAGCCTCAGCAGGGTCAGAAACCCGCCGAAGGAGTTCCTGACATGCAAGAAATTGAGTTGGGCGTCGACCTCATTTTCAAGACCATTGAACTCATCTCAGTTCGGATGTCTCATCTTGGTGACCAGCGTCGACCATTCCTCAGCGTGCTAGCTTCAATCGTTGAGCGATCTCAGAACAATAAGTTATGCAGCAAAGTCTTGGGTATGGCCGAGGAGTGGATTTTCCACTCAACCGAGTCATGGCCAACCCTGAAGGAGAAAACGGCGGTCTTGCACAAGATGTTGCTCTTCGAGGCTCGTCCGGATCAGGTCATGCTAAAGAAGTTCCTCGATCTCGTCATTCGCATCTACGAGGACTCCAAGATCACACGGACCGAGTTGACTGTCAGGCTTGAGCATGCTTTCTTGATCGGTACTCGGGCTCAAGACGTGGAGATGCGGAACCGGTTTATGAGCATCTTCGATAAGAGTTTGACTCGTCTCGCCAGCTCCCGGTTGAGTTATGTGCTGACTTGCCAAAACTGGGATACCCTTGCTGATTCCTTCTGGCTGGCGCAAGCCTCCCACCTGATCCTTGGCTGTGTCGATATGAACACCACGGCTCGACTGCACCAGGATGATTTCACGGTGTATCCTCTGTCGTTCCTCTTTGCTGGCGGTGAAAAGGACGCTAGGAAGGCCGACATTATGGTGGACAGTCAACTGGAAAACTTCGTCGCTGACCGCAGGCGATTCATGTCCGACATTGGCGACGTTCGGGTTCGTGACTTGATTGAGCCACTTTCTCAGCTCCAGCATACCGACTCGCAGGTGGCTTACAAGCTGTGGACCACTCTATTCCCTATTTACTGGTCCACCTTGACCAAGGATGATCGCATCGATCTTGAAAAGGGCATGGTCACCCTGCTTACTCGAGAGTACCACCAGCGCCAATTGGACAAGCGACCCAACGTTGTTCAAGCTCTTCTCGAAGGTGTTGTGCGTGCCAGCCCACGCTTCAAGGTTCCACCTCATGTCATGAAGTACCTCAGCCGGACATACGATGCCTGGTATACTGCTGCGACTTACCTGGAGGAAAGCGCCATCAAGCCGATCATTGACACCCCTACTGTTCGCGAGAGCAACCTGGACGCCTTAGTTGAAGTCTATGCTGGTCTTCAAGAAGATGACTTCTTCTATGGTACATGGCGCCGCCGCTGCAAGTTTGTTGAAACCAATGCAGCCCTTTCCTACGAGCAACAAGGCATGTGGGACAAGTCTCAGCAGCTCTACGAGAATGCGCAAATCAAGGCACGCTCCGGGGCGATGCCTTTCTCGCAGGGCGAGTACTTCGTGTGGGAAGATCACTGGCTGATCTGCGCCCAGAAGCTTCAGCAGTGGGAGATTTTGAGTGATTTCGCTAAGCACGAGAACTTGAATGATCTTCTGCTAGAGGCTGCTTGGAGGAACATTGAAAATTGGCAGAGTGAAGGTACTCGCGAGCAACTCGAGTCCTTGATCAAGTCTGTCTCCGATGCTCCCACTCCACGACGCACCTTCTTCCAGGCATTCATGGCTCTTCTCCAATACCACATGAAGAAGGAGAACCTGCAAGACTTCAACAGTGTTTGCGATGAGTCCATTCAACTGTCAATTCGCAAGTGGCTGCAACTGCCGAAGCGCATCACCAATGCCCATATCCCCATCTTGCAGCACTTCCAACTGCTGGTTGAGTTGCACGATGCCAGTCACATCTGCGGTAGCTTGGCTCAGACCAACGAGCGGAATCTGGACACCAAGTCTGCGGAGTTGAAGCTCCTTCTTGGAACCTGGCGGGACCGGTTGCCAAACCTGTGGGACGACATCAACACCTGGCAGGACCTTGTCACATGGCGACAGCATATCTTCCAGCTTATCAACCAGACGTACCTTAGTCTACTTCCACCGCAAACTAATAACGTGGCCAGCAACTCCTATGCTTATCGCGGATACCACGAGACCGCTTGGATTATCAACCGCTTTGCCCATGTCGCTCGGAAGCATCAAATGCCTGAAGTCTGCATCAACCAACTCAGCCGTATCTACACGCTGCCCAACATTGAGATCCAGGAAGCGTTCCTCAAGCTTCGGGAGCAGGCCAAGTGCCACTACCAGAACCCCAAGGAACTGAACAGTGGACTGGATGTGATCAATAACACCAACCTCAACTACTTCGGACCCCAGCAGAAGGCCGAGTTCTACACTCTCAAGGGCATGTTCCTTGCCAAGCTCGACCACGTCAATGATGCCAACGAGGCTTTCGGAGTTGCCCTCTACTACGACCTCCGACTCGCAAAGGCCTGGTCTGAATGGGGACAGTACAGCGATCAACGGTTCAAGTCTGATCCGTCCGACTATGAGTTGGCCAGCAACGCCGTTAGCTGTTATTTGGAAGCCGCCGGTCTGTACAAGAGTGCCAAGTCGCGCAAGTTGCTTAGCCGTATTCTTTGGCTTCTCAGTCTGGACAACGACGAAGGACAGATCGCTGGTGCCTTTGAAAACTTCAAGGGAGACACTCCTGTTTGGTACTGGATTACATTTATCCCTCAACTTCTCACCAGTTTGTCCCATCGTGAGGCTCGTCTCTGCAAGGCTGTGCTGGTGAAGATTGCCAAGCTTTACCCACAGGCGCTCTTCTTCCTCCTTCGCACGAATCGGGAGGACATGCTGAGCATCAAGAAGCAGCATGATCAGAAGCAAGAAAAGCTGAACAAGGTCAGACAAGCCCAGCAGGGGGGATCTTCGCCAAGCACCAAACCACCAACGAGTGGTGACACATCATCCCCTGCCCAGAAGGCGCCGACTAGCGCACCAGGCGCGAGTGCCTCTCCCGCCGGCCAGGCAGCGAACTTGCCGACAGCTCAATCTCCGGCTCAAGCAGCACAAGGCCAGTCTCCCGCTCAGCCACCGAACGCACAAGTCCAGGCCTCACCGCGCCAGGGCCAAGGTCAAAGTCCCAACCCAGGCCAGCCGCCAGCCCAGGGTCAGCAGGCGCAAGCTCATCTCCAAGTACCTGGCCAGACTGGACCTCTGCCGCCAAATCAAGCTCCCGCTTCTGGGGAGTCTACTGAAAAGGAGCCCCTCAGAAAGCCTTGGGAGTACTCAGACGAGATCATGTCTGGCCTGAAGACTGCGTTCCCACTACTTGCTCTGTCTATGGAAACAATGGTCGATCAGATCCACAAGAACTTCAAGTGCCCGCCCGACGAGGATGCTTATCGTCTCATTGTCGCGCTTCTGAACGATGGACTCGCCTACGTGGGTCGTATGCCTGGATCGTATGCACAGGATTTCAAGCTTCCTCCTGCGACCGAAGCCAATATTACAAGGTTTGCAGAGACTATCCTGCCAGCGCATATCCGCAAGTCCTTCGAGGCCGACTTTGTGGTGAAGAAGCCAACAATGCACGAGTACATCCAAAAGCTGCGCCGCTGGCGTGACAAGTTTGAGGAGAAGCTTGACCGCCGTCCTCAGTCTGGGTTCCTCGAGAGCTACTCGCCGCATCTTAGCGAGTTCCGCTTCCTCAAGTTTGATGAAGTTGAAGTTCCCGGACAATACCTCCTCCACAAAGACAAGAACCAGGACTTTGTTCGCATCGATCGTTTCCTACCCGATGTGGATCTGGTACGGGGTATTGGCGTCTGTCATCGCCGCCTGAAGATCCGTGGTCACGACGGAAGCATCCAAGCCTTTGCTGTCCAGCACCCTGCTGCACGACACTGCCGCCGTGAAGAACGCATTCTTCAGCTTTTCCGTATTTTCAACGGCCTGCTAGCCAAGCGCAAGGAAAGCCGGCGCCGCAATCTGTACTTCCATCTCCCTCTGATGGTACCGCTGGCCCCGCACATCCGTCTGGTCCGGGATGATTCCTCGTACATCTCTATGCAGGGCATCTATGAGGACTACTGCCGACGTGTTGGTATGAACAAGGATGAGCCGGTGCTTTTCACCATGGATCGTATGCGATCTCTGGCAGAGACAAAGCAGAATGTAAGTTCTCCAGTCCATTCCTACTTCACAATTGATGCTAACACTCCAAAGCGTACGGCCGATCAACAGCAGGTTCTTCGTACCGAGATCTTGACCGCAATTCAAGACAAATGGGTCCCCAGCACTGTGGTATTGGAGTACTTCCAGAATACCTACCCCAATTTCGCAGACTTCTGGCTGTTCCGACGCCAATTCGCCTACCAATATGCCGCCGTGGCTTTCATGACCTACGTTATGCACATTGGCAACCGGTACCCGAACAAGATTCTGGTGTCGCGCTCGACAGGCGACATCTGGGGTGCGGAGTTGATCCCGACCATCAACCCTGCCAAGGCAATCTTCTACAACCCCGAGCAGGTGCCGTTCCGATTCACTCCCAACATCCAGACCTTGCTCGGACCCATTGCCACCGAGGGTCTGTTCGCCTGTGCCATGATGGCCATTGCTCGCTGCTTGACGGAGCCTCGACACGAGCTCGAGCAGCAGCTGAGTGTCTTTGTGCGTGACGAGATGATGTTCTGGGCCACCGCCCAGCATCGTGGCAACTTGGCTGTGCCCCAACTACGCGAGCTGGTGTACAACAACAGCGAAATTATCGTTAATCGTGCTGTCAGCCTCGCCAGTCCACCTGAGGGCAATCTACCCGCCAACCAAACTACAATTGACTTGGTCTCTCGGGCCGTGAACCCGCAGCACTTGGCCTCGTGTGACGCGTTGTGGATGCCGTACCTCTAAGCCGCAGCGTTTCTGCTTTGAGACCATTTCTGTTTCTTTTGGTCTTGGTGGGAGAGGGAGGGGGATTATTTATTTGCATAGCTAAATGGGTATTCATTGGGTGGATTGCTTCACTGGGTGTGTTTTTTGAGCGTGGCGCTTGGGTCGGGGAGAATGATTGTTCTCTCCTTTTTTTTCCCTTTTACTTATGATATTCGATACCTTTCTTCCTATATGATTTTATTGTTCTGTTTCATTAACCTCGAAAATTAGCTCTTAATTTACAACACTTTATCAAAGAAAGTCTTCAACTTGTAATTGGAATGTCAAGTAGTAAAATTGGGTTGTAAACCATGGTATCCTGTCACTATCATGAAAAACGCCAGCGCTTGCAATGCTGAAGGAAAAGCAGAAATAAGAAGAGAAGCGCATTAGACCAGAGATGGCTTCTTCTTGATACCAAGACTGGTGAGACCAGGCTTCTTCGCCTTTTTAACTCGGGCGAAAGATGTCGACGGTGGCGGCATCTGAGCCTGGGCGGTCTTTGCCTGCGAAGGCCCTGGCACCGGCAGCTCCTCCTCATCCACGACGCGCTTGACTCTCTCGCCGGTGGCAGTCATAAAAGCCCTCCGCGCGGCTTCCTCATCCTCCTGCTCTTCTCGCAGCTTCGCCTCATCCACCTCGTTGTGGATGAGATCCAAGGCGACCTCGTCCTCCAAACCCTCGTTTCGGGCAATGCGCGCGTTTCTTGTCCGAATCTCATCAAGCGCATCGGCGATGGCCATCTCCCGCTTCGAATCCTGCATCTTCTCCTCCAGCTCAGCCATCTTATCGCGCTCCAGCTGTTCCTCCTGTTCATTTTCCTCGCGCTCAAGTCGATCCAGCGTTTCCTCCTCGGTTTCGTTGTATTTCCCGGACTTGGCATCGCGCCAGGGCTCGAAGTTTCGCTTGGCTCCTTTCTCACACTCATAGTCCATGTCTATTTCATAGTTAGTATGTTTGCGCTTGTAAAACGTGGGGTATCCAGCACTTACTCTTTGGGTCTGTACGGAAGGTAATCTCACCGCTGCATCGGGTGCAACGAATGAAGAATCGATAGATCGGGATATTGAGATATTTCTCCTCAAGGGTCTGCTTGCGCGCGTTGAACTTGCGCCCACGATAGATGTATTCGCCGCAGTTGGTACATTTCATGGGAAACGGGGCCATCAGTCGGACCGTGATGACCTTGGGACCCTTCTGACGCAGATGCTTGGGGGTGCGTCCGATCGCCGACGGGTCAAAGTCGGGAGGGTAGTACTTGGTCAAGACCTTTCGCTCGGACATTTTGGCGGTGGTACAGCGATGTGTGAAGTGGATTTGAGGAAGTTGAGGTTGCTGGAAGAAGAGAAGTGGCGCTGGACTTTGCGGACTTATCGAGATAAGAACACGTGATATCACATCAACCACGTGACCTTGAATGTTCTGGTCATCAGAGATCCAGAGAAAAAAAGTTCCAGCTGGAGTGAGGTTCCAATGGTTATTTTATTCTGGCTGTTTCTCTCACCTTGGTCCTACACAATTATCAATCTTGCGTTGCCCCTCTGTCCACAAATGCTTCACTTTGTTACTTAGGCAGCTGCGCACGGACCACTGTTTGTTGACCCTCCGCGACCCGCTCATGCGAGCAGCACCGCGGCGCTCGATAACCAAATTCTCCGCGGCAATTGTCACAGTCCATGCTCGCCGATTGTCTACACTCCTTTCTTCCTTGACCAGACGTGTCAGATCTGCGATGGAGAAGTATCTGCGCTCCTGGCGACAGGATGCGCTAAATCGCGGCCAGCATGACGCCGCCATCTACATTGGCGACAAGGTTCTTGCGCTCACGAGTATGCCCCTCGTCTCCCTTCACCGTATCTCCTCCCGATGTTAGCAAGCTAATGACTGAGTAAAGACAGCGATTCGGATGCTTTTTGGCTAGCTCAAGTTCACTTCTCTAACAACAACTTTACGCGCGCCTTAGCTCTTCTATCCCGCAGAGACCTTGTCTCGAGAAGCAGCGCATGTCGCTACCTTGCAGCCCACTGCTACATTAAACAGAACCAATTCGACCAAGCTCTGTCAATCCTTGGTGATCAAAACCCGACCGATTTGATCCGGAACCACAACAGCCGTCGGAAGATCCAACACCTCAATGGCCAGAGCCATGTCACACTACGGAACGGAAAGAATACCACGACGCGCGGGGAACGAGGCGAGGACCGAGAAAGGGATGAAGAAGGGAGCGTGAGGTTTGAGGCTGCCATGTGCTATCTCAGAGGACTCTGCTTTGCCAAACAGAATGCCTTTGATCGAGCTCGCGACTGTTACAAGGATGCGGTTCGGATTGACGTGCAGTGCTTCGAGGCATTTGACCAGCTCATGAAGAACTCTCTCATGTCGCCCACCGAGGAGCTCGAGTTCCTGGAATCACTGGACTTTGACTCGATATCCTCTCCCGACCCGGCCACCGCTCAGGAGGCGGCACACTTCACCAAGATGCTCTACACCACCCGTCTGTCCAAGTACTCTGCACCAAGTATCTTGTCCGATGCCACCGAAACACTTTCCACACATTACAACCTCTCCGAAAACCCCGACATCTTGCTCTCACGCGCAGAGGCGCTTTACACCCAGTGTCGGTTTGCCGAAGCCTTGGAACTGACCTCGTCCATCCTCTCTACCTCCCAATCGACCGATTTGACATCATCCAATGGCCCAAGCAGTCTTGCAAATAACCATCTGGGCCATGCGCCAGCGGTCTATCCCCTTCATCTAGCGTGCCTTTACGAAACGGGTGCCACAAATGCTTTGTTCTTGCTCTCGCACATGCTTGCAGACCATGCCCCCGAGGAACCCTACACTTATCTCGCCATCGGCGTTTACTACCTAGCCGTGTCAAAAGTCGCCGAGGCTCGCCGATTCTTTTCCAAAGCGTCTCTCCTGGATCCTCATTCAGCACCAGCTTGGATCGGATTCGCTCATACCTTTGCAGCCGAGGGCGAACATGATCAGGCCATCGCCGCCTACAGCACCGCCGCGCGACTATTCCAAGGCAGCCACTTACCACAGCTTTTCCTGGGCATGCAACACCTCGCTTTAAACAACATGGCACTTGCACACGAGTATCTATGTGCAGCCTATTCCATGTCGACCGGGGCTGCACCTGGTTCAATCCCTACCCTTCCCCCGACCCCTTCCGGGGTTCCTCTTGGAGGCGATCCTCTGGTTATAAATGAACTGGGCGTGGTCTTCTATCACCAGAATAATCTTACTGCTGCGGTAGAGATGTTCCGGCAAGCCCTGATGCTGGCCGCCTCGCTCCACAGTGAACCTGGTGCCTGGGTTGCGACTCGCGCCAACATGGGTCATGCCCTTCGTCGCCTCGGCCGTCTACCTGAGGCACTGCGGGAATTCGAGGAGTGCCTTCGGGTCGGTGCGGGAGGTACCAGCCTTGGATACTCTCCCTTCTTAGGTGGAGGAGCTGGAGGTTCTGCGGCTGTGGCAACCGCGTCCGGGGTTGGGGGGTATGAGGACCGAGGGCTGGTTGGATCTTTACATACTTCTCGAGGCATCTTGCTGCTAGAACTCGGTCGCACGGGTGACGCCGTAACAGCTCTACATGAAGCTGTTCGCGTGTTGGGGGCTACTGGTGGTGGGGATGCTGCCGGTGGCGCGGGAGTCGCTGGGACATTGCTGAACCGAGCCCTTGAGCTCTGGGCCGCAGAGGGTCGCGAGCAAGATCAACAAGCGAATGAAGAGCGTGCTCGTTCGTCCAACAATCGTTCGGCGAATCGCTCCCGTGAGACTAAAGCACGGGAGCGAACTGAGAGCAACCGCCGTCGAATTCGGCACGCAGGGTATGCGGAGGAATGGACAGACGAAGTGACGCATTCTGCCACACCTGAGACTGCAGACGCGGAGACTATCGAAGATCGGGTTGAGATGGAGCTCGATGATAAGGCGGACAGTATCCTCGGTCGCGCCTTGGGTCGAGTTCGTCCTGGGGGCCGACAGCGCCGCACGCCGCGGCCTGCTAGTCCCGTGATTGAGGGCGATACGCCGGCCCGCAGTACTCGTCGCGAGAGGGCTCAACGAAGTCAATCTCGGCAATGATGAGTGGTTGAGAGGGTTTGTGTCTTGAAGGTGTTCTATTTTAATGACGGATGCATTGCAACGGGCGTTTTTGGTGTCTCGTCCAGTTTGTCTGTTCACTTTTTACTCTTATTAAGTAGTAATGATGGGGGGGCATCCATGGAGCATGGAGCATAGGGTGCATTATCTAGCGTTTTTATACCAAAAATAGAGCATGCCTCATTTCATCTTACCATACGTCTGTCAAGATGTCTTTCGAGATGTCTTTCTACACCTCTTTCCTGCACCTCTTCCCTACACCTCTTTCTATATCTATTGAGCTTAGGAAGGCCTACCCGGTTGTATAATTAAAATCCACGATATGCAAATAGATTCTTTTCTTAAAAGTATGTAGTAGTATATTGTATATATATTCTTTCTATAAACAGGCCTCTATATAATAGATATTCTTAGTATATTCTAAGTTAATTCCAAAAGGGTCAACTAAAAAGGCTTACACGCCAAGATCTTGGATCACTAATCTCTGGTTTCTGACAGAAAAACTGCCCCCGAATTCCAGACCTTCTCCAGAGAAAAGAGTATGTATGCCCGTATTTTGGACCCTATAGAGGCGTTTGGCCCTTGGGGGCCAGACAAGGCTGACTGGGGCTGGCTATATTTGTCTCGGCCTGCATTCCGAGAAGTAGGACTGGGAAGCATAAGCTTTGGTCATCTTGAATTGTATCTCACTACCTTATAGTAAAACTATCACACGGATCCAAGACAGTATTGTCTCAGATTTTACTATTCCTAACCCGGGCGTGGATAACATAGACACTGGAATAATATCGTATGCAATTAGCAAAGCCATGTTCGACCTCGTATTGGATATTATGGTGGGTATGTGGGGGCAGTGCTCAGAGACGTTGGTTGTTGTTTTTTCTTCTTGGTGTCGCCTTGGCCCGTTGGCCAGTTCGCAATTAAATTGTGTGAAAGGTTGAATCAAACACGAAAAGGTTCCGACCGTGCGGACAATCTGCCCAGTGCCAAGGCATTAGGCTTTTTTGAGTTGAGAAAGTGGAGACTAAGGTGGGGGGACTAAACAGGACTAAACCATTTAGAGAATCCTGGGCAGATCGCCTAAACGCTGGACCCTGGAATTGTGGAGAAGAATGACGTGGACTGACTACAGTTGGTTTGTTGGTCTGTCAGGAACATGAGATTTTCTCTTTTCTTTTCCCTGGGATTATTGTTTTGGACCTGTATTATAGGAGATTTGATTAACCTGCAGGGACTGGATGTAACGAGTCCAGTAATAATTGATTTGTGTTTTTTCTAGACAGAGACCAAACAATATGTATGTAGACGCACAGCCAGGGTCAAGTGGGTCTGCGAGTGTGTACGTATGTCATGTATCGAGGATACGTACTTCGGGGTACCTGCGTAGGACGGGTAAAAGTATATTTCCAAATGGACCAAGGGGTCTTTTATGAGGAAGATAGTGTTTGGTGTTATAGTGTTTAGTCAAGTACCCAATATAACAGCTTGTATTACGGGGTATACTCTAGGGACGTCCGGAGTAAACCAGTCAGAATAGCCCCATAGCCCAATGGCCCCCGAGTCGTACCGCATATTCCAAGAACCTCTAAACATGTCTCGACCATGAAGATGCACACCCCATTTCCTTTTAATATTTTAGTACTTGGGATAATGTCCAAGACGCTAACTCAGCCCCCCGAAAAAGAAGAATGACGCCAAACGGCCCCACACCCAGCGGGCTGCGGCTCTATGGATATCCAATCAAATACCTCCAAAAGTGCCGATCTTGCGGGAGGTTTTGTTAAATTGTCAAATTGTCAATCGACTGCCTATTTGGGGGCGCGTTTCACAGTTGGGCCCCCCTTTCTCATCCGTTTTTCTTGGGGGGCGATCAAATGGCAATTGGTCTTTGACGCCCAGGCACAGGCACCCTGAATTATCAGGTATCTTTGCTCCATACTCTTCTCCATACTCCAGCCTGCCTCGTCATCCCACACCCCAAGCCTCTCTCTGTCTGTTTCTCTTCTCTCATTCCCCGTCTTCATATTCTCCTCATTGTCCTGCCCCTCCTCCCCCTCCCCACTCCCCTCCAGTTTCTCCAGAAATGATATTCCCCTTCTTCACTTCGTCATGAACGCGAACTACCCCTGGATGCGTCCACGACGCCGTGGCCTGTCATTCCTCTGCGTCATTGCCAGCATCTCCTTCCTCGCCATTCTCGCCATCTGGTATGGTATGAACTCCGATCGCGATTACATTCACCCAATTCTCACTCAACTGCTCCCCGCGGGCCATTGCGCCTGTCAAACCTCTACCACATTCCAATGCTCCACATGTGTCTCTTGCTCCGAGTCCTCGACTCTCCAGCTGTCCGCCTCCCCTAGCTGGAAGTTCCAATACCCGCGCGACGCCCGTAATGAGGCGCTCGACCAGACGCAGTGCCAGGCCGCTTTTCAGGGCCTGTTTGAAGATATTGCGCGCGGCGAGCGCTATTGGCGCGCCCATGATGGTGGCCTCGTCACCGAGGATCTCGATGATATTACCATTGAACCGGGCATGGTGCGCGCATTCATCTCCCAGGGCCACTTACATGTGGTCACCGCGCGCGCCAAAGGAGAGGACCACCGGCGCAAGATCCTGGGAGTATTGAGTTCCATCCACCGTGCGCTGGCCGGAGACCGGGATCGAGTGTCGAGACGCGATATTGAATTCGTGTTTTCCGTGGAAGACAAGGTAGAAGATGTCACTAATTCCCATCATCCGGTCTGGGTATTTGCACGTACCCCGACGGAAGAAGGGGTTTGGCTCATGCCCGACTTTAGTTTTTGGGCATGGGATAATCCTCAGAACTACATTGGTCCATTTGATCAGGTGGTGGATCGCATTAAGCGCATGGATTTGCCCTGGGAGGAGAAGAGGCCGCAACTTGTTTGGCGCGGCAAGCCGAGTTTTGCTCCCAAGTTGCGCCGCGCATTGATTGAGGCTGCGCGCGATAAACCCTGGGGTAATGTCAAGCAGATTGATTGGGATACCGGCTCGAATGTACTCCGCATGGAAGACCACTGCCAGTACATGTTTATTGCCCACGTCGAAGGTGAGTTATGCGCTTCCTCGAATTATGTACCAGGATTTCCACTGTCTTTGGCCGAATCATGCAATCGGTTACTAACCCGCTTGCTCCTCTCCAGGCCGGTCCTACTCCGCATCTCTTAAATACCGCCAAGCTTGCAAATCAGTTATTGTCGCCCATAAACTTCAATACATCCAACATCACCACTATCTCCTCGTCGCCAGTGGACCAAACCAAAACTATGTCGAAGTCGACCGCGACTTTAGCGATCTCGCCAAGAAGATCGAACCATTAGTCGCAGATACCGACGCTGCGCACCGCATTGCCACCAACAGCGTCAAAACCTTCCGTGAGCGATACCTGACCGCAGCCGCAGAGGCGTGCTATTGGCGCGCGCTGTTTGACGGCTACGGCAGTGTCTGGAACAGTACCGTGAACCCCTGGTCCGACCGCACGGGGAAAGAGCGCGGTCTCCGTTACGAGTCCTTCATCCTACTCGAGAGCCCGAACATGTTCGAGTTCACCGCGGACGCAGCCATGTCCGGATACGCCTGATTTGAATGTTCCCACCTTTTGCATGCTCGTCTTCTTCATTCTTCATACAGTCTTATACCATTAGAGCGCCACGACCTGATTTTGGCTTTTGGCTTTTGCCTTTTGCCCTTTTTGACATGTCTCCTCTGTTTCTTCTTTGCCGTTCTCTTTACATACTGCATAATTGTTAATACTCCCCCGATGTCTAGATGTCACTTTCCCCCTCTGCTCGATGTGAGTTGAGCGTGGGAAGTTGAGATTGGACTGATCGATGATAGGGGAGAAATCCAGCCATGCAAAGCAGCGGGAACGGCGTTTTGCAGCGCGATTTGTGATACCACGACAGCGTCGATGTTTTCGTTTCTTGTTATTATTCGCGGGGGCACTTTACATACATTAGACAGAACCGACCTCCCGCACATATTCATATTAGACTACATTACAAGCACTTCAGTTTTGCTTGTATAAAGCCGATTCTCTGATTCATGGAGTATTTTGTACATGAAAAAGTTGGGGCTTCTCCCTCGCACGACACGCTCTATGCCTAAATATGCTTTGACTTTCTGTTATTGCAAGATTCCCAGAGGTATTTTAAGTCGTTCAGGCTCTTGACTGGTAAGATGGGTTTGAGAAGATGCCGGGGATTCAAACTTGAATGTAAGCCTCCCTATGGTTAGATATTTGGTTCGAGCTAAATAAAATCCGCACTGGAGATTTTGGACAAGCTCCTTTTACACTAGAATGATGGAGTTTAGAGAGATTACCATCTTGAGTCTGTTAACTAATCATGAATATACACCACACCGCTTCACAAATAAGCTAGGAGCTAGCGCATCTAGTTTACCTGTTAAGTCGCACTTTGCCTGGTCTTCCTTTAATCTGGCATATGTATATTTCAGCAATGTGACTTCCTGCCTATACTCATTGAGATGCATTCGGATCGCAAAAGTGGCCTGATGCTAATCTTCTTATGCATATTCTTGATGTCTGATGTCGGTCGTCACACTATCTCGCCAGTCCGGTCCGACATACCTTGTTACGTGCGATTTTATAATTGCCATACTCAATTATCTACGAAGGTTGAATCTTTAACACCCAGGAAAGAACAATCATTGATCAGAAGTACAATTAAACAGCTACCTAACTAATGTGTCATTTTTTTATCGGTAAGGTCATAGAAAACATAAAAACCAAGGAAACCATATTTTTTTTAACTTTGAAATAAGTTTGAAAAGAAAGCGAGAACTTCAAAAACAGCCTAAAAAACAAAATTATCTTTACTTATTAGGGGGGGTTGGAGACGTCAAAAGCAAAACTCATGTTCAAAGATCCAGTAACCTTAAGAGAATAGATTTAGAATTTTACAGAAAATACTTTCTGCAAGTTTTCCCTTAGATCTAGTGGCCTTCGGACCACTTCTGATCTTCGTGAGACATTCCATGATCTGAATGGGCCATTATCGTCCACGGCTGATGCTCCCAGTTCCAGTCTGATTGGCAAACCGTGTATGTTTTGCATGGACTCTGAGTTGATGTTGTGGTGGAAGTGAGCGAATAGGTTTTGGCGGTACATTTGTGGTATGTGACTGTGTAGTTCTGCTCGATGAAGTGCTGCTCTTGCAAGTAGTCGAGTATGTGGTTGAAGTCGTTGTTGTTGGCTGAGACGATGCCCTAGCCTCCATTCCAGATTGGTGCGTGAAGAGCGGTTAGGTCTGGAAAGTAGGGTACTATCCAAGAAAAGAGACGCGTCGATAATCGTGTGAGAAAAGACCAGAACTCCTTATACTAATAAAGCATGTCCACCTGGTCTATTTTGAGCTAGGTGGCCAAATCCGAGTTACTCTTAAGATACTATAAGGTATCCTAACGGATAAAAACCTACTCTTGTGTGGTAGTGTCTATATACTACTATAGTCTGATTACCTTTATTATAGGGTTATTAGCCCTACTTACTATATGATTTTTCCTATTAAAATTAATTAAGAATTAAGTAGAAGGCTACTTCTATTATTAATATAGTTCTAGCTTATAAGTAATATTCTATAATAATTATATGCCTCCTACCTCTAACATAGGAACTTAATTACTATAACTTATGTAGTTAAGGGCGACTATTATAGAAAGAGGAAGTAATTATCATAAAGCGCACTCTATATATATAGGGATCCCTGCTAAAGCGCACCCTATATATATAGAGACCCCTACAAGACCTTAGGGCTTTACCTTTCTCTTAGCACAACGGATTACGCGTCTTAGCCGATTCTGATTCGAAGCCTTAGCGAATCGCTATATATTTAATCGGAGGAGATCCTGACTTAGAGATCTCCAAGATTCAGTCTTGTTCTAATCCTATTACTATCTTTACATCTTCTTCTCCTTACCTAGTTAACAGCCCCCCTATCCTGTACCACAGCCTCTTACAGAAGGAGAACGACGATCTACGCGTAGCGAATGAAAAGAAACGTTAAAAGCGCACTCGATCGACTAGGTAGATTGTATATCAAGGGAGCCTAACAATCGAAGAGGGCCTATAGCTAGCTTAGCAGCTAATTCAGCCAGTAGAAGCTGGTAAGGTAGTATCGCATGAAGCGGTCGATCTGCCTAATTAGCCGATTCGACCGGCTAGGAGGGCTCCGCCTACCTGTAGTGGATGTGGCCAAATTGGCTATAGGATTACTTCATGTAAAAATCGTATTATCTAGTTGAATTAATGGGTGTTGGTTGATATGATCGAATTTGAAGTTTTAGAATGGGGGTGAGTGGCCTACTCGCTTGTGAATTACGTTAACTAACTTAGTTAACTTAACTAACTAATTGAAAGCAGTATATTAGTCATCAAATATTGATGGAAGTAACTATAGCGCTAACAGTTTTATGTATCCCGACCATAGTATTCATGCCGAATGAAAATTTTAGGGAAGGCTGTTGATGGCTTTCCAGCATGCTGTTTGCGAATAGCACCTTGCATCGACCTGTATGATTTCGCGCGTCCCCTATACGAGACACGCCATATTGGACTCATTAGCTGAGAGTGTCGCGTACCATAACATCCATATCTTCGCAGCGCGCCAAGAATTCTTCGTCATCGTAGCAATACGAGCATGCCTCATCGGGAAACCCTCGTATCAGGCACCACAACTACGAAACGAGAGTAGATATAAGAGGCGAGGATTATCGGGCGCCAATTGACATGTTTCTTTTTTCCCTAAAAAATGATCAATATTCTTATTTGATAAGCAATTTATCTCTCTTGTCATCTATCCATGCTGTTCCAAAAACCCCTTATCGCTCTAGGGCTCCTCTCTACGGCTGTGCATGCGCAAAGCCAACCTCGTCATCGATGCGCATACGGTGGTGACTGTTGGCCAAATGCTGCTACTTGGGACCAATTTAATGCCACCGTTGGTGGAAAACTACTTCGTTCCCTGCCGTCTGCTGCTGTGTGCCACACTGAGCGGTACGATGCTAATAAATGTGCTGTCGCGAAGAGTGACTGGCTGGACAGTTCTTGGAGAACCAATCAAACGGGGTCATATTCCGCTACTTTGTGGGAGATGGGCCCTACTGGACAATGCTTCACTGATACGCCCGTTGAGGCCCCGTGCGACCAGGGAATTGGTATGAAACATTGAAGAAACTACGGGCGGTGTTGCTAATTTATGTCATTAGTGCCGTATTACTCGGTTCGGGCTGAGGGTGTAGGAGATATCCAGGCCTCAGTGAAATTTGCCAGTGAGAAGCAGCTGTATTTGGTGACGAAGAATACCGGACACGATCAGTAAGTCCTATCAGTCTGATTTCCGTATTTGCAGGGCTTGGACCTTACCATATCGATTGCCAGTCTTGGTCGATCGAGCGGCAAAGGAGCATTCTCTGTTTGGACCCATAATATGAAAGGCATTGAATGGCATGCATCATTTGTTCCGCGGAGAGCGCCAGCTGATACTAGTGGTGTACCGGCTGTAACGCTCCAAGCTGGGGAGCAGTGGCTCGGTGAGTGGACGCTGGCTCTTTCTCGCTTCGTTCCCCGAATACAAATCAAGCTGATCGAAAGTGGATATAGATGTGTATCACGCCGCGGCGAAACAGGGAGTGTTGGTTGTAGGAGGATCAGCACGGACAGTCGGGGCAGCAGGAGGGTATTTACTTGGAGGAGGCCATTCGCCATTTGCACACTACTACGGTCTTGCAGCTGACAGTACGTGATCCATTGGTAGCTCAATGTCTACGTTACATCACATCTAACAAATATATAGATCTTCTGGAAATGAGCATCGTTTCTGGGGACGGCGAACACCATGTGATTAATCGCTATTCAGACCCGGAGTATTTTTGGGCAGTCCGTGGGGGTGGTGGCAGTGCCTGGGGTGTATGTTAAGTCACACTTCTGTACATTTCCCGCCTGATGCTTACAATCGATGATCATCAGGTCGTTACATCGGTCACCTACAAGACCCATCCAGTCCCGCAGAACCTCATCATGGGCTTTGTGCAGATGAATGCATCGGATAATACCAGTCTAACACATATCCTAGCGGAGTCCGTCAAGCTACTTCCCGAGGTCTCAGATGCTGGGTATACTGGTTACGGCACTTTTGACCAAGGCTTTGGAGCCATCTTCATTAAGCCCAATAGCACTGTTCAAGATTTCAACAAAACCTTCGCAGGGTTTTTCAAACTAACTCAACTACCTGGTATAAAGGGTGCGGTTGGAGCTCAAGCGTCAACTTGGGATGGATACGTCGCAAATATCCTCCAGGACCCCAACATTGGCACTAACATTCAAGACTGCTCGCGGCTCTTAACCAGGGACGTCATTGAAAAAAAAGCGGAAGAATTGGCCCGCTTTCTTGTGAAAAATCCCGGAGGGGGATTCAATTTCAGTGAGTGATAAGATTTGCTCAAGGTCCGATGTCGTCCTGCTTACTTGGCACAGTTGGCAAGGTAAATAATGACGAACGCGACAACACCGCGGTGAATGCGATCTGGAAGCACAGCTACGCTCTTTTGTCCATCTCCGTCAACTGGGCCGATAATGCTACTGCATCCGAGAAGCATGAGAAGCGACTACATGCAGTGCAGCTAAGCAACGGTCTTGCAGAAATTGTTGGTACGGAGGGAGGAACATACATAAACGAAGCGAATCCGTAAGTACAATCTTCAACTGCATTGGATTAAGCTAACATGAGACTATAAAGCTATGAGCCGGACTGGCAAAAGGTCTTCTGGGGCGACAAGTATGAGCGATTGGTCTCAATCAAACAACGGGTCGATCCCAAGCACATTTTTGTGTGTAACCGGTGTGTCGGAGGTGGATTGGTATTGCAGCCATAGATATCTCATCCTACGGAGCTGAGAGGAAACTATTGCTTACCTGGAGTAGGACCTTTTTTGTACCAGGGCTTCATAATGAATATAAGTGACGACTGTAAGCCTTTTGATGTGATCCCACGCAATTGGTTACAAATCCTCTCCCTTGAATCAAACAAGATAATATTGATTGAAATGAACATTGGGTCTATAGGGGGAATAACAACAAGATATGTCTATACTAGCGCAGAAAATGCTTTCACAACGCAGATGAAATGAAAAAACCAAAAAAAAAAAAAAAAAAAAAAGGCAAAGGATTGACAATTCGAAAAGCCCGTTGATCGGCTTCTGCTGGATATTCGCAGAGAGGGGTGCATAGGACTCGGTGTCCCCTATTCCGACCGAGCACTTTTGGTCCTCTTGCTTCGTAGTTTCATCATCAAGAACACGAGAGCATAAGAAGAGATGCAGAACAAGGCGGTGATACTAGACTATAAAAATGTGTCAGTAGTTGATCACAGAAGCCAATAAAAGGAAATATGAAGAACTCACATCTCTCCAGGAATAGTACTTCTCTCTCTGGTTAAATGTTTTGGCGTAGTCAGCGCCGGTCGAGTACTGATAGAACGAGCAAGTGGTTGTCGAGTTTCCATCCAGCAAGTAGCCGGTTTGGGTTAGTGGTAGGTGAGGCTTGGCGTAATTGCCTTTGCTGACTGATCCAGGTTGGTTAACTAGCTGTCAGTGATTCTTCCCCCGCCGCATTAGCGTGTGAGCCTGAGAGTTTCGTAACACTGTGTGGCTCTGTGTGAAAGGCCGGTGTTGGGACGAATTCCATGAGAACTAGCTATTTCAAATTAAGCCAAAAATTACAATTAAACATCTTGTTACTGTAACTAGAGGCAATTAGCCAATTATTACGCGTTAGAGATTACACTAGTATATGGCGCTAAAATTGACAAAAGAGAGGGACGAGGGGATAAGTGCTGCAACCCTGTTAGCACTTCTACGTGGAAGTCGGACACCCACGAGTACCTAGCCACTTTTGCTATTCTGCCGCGAACTACAATACATCTTCATTACAATATCACTCTCGGCAGACTCCCCGACTTGCACATCAACATCGATCGCTATACCCTGCCAATAAACACTAGCTTACTAGGGCAATCGCAAAATGGAGAGCGCACACCATAAGCCTTCCACCACAGCCCAAACTACCGCACGGCCGGCGGTGCCAGGATGCAGAGTGTGCAACCGACGGCGGATCAAATGCGACGGAGCTCGGCCGGCTTGTAATAAATGCACCTCCCGCGGCCTGCGATGTCCAGGATACAACAAGACCCTCAAGTGGATATACGGACCGGCCAGCAAAGGACCAAACCGCCTATCTTTCGGGCCGGTGGAGGACAAGACTAGCAGAATCCCAGTCTATCACCACCACCACCACCACGAAGCTGCCGGTGGTATCTTATCGTCGCCACTCGTGACTCCGTCCCCAGCGGCGCTGCTGGTGCCATATAGATACACGCAGCTACCTGGTCTATTTACATCGACACCGATACCCAGCACGGAAACCCTCCTACTGCGACACTTTGTGGATGTCGTGTCAGTGCAATTAGCGTGGCTCGATGACGGATCTAATCCATGGCGAAATTTAGTACTGCCGCTGGCCCTGGACTCGCCTGGGCCATATCCATCATCATCGCACTGTCTCCTAGCAGCGATCTTAGGCGTGTCCGCAAGCAACGTCGCTTCCCGCCTTGCTGAGGGCGACACTCAGCGCGACGTATACCTGGGCATCATGAACTCTTTACGCAACCGAGCCTTCCGCTTCCTCGCTGAGAATTTGCGGACTCTCCGGGGGTCGCTCGAACAGGCCACGCCGTCTCCCCCGCAGCCACTAACACAGACAGTCATTGCCAGCGTGCTGCTACTTTCCTACTTGGAGGTGCACTGGCCGTCCAACGGCATCTGGCGTATCCATCTACAGACGGCACAGAGCATCAGCGACATGCTGGAATTGGCCACGACCGGTGACGCCATAAGTGCATTCCTCTCTGAAGAGTTGTTCACTAGCAGCACATGGCCTCTACTGACCCAGTACCCATCGGATGAGATGTCCTCACCTCAGGAAGTATCTGTCAGGTGCCTGGCTAGACAGGAAATCAGGGGTGGCTCTCCCTTCACAGCTTTCGTTTCTATCGTGCGCCGTGTGGCCCTTGCCAGACGGGATGCATCACTGCAAGATGGAGACCCGGTCGGACGGCGAGCAGCTCTTTGCACAATTCTAGACCAAGTACAGCTAGATCTGGATCAAGTCCTCACAACCGCCTTGGGGTCGCTTCGAATAATGGAGCCATATATGGGGTGCAACATCAGCGGCCGCGATGTTGACCGTTTCATCGTTGCCTACTATTACGCCACTCAGCTCTACTGTCACCAAGCCCTTTTGGCCGCTGCACCCGAGCCGCCACAAGAGTCGGCCGCCTGGGCGGACAAAGCGACGTTGCTCGGCCTGCGCACGCAGCTTGTGGACTCGCTGCTAGCTCTTGAAAATCCTGACTCGCTAGCGCAGTCGCAGCCCTGGCCTTTGTTCGTGCTGGCCACGGAGAGCGCACACGAACCGGTGACGCAATGCTGGATCGAGTCGCGGATGCAGTCGATCATGACACTGTACTGTGAGATTGACCGGCCGCAGATGCTCAATTTTCTAAGGTCCTTCTGGGCTCAGGATGTTTACGACAATTGGATTGATTACGCCCGACTGTGGACAAAGGATCGGTACGAATTCCTTATATTATAATTTATGGTATATAATGATGGAAGATCACGAGCATGTAAGTGATAAACGAGGTCTACTAGTACCATAGTTTCTTGAACTTGGCTTTGATATATTTATTCGCCTTTTAGTATACACGGTTTAACCCGTCAGAGGTGAACAGTCTCGTCGTCGTTGATGTCGAAGATGATGGACATTGGGTCCTTGTACTTGTAGAATCCCAGCGCTGGCTGGCTGATGCCATAGTTGAGCAGGCGCAGGACTTGCGGCGAGAACTTTTTCTCCTTGGCTAACTCGACGGGGATCTCCAGCTGGTGGTTTTCCTCCGGCTTGAGATATCCCTTGCACATGAATAGGCCAATGACCTCGCGAACCTCGTCCCTACAGAGGGATTTGAGAATGAGATGCTGTTTCGAAAGAGTATGATGGGAAATAGTGTCCTACTCACTTGGTCTTGTTGGCACCACCACCGTGGTAGGTGTTGCCAGGGAATATGAGGGCATCGCCAATCTCGAGCTCAACCGGCACCGCCTCCTCGGTGCGCGGGGCGCGGTCCAGGCTCCAGACGTTGGACTTGGGGATGACCATGGTGGCGCCGTTCTCGTAGGTGCACTTGGTGATGGCGACGAGTAGGCCCATCATGCACGAGTCGAGGCCGCCGGGCAGGTGGTAGTCGCTGTCGTCACGGTGCAGGTCCTGGGCGCGTGAGCCGGGGTGGATCTGGAAACCAAAGGTGCCGGCAATGGTAGGCTTGGTGACAAAGGTGCGACGCTGCTCACCGTACCAGGGCGAGCATGTGGAGGTCAGGATCTTGTTGCAGGTGTCGATCCACAGCTTGTTGGTCGCTAGTTCGACGCAGCCCTCGGACGCCGCCAGCAGGCCTGTGGCCCGGCGCGTAGTGGCGGGGAAGAAGCCCGAAGCATCGGGCACATCGGCGGCAAAGGCTGGGGCCAGCTCGGCCTTTATACGAGCCGCGTGCTCGGCGGAGATGAGGTTCTTGATAATCACGCCGCCGTCCGAGCGTACCAGCTCGACCACGCGCTCGCTCGTAGTCGCCGGGTCGTTGGCGTCGAGGCGTGGAAGTGAAGGAGTGGCCTTAGCGACTGCCATGTTAGAGCTGGCGGCGGCGGCGGTGGTGGTAGTATTGGACATGTTCCCTGTTGGATGTGAATTAGGGACTAGTATGATTGGTGCGAGAAGGGGATCCTATGTAATAAGTAAATGACTTCTGAGCCTCGAATACTCGATCAAAGATGAGTAAAAATTGAAAACTGAGTCGGACGGAGAAGCCGTGGACTGAAGGCTTGTCTTAAAAATTTATCTCCTCTGTCCTGCTTGCTCATTGCAACCTCTCTTAACATAAGCAAAGTGTGTACAACCAGGCTGTCTCGGCGATGCTTCATCAATGACCATGGGGTGTTCTCCTTGTTGCCCTACGATTTAGGCCTAGCGTTAATCAATCTACACCCAGCGCGTCTCTTCTGACAGGATCTAGTGCGAGGAGGCCTGGTATTTTCTCGACTCGAGTCGACAGTTCTCCATCTTCCCCTACGATTTAGGCCTAGCGTCTTCATCTGAAAGGACCTAGGGCGAGGTAGCTTGGATCTTAACCCTTCCCGACTACTGGGCTGGAGTAGTCGCCACCACCACTTACAGCTCAACCCCACTCTTTCTCCCGAAATCCCCCCCAAAGCAGCCTAGCGCTGGCCTGCGTTAGCTTGGTAATCAACACACTTGATTGGTTGCTATGTACCTCAACGATCCAAGCGCGTCGATAAAACGAGCCCCATGGTGCTTCCCCGCCTTATTAAAGTTACCCCAAGTTAAGTTGTACCTAAGAAAGTTCGTTCCTGAGTTTCAAGGTCCCTGAGGAATAGTTGCCCTACGCTCATATACTCCAGCGAGTGTTCATTTTTGCGGTTCAGGGACCTGATAGTGATATACTCTCAATGCTATTTGTATGCATGAAGTGAACAACATATTTTTTTCCTATGTTCCAGCACTTAAAGCGAGAATCAAGGTGATAACTAATAATCAATAATATAGTAAGGCCGGATAGATACTAATCTATATAGATAATATAATCTCAAAAGCCATAGATTTTATTACTCTATCCTTTTGCTATACGGAGGTCCTTTTTACTTCTTTTAACTGGTGTCAGATAGTAAGAGCCCTATCGGAGTTAGGAAAGTTTAAGCTACGGGAAATTTTAGAGAGGACGAGAGAATATACTAATTAAGACCCGAGGAATAAATAAAACCCTAATAAGTCGGCAGAGAAAATAAATACTTCTCCTAACTCTCGAATCTGTATACCTAAGTATATATCTACCCTATATATTTCGCTATACTATTATAACTTATTTTCTAGGGTTATCTTCTGCCGGTCTCTTCTCTATCGAAATAATTTCTTCGTACTAGAAACTTTTAATTATTCGCGCGAGGTCTCTGCTATTATAATTATAAGATAAAGAGTTTGATTGAGTTGAAAAGGGAACACTAGGTTTAATACTACGTACTTATAGTAAGCACCAAGGATAAAAAAGGGTAGATAAGAAAATATTAGAATACGAAAATACGAAATTATACCTTTTAGTTCCTTAAAAGCCACGGTTTCCCCCTCAATTATTTTAGGGCTGACAGACTATAATCTTATCTCTATAACTAAGTAGAATAGTATATAAATCTAGCTAGTCTCTCTATAATATTAGAAGGTGAGCTAGAGGTAAGCCTAAGGTAAAGATAAGAAGCGTATAGTAATTAGAGCTATAGACGCTAGGTACCTCTTTTAATACTGTTAGCCTAGGTAAAATAAGCTAACTAATTAGTTTAACTAAT
This sequence comes from Penicillium ochrochloron, assembly GCA_022985105.1. Classification (NCBI taxonomy): domain Eukaryota; kingdom Fungi; phylum Ascomycota; class Eurotiomycetes; order Eurotiales; family Aspergillaceae; genus Penicillium; species Penicillium ochrochloron. The sequence continues at coordinate 543,530 of JAAVMA010000015.1, forward strand.
AAGTTATTGTAAGAATATACTCTACAAGTCAGGGTAGAGGCCTGTCAATCAGGTAGGAGAAATGGAACCAATCAATTGTGTGAAAATAGTCAAAGACTGTTTCTTGAGGAACGTAAGGGTTCCTCCTCATGGTTCAATTTATATCCAGCTGTCTTATCGCTCAAAACAGGAAGGAGATATATCCTTGGGAGCGGGGAAAAACACGAGGCTTGTGTAACCTCTTCCCAAGGATCTTCTTGCAAAGGTTCGTACACGTGTTGGCAGTGAAGCTCCAGCGAATCCCCACTGAAAGCCTACCGGCTTATCGAGTCCGGGTAGCCTGAGGCACCAACACTTTGGGAATAGCCTCATGCCAGGGTATATCATAACAGTTATCCATAACTCTAACTAGCTTATTATAGGTTAAATCGTCTGCGACACTTTTCTTAGACCCTTATAACTTATAAAACGGACCCCTATAACTAAAGAGGATACCTATACTATTAAAGTGGGTATCTATAATTACTAAAGTGGTACCTATATAGGGGTATACGGCTCCCTATATAGCTCACTAGAGCTACTACGACACGCTTTTTATTCCGCGACACATTCGTGCGACATCCTTTTGATTCTATTTCCGATATAGCTCATTAATCATATAAGCGCCGCCCCTCTCTTAAGCCGTGAGAATCCCTACTATACAGACAGGATAGCAATAATTACTTTTACCCTCTAGTTATTGTTGCACCGGGAGAGTCGACTATCGAGTGGTAGATCGCTTCTAGCTAATCCTGCAGGAACTATATGTAAATGTTACGGCGAGGAAGTATGTCGGAATATAGTCTTTTATGATCGTATAATGTCTGTAGAGTACCTGTAGAGTGCCGAGAGTTTGAAATCTCTGATTAGGTCCCGCAGGACTAAAGACTCTAGCAACTGTGAAGACTCCAGCAAGAGTGAAGAGAAGCTCCAGATTGGTCCGTCACTGTTATCCCTTTCTCCACATTGGAGTGGTAACGTCGTGCTAGGTATGAGAAAAAATACGCGGGTTAGGTGCATCAAAGCTATGATAAATAAAATAATGATGGCTAATGGGTTTGCAAAACCCGCTGTCTAACACTAGATTTGACGAGATACAAGTAAGCATGAATATCGCGTCACAAGCACAACGAGACTATCAGGTGACTAGGTTCGACTATAAGGAAACAGATTCGATCTCGCCCTGTCGTCCTATAAAGCCGAGAATATTATAGGGACAAGAATCTGGGAATGGATAGGTTAGCCTCTGTGATTCACGGTACTTTCTCCGATCTAGCCTGAGGGCTCGGAGCGGGTCGGACTTGGACCTTTCTTGAGGTTGAAATGATTTTCTCGTTAGATCGTTAGAGACCTTAAGGTCTTGAAACTATTAGGAAATTAGACTTTGGGCGGAGAAGGGCTTGTTAGCTAGCTAATAATTTAGTCCTACTGTACGGAGTACTTTAACTAATTTGTGCACCACTTTTAAATGGCCCTTCTTTTAAACGCCTGATGAATTGAAAGGTTTGGTTATAGTTTCACCGCCCGCCTCTATTACATCGACTAACTATATTAATGGTGAACTAATTCCATTTCCACAAGATTTTATAATCTTATTAAATGCGTTTAGATTTGTCTAATTTCCTTATTATTTGAAATGTTGAATTCGTTTGACTAACTCCCTGCTTTCCTACTGATTTTCGAAATTTGACCAGCCTTTTATCTTTAGTACACTGTTTGGTTCGCAATTTGAAGGCCTTTTGAACGCTGTCTTAACGACTCGACTTTTCAATGTTGCATTATTGAATATATCTCTCTTAACTGTGGCACCTGGTTGGATTTTCCCCTTTCTTGGTGGCTTTTATTAAGTTGATTAAAATTATTCTCTTTTTTCGCCTGTTGTGCCCGGAACAAACCGACTTATATACTGCCAGTACTGTGTTTCAATGAAGCTGGTGGGTCAGTGGTGTTGTTTAAATATTGATTTATCTACTCCGTACCCTACTCATAAGAAAGGCGGCGGTATGTTCAAATGTGAATATGAGCAACGGATCTCAAAGAACTAAGGGTCCGAAATAAAAACCACAACCACCAAGATCACGGTTTTTTGCGATCAGTTGCACACATTTATCAATACCTAGGGGAAATAGATCGGATTTCGGAACCAATGTCGGCACTGTACGTAGTGATGGGAAAAGAAATTGGATCCTCAGGCAGAGAAGACGTCGGACCAGCGAGAATTGGCCTAAAGTTTACTGTACTAGAGGCTGGGAGGATCAACTCTAATTTGAACCGTCCGTTTGCTGATTCTTTATAGAACTCTGACCGACAGCCGAAAAAAGACGACTGGCCAAATTGGATTTTCTCTGGTTTTAATAACACTTTTTTTAAAATTAGTCTAGTTTTAATACCCTTGCACTATCACGTGTTCATACTTCTTGGGGACTGCATGTCTAAGAATGGATATCGTGGTTTTTAAACCACTAGGGTTTTCTAACGGTAGTTCTAATACTACTGTAGTTTAAATAATGTCACGGTCAATCCCCAGTAGCACAATAGTATCCATGGGGGCCATTTTAAGCAGACATGGGTACTGTGCAGCTCGTAACAAGAGGCTAGTAGAGATATGAGCGATGTGGCCCCGAGAGAAGGCTCTTGGAAGACCTGAAGAAATGAGTAGCCCGTCTTGTGTCCATCTTTGAACTATACAGCGCTTCTTGTAGGCCTCGGAATAAAGCCTTTCTTCCAAGAGCCTCACCCTCCTCAGAGAATCGTCTTAAGAGGAAATTAGTCCTGTAATACCTGACCCGGTTCCCGATGAACCCAGTATCGCATGCACATATAAGCGCAATCATGATTTGCTACAATACAGAAGTTCGCGTCGTTAGGGTTTAGGAAACCTAAACGACCGCATTAGTCTATGTCTTCACTGTATCTAGTTAAATGAGCCAAATCCGGGGGATTGTCATATCGCACATTAAAGCTAGTATAAGGAAGCGAGTGATCGCAAATTTTATATTCGAAGGTAGCACGTTACATGATATAAGATGTGTAGTTTCATTTACTCACAAAATTGACCGAAATCGAACTTATTACCCCTCTCTGAATTCTAAAGCTCGACGAATAATCCTTTAGTTAAGAAAGTAATTGAAACACTCAGTTATCTATTGTAGTGGGGAACTCCTTACTGTCACGGAATACTGGGCGTCTATGCTCGGTCACAACTTGGATCTCGAGAATCACTTTGCCTAGCTGAACGTATGGAAGAGTGCCCCCTTCACCACGTATGTGGTCGAGCAAACCCCGGGGACCTGATTTTCGTTCTTCCCTTGGGCGGTCACTAGAAACGCTGCTAGATTATCCCTTAGGCGCACGTTGGCAACAGCATTCTTTTTCTATTTGGTTCTATCATTTCTTTCTGTTGAGTTTCGTTCCTGGCTTTACTACGTTTTGCTTGATTGATTTACTTTCTCTGTTTGCTTCGTTTGTTTTGTTTGGCTTGTTTGCTTTGACGTTGATGGTGAAGGCTTCTTATATGGGGATGAGAGGTGAGGTGAGAAGGGAAGATATATCTTTCTATGTTACTATTAGTCTAGTCGATTTTATAAGAATTCATTCATTCTTCGGTCTCTTAGAGGTTTTTGAAGATTGTATAACCACCGGCCTTATTATTTTATCCTGTTCCTCGTCGCTAGTATAGGGATCCCCGCCTGTCCTTGTTATATGAAAAGCCCTCTAAGTCATCGCCGACTATGCTTGTTGGGTTGGTTGCTTCCTCTGCCAGTTGTCCGTTCCTTTCGTGCCTCGACCTGTCTGTTCCAACCAGACTGCCATTAGTGCGTCCCCTCGATTAATATCTACGTTATATATCCTACTATATTTATATTCCTTTTTTATTAAACTTATTTTATAATAGTATTAATTTTAGCATATTAATTTTCTCTTTAAAGAGAAGTAATTAGATTAGGTTAGCTTTATAGTAGCTATTATAAGTAGCTACCTTATTCCTTAACGGAGTGGTAAATTTAAAAAGTACTAGAAACGGAAGGTCTTATAAGGATAGTCTATTAATAAGAAAGAACTAAAGTATATAAAGAAATATGCGTGATTATGTGTGTTGCGGGCAATGAAGCTGATATCGATATTTTACTATTCTCCGTGTGTCATGTCATGATCTTGATGTCATCCAGTATCCTCCGCGTTTTTTACTCGGTCAGTGCCATGGTCTTGTGCACATAAAGCGAATGCGGCACGCATCGATCTATCAAAAGAAGGAACTTCCTCATGATGCTCCGAAGTTGCATATGAGGACGATTCTATTACTTTTCTTGTCTAGCCGGCGTCATTGTGATGTTCATGGTGGTGTTGTTGCTCTGTGTTCAAGAACAAGGAACCAGCCCTACCTTCCAAGGCCTGTGTAATTAGCGAGTAGCCTTTCCGCGGCCATCACGGTCTAATCTACTCGGTATTTTCGTGAGAAATTTTGATGGATATTTCTTGATTGATTGAGATGTCGAGATATCCAGTATCAGAGACAGAACTGGTAGGATGCACATATTGACTACATAAAACCTGCAACAGGTAAATCCACCACTTAAAACCCATTCAAAACGCACTCGGGACATCACACAGGCCCATTCATGACAGGAATCCTCTGCGATCATTGCCAATCCCTCTATGCCGCGCCGGCAGCCTTGATAAAAATACGCTCCCGCTGTAACAACGTCAGTCAATTGGAAAATATAACGGAACAAGAGAGAATATTCGCCGAAACTCACCTTCAGGTAAGCCGATCCAATCACAGCCATGACACCAGCAGACACCACAAGGAAATAAGTGTGGGACATAGCCTTCACAATTGCGTGAATCAACTTTGCGCGGTTATCATAGTCCAGGTGCGTGATAACACCGCTGTCGTTTCCGGTGATGGCACCTCGCAATTCGTCCTTGGAGAGATCAGGGAGGATCTTCTGCAGGTTGTCAATGGCCTGGCTCCGGAACACTGAGCCAGAGATAGCTAGTGAAAACGTGATACCCAGATTCTGGGCGAGGGACATCAGGGAAGTTGCGTCTGCTTCTTCGGATGGGTGAACCTTGGCTTGGGCGACAGAGAATCCGGCTTGAATGAAACAGCCGGCACCGATTCCGATGAGTGCTGAATAGCCATAGACTTGGGCATTCAAACTATTCTCGTTGATGGTGGCTGAGTTTTGCTTTTGTTAGCTGGGTCTAGTAGGGCAGGGGAAGGTGACATGCGTACTCATCAAGGCACCGCCGACTGTCGTCAAGATACCGCCGGCTAAGTACCAGGGCATGTAATAGCCCAGTTTGGACATCATAGCGCCATTGAGGAAGCCGAAGGTTACCATCAGGATGATAAAGGGTAGTAATCCTACCGCTGCAGTCAACGGGGACACTCCATGCACGAATTGGAAGTGGAGCGGGATGTAATAGGTTGGCACCTGAAACGGGTCAGCGATGAGTGTCGAGAGACAAGGTGAATAAAAGAGAGAAAGAAGGAGGAGATCGAGTCTACTCACAAAAACACATGTGGCTGCAGCACTCATCAGGAGAAAAAGTATAAACATCCACCGGTTGAGGAGGTGACACGGGAAGATTCGCTCATTCGAGGTCGTGCCACAAGAATCAAGTTGCTGCATCATGAACAAAATCAGCAGCATGAGGCCACCGAACAAAAGCCCAAAACTTCCCCCCATCCAATCGAACATCACACCACCGAAGTTGATACCCATGATGAAACATGTCAACATGGCGATGTTGAGGATTGCCCCGAGATAGTCGATCTGCAGTAGCTTTTCCTTTGTCGAAACTTCTGGTTGAGGATCACATCTGGGTAGCAAGAAGATGTAAACGAGCACAAATGGAAGTCCGATGCAAAGGTTGATGTAAAATGCCCAGCGCCATGTGGCGGTGCTTTGCGCGAAGGCGCCACCAACCCTAATCAACAGTTATCAGATCCGGTCAAACAAATGGCTGCCCGCGGGTAATACTTACACAGGTCCCAAAACTGTTCCCGAACCCCATGCTGGTGGAAAGTTAGTATGCATGGCCCCTTGGTTTTCAGCGGGAAAGTTGATGGTTTTGGTCACATACTGATTCCAGTCAGGGCAATATATTGCGGCCGTTGGCGGACGGAGGTAGTGAGCGACAACAGATTCAAGCATCCGAGATACATGCCTGCGCCCTGAACGATGGCATTGACGTCAGAAATTAACGATAGACAGCAAGTAAGCTGGGCATCTTTGACTCACCCCAAGTCCAGCAATAGTACGGCCCACAATAAACATGTCCATGTTCACAGCGGCTCCACAAAGCGCACTCCCACCCTCGAAGAGCAGAACCGAAGACACGTAAAGCCACTTAGCACTGAAGATCGAGTACAGTCTACCCCTGTAGTCGATATCAACAGTCAATTCACGAGTCAGAGAAAGTCAGTTGTTCCATTTCCCGCGTACCAGGTGATGATAGTGGCCGAGCCGGAGAGCACAAAGGCCACTCCCAACCACGCCAACTTTCCAGCTTCTCCAAAACGCTGGACGATAGGAGACTGCACGTCGGCGACGATGGTGTTATCCAAAGCAAAGAGGAAAGTCGAGGACAAAATGGTAAACACGATCAAGATCCACTGTGACCAGGTGAAGCAGTGAGCTCCGTGGTTAGTGATACACTCGTCAGACGCGTTGGGGTTTCGAACATGGAGATGAAGACTCACCAGAGGCCTGGAAACCTTGGACTGCAGATCTACCCAGACGTGGTCGACATCATCGCCGGGGTTGTTGATATCCTCGTCGGGATTATCGACCCCAGTGAGCTCGACCATAGTCAGCTGGCTGTCCGTCGCCCGACGGTGTGACGTGGACTCCATGGGTGAAGATGGAGCAAAGCAAGTCAATGGTGAAGATAGAAAGAGACTCAAGACAGGGATTGTAAAGGTGAGGTGAGAAAGATGGATGAGGGATCCACGTGGATGGTGGAGAGGAAGGAAGAGGAATGGTGAGGGTGGGCTGTGGAGGTGGAAGTAGAAGACGGAGAAGGGCTGGCTTAGCTTGTCTTGTGCAACACGATGTGGGCAGAAAGGCGCTGCCAGCGTGGAACAAAAGCTTATGACTCTATGAATTCTTCGGCCTGAATACACAGAGATGGGCATCTACAATTGTATCATTCAAGCTTTCTAGATTACTAGGGTAACCAATCGATGACCTCGTCAGGGTCATGAAGGTATCACAACAGGGCTCGCTTTTCCAGATACCCGACTCTATCCAGCCATGTGGGCCTCAAAGGTTGCATGCGCTGATCTCGTGGCCCAAGTTGACATTATCCTTTATCCTCCAGTTACCAGGCAGATATCCTTGGGGATGTAATATGAATCTGATATCTGGCCGGTTAGGCGCTAGTATGGGGTTGACGTCGTCCGATTGAAAATCAGAGCAGTATGTGAGCTAATTTTGGAACTCTGACTAGGGATCAGAGTATCAGCTCCCTTATTAGAGAGAGTAAACCTAGTGATAAAAAAATAAAGCGGAATCCGTCTAAGTGATCTTACGAACTAGACCATAGGGTTTCCCCCGATCCTACTTCTTCCCAGATATCAACACGTACAAAATAGGTTGAATGTGGTTTGTAGCACCTTCGCAGTGTTTTGAAGGAAAAGGTACTGACGATCAACATTTCAAAGACAAGGTCTGAACTGCATGCATCGGTTAAGGACGGTTCCTTACATCTGACAATGAAATTGTCTGCGGCACCAATCACCGGCTATGCAGGAACGGTACCTCGGCACACTACGGAGAATTACAAAAATGATCATCTTTATGCAAACAAATAAGCTAAGACGGTCTGCTGACTCGGTAACAAGGATACCCTCCGAGAGCTGAGGCCAGAACAGTAGAATTCCGTATTGAGTTGAAAGATTTCGAGAAGGGTCCTTGACTCACCTATTATGAGTAACTTATATGCTCAAGAGTCTTCATGAACCTGGGTTGTTGGACAAGACTGGATCGCTTTTATAGTGATAGGTCCAAAGTCTGAGTCACAACTAGGGAAAAAGACCAATTAGACGGGCTTTCATCACTCTAATATGTATACCCTTTCTAAATATCTTTCGAACCATCTTCCTCGGTAGTACAGATGCCATTCCTTTGCTGTATCGTTCGACTCGTATCTACTTAGATGTTTTTGGAAATTCATTGGAGTTTCAAACTTGGAGAACCCCACTGTATCTGTATCCCAGTATGAATATGTGAGGTCTATCTGTCTAATGTATGTATAGTGCCCCCGCAACTTGCGATTGATAGTCTTTGATCCTGCAATTAAACGCGTTATTCCTGTCTCAGTCACACTCGCTGGTTTGTGCAACGAAACATATACAACCACACCATTGATATAATGGTAGTTCAATAGTCCGAACCTCGAGGCCAGAAAGAAGGTTTCACTTGCTCATTTTTGGAGGATCTTCCTGGATGAGTTTTAGATCGTCTTTTTTGATAGCCTAGTTATCACATTTTAGGCCATTGTCAACTCGTAAATCCTAAAATTATTCTGACATTCTGTCGGTGTTTGAATCACAGAGCCCCGTTTTGTTATGTTTTGTCCGATAAAGCAATGAAACCCATATAAAACAGATACAGGGGATCTATTATATTCAATCAATTACCCCAAAGCGCTGAGAACGCCCTGCATCAAGTATATCCACGAATTCAAAACAATCGCTGGGTCGCTTTTGGTATCATCAACGCCCCAATGGTATCTAATTCATCTATTTGGTGCGCTTGTAGATCTTGGCCAGGAAGGACTCAAAGACCTCCTTCTTCAGGCCAGTGGTCTCGTCCACAGCGGCAATCTTGGCGCGGAGCTCACCAACAACCTTCTCCTCGTACTCCTTGTACACCTTCTCCAACTCAAGGTCGTCAAAGATCTTCTTGACCTTGAGCTCTTGCTCCTTGTCCTTGCGGCCGTAGGCGGAGTCCAGCACCGCGCGCTGCTCAGGGGTAGCCCGAGCAATGGCCTGGTTGACCAACCAGGAGCACTTGTTATCCTGAATGTCGGTACCGATCTTGCCGATGACGGAGGGGTCACCGAAGTTGTCCAGGTAGTCATCCTGGATCTGGAAGTACTGGCCCAGAGGGATCAGGATATCGTGGGCCTGCTTCAGGGTCTCCGGGGTAGCGACCTGCAGGTAGAGCAGAGCCAGAGCAACGGGGAGGTAGAAGCTGTAGTAGGCGGTCTTGTAGGTGACAATGAACATGTACTTCTCCATGGAGAAGTTGTTGAGGTTGACATGGTCCTCGGGGGCGGTGATCAGATCGCAGAGCTGACCGAGCTCGGTTTGCCAGGTGGTCTCGTGGAAAAGCTCGACGAGATCGATGTAGGCGGGGTGGGAGCGGAAGCGCTGCTTCAGGATGAGGTAGATGGCCGACTCCAGCATGAAAGCGTCGTTGATGGCGATGAGCCCGACACCCTCCTGGCGGTACCAGCAGGGCTGGCCACGGCGAGTGATGGAGCTGTCCATAATATCATCGCTGACCAGGAAGAAAGCCTGAAGCAGCTCGGTGAGCCAGCCCAGGATGCTCAGGTGCTCGAATTGCTCCTCGGTCAGGGGCTTCTTCAGGAGGGCGAGACCGGTGTCGGGGACCGAGAGACCACGGTTGAGCTTGCCACCGGGGGTGTTGGCAAACAGCGACTATTAGGATCATCAGTTTCAATTGCCCCTTTCCATTGAGGGATATTACTCCTTGGGGCGCTTGGATATATGATGGGGGGTAATGTCGCACCTTCTCGAACCACTCGAGGGCATTGGCGGGCAGGTTGTACCGCTTGGCATGCTCAAGGATATCCTTGGCCAGGCCAGGGAAGACCGCCTCGAAATCGGCACGCTTGGTAGTAGAAGCCATGATGAGACAATTGGACAATGAAGAAGTTAAGCAAGAGGGGGGAGACTCAAACAATCCACAATGGGCTTTTCCCCGCGGAGAGGGGCCTGTTTGTTTTGTTTGGTAAGTTTGTCCTGTTTGGCACTTATCAGGTGCGACTGCTGCGCGATGATAGCAGTTCGTCTACTGTTGGATTCGACTCATGTTCTCATGAGACTTGCGACTAAGGGTTTATAACCTAATTGATTGCAGTTGAATCTAATTCTCGAAAATCTTTTCTGTTGCCGTCTTGTGCTGAAGCTCGCCTCCCCACCGCGTCAACGACGCGCCAAGCCCGCGATAGCTATTTGTTGCGCCAGATCCGAACCTCGATCACGATTACCCCACGACTGGTTAGAGCTTGAACGGGAGACGAGGCTACCGAGCAGATATTCTCCGTGATTGAAGGGGCATCACGACATTTACTCCCTGGTTATTCATGAGAGTGTGACTTCTGCATAGTCTTGTGTTTGCGTCTCCCGTACTCGGGACAGTCTTATCATGGAGTTCTCAGAGGATGACCTGCAAGAGCTGAAGTACCGGTTTGAAGACGCTACCATCAAGTGCTCAGAGCGATGCCTATACCAATCAGCGAAATGGTAAGTCTTTCCCCGAAACTATCTCAGTGGCTTTTGGAAGATTGACAAAACCCGCGCATCCAGGGCAGCAGAAATGCTCGATTCAATCGTACCAATCGATCGTGGAGACACGGATTCCGAGTCTCAAATGGAAATGAATGAGCCCGCGACGGCACCAATCAATCCATATTTGCGTACGCAAGACCCGGTCGAAGCGACATTAGAAGCCCAAGAAGCCCACAAATACCTCCTTGCCAAAACCTACTTCGACACTCGAGAGTACGATCGCTGTGCCGCCGTGTTTCTGCCTCCCACGACACCTCCTGTCCCTCTATCCGTGACCTCCCCCAATGCGAAACCCAAACAGAAACGGAGCACCCCTCTCAAGGGTAAAGACAAAGCCTCGCCTTTCCAAAGCTCCAGAAGCCACGGCTCTGTCCCGAGAAATCCATACCCTAAACTCAGCCAGAAATCGCTCTTCCTTGCTTTGTATGCAAAGTATCTAGCTGGGGAGAAGCGGAAAGATGAAGAAACGGAGATGGTACTGGGTCCATCAGATGTCGGGACGGCGGTCAACCGTGAATTGCCTGACCTCGCTCGCGGATTGGAAGGCTGGCTGGCCGACCGCAGTGCGCAAGGTAAAGAGGACCAGGGACAAGGTTGGCTAGAGTATCTCTATGCCGTTGTTCTGCTCAAGGGACGGAATGAGGAGCAAGCCAAGACCTGGCTCATCCGCAGTGTACACCAGAATCCGTTCCATTGGGGTGCATGGCAGGAACTAAATGACTTGCTGGGTAGTATTGAAGACGTAAGCATCGATATCTATCACTCTGGAATCTGGGGGTGGTAAAAATGCTAACGTGACTGGCAGTTGAAACAAATCAAAGATCTTCTGCCCGAAAACATCATGACCCTGATTTTCTACGTCTACTGCAGTCAAGAGCTTTATCAAGCTACTGATGACACATACTCAACCTTGAATGACCTGCAAGCCATCTTTCCCACGAGCGCATTCCTGCAGACTCAACATGCCCTACTTTTCTACCACAACAAAGGTAAGTCCACACCAAGTTCCTTCCCTTCAGCACAATGCTAAGAATTGCCAGACTTCGAGCGAGCCTCAAATATTTTCAACGAAATCCTTGCCACATCACCACATCGCCTCGACAGCCTCGACCACTATTCTAACATCTTGTATGTCATGAACGAGCGCCCGCGACTCGCCTTCGTAGCTCAAATCGCGACTGCCACCGACAAATTCCGACCCGAGACCTGCTGCGTTGTTGGTAACTACTACTCATTGAAATCGGAGCATGAGAAGGCTGTCATGTATTTCCGCCGCGCATTGACGCTGGACCGCAATTTCCTGTCTGCCTGGACTCTGATGGGTCACGAATACATCGAGATGAAGAATACGCACACGGCCATTGAATCGTATCGCCGAGCAGTTGATGTCAATCGCAAAGATTATCGCGCATGGTATGGACTTGGACAAGCTTACGAGGTTCTGGACATGTCATTCTACGCTCTCTTTTACTATCAGCGTGCGGCTGCGCTGCGCCCGTATGACCCGAAAATGTGGCAGGCTGTGGGGTCATGCTATGCAAAAATGGGCCGCGTCGAGCAGAGCATCCAAGCTTTAAAGCGAGCATTGGTGGCCGGGTCTTACTACGCGGACGACAACCCTGGCGCCGGTGCGCGAAAGGTCCTCGACCCAGAAACATTGCACCAAATCGCAACCCTCTATGAGCGCCTCGGTGACGAAGACGAGGCAGCCGCATATATGGAATTGACTCTGCAGCAAGAAACTGGCGGGGCTCCCATCGTTGAGGGAAATGAGTCCGAAGAAGAAGAGTACTCGTCTGCGTCAGAGCAAGCCGCACAAAGCGAAGGCGAACATTCCGGTGAAGACGAAGACGGGCGAAACACGCGCTCTCGCCGTCATCGCCGCAAGCCTCGTCCTAGAACATCTTCATTCGGTATGCAGCAAAATGACTCTACAGCGGAGGAGATGTGGCACCACCCTACAGCCACGACTTCGAAGGCACGTCTTTGGCTTGCGCAGCATGCTCTGCGAAATGGGGATCTCGACCGGGCAGACCAATTGGCCGGCGAGTTGTGTCAGGACGGAATGGAAGTAGAAGAGGCAAAGGCTTTGATGAGAGACATTCGCGCAAGACGAGAAGATGTGGGCTAGAGCTGTGGCCCTGGCATTGGTTTCTCATTGCGGACCTATTTCCTTTCTCAATACCATGATAGCGCGGCGTTGGTCCTCCTAATGATAGTGTTTACCAGCTTAGCATTATGGCGACAGTGATATTTACATCTTTTTATTAGAAATTAAGCTATTTGTACATCATAGGGGTGTAGGATCAGCCAAGCCGTCCAAGGAAGTGTACTCGCCCAAAGCGAGAATTTCATCTTCATCAAAGCTAACAAAAAGAGAAGACGAGGGTCCATCGCTGGTGCCGTGACTCTTGCCATGATCTTGTGCAGGTCGGATCCTTGGTTCAGCGCCTCCTTGGATGCACTCCTTGGCGGAACTCCAACGGAGACAGGCGTAATAATATTTCACACCAATGTGGTGCCAGGTCCGGCGCAGGCAGAATTCAGGATCCTCGGGGTTGATATTCTCTTTCAGAATGACAGCATCCAAGAAGAAAATCCTTCCGTTGACAGGAAGATGTAACTTTGAATTGTGAAGAGATCGAGACAGGCCCTTCGCAATCTTGTGAATAACTTGTCCGAGGGGTAATTCGCCAGTGTTTACAAGGGCTATACCAAAAACAGCACCTTGACGAGCGGCTCGAGGATTCGAGCGTTCGAACGAAGATTGGGTCTCATCAGAGCCTAGAGCCTGTAGGAATTGAGAGAGACTGGAAGAATCTTGCGGTTCCGGGGACTCCATGTCGGTCTCTGATGGAGTTCCCGACATGTAGACAGGAATTGTCGTCAATGGGGATAATGGGGCCTGTCTTTTCTCCCGAGGGATGTCCAAACTCGGGAGATTCTTTGTTTGAGTAGAGGTGGTTAGTTCGTCGGTCCTTTGAGCACCTTCTCGATGCATTGGGCTGTGGTTGGTGACTGCAGGGCTGATTGAAGTTCCAGGGGCTGCACTAGCTGGTGAACTCCTAACAGGTGAACTCCTAACAGCTTTTTTTGACATATCGCCATTGCTTTGATCGATAATCCTGGGGGCTCTATATCTGGCAGCCTGTCGATTGGACGAGTTCTGATTCTCGGCCAGAACATGCCTGTCGCGAGGTAGATCACTGGGCCCTGGAGAGAGCCGGGATTTGTCGATATAGACCGCAGGAGTACCCTCAATGCTGCCATTGGTCTCGTCATAGTTGGTATTGAATGACGGCATTTTGTCCGTTGAACTTTGCACGAGCATTGACTGTAGACCGTCTTCGTGATCGCGCATTGTAGTATCAGAGCCACTAGGTACATCTGACCCAGTGCTTGAACTACTCCCTGTCGACAGGCTGCGCGATCTCTGAACAATGTAATCTTTAAGCCCACTTCCGACTTTCAACCGTTTGCGCCACTGCTCTTCCTCCTGCGAGGGCTCATCAATGGGCACAGACCGAGCGTCTTCTGCTAAAAGCTGTAGCTCCCTGAAAGATGCAGCGTCCTCAGGAGTCCTCTCGGTGTGGATTTTCAAAACCCGTGGGAATCGAAGGGCAAAGTAACGGGCACCTGAGGGCTTCTCGAACCCACTACCCATCATTTCCACAACAAAGGGCGTTTTGAATATGACAGAGGCTGCCGGTAGGTCCGCTCGGCCATACTCAACGTCAAATCCGTCGAATCCTTCAGGATTGGTCGCATGAAATTCGCCAAGTTGATTGAGAAGCTGCAAGAGCTTCCAGTGCATGCAGTAGCGATTGACAACATCGACTATTCGATAATGAGCCCTGGCTTCACATTGTATTGCAGTATCTTTGTTTAGAAGACACCCAACCAGGAAGTGAGTCCATCGCAGATTTGCGAGAGAGGAAAGAGCAGCAGCGTCTTGAGCATTGTAACATGCGCCAACCAGGAGAAGATCAACGGTGTCACCGAGACCAGGAATGTAATCTTTCTTGAGCTTAATCCATCGGCCAAAAGAGTTGTTCACCCCCGCTGCATAGATCGGAAAATAAGGATCGTCGGAAGCTTTCAACACATATCCCTCCCATCTCTGTGCAATAGCTTTGGCAAAGCTAGCCTCAAGCCGATGTTGGCTATCGGCCCGGTCAAAGTCAAATATTTCTTGCTCAGCAACATCGGCACGCCCAAGGGCCTTCTGCACTACCTCCTGTAGAAGTAATCGTCTTTGGCGATGGGGGCTTCTTAGGCAAACATCATCGTCCAAGAGAAGAATGTCAAAAAAGACCAGCATCAAGTGCTCATATGGCTGCGGCCTGCTTTCATTAGAATACATTGCATGCCAAATGACTGGGGCGTACTTACGGCGAATCATGATCAATTCCAATCAAAGTTCCAGCACGAGGAAGGAATTTTCGAAGCTTGTGGAAATCTGCTATGCCGCCGAGCTTGTCACTCCACACAAGCAGCTCTGCCTCCAGGATACAATGGCTCGCAAACTTGCATCCTGCCATCCCGATTCGGAGACTGTCCTTCAAGACTGGAAAGATGGCAGACTTGTCTGCCGTAGAGTCTTTGCCGCTTTTTGAAAAGATTTGGATGGGGGTCTGCTTGTTCGTGAGGTCCACATGAATTTGACAATATTCTCCATCGTATTTTCGCTCTATGCTCATACGTCGGCCTTTCGCCATCTGATGGCAATGCCTGATACTTCTGGCTTTGAGGTATTCGGGTCGGCCGATTTTGATACCAGTTCTTGGCCGCAGATGGTCTAGGGCGACCGAACATAGGGTGGCGGCCAGTTTGGGATCTGGCCTTGCGGGGAATTTATTCATCGGCTCAGAGGATAGCATTTCCAGGGCCCCCTCGAAAGTATTTTGGAATTGAAGAAGGTGTGGAAGCAAGAAATGGAATCGTCCTAGAGTGTATTTTTCGGGCAGTGCCACCGGGGAGTAGCTCTTCAGAATCATTCGAGTAAGCCATTTGGCATCACGACTGCTCAATCTGCGATACAAAGGTGCAAGAGCACTTTCAACATCAACGGCCGTCTGCTGACGGCGTACTCGAGGGCCGGAGAATCGACAACGAGACGCGATCATATCCAATGCTTGGTCAATCTCTTCCACCAAGACCTCCCGGCCAGGATGGATTTGGTTTTCAGCTTGACACATCACGTTTTCCACGCACTGACCGAGATCTGGGCCACCGGGCTGTCGCCATTGATCCATGTCTGAGAGTCTGGAAGATCCCAAGCCCAGACAACGGCCGATCACGCGTGCCAGTGAGGTGGGTTGGAGCCAGTACACCCGGTCTGGGCGCTTCTCTGGGAACATGCATGACAAGAGGGCCAGCCTATCTGTGTCTGGGTGATGGATGTGCCTTTCATGGCGGTTAAACCATTGACCGATTGACCGAATATCCGGGGTGTCCTTATTCGCCGCGGTGACCTTGGCTATCTGGTTGTCCTCGAGACTTGAGAGCAAGTCACAGAGAAAGGAGAATTTGAACCCCATCGGGGCTTAAAGGAGGTTTCATATCAGAACCACAGACCGTACAACTGACAGTTTCACACTCGTAGGGTTGTCATCATGATGAGGAGCAGGAAGCAGAAGTCGGACGCGAAAACTCGCGGCGGGTCAAACCCATGGAACGCGAAAGCACGTGACTACGAACTATAACATCCTAGAAGAATTTCAGCTTATGGATGGAGAAAATGATAATGGGTATTATTCTTGAATTGATCGGTCAATATGACGCCTGAGAATTAGAGCACTAAGGACCATCCATGATATTCGCCAAACTCCAACCCCCCTTTTGTATGATGATAGGACGAGACCCCAAACGGGCTATGACACATTGAAGCAAAAGATGATACATACACGTAGTCGATGTTTAGAGAATGCCCTGTTTTTGGAGACTATAAGATATTGGTTAGCATTTGTCCAACAGTACGTTCAAAAGGGTGCAACTTACTCCAGGTAGATCCTCTCCGGCATGACATTGCCCTCGGCATCCTCCATCTGCACGACATTGTCGCGGGAGTCACGCTCCTTCTTGCGATCTTGCTCGAGCTTTTCCCAGAGTCGCACGGCGTCATCAATGCGAGTAATCTCACGGAACAAGTTAGTGTTGGACGTAACACCCAAACACTTCAGCCCGTAGATGTGCAGAGCTTCGGAGAAATGCTTATCGAAAGCCCGCCGGCCCATGTACACGAAATTACCGCAAATTTCGCACGGATATTCAGTACCTAGACCATGCAACTTGTAAAGCCAGTATGGAATAGGTTTGCCATCCCATGCCAGCGGCAACTTCAATGGGTTGTAAAGCTTATCCGAGTCCTCGTCATCCGACTGATCTCGATCGCCGCCCTGCATGTAATCCTCTGGATCAGCCATCATAGCTTCGTTATCAGCTTGGCGTTCCCGCTCAGTCATGGCCTGTCTGCGTTCAACGTTGTCCCGAGTGGCTTTGCGATTTGACTCAAGCTCCTTTGACAAGCATCGGATTCGGTGCTCGCGCTCCGCGACTGCTCGCTCTTTGAACTTGAAGGAAGATCCATGGCTCACACGCGCTGCAGACTGCTCACCCGATGCACCAGCAGCCTTCTTTTCCTCGGCAGCTCGAATGTGCTTCTTGCCAGTCAAGTGACTCCGGTAGACGTTGTCGTTGCTGAACTCCTTCTCACAATCCGCACACCAAATTCCGGTTCCTGTTCCCTGTGTTTGTGGGCCAGAGTCACCGTTCTCTGCCTTCTCGTCTGTCCATCCCGGGACCTCCTTCGCGGACCATTGCTTGTCGAACTCTTCATCAAAAGATCCAAACAACTTGTCGAGGTCCTGCAAAGGGCGAATACGTTTCGTGAAACCTTCAAGGTAGCTGGCAAGTTCGCTGACATAGCGGAAGTACTTGTCAGAGACCTTATCCTTTCGTTTGATATTGAGAGTAGGGGGCGTAAAAACATCGAAGACTCCGAGGTACTGGGTATATGCCAGTCGCTTCACGCCCGGCAGGTTCAGGTATTGTTCGTGAAGCGTTGTCAAATCCAGGAATTGCCCAAATGCTTCCTCGCCGGTAAACATGGTATCCACATCATTTCGAGGCGCTTCGCCCTCGCCGGGTTGACGCCGCTTGTATGCGCGCTCGAGGTTCTCGACCGGCTCATTTGGATATCGCTTGTGAAAGTCCTTGATACCATCTATCTGCTTATAAAACTCTTCAAACTGATCTCCGGTCGAGATTGCCTGTGCTTCCTTTTCGAGGAGCCTGTCCGTATCATTGTAAATCTCCAAGAGGCGCTGAGACTGCTCCTCGATTCTCGCTAGGAATTTGGCAACTTCATGATCGCGGGCTAGGCGTTGTCGAATCTGGAGAAAAAGAAGAAAGGTCAGTGAATAGCGTGAGGATTGAATGGGAGAACAAGCGTCACTCACATTTGAGGGATTCTCAGCCACGCGATCGGCAACAGCCTGCTCTAGCCTCTCCAGATCCTCGTGAATGAATCGCAAGTCCTCGAACAGCATTTTGAAGGTACGGACGTGACGTAGACCCTTCGCTTTACTGGTGCGCAAGAAATGTCGTGGATCTCTGTGGTGAGTTGGAGAAGAAGCGGCGGATTCAAAGCTGGAGCTTTGCGGTCGGTCACGTGAGGGGCCACCCATCGCAAAAAGTCACATTCTGGACTCTTGCTGCCGACAGCGATATCTCTGATACCCCTCAAGAGTACCCATACCTGATCTATTCAGCCATTTAAACCCCTTAATCCTTCGATATGGCTGAGGGAATTGACAGACGCGCCGATGGTATGTATTCTACGAGACCTGGTTGAAATTATAGCATCCTAACCATTACCCCAGAGCGGATGGAGTTCAGCACCTCCAAGGAGGTCACGGTGGCTCCGACCTTCGAGGACATGCAATTGAAGGAAAGCCTTCTGCGCGGTATCTACGCGTACGGATATGAATCGCCCTCCGCAGTCCAGTCGCGCGCCATCGTCCAGATCTGCAAAGGTCGCGACACCATTGCGCAGGCCCAGTCTGGTACTGGTAAGACGGCCACTTTTTCGATCAGTACTCTGCAGGTCATCGACACTGTTGTGCGCGAAACTCAAGGTATGTAAAGTTAGGAGAAATTTAATTGCCGAGTTCGCTGCTAACTTGCTGTTTGATTTGCGTGACAGCGCTTGTCCTCTCTCCCACTCGTGAACTCGCGACCCAAATTCAGTCCGTCATTATGGCACTCGGTGACTACATGAACGTTCAATGCCACGCATGCATTGGTGGAACCAACATTGGCGAGGATATCCGCAAGCTCGACTACGGTCAACATGTTGTCTCTGGAACCCCCGGTCGTGTCGCGGACATGATCCGCCGCCGGCACTTGCGCACACGCCACATTAAGATGCTCATTCTCGATGAAGCAGACGAGCTCCTAAACCGCGGTTTCCGTGAACAGATCTATGATGTCTACCGTTATCTCCCCCCAGCGACACAGGTTGTGGTTGTCTCGGCTACTCTGCCCTACGATGTGCTGGACATGACCACTAAGTTCATGACGGACCCTGTTCGTGTCCTTGTCAAGCGTGACGAGCTGACTTTGGAGGGGATTAAGCAATACTTCATTGCCGTTGAGAAGGAAGAGTGGAAGTTTGACACTTTGTGCGATCTTTACGACACCTTGACGATTACACAGGCTGTTATTTTCTGCAACACCCGCCGCAAGGTCGACTGGTTGACCGATAAGATGCGCGAGGCTAACTTTACCGTGTCGAGCATGCACGGTGAGATGCCGCAAAAGGAGCGTGACAGCATTATGCAGGACTTCCGCCAGGGCAACTCCCGTGTCCTGATCTCGACTGACGTCTGGGCTCGTGGTATTGATGTCCAGCAGGTGTCGCTTGTCATCAATTACGACCTGCCTACCAACCGTGAGAACTACATTCACCGTATCGGCCGTAGTGGTCGATTCGGCCGCAAGGGTGTAGCTATCAACTTTGTCACCAGCGATGACGTCCGCATCCTTCGGGATATTGAGTTGTACTACTCGACTCAAATTGATGAAATGCCTATGAATGGTGAGTCATCTTATGTCGTGAAAGGATTGGTCTCAACGAAGTGCTAATCTCAATATTCTACAGTCGCGGATCTTCTTTCATAGACGCCATGAGAAACTATTCACCGGCTATCCTTCATTGAAGGAGTCGAGAAACAAGAAAAAATCATCACCACCAGTCTTGACACCCTTTATTCTAAGCAAGGTCATCGCCAAATGTACATAATGGCGTCTCTCCAGGGTTCAATGCGTGGCTGGCTCTCGCGTGGAGGAAAGGGAAAACAAAATGAATCAGTGAGATGATGCTGTCGAAAATTGACCGTTCTGCCCTTCTCGCTAACACTTCGTGGCATGTCCAGTTTCAGAATGCCCAACAAGGTGTACGTCGATTGATTGTACACTTACGAACATTTTTTTTTCTTTTTGAAGTTTGGGATCTGGAGGCAGATTCTGCTTAATCATTTTTGCTGCTACTTAGTTCGTCCAGGATGGTTCGTTTGGGAGTTATGATTGATGGATTTGAATGCATTACTTTCTATTTTCTGTCCCTCTCGTCCCCGGTCTTGGCTCTAAGCTGCTAATAGCAGGTTTGCCTTGAACGAGACTGTATTGAAAAGGGTCCCCACGCTCCCCAAGGCCCTATCAATCCTTGAAACTGCAGCATTGGCCCTTCGAAAACTCGGCTCCATGTCATTTCCTTGTTCTCCGCTCTCATAGTGTATTTGTCTCCATTTAGCAACACTGCCAATCCTCAAAGAACAGCTCCCAGGCAAGGCATACACAGCGCACGCACTACGTAAACACCTCGTATATTTAGCTACTCACCGCCTCCCTCTCCCAAGGCACAGATGCATTTGTTGACGTTTTGCCGCGAATAGAACGTGCGGGTTGATTGACGTTTCCGGATCGGGTCGCATGAAGCGCTCCGATTTGGGGGCTAAAACAAGGTTCGCCACCATCTTCGAGACCCTTGTTGGTCAACGAACTATACCTTGGATGGGGCTGACTTGGGTCGCTTACTATGATTCGTGCGATTGCATAAACAGCGCTCCGATCAGTCACATATGGTTACCGCCTGGCGGCTTGGCTTACGTCTGGTATTGTTGTATAGATCAACAGCTCACCAATGCTGCGGATCACAGCCACGGTAGATTGAAGTTATAAGACCAAGGAGAAGTTGCTTTGCTAGAAACGAATCCTATCATACAACATTACACAAAGCAATTTTCACCTTTACTGCCTTCAATCGAATTGGTACGATGCTGTTTGATAAAGTCTTCATTGCGTCCCTATTGGGATTTGCAGCAACCTCAGCAGCAGCTACTATTGTAGCCACCGATGAAGTCCCTCTGATCGGACCAGCCTTCATTTCCAATTTCGATCCATCAAACTCAACTTCCATACATACTGCGAAGTCCAAGCTTCCTCGCCTAATTGAGAATCTCTTCTCCAAGGGAACCCTCAATAAGACGGACTTGGCCTTTTCAATCGATGTGTTCTCGGCGGCAACAAACAAGTCTATCTACTCCTACTCGCATGTCGGAAAGGATGCTAATCATACTTTAACTGCCGGAGTCCTCAATGACAAGACGATAGCACGCATTGGAAGCGTCACCAAGCTTTTCACGGCCTATGCCCTGATCGCGAAGGGAGGCATGGAAGTATTAAGCCAGCCAGTGACCAAGTTCCTTCCGGAACTTGCTGGAAACTCTTCCAATGATCCGTTGTTGAGGCTCAGATGGGAAGATATCACAGTCGGCGCGTTGGCGGCTCAGCAGGCTGGTACTGGTGGACCAGGCGGTTAGTATTTCTACAAACATCTCATGAATCAGGGCTGACTTCTCGACTAGACTTTTTATTAAAATACTACAAACCCAATGACCCATTGGACTACACAGTCAAAGGTAGTAAATTGACTCGAACCTTTTTTTTTCATTATAACAAGAAAGTAACTAATCCATGCTATGCTCATCAGATTTCCTCAACTTCATGCGCGATGATAAACGACCTGTGATCTCCCCATTCCGCAATGCCGTCTACTCCGATGCCGGATATTCTGTTCTGGGACAAGTTGTCGCTCGCCTAGCAGGGAAGAAGACATACTCCGAAGCAGTCCGCGAAATTTTGTTCAAGCCATTGAGGCTGGATGACATGTCGACAAAGGTCCCAAAGGGATCTGGATTGAATGCTATCGACCGGTCAATCATCGACAAGAATTCATCATGGGGTCTTGATCTTGAGGTTGTGGCATCGTAGGTTATCCCAATCACTTTCTGCTCATCCGTTTTATATGGGAACTCGAACTAATCACTAAGCAGATCTGGCGGTATCTATGCGAATGGTGCAGACCTTCGAGCGGCAGGTCTATCCATCCTCAACTCCGAACTACTCTCCCCCGCCAATACGTCCGAGTGGATGAAGCCTCGCAGTGGTACCGGCACTCTAGTCGAACTTGTCGGTGCACCGTGGGAAATCTCGCGTTTGGAGATCCCTGTTTCCCCCGGCTCGAACCGGACTCGAATCTCAGACCTCTATACAAAGGCTGGTGGTAACAATGACTACACCACCATCTTCGCCCTTTCTCCAGATCACGGTATTGGCTTTTCAATCCTCATCGCTGGATCCACTGCAACACCCGCCCGATGGCCTCTGCGTGATACAGTTGGTCAAACTTTTATCCCCGCTGCCGAGCACGCAGCATGGGAGAACGCCCGACGCAATCTTGCCGGAACTTTCGTCGACAAGTCCGCGCCTGGTACCAATCTGACTTTGACTGTTGACAAGGGCCGCCCTGGTCTTGGACTGGGCGCTTTCTGGGTGAAAGGCCAGAATGGCCGAGACAACCCTCACTGGCGCATTTATCCAACTGGTCTTAACTCAATTTCGCGCTCGTTGTCAGCACTCTACAGAAGTAAAGGAAAGTTGCGTGTGGCGCACCGTATGGCAGAGCCGGAGCCTCCAATGAAACCTCGTGCTGCTGTTGAGGGAGGGAAGGGAGGCTTATTTGATAACTCGTTCACGTGGATGAACATTGATTTTGCGGGTCCCGCTGATGAGTTGATTTTCAATCTTGTTGATGGGCGACTCGTGAGTGTTGAGCTCCCGGTGAGTGGCATGGTCCTGGATCGAGTTAATTAGGCGTGCAGTCGTTAGGAATGTGTTAGTTGAGAATTTGCGGCAGGTAATACTGGGAAATACTTTGTTTATATCAATCTCATATTACAGAATAGAAACAACATTGTTAAGATACAACCGCCTTTCCTAATACTGTATTTTAGCACTGTGTCCAGCGCTCATTAACATTGGCGAGTTTTGCTACTGCCAGGAATCAAAACGAGTGGCTGGTGAGAGTGGAATGGATAGTGAAAGGTTTTCTCATTTCTATCAGTCTTGCAGGGCTGAAAGACGTAATCCACCCTCCGCTGCCAGAGCCCTCCAGGTGAGTGTTATTTTAGTCTGAATAGTATTGCCTCGACGGCGCGTGAGATTTTCCAAAATAATGTACATGAGAGACTCAATCTCGTCCAGACCAATATGTCATCCCTCTTCTCATAACTATCTTACAACACCATAAAGCCCTGAGCCACAGCATCTCATGTTAAACGACTACTCTCAAAAATAGCTTGAACCCCATTCGCAAAGAGTGCTCTAGCATAGAGAGCATGGAACCACTTCCCCACCTCAGGCACAGGCGATTTATTCGTTTGTGGATTACAAGTAAATCCTTCCAAACTAATCCGTATATGAGCCTTCGGTTGCTCTACTTCAGATATCGTGTCTGAAGAAGCAGGGTTCCTCGTGATACTGAAACGGTGGCATCCCGCAAAGGAGTAGGTATCTGAACCGAATCCAAAGTCGACGTAACTCATTTGGGAAGTTGGTGATTCAGTGACATGTTTGTCGAGAAGTTGAAAAACACCAAATAACCGTGTACCAACGTCGCAGAGCTCATTGTCTGGAACTTCCGAGCTGCTCCATAGCTCGGGTGCTTGTGTGTCTTGCGAGAAGTCTGGTGAAATCATTAACACAACTAATTTTATAGAAAGGAAGGTGATGTCGAACTTGTAAAATGCACAGGAAGAATCCTCCAAGCTCCAGCGCTCAATAGAACACCCTCCATACCGAACACAAACCCCCCGAAGAATCCCGAGGAAAACGATGATAGAATCCTCGAATCGGTCATGCCAGCCAAAGTCTCGGCATCGAAATCTTGCCAGACGGTATCTGAAAGCACCATGTGATGGCGTGGATTGACGAGCTCCGCAGATCGAGATGTGAGGAATCCATCTCTAGCATAGTTACTGGAAGTGGAGTTATAGAGGGTGTCGAAGAATGACTTCCTCGGAAGCATTCGTGACCAGGACCTGGATGACATTGAATGGATGACGGATGCTGTCTGCTTTTCTTGCAATTGTAACGATTGACCGAATTGGATTCGCGTGCAAGAAAGAATCTCAATTTTGTACTAGAATTTCAATGGCGATATTCGGAAGAACTCGTGATTGTCAAACTGAGTCATTTACGAGGCTGGCCCCCACATAAGCTGGAAGGCTGGTGTTGGCGTGTCTGGGCATCCGCGCATCCGATCATCCAATAGCAGGGCACGCGTAATTGATTCTCATCGCTGCAGATACTATGATGCAGTGGCGTTTTTGAGAATTTTCAATGCGCCATTACTAGCAGAGTGGTTTATGATCCTTCGGTTGAGGGGACAGAAGCTAAGCCGTGTAACAAGGAAAGCGGAGAACGACACTATACCCGCGGTCAATAACTACAATGCCATACAATTGAATGGAGACGCGATATTCCCATTGAAACGCTTGCGCCGATCCTGTATTGACTGTGATAGACGCCTGCAAAAAATCTGCCAACTTAGGGGAAAGGGGAATCGGGGTAGCAGCGGGGAATGAAAAGTGTCCTGCAAATGCAACGGAGCGAAGAGAGGGTAGGCGAGGAGGGCTACTGAGGTGGGTTAGAGGGTATTGGGAATAAGATTGTGAGTTGAGAAGGGACTGGGTACAGGTGTGAAAATGAGAGCGTGTTACACGAAATAGTAATCAGGATAGGAGAAATGAACAGCACGGTTTATCGTCTTTGATTCCAGATGCTCCAGATATGATCGATTCCTTCCGGTCGTGACGAAAAATAAAGAATCGACTCGTTGAAAACTCAATGGAAAACGCCCTCGCGGGATGGTAGTCATGGAAACAGTCTTTGCTTGTGCAATGAGATAAGGTATCGAGTATCAAAATGCCGAAGTCGTCCGTAGTGCGCTTGTCCGTGGGAACCCTGTTGATGATACGCCTCGACGTTGAGTCGCTCCAGCGCTTGGGCGATGGCGTTCGGGGTCTTTGGACCAGCTGTGGAAATTTGTTAGAGACCTGCATGAAGGATGAGATTCGGGATCGTAGAGATTGTAGCTTACATGCGCACGGCTTTGTCGTCACCAGCTGAGACAAACATGCCTGGATTTGTCGGACTCCATGATATTGAGTTCACACAGCCCTTGGTGTGAGCTTCCAAGGTCTCCACGAGGGTCCCATTATCCTTGTGCCAGATGTAAATTCGGGAATCTAAAGATGGTCAGCACCATGAATCTTTCAAGTCACCATGATAAGAAAACACTCACCTTCACTGCCACTGACAACAAAATTCTCCGCTGCGCCACCAAAGGTGCTCCGAATCACATAACTGCCCTGCTTGTATCCCTTGAATCGTCGAACGACAGCAGTAGTATCCATGTCGATCAGTTGAATTTCTCCCTCCGTTAGATTTACCAGCATGTGCTTCGAGTCCCGGCTGATAACAACGGAAGTCGGTTTGCTCGTAAGAGAGAGGCAATAGTCCTCTTCGTAAGTGCGGAAATCAAATACATGAAGCTTGCAATCCGTGTCTGCTGCCACGAGCCGTCGGCCATCCGGGCTAATTGCGCAATCTTGCGTCCGGAATCCGCCTTTCCAGGTATGCAGTGGTGATCCCCTCATACTCCAGTGGCAGAGACCGGAGCTCGCATCGAATGACGACGTCACGAATGATTCGCTATCAGGAGCCCATCCCGCAGCGGTCACTGGATGGCAGTGATGGTCGATCGTCAAAAGACAGCGCCCAGTCTGAAATTGAATCATGTAAGTGGATGTCTATTCATGTTCTCGGATAAGTTAAGTTCTTTACCTCGGCATTCCATACACGCGCCGTCCTGTCTTGTGAGCAGGTGATAAGCTTGGAGTCGTCAGGACTCCAGCAGGCAAAGGCAACTCCATCTGAGTGTCCGTTAAGTCTGTGAATCACCGTAAAAGTACTCGTATCATAGATCAGCACGGAGCGGTCCTGGCCTGCAGTAACCAACTTGGTTCCGTCGTGAGAAAATCCGCAGTGCCAAACCTCGTCGTTGTGCTGATTGAGGTTGGCGCTAACGTCTAGTGGGAAGTCACTTCGGTCACACATGTGATCGGAATAGAGTGATGGCGGCTCGGCAGTATTATGATAGAGACAGTTGCTGATCTGGCCTTGCTTCACATAGTCCAATAGGATTGCAAGACGATGCTGCGGAATCATGACCGAGGGAGAGATGGATTCTATGGTTGATCAGCAAGAGCCAGAGCTTGAGGTTTGAGAATCCCTTACTTGACAAGTCGGCCAGAAGCCGCTCTCGGGATGAGCTGACTGGGCCGTCCCATCCTGCCTGCTCGTGGAGCATTTCCGTAGGGCACATTAAGAGGCTGTAGAATCGAGTACGTTAGTGATCAGCCATCGTAGGCGAATGACTGGATACGAAATGTGTTACCTTGAAAGCGCATGGAGCCGATCCACATCGTAGTTCAAAGGCGTCAGTTCTTGCCGGAGCACTACTAGTGCTGAGCCCAACTCGCGTGCTTCGAGGAGCTCCAAGAATTTCTGCTGGCGGAGGTAGAACAGCATTTCACTGCGGTCCGCATCTTCCGCCAATACTAGTGTCTCTTCAGAAGAACCTTTCTGGCCATTCTTTGGTGCCATATTCCGGAAAGATTGGATAAGGATCCTTTCTGCCTCGGACCACCGTCCATCAAGTACCGCGCTCCGGAATGTGGCAACACCGGGTGTTTCCAGCTGATAACCACTCTCAGAGCTCAAAGTCGATGCTGCAGAGTTGTAGCCCAGCTCATACAGACTCTGGATCAAAATCCGCGTCACTTCCTCCCGGTTATGGCCAAAGTAGGAGCTCGTCAATGGTTTTGTGGTGCCATTTGACTGCGACTCTCCATTCGCTGACGTCGTTTGTTGGCCATTCAGACTGGCCTTTCTCGAGGTCGACCCGTAGGACGCCTGTGAAAAGCCATTTGTGCTGGATAGCCCGTCGGGCCGCATGGTTTCTAGGCGCCTGCGCTTGCGGGATGGAGAGCGGCCGTCAGCTCGAGCGGCCGTGAGGGTTGGATCGTCCTGGGACACAGCTTCACGTGCCCCGGTGTCGTCTGCGTGAACGTCCGTGCCCGCCGTCCTCGTAACTAGCGCCTCCTCAGAGCTGTTGCTCGATCGGAGATGACGGCGTCGGAAGTTGAGCGGTCGAGGGGTTCGGCCGGCGGTGGAGGGCGGTTGTGAAGTGGAAGGTCCACCTCGATACTCTGGCGAAGGCGGGAGATGTTCAGAACTACCGGTGGCGGCGGCGGAGGAGGAGATGGCGGCAGGATTTGGGGAAAGAGGAAGATCGGGGTGGTCGGAGGCGGAGGGATGATCGGAAGGATTGTCGGCCAGGTCGACAAATGATTAGGATCTGCCCAGTTCCCTGGCTCTTTAGAAGAACCAGGTGAGCAGACCTACAGGTGGTGGTGGCGGGTGGATCAGTCCTCGCCGGGGGGAGTAGGAGCTCTGAACGGGGGTTGAGTGGGGAGGAGCTTTTTTGGTTCTTGCAGGAGTCACAATGCTTTTCAGGTTAGAATATCGATAATGTTGGGAAAGGTAATGTGCACGGATAACAGAGATGAAAGTGAAGAAACAGTAGGTGCCGCTAGGGAGTTTGTATTTCCCCTTGGTGAGCAGTAGTAATGGTGATGATGATGGGGGGGATTTGGGGTGAGGTCGGGCGGAGAAGTTGCTTATCGGCGGAGGAGAACAGAACGAGTTAAACTGAGAGTTCCTTAAGGCTTATGGACTTTGACTGTGAGTTGAGTGGGTGTAGTTAGTTCCACCGGCAGGCCAATGAGCCAAGAAGCTGCTAAGAAGGCGATTGGAGGGAGTGGGACCTCGTAAGTCACAGGTCGACTTGGGGCCCGTCACAAGATGATGACGATAGAGGTGATCAGGACTTAATAGGCGTCGGTGTCTGAGTTTCACCAATGCTGCGCTTGATTTCTCAGCCGGTTGGAAAAAAACGTATTCATTTCGTCTTTCAATCTCAGGCCGAGAAGGTCCAAAAGATGTTTTAGTGCTCCAAGGGTCAACGAATAGTGCTAGTGTGCTGCTGCTTGCCGATCCCGGGCGCCTACAGAGACAAGCCATAGCTACGGTCCAACAAAGCACGTAGAGAGTGTAATGAACTATAGATGGAATGAAATGGTTTCTGGGATTATTTCATCATTGTAAATGGGCTTTCTACTGCTACAAACCGTATACTTGAAAGCATCTTAACAGATCTGATGAAACTCCAGATCTGATGACAAAATATACATATCGAAAGCTAGAGCTGCAAAACTCCATATACACCTAGCAATTCCCTGACCCAGATACCGAGACTCTTCTCATTGTTTTAGGAACCGGAACACTCTAGCTTTTGAGCTTAGACATCCTAGCCGCATTCCATTTGCAGTCGCCCTCCCCCACTGACGACATCATGATGCCGATGGTCCTACTTCCGCATTTCCTTTTCCCAATATAAGGCCCAGGAGCACCACCTCTTTCAACTTCCATAAATGATCCCTATACATTAAATCTTGAGCCATCAAACTTTCTATTCAAACTCCAACCTTCTTATTCAACTCTACAATATCCAACATGGGTTGCGGCTGCGGAGCTACTTGCAATTGCACTGGTGCCCAGGGCTGCACTTGCGACAACACTTGTTCCTGCAAGGGATGCGGAGTATGTGATCCATGTTTTTTGGTCCCCAAGGAGAAGCTGGTGTGAGCTATAATAAGAAATGGAGATCGAGGCTAACCAGCACATTGTGCTTTATAGAAGTAAGAGGCGTCGCTATCTTAGGATGGCGGCTAGTAGCTCATAGCCATTAGCCGCGCTTGCCTTGCTATGATAAAAGGGCTGTCATGTCGGTTATGGAGAAATGATTAATGTAACATTAATATGAATTCGCTCTTTTGAAATTATATTCACGGACTCGACCTTCTATATCGTAGTCGTGAGGCGGAATCCTCCTCGTGGTGGTGTGATATGTAGACGTCATCAAGATCTCTCTTTAAGCACCGCCTCCGAGGCCTTGAGCGCGCCCGTGATGGTAAAACATATAAACGGCGACAGCGCATACATTACCTAATTTCATTAGCAGGTACACAACTTCTCTATCGGCGTAAACCTTACCGTCAATGTCTTCGCAATAGCCATCTTCTCCGTCTCCGAAGCATGCGCTACCTCCGCCAACCCCGAGATCACCAACGCCGGCGGCCCGGCCGGCATCAGCATCATACTGAACCAGAGAATAGGATCATCCCCCAGAAGCTTTGTACGCTTCGCCAGGCCGTATACCAATGAAATGCTCACCGCCGGCCAGGCCACCAACCGCACTAAAAAGATTATCGTCATAGCCCGGACGGGAATGCGACTTGAGTCGCCCGCTTCGCCCTGGGCTACCATCCGCTCAAAGGATACCCCGAGTTTACACCCGACCAGGAAGATCTGCAGTGTCGTGAAGAGTCGTCCGATATTGCGTACGCTAGTTGTCAGCCATGCCTGGAGATATCCCCCATCTTCGTCGCGAAAGAAAAATGCCCGATGCAGCGCAGGAACTAGGCCTAACAAGGCGCCGACGAGAGTACAGCATATCGCTACGCTGGCGAATGGATCTCCGAACGGTGCCATGAGCTCTTTTTGTACTCGATAAGGGAAGAACGAGACGAGCCATTTGGTCCAGGAGTGGATACGCATTCCAACTGCATGCTGGGCATTTTGTGCGCGCTCCGGTAGAAGAGAAGTCGTTTCGGTCAGACGCTCATCCTCGCATTCAGATACATGTTGATCTTCGATACAACTCGGTCGAGCTTCGGCGTTTTCGCCGTCATGCAGCATCCGCGGACCGACCACGTAGGCGATGGTTTTGCTGACGACTGCGCAGACGAGGAAATAGCTTTGTGCTCGCTCGATTCCGTCGGCTGTGCTTTCGTCCCCGCGGAGGATGAGGCGGAGAGAGCCTACGCTGTCGAGGGATTGTAGGAGTAGTAGTGGGAGGGAGGAGGTATTGTTGAACGTGGTCGCTGGTGCAACCCATTGGGGTAGTCGAAATAGTCGTGCTAGCACGTGCGACAGACCGATGGATGCGAATGTGTAGATGAATGACCAAGCTTAACGGTTGGAGGTGATGAGCGTCTCTGGCCAGAGATCGAGATATATCCGGGGCACTTACCCAGCACTGGGAGATAATTCATCGCTGTCCCGATGTGAAGCTCTTTACCGAGATTCACCACAATGAGTGCCGGCAAAAAGAGCTTAACACCCAGTGCAGACATATCATTGATGGTGGTATCGTGGATCAGACTTAATCGACGTGCGGCAACTCCATAGCACATGGTCAATAGTACCGAGACACAGGCCTTGAGAGCCCCCATAAACGGTGGCAGCAAGCCATCATCAGGGCGCATGATGGCGGCCCTTGTAATTAAATAGGAATACAGTGCACTCCGAACGATTGAAGTTTTTCATTGGAACGTATAAATCATTTGATAGCGTCATAGTGACCAAATCTACCATTTACAATTTTCCAAATAGGGACCTGAGTATACAATAGCTCGGCACTTTCACACGGGAAAACAACACTTATACCCGCATGGCGTGTAAAAGCTGGTCCGAGGGGATTAGCTTCGCGGCGAAGGCGAGTGCTATACCAAGGGTGAGCACTGCGCCAAAAGCTGTCATGAGCCCGAGATGTCCCAAACTCTCGAGACCAGGACTTTCAAACTTGGTTGTGCGTCGTTGACCTAAGCGTGTCGTGCGTGTGAGTGTGGGCAGATACTTGAAATCGAAGCGACTCTCGCCCCCGAGGCCAAGCTTTTCATCCATGAGCATCTTGTAGAAGTATTTGCGGCGCATCTAAAATCGGATGGTTAGTTCGATAGATCGAGGCCTCTCTTAGGGATGGATACGCGAAATGCTTACATTGATCATGAACCGATCCATGAAGTAGATCCTGGGGATAATGGTTGATACCAATCTCACCCAGAAACAGTATCCCCACAGAATGATGCGGTAATACAGACTCGATCGTGGGATGTCCAGTTCATCCGCAAGCTGATCACCATTGAGGAGACGACTCATCGCCTCGAGGAACTCCTTTGATGCATAGGACGGTGCAGTATTTTCCAGACCGATGATGATATTCTTAGCCAGGATTTTGCCGATCTCGGTGGGATCGATTTCAGAAATCAAGAGCGACTCCATCATCGCCCGGGCCTTGGCCGTACTTTCAAATGGCTCCGTCGGTGTTCCCATGTAGTAAGCGACGAGCCGCCAGAGCGCGATATAATCTTCAATCTCCTGTTGCTTGAGGTAGATCCCCTGACGAGGTAATCCGAGCCAGACCACCGAGCTGCAGAATGTATTGATGGTCCCGATGCAATCAAGATCATTGACGGGGGTACCGTACTTGTCAACGTCATAGTACTCTGGCTTTTGTTCTACCAGACTCAAGATTCTCAGCCGGACGGAAGCGTGGAGGAGCCGTACACGCACGGAGGAGACGTTGCCTTGGCCGCCTGGTTTCATTCCCTCTGCTGAGCTGTTGACTTGGAGGACATGTTGGAGTGTTTCGAGGAGTCGACGGCGGACTACTTTGGCGCCGAAACCACCGGTTCGGGCAAGTGTTTCCACGACTCGCATGGCGCCCCTGTAGAATGATTAGGCTAAAGTAGATGAATGTTGATAGGAGATGGATGGTACTTACATTCCACCGAGTAGACTTTCAAACCCAAGCTGAGAAAAGCAGTTAACAATGATGATCTAGATGGAAGACTGATGGAAGACTGATTGGTATAGTACTCACCACGTTCAAGATGGGGACTCCATATCGGAAGAACACATCTTGTCCTCTCTGAATTTGCTCCCAATCCACCCATTCAGGAACCGTATTGACCTCATCCCATAGTTGTTTGAGTTTAGGATCCTCATCGGCATGTTTCTTCAACAGACCATACAGATCTTTCTTAAACGGCTTATCCTCATCCTCGCCCGTGGGAATCTTGTTGAGAATTTGCACACATTCATCTGCCAGGCTATCATATGTTTGGATCATGGGATGTAACTCCTCAGACGATTGATGAAGGTCAGTCCAATGAAAAGAGTAGCCCCAGTAGTGGCACTCGGTGGTATTTCCTCGTCGGGGACTTTTTAACGCCATGGTGGAGTAGAGTGGAATGGTCAAGTATAACAACGATAAGAAATGTCGTCTATCCGCGAGAGATGCATTCTCGCAAGTAATATGAGGCTCGTTTTGTTGTGTATATATGTACAGGTGACCCGATGTTGAGGTTAGGTTGCCCCTCTCGTTTCCATTCATGATTCAACGTGGCTTTCTTCCCTTGTACCGTGGTCCGTGGTCCGGGGTAAAAAAGTGAGAGGGGGTGATTTACCGTTTGGGGGTTGTTTTGCATGTGAACCCGCCTATTTCCAATGCCGTTGATGATCGACACTCGCTTGAACAGCTTAGGCTGGTTTGGGGGTGGGTAGTTCAGTAAGCTCATTATTTATTTCCTTTTTATACATCGATGGTCTCTAGGTGATTGGATAAATGGCACCTGTCCCAAGCCGAACTTTCTGTATACTCTTTTGGGTGCTTGGAAAGACGGTAGATGGCCCATTTCACATGCCGTTTCCTCCAACGAATGACTTTTATGACTGAATGAATCTGACATGATTATGTTGGCGTTGGGATCGTGAAGATTTTGGACATTTCCATGTGAAGGTTGTGTAAGGTATAGATGAAGCATGTGTTGATTTGGGGGGTGGATAAGACGAAGATCATCACCAGGCTCTCACAGAATATAGGAGACAGCGACATTAGCTAGGAACTGCAACAGGTAGTGATAATAAAGTAGAACTTTATGAGTGAGCTAGAAGAAATACTCCCAATGAGGACCTCATACGATGCTTATCTCTCTGGACTACGTAGATGTAAACATGGGAGTAGGTGGGACGGGGAGGTTGGCTACTATAAACAAGAGGCCAGTCCAGCAATATGTCAGGTAGGGCACACCATCAAACTTCCACTAGGAGATGTAAAAGAGCCACGATCTCACGACGCTCACCTTTGTTCTCAGATGATGACCGACCGGGCGCCAATCTCTGGGCGGGCTGAGCAAGACCTGGATTGGATGACAGCTTAGGGGGGACTCCACGATGCAAGCACCCCTAGTCCATTGGCCGCCACCTCGATTGCTCATCACAAACACTTGGTCTCTGCCATCTCAGAGCGAATGTTAGGATTGGGAAGGCCTCGACTGAAAGCACGGCCGTCACTGCTGGATCTGATTAGCAGACGCGAGGAACATCCGATCACTGCAACTCCAACTCCAACTGTGACTGCGGACCCGTCGTCACCACCGTCACCGCCCGAGCTGCCACCGCTTCCAGACTCGCCCACCTCAGCCAGCTCGACTACTACCTCCACCACCTTCTCCGTGTCTACCCCGTCCACTCAAACCTCCTCCACGATGGCACCGGCAAAGGATGACAGCCATGCTCATGGCTCAGTCTTCTCAGTCTCCGGCCCCGTCGTTGTCGCCGAGCACATGATTGGCTGTGCCATGTACGAGCTGGTAGGTCCCCCCAGCATTCCTCCCCGGGAAGCTCATCTCAGCTTGATCCCGGGCAGAGTATCGCCGTACTAATAGCGTTCAACATTCTAGTGCCATGTCGGTAAGGATTTGCTTGTTGGTGAAGTCATTCGGCTCGAAGGCGACAAGGCCACTATCCAGGTCTACGAAGAAACCGGTACGCCAGCTCCCTCTCCCGGCCACGTATGCTCCGCATCGTGGCTACCTCCCCGCATCTCGTCATTGACTAATCATTGCGCTTTTGGGATGAAATGCAGATGGTCTGACTATCGGCGACCCCGTTGCGCGGACCGGTAAGCCCCTGTCCGTCGAGCTCGGCCCCGGTTTGATGGAGACGATCTACGACGGTATCCAACGACCCCTCCGTGCCATCTCCGACAAGTCCAAGGGTATCTACATTCCCCGTGGTATTCGCGTCAATGCGCTGGACCGTGAGAAGAAGTGGGACTTCAAGCCGGTCAACTTCAAGGTCGGCGACCACATTACTGGGGGTGACATTTGGGGTACCGTGTTCGAGAACAGCTTGGTGAACGACCACAAGATCCTTCTGCCCCCGCGTGCTCGCGGTACCATCACCCGCATCTCCCCCGCCGGTAGCTACACTGTGGAGGAGAAGCTGCTGGAGGTGGAGTTCGAGGGCAAGAAGACCGAGTTCGGCATGATGCAGACCTGGCCCGTCCGTGTGCCCCGCCCCGTGAGTGACAGACAGTCCGCCGATGCGCCCTTCATTGTCGGCCAGAGAGTGCTGGATGCTCTCTTTCCTAGTGTGCAGGGTGGTACTGTCTGCATTCCCGGTGCTTTCGGTTGTGGAAAGACTGTCATTTCCCAGAGTGTGTCCAAGTTCTCCAACAGTGATATCATCGTCTATGTCGGTTGCGGTGAGCGCGGTAACGAGATGGCTGAGGTGTTGATGGATTTCCCTGAGGTAAGCTTTTCTGATTATCGAGATTTGCGATATTGCAGAGGGAATTTCCTTGCTAAATCTACTTCTTCCTGCAGCTCTCTATCGACGTCGGTGGCCGTAAGGAACCTATCATGAAGCGTACCTGCTTGATCGCCAACACCTCGAACATGCCCGTCGCTGCCCGTGAGGCCTCGATCTACACTGGTATCACCATCGCCGAATACTGGCGTGATCAGGGAAAGAACGTTGCCATGATGGCTGACTCGAGTTCTCGCTGGGCCGAGGCTCTGCGTGAGCTTTCGGGTCGTCTGGGTGAGATGCCTGCTGATCAGGGCTTCCCCGCCTACCTGGGTGCTAAGCTGGCCTCTTTTTACGAGCGTGCCGGTAAGAGCAGTGCTCTTGGTAGCCCTGAGCGTATCGGCAGTGTCAGCATTGTCGGTGCCGTCAGCCCGCCCGGTGGCGATTTCTCCGATCCCGTCACCTCCAGTACCCTGGGTATTGTGCAGGTCTTCTGGGGTCTCGATAAGAAGCTGGCTCAGCGCAAGCACTTCCCGTCCGTCAACACCTCCATGTCCTACAGTAAATACACCACCGTTCTGGACAAGTACTACGAGAAGCATAACCCGGACTTCCCTCGCCTGCGTGACCAGGTCCGTGAGCTTCTGTCCAAGTCTGAGGATCTCGACCAGGTCGTGCAGCTGGTCGGTAAGGCGTCTCTGGGTGACTCTGACAAGATTACCCTGGACGTGGCCGCCATGGTCAAGGATGACTTCCTCCAGCAGAACGGTTACAGTGACTACGATCAGTTCTGCCCCCTGTGGAAGACTGAGTACATGATGAAGGCCTTTATGGGCTTCCACGACGAGGCCCAGAAGGCGGTCGCCCAGGGTCAGAACTGGAACAAGGTCCGTGACGCCACTGCCGATCTCCAGAGCGCTCTGCGCAGCATGAAGTTCGAGATCCCCGATAACCAGGAGGAGGTGTCGGCCAAGTACGAGAAGCTTCTCCAGTCCATGACCGAGCGGTTTGCTTCCGTTTCGGATGAATAGATGTAGATTGGGTCTTGCTGTATCTTGTCTCTATTTTTTGCTGCCTTTGCATCATCTCTTTTTTTTCCCGGCTGTTATACTGTCTAGCACATTACCCTGTAGTTATTTTTGAACCAATTTTGTTCTTTGGGGCGGACATTTTTATTCTCTTCTCGTATAGACTACTCAATAGTATACGATAGACAGATCTCAGATCAGGCGACAGTGAAAGGACTGGACTACAAGGGACAGCTGACCCATGTCTAAACCCACATCTTGATGATCGGAGTCCAGTATAGTGGATGCCTGCTGTCAGGTACTCACCATTCGGTGGCTAAGTAACCAACTGGCTAATCATAATGCAGCAGAACTCTGGTGCACGGCCAGCCGCTGGGCTGGACCGCCACTCCCATCCACCGCCTTCGTAGGCCTCCCCGACCAACAAACAATCTAACAATCTTCTGCTTCTCTTCACGATCAACACCTGCTCCTATTCTCTCCTCTTTCCCTCACTTTTCTTTCTCGTCTTTCCAACCCTCCTCCTAGCTCCGAAGGAATACCCGCCCAACCTCGCCAGCATGGCAAACCCAACCTCTGGCTACTCGTGCGTAACCCCCCTGCACCCCCCTCCACTCCGAGATGCGGCCTAGAGCTAACTTGTGCGCAGCATAAATGTCAACGACCCAAGCTTGATCTCCCTGGTCAACAAGCTGCAAGATGTCTTCTCTACTGTCGGCGTGAGTAGAATCACAAAAACCGCACCCGTGGCAACCGTGGTCTTGACCATTCGCACTGACACCGCTGCTTTGATTTAGGTACACAACCCTATCGACTTGCCCCAGATTGTCGTGGTCGGATCGCAGTCCAGTGGAAAGAGTTCAGTGCTAGAGAACATCGTCGGCCGTGATTTGTATGTGCTTTCCCGATCCCCTCGTGCTGTTCCTTTGCCCCCCGAACCTCTGCGCAACCCACGTGGTGGCGGGGAAGCCCTCCCGGCGGTGTCGTCGTCAGCCATTGCTAACCACTGTCTGTCTGTACTATTTAGCCTGCCTCGTGGTTCGGGAATCGTGACCCGGAGACCTCTTATTCTGCAACTGATCAACAAGACCCCTGCGCCGCAAACAAACGGAGATAACAAGATCGAGACGACAGACGCCGAGTCCAACGTCGATGAGTATGGCGAGTTCCTGCATATTCCTGGCCAGAAGTTTTTCGACTTCAACAAGATCCGAGAGGAGATTGTCCGTGAGACAGAGTCCAAGGTTGGCCGCAATGCCGGTATCTCGCCTGCCCCGATCAACCTGCGCATCTACTCGCCCAATGTCCTCACCCTGACCCTGGTCGATCTTCCTGGTCTGACCAAGGTGCCTGTCGGAGATCAGCCCAAGGATATTGAGCGCCAGATCCGCGATATGGTTCTCAAGTACATCAGCAAGCCCAACGCTATCATTCTAGCCGTCACCGCGGCCAACCAGGATTTGGCCAACTCCGATGGTCTGAAGATGGCGCGTGAAGTAGACCCCGAAGGTCAGCGCACCATTGGTGTGTTGAGCAAGGTCGATCTGATGGACGAGGGCACTGATGTCGTGGATATTCTCGCTGGACGAATTATCCCTCTGCGCCTGGGTTATGTTCCCGTTGTCAACCGTGGTCAGCGTGATATTGAGAACAAGCGTCCCATCGCCTATGCCTTGGAGAATGAGAAGAACTTCTTCGAGAATCACAAGGCATACCGGAATAAGGCTTCGTACTGCGGTACCCCCTACTTGGCCCGCAAATTGAACCTGGTAAGTGATTGCTCCAGTGATGGGAGAGATACACACGTGGCGAGAAAGAATACTAATCTGAACCCGCCATCTCTGTAGATCCTGATGATGCACATCAAGCAAACCCTCCCCGATATCAAGGCTCGCATTTCCTCCTCCCTGCAAAAGTACACGACGGAGCTGGCGCAACTCGGCGATTCCATGCTCGGCAACAGCGCAAACATCATTCTCAACATTATTACCGAGTTCAGCAACGAGTACCGCACCGTTTTGGAGGGTAACAACCAGGAACTGTCTAGCATTGAGCTGTCGGGTGGTGCTCGAATCAGTTTCGTCTTCCACGAGCTCTACTCCAACGGTGTCAAGGCTGTCGATCCTTTCGATCAGGTAAAGGACATTGATATTCGCACCATTCTCTACAACTCCTCCGGTTCTTCTCCCGCTCTTTTCGTCGGAACTACTGCCTTCGAGTTGATTGTCAAGCAGCAGATTAAGCGTCTGGAGGACCCCAGCAACAAGTGTATCTCGTTGGTTTATGATGAGTTGGTGCGCATTCTCGGCCAGCTCCTGAACAAGCAGCTGTTCCGCCGGTACCCCCAACTGAAGGAGAAGTTCCACGCTGTTGCCATTGCTTTCTTCAAGAAGTGCATGGACCCTACCAGCAAGCTGGTCAAGGACTTGATCGCCATGGAGGCCACATACATCAACACTGGCCACCCTGACTTCCTTAACGGACACCGCGTAAGTAATTCTTGATTCTATGATCTCGTGGAATTGGAATGATGCTGACTGAATGCAGGCTATGGCTATTGTCAACGAGCGGGCGCTGGCCGCCAAGCCCACCCAGGTTGACCCCAAGACCGGCAAGCCCCTTCCCGCCCGTGCGCAGAGCCCATCTCTCGATACCACCGGTGAGGCTCAGAACCAAAGCGGATTCTTCGGCAGCTTCTGGGCTTCCAAGAACAAGAAGAAGATGGCGGCCATGGAGGCTCCTCCCCCAACTCTCAAGGCTTCCGCCAGTCTGTCTGAGCGTGAGACCTCCGAAGTTGAGGTTATCAGTAAGTGCCGCTCTGTAAAATCTTCTTGCGTGGCCCAACGTATACTAATCCCCCTCTCAGAGTTGTTGATCACCTCATACTTCAACATCGTTAAGCGTACGATGATCGACATGGTCCCCAAGGCTATCATGTACACCCTGGTGCAGTACGTATTCCTATCATTAAACCTTTGCCACTCTCACATGCTAACTCCTCCAATCAGGTTCACCAAGGATGAGATGCAGCGCGAGCTTCTGGAGAACATGTACCGCAATAACGAGCTGGATGACCTGCTCAAGGAGAGTGACTACACCATCCGCCGGAGGAAGGAATGCCAACAGATGGTCGAGAGTCTGGGCCGCGCCAGCGAGATCGTCAGCCAGGTCCAGTAAATACCTGCTGGCAGAAGTATGGCAGGTTCTCATCATGGCTTTCAAAGGAGAGAACGATCAAGTCGTCGGAGCCGACTGTATGACTGAAATGATTTCGCGCTGGCGGGAGTTGGGAACACACTCTACACCTCTCATCTTTCTTTGTGACTTTGCACCGTGTTCGAAATCTTGACTATACTCGTATTTTTCACCGTCGCTTGTGTCATCTTGCCTTCTTCTTTTGAATGGCCGCTCGATCTCCGCATACCAGCAATGGGGACTGGCTGGCTCTAGAGCTGTTGATTCTTTTTTTGGTTCACTGGGGCGGTGGTTTCGTCTCGAAGGAGAGAGTAGTCAAGGTTGCCAGGATTGTTCTTTGGTTGCTCCTCAACTTCTCCCATTTCTCCTTCTTGTTTCTTTTGCCCCGAATTTGAAAGCCTTATACCGTTTCCCTTTTATTTCCTTTCTCTTTGTTGGTCCCGTTGTCTGCTGTCTGCTTGTTTTTGAGACCCATGAGCCTTCTTCCAGATGACGATTGTATCAACTAATGATTTTCTGTCTGTGTTCTATGACTTTGCTTTAGAATTTGATCTATTCACTTTACACTCTTGCTTTGTATACACTGTGCTAGGTTTGTTTATGTTATAATATGACTGACCTTGATGGATCGGTGTTAAGTTATTTCTGGCACAGCATTGCATCACGTGCGAGGAAACAGCCCTAAGAGTTTAGGACGTAGAAGTGCAGGCTATTCCTTCATGATAGCTATCTATACACGACAGAGTAGCTATATAGCAAACATGAGTAAGGAATAATCCTCTGTTCCTAGAAGTGGGGAACTCTGGATTGTAGTAGTAAATTTCGAAATGCTGATGCTGATGGAAAGACTGGCATCTTCTTGAGGAAACTTCTTTCGCTCTCTCTTCCGTATTCTTTTCTGTAGGGTATCCCATAGTCACTCAACATATAAGCCGCTGAATCCAGCTTTGCTTCGAGTGCCATGCTTCGAGAGAAAACCTAGCGACTTTTGTATCAGTAGGTTATTTTTGCCGGTAGTTTCCAAATAGAACCCACGGGTCTCGTAGCTTGTTGTCCAGCGCAAGTCTTCATCCAGGTGGATGGAAACGCACTCCCATGTCACTCTTAGGCATCTGGAAATATCTATTAACTGATAGCGTGCGGCTTTCTATGTCTACCTTTTCATGGAAAACTCCAGTGCCAGAACTGACAGGCTTCACAGGATGAGGAAGGTGCCAACCTCCCTGCTTGATCGCTCTTTCGTTCTCTTCCTCTTTCTTCATCCTCCCCCAGACATAACCTGCCCCATAACCTCGAATGACATCGGCCCAGACACACTCCCTGATTTGACCCAGATTCCAAC
This sequence comes from Penicillium ochrochloron, assembly GCA_022985105.1. Classification (NCBI taxonomy): domain Eukaryota; kingdom Fungi; phylum Ascomycota; class Eurotiomycetes; order Eurotiales; family Aspergillaceae; genus Penicillium; species Penicillium ochrochloron. The sequence goes on from JAAVMA010000015.1 coordinate 583,629, forward strand.
CCCTCAGCCATGCCTCGCGCGATCAACCACGCGGAGCTAAGAACTCTGTTCCGCACCTCGGTCTGCCGCCTGATAAACCAGCTGAAGAGTTATTCCTCTTACGTCCTCAAGGTAGATGAGCTGATGGGACTGGGGGTCCATGTCTCTGAGTTTGACCCCTTCGAATTAAACGAGGCCATCATCTTCCAACCCTTCGCGGAGCAGGAGCTGCATGACTACGTTATCGACGAGGTCCTGTTACAGAATGAGGAAATTGTGGCGAAGCTTGATCTTCCGGACTGGACTCCCCCTGAGGCTTCTAATGGAGTGGTTTCCCGTCTTGACGAAGAACGTGCTGCGTTGGAGGCTGCTGAGCAAGCCTATGAATACCTTGAGGCGATGTATTCCTGCTTGTCGAAGTCCTATGAGCCCAAGAATCCCCTCTCCATGGCCCGGAACTGGACTGACATTCCGTGAGTTCTATCCCCAATCCTACTACTCTGACCAGCTCATGAGGAGATGACTGACTGATATCGAAATAGTATCCCGCATCCCGAATTCACCTGGCCCCGCGAGCTTGGCTTCAACAGCTGGCCCCGTGACACTGGCCTTTTGAATCACGACAGCCCAGAACATGTTGGATGGCGCTACCAGATGGTGAGTGAATGGAAGGACACCCCGCGACGAGGAGATCCCAAGGCCCGACCACATGTACGCATCGTCGTCTGTCATGGCGCTATTGGCACCCCGAATGGAATTCTCCTCGGCGAGATAGGCGCTATTGCACAGGTTATCTATAACCGTCTTAACCAACCTAGCTTTGAGAATGAGTCTTACTTCCCGGTATGATCTGGCCGTTGACTGGATGCTAGGACGCAGAGCTAATTTCAATAGGTACTGATGATTTCGCTTTTCGGGCCCCGCCATGGACGGGTTCTGCAGGCTGTGTACAGACGTGATGGGAATATGGAACTTCGTACCACCCGGGTCCAGGACCTGACTAAGATGGATCATGCTCCCACTGACCTGTTCTTGCGGTACCTTGCAAGTTATCCCCGGCGTGATGACTACTGAGAGAGGCAGTCCAACGGGCAGTTCATCTGCTTGAGCGAACCTACGTCTACTCGGATACACGGTCTACTTTATGGTTTTGATCAGCTAGCATAGAGAAATAAATTTCTAGCTTGACCTATGAGGTTACTTTATACTGGTGACTAAAAGGTAGACTCGCCAAAATGGTCAAAAACATTCAATCAAACTAGAACATGCCTTAATCCCAGGATTCTCCTTCGAAGAAAATTTCAGTAGTAAGTTATTTTCCACCACGACCACTGCAACATGAACTGGAAAATTATACTACCCTCCTCTCTTATTTCCTATTACAGTAAACTCTATCTTCAGTTGTCTAGGAGGTAACCAGAATACCATGAGAAACTGTCATGTTGCGCGAGGCTCCATTGTTCGCGAGCAGATAGAGCTCAACTACTATTACATTACTACTTAATTTGGTAGTATAAGATCTGCCGAGGACAGGTCCAAGCTTGGGCTCTAAAGTGCCGGATATATGTGGATAATTTGATATCTAACCTGTCCTTGTAATCTCTCAGTCAGATCACCATGCTCTCGTGCAGTAACTTCAACCTCCATTGCCACGTCCCAGCCTTGCCGTCAAGCCACAATCGACTACAGCTCTAGTGATAATTCACCGTACAGCGGTGGGCGTAGGCTCTGAAAGGAACCCCAGATAAGGTGGCGGTCCATAGCTTTCTCGTGCTACATATTGTCTCCGGGATAGCTGACGGAATGGTGCGAAAGCTTGAGTTTCGGGCAGTTCAGTGTGTCCAGGATAGTATCTGTCGAGTTCAGTTGGCCAGCCGGAATTGGGGTGCTCAGGGTTTTCCAGAATGTTGATGGCCAGGTATTGACAGTCTGTCTTGAAACAATCCAGATCTCTTGGGATAGTCGTCTGGAAAAATCATGCCTTCTTCATTCTGGTTATACCCACAAACACTAAATGCAAAGTCCAATCCTCCTTCCAAATGCATATCCACCAGACGGGGAAGGATAGATTGTTGGGGCCGCATATTCTGGTACGGGCGAACATATCTAGAGCCACTAAGTCAGTTCCTATGTCATTACGCTTAAGTTATGTAAATATCATACCGTCGTAACACTGTTTTGCTCTTTCCAGAGACTTCTGGCAACGAGTGACCATGACCGAGGCGCATTTTATTGTGCCGGGATGTAGCCACCGTGTAGAAGACGACTGCCTCCTATTCCAAGGACGTGATAACGGGCTACTGCAACCCTTATTGCAATCATTTGTCAACAGTTATTTCATGCGTCAAAGCTGATAGATGGGTTCAAGCGTACTCTAGGGCCATAGTTCCGTAGTCAGGCCATATGAGCTAACTGGACGTATTCGTCTGGCGTCAAGTTTGGACCTCCCTCATGCGCTGCGTATCTTCAGTCGAATTGTGGTATCATGGAACTTCTCTTTGTTTCTTCGTTTCAATACCCTAATCCTTTTCCTCCAGGGAGTTCTGGCACAGGTGATCATGTCCTCGGCTACCTACGCATGGATCGGGAATGTGTCCTCACTCTTCTATGCCTGACAATATGCTGTCAGAGCATAAAGGCGCGCCTTAGCTGCACTCTGGCTACTGATACGTTAGTAATTGATCAGTTTATTGGAGAGGCGGACAGTCCAGGGCGCACTCGACACCATTTGGCCTCTCGGATAGAGTCCTCGACTGCCGTTTCAAGTCCTTTGAGCTGTACCCCCAACACGTATCCAGATTCTTTTTGTGATCGAGGTCACTTTTTGACTTGTACATGTTGTATGCCATTTGGTTATTGACAGGGCAAATCTCCAGTTGTGGGTATATCTGTATTTGAGGGATGCCTCCGATTCTTCAAGGGATCGAGTCATTCGGAGTTGATTTACTGCCCCACAAGATCCATTGCTTTATCCAGGGATCGGATTGGCTCTAGAGTCGACCGAATATCCCGTCATATTAAAACTACATTATCAAAGGGTAGACTCTTAGATATAAAATGGTTAAAGTCAGCAGGTGTGTTCATAAATGGTGCGTATGAGAGCACTTTGTATACTTCTTGAATCTTCCCCCATACGGGGATGCCAAATCTGCAATGTATATTCAATAGCATCTCGCGTTGAACGTGTCCTTGCCAAAAGTGACCATTAATTTACCGGAAGTCGTCACGGTATAGGGAGTATTCTCAGCTAAGCCCAAAGTCAAATGTCGATCTGTGGCTCCGTGAATCTACTCACATCCACATGGGCTAGCATATCTTGGATAAAATTGTTCACATTTTGATTGAAGTATGGGTAAAGGTTGTATAGGTAGAGGTGCTTGAGTACCCTCTCGAATGTCCTTGTAGAACATAAAAGATACAATGGAGGAACGGAGCTGCCTAGCGAAGAGGGTGCTGACATGGTTGTGAGCTGGCTTTTCGGCGCTGCCGATGGAGAATATTGTCAGAGGAAGATCATATAATAGATCAGTGAATGTAAAAGTATATAGTACTGGGTATGAGATGGTGAGGAGGCTCAAGGAGGAGAATGACTCACGACCTATGTATTGTGTTTTTGAGGCGAAGAATGATGGCCAGCAGAAAGATCGTGACTGTACAAGGCTTGGTTGATCTGTGTGCCCTATTTTCAATGTATGGACAAGAAAGAGCGTAGGTTTCCTGAGATGGCAACTGAGTATCCAGTATAGACCTGTGGTCAGAAAGACAGAGGTTTTGGTACCGGAAGCTTCTGTCTAACAACACAGGACAGGGTTCATAATCTCTTTAAGTGATGTGATAGATTGAAGTTTGGCTTCAATTCCTCACACAGTTTTAATCAAAGTTGAGAGAGTGGCGATACAAAAATACGAAGAATTGGAGGAGGGAAATTGAATTCAGGAATAGGCGAAAGCTCAACAAAGAACGTTCTGGATGAGTCGTCCTTGCAAGGCGAAGCTTTATATCAGCTTCCATTCGAAGGAAATTGACAAAATTAGTTACTGAGGTATATAGAAAATGTTTAAGAGGTTGACAGGCTGGAGGATTTGACGAGAGAACGTTCAAATAGGGGGACAGCTCGTTTTATTATACCTCGCTAGCGCCAAACATCGACGACCGCATCATGACAAAGCCCACGTACAAACGCTACTAGGACTATTCCGGGAGATATATATACGGTAAAGCCCTTCAAAGATACAAAATATGCAAACAAATGATTAAAATGATCACTTCTTGGCATTGATTAACGGGCAACTCTACTATAATTCCGCGATACTTGGGTTGCCAGCCCGGAGAATAGTATTTCCGTGCCGAAGTATATAGAGGTGGAGAGGCATTACGATTCTTATATGCCTACGACAAAGACAGTCTCTCACCATTCTGCAAGTCAATCGTTCTTAAAGAGCCCCTAGAGAGTCTTAGCTATTTCTGACATACACAATGTCTACTGAGAGATACACCAATCTCTTTGGCGTGAGAAAAACCCCGCAACAAATGACTATACGCATATGGGTATATGGTAGAGATGGTGACCCATTTCCAGTCCAATGTGAGTAGAAATACGAGAAATACGGCTTCTAAAAGAGTAGGAGCATGGGCAATGCATTTTACCTACGATAGCTAATGTGAGGTCTTCACCAGGCTTAATCTCCTGCTTCTTCCTCCTTCCTCTCTCCTTCCACCACCACCACATCATCACCATCTCTCCTCCTTTCATCTCCCCACCACCACCACCATGTGCTTCAGCGAGTACTTTGCTGTCATCCCAAAGGGATGTCGTGCTGAGAACAAGCACGCCTACGTGCTGAAGGAGGTCACCCCATGCTTCGAAACCGTTTTCCTCGCTATGGCCCGAAATGCCGACGCTGGCGGCGATCCAGCTACCCTAAACATCACCCTCTGCGACGACAAGGCTTGTCTCAAGATCGACTGCTTCCGTCAGAAGCTTGAGGTCAAGGCCCTGCAGGCAAAGGACCCTTACTGTCCTGTCTGCCTGGGCGAGAAGACCCTTGCCGAGGCGTTGATGGTGGAAGTAAGTTGAACCTGCTATTCACCGCGAGAAAGAGAGATAGTAAGAAGCTAGTTCAAATGCTTATATCTGATTTTATGTATACAGGAGAATGAAAACACCCAATACGCCATCCTGCCAAATGGCAATCTCCTCCACCCCGCCGACAACCACACCGCGCTGCCAAAATACGTGGTTCAGCGCCAGTTCTTCCTCAAGAGGGAGATTATGTCAGAGCCTAAGCCCATCAGTGTCAAGACCGATGTGGCCAGCAAGTTGCGCCGCGCCCCTCGCCGCTCCAAGCTGCCGGCCGGCACCTGGGATGAGCCTGACGTCGACACTACGTTCAAAATGTATGTGTCGATTTTCATGGGACTCTACGATAAGCACGGCCGTAATGAGATGGAGGAGGATCCGACTGCTGCGCTTCCGTGGTTCTATGATACTTGGGCCGATGAGGGGTGAGCTTTGGTCTGAGGGTATCCTGGTTCTCTCTCTTTTGCTTTGTTTTCTTTTTCTGGAGATTCGCGGTGCTTTACGATAGTGCTTGGTTGCATGGATGGGATGGGATGGATGGGCCATGATTTACTTTTTTCCTTGTCTTTTTCTTTTCTGCTTGTTCTTCATTTCATTTCTTCTTTTTCCACTTCCTTCGTGGAAGATATGCAGCTTTTGCTTTGCTTTTCTGTAGTTCCGGGGTCTTTTTAGGGCAGACCGGATGGTTCGAGCGTTTTTGTTCTTCATTTCATTTCTCCTGCTTCCACTTCCGTGGATATGCAGTTTTTTGCTGGTGATTCTTTTATTTTGATTTCGTTATAGAAAATCGTAGAACGTAGAACAGCTAGCCGTAGTCCACCTCTGTAGCCAAGCTATTAAGCCCGTAACAATCTAGATCATCTCCATAGAATCACCTCCTCACTGCAAAGACGAATGCCGATAAAGATAATGCCAACCTTCCTTCCCAATATCCTGCCTAACCTTATAATTCTTCTCGGCAATATCCAAAAGGCCCAGATCCATATCCACAACACAAATCCCCTCCTCAGTACCCATCTTCGCCACGGGTCCCACGATAGGCAGTGCAACTTGCGACATGCCGAGGAAGTTCTCCTTCGGACCGGTGGCATTGACGAAAATGATACCGCAGGTATTTTCGAAACAACGGGATGTAATGGTTGATGCGAGGAAGAGGGCTTCTGAGTCTGGATTGTGGTGGAGAGCTTCTGGGGAGGCATCGTGGGGCGTCCCTATAATAAATCAGCACGGAGTCAAGAGGAGACTGGAAGGGAAAATGTCATACAGAAGGTAGGTATGGTCACGATATCCGCACCATCGGCAATTAACTCGCGGAACGCCTCGGGGAATGCCAGATCCCAGCAGATCAACATGCCAACACGGCCAATCGGTGTATCGATTGCCTGGTGGCGCTCTTGGCCGGATGAAGTCAAGTGTGGTCTCTCGGGATGCCAGATGTTCTTCTTGCGGTAGGAGCCTAGGATGGTACCATCGTTGGAGATGAAGTATGCCGTGTTGTAGAAGAGAGTATCCTCATCGGGTCCGACATGCTTCTCAATGATTGTTCCTGGAACAATGCAGATCTTTAGCTCCTTGGCTAGAGATTGGTATTTGGCCAGGTATTTGGTGGCCTCGCCGGCTTGTTCAGCCCAGCGGGGGTCGTTGGGGACCCAGCCGCTTAAGTGGTATCTAGAAGGGACTGTGAGCGCTGGGAATTAAGATGCCTGTTCGGAATATTCTTACTCAGGGAGAACAGCTAGCTCTGCGCCGTCGACAGCAGCTTGCCGGATGTACTTGCATGCTGTTTCGTGGTTCTCCTCGATGGCCAGGTCCTGCAAGTCTCCGATTTAGCTACAATTCGCAACTTGCGTCATCGATAGGCTGAGGTTGGAGATAAGATAGGTCAGACCTTGATATGCCACTGAATAGTGGCAACACGACGTATCGGAGCCATATTGTATTTAATAGATAATCTTGAGATCCGAGTATTTATGAAAAAAAAAGAGTAAGAGTTAATAGATCAATTTATTAAAAACGTTGGAAGTAGCCCAGAGGAATACCCCAAGGACCCCAAAAAAGTTGGAGATGGTGGGTCACGGACGCGCCCGCGAATCAAATCGTCCAAATGATACACCCCACGCCGAGCGTCTATTACCGTGTGCCATTACGCGCGATAGTACATAGGCCACTATACGTAACATTTTTCCTATGCCAGGTGGGGCTTTCCTATTTCAGCTGCCGCCGCTTTTATGAGGGCGCTCAGAGTCAGGCTCACTAAGTAAATTCCAGTCCGGGAATCAGAGTCACTGAGCTACTTAGCGTCATCACGTGATGATCAGTGAGTGCTCAGTAAGTGCTCAGTGAGTCTGATTGGATGCTCACTAAGCCATCACTAATTACTTAGATATTCGGCAGAGGCATCTATTAAGCACCTAGTCGATGCTTAGCCCATACCTAAACGAGCGCTTTGCCCTATAGTATTATTTATCTTCTAACCTACTTTTTAATAGGCCCTATTTTCCACCGTGCCCTATTTTCCACCGTGTCCTATTTTTTAAGGTACTTAACCCTCTAATCTCTTTCCTTAGCCCCCACAAAATAATAAATAGGGGCACGGTGACTTAATAATAGAGGGTTTAGGCATTCCGCTATATACTAGCGTAGGAAAAAGGCGATCCGCTATTATTAGAACCTAAGATCTACACTTAAGTCCTAGAGTATAAATTATAGCTATATCCTATATTTTAAGATATAGCCTATATTCTCTTTATCCTTAACCTTTCAGCCTTATTGGTTTTTAAGCGTATCGCGAGGAATACTTCAACAGGGTCCCACCTGGAGTTTATTCTCTCCTTCCTTTCCCTGTTACCTCCACTCACGACGAAAGGAACCATCACCGTCAAGTTCTAGCTCTTTTTGTCAATCGCGCTGATCGTCTGAGCTCAGAAGAGACGCCTCCGCCGTGCGATAATCTGCGTTTCGGTGATCGCACACCGTAAGGGTCACATGATAGGTCCTTTCTATGTGAAGTATCGGTTTGGGCTGTTGTTTCTTGCGGAACGGCGTCACGGGTCATCGAAGAGATTTCGGGCGCACTGCGAACTTCCTTGGTCTCAAAAACCTTTCCTTTCTCTATGCTTGGCTCGCTTTCTAGAAAACGTTAGCTAGTATAAAATCGATAAATAGTCATCCGCCAAGCGCACATTTGTGGCCATTCCGGTGTTCTCGCTGATTGGAGCCTTAAGACAAGAACACCTCTGCAGCTAGTATAACGAACTCTTTGCCACTTTCAGTGCTTTGTTATCCAAGAGAAAACAGTCCGGGGATGATTGCTCGGATGATTGAAGTTTTTCTGAACTTCACGGACTAGCGATCTGGTTGGCGCACGGACAGAGGAGGAATCAACAGCTTCGCCTTCGTCCATAGGGCCGGCTCGGTTTCTACCGATCAACGTCTCCCAGAACTCCGGCGTAGCCATGGCCTCAGTGTCGGCATCGGAACCAAGCCGGTCTGGCTCATCACCTACCAACCCTCGTCAACATGGATCATGATGGGATTGGAAGCCGAGCCCAACGGGGCAAGATCATCTCCGATCACTATGGGATTGGCCTGCGTGGGTAACCCAGGGGAAACGTTGGAGTTGCGTACGACTACTTCAGGCCATCCACACGGCTTAGTGAGGATTGAAACTTCACATTCTCAAGTTAAGTGAAATCAATCAAATCATACTTGGAGAAGATCCCTTACCGAAGGTTTCGTGTGCTTTTTCTGTAAAGGAGGTCATATTGACTTGAATTAGTAAAAGAGATGGAAAAAAATACGAAGTGAATAATGCAGGAAAAACCGAGAACTTGGATGCAATAAGACCAAATTGAATTCTTTACTACTTTTTCCCTTAAGACGGCGTGCGAGATACATACCTCTCGTTAGACCGATGACGCCTTGCTCAGCCTGCACGCTGAGGCGGACGACTCGCTCGGAGAAGGTTTAAGCTTAGAGGGCAAAGGCTCCGGCAGGAAGGCATCCAGACTCGACGTGCCTGCCAATTGATTCAGTGACTGGTGCGCCGTGCAGGTTGCTACCGCACAAATGATTCGCCCACCCATCCGCTTGATCTGATAGTCACATTGGAAAGCGCTGGTGCGATTTCTGGGGAACCGCATGCCTGCGCATTGTCTGCATCCGATTATCACCACAGGGTCGACAGACCTCCGCATGCCAGTTGTTCCGTGGCCCAGGTACGAAGTCAAAACGCGTAGGACGCGCCATCACCATTCTCATTCATGACTTGACAATACCTGAAACGGTCCGGATCTTTGGGCCAGAAGGTGTAATGGTGGGCCATGCCATCAATCACGACACGAACCAGCTGGTAGATCGCCGGGGAATGCTGCGGTCCGTGAGCCGAGGAACCGTCTTTGTTCAGCAAAAGCACTCCCCCAGCGGTGATATCAAAATCATCCATCATCCGAAGCAAGTCTGCCAATGAAGAGTCGAACGGAGTCAACGGGAAGAAGGTGTAGCGGTAAAACTCGGTGTGCACCAGTCTGTGCATATCGCTCTTGGCAATTCTGTCGGCGGCGAACTTCATCCTAGCGGTGATGTGCGCGGTATTCGGCCGCCGTTTTTGTTCCGGGTCCAGCGTGCGTTTTAAGAGATTGGGATTGTTTTCCAGCAAGGCACACGCCCGGCGCAGCTGGCCGGAGGCTTGTAGTGGCCCCCTCATCGTTTCCAGTCCGCATTCTCTTCGTGCTGCACGAGTGAACCCCCGTGTTTTCACATCCGTCAATCTCATCCTATCCTCTAGGGGATGAAACTCTAAATCGCAAACCAATCGCAACGGATCACATCTACAAATACAACGCTATGGTCTGCAGTCTGGTATCCCGGGCAAGGTTGATCTTGCATTAGACCATCTGGTCCAGATCTCCAACAAAGGGTGGGCTAAGTTCAAGTATGAGGTCTACGGGGACCAACTCGAATGTCCAACAGAGCTACTACTTGTTTTTGATTATATATAACTATAGAACGCTCTTCCCCACCGTATTCAATCCCACCGCGCAGACAAAAATTCATCCAGCAGTAATTGGCTTGTTCGCCAATGTCTCTAGATACCGGTATAGCTCAACAAACGAAGTCACCCATTCTTCTTCCTTGGTGTCAAACGGCTCGCATCCGGCATATTCCCACGGTCGAAACCATTGTCGATTCGAAAAAGCGAACTTTAGCGGCTTGCACGGCTGTACAACATTCCTCGATCTGTGCGAAAGATGAAGTTGATGTAATGTGCAAAATACCCTTAGAGCCAACGGTAAAGCGATTCAAATCTATTGCATCGGTCTGGCCCTGTATATGCTTCAAGAGGCGAGCGCGAAGGTCGTCGGTGATCGAGGAGAGGGGTTGCAATACGGCACAACCGACATTGAGCCCAATAACTGATCTATACCAGCGTTCATCGAAGGCAATGCCCATCTGACGGGCCAGGTTCCAGTAGTTTTTGATCAGTTCCTTTCTTTTGCAGAACGTGTCGGGGGCCACACCGATCAGGGCTTGGCAGCCAGGGTGCGAAGCAATCGCAGCAGTGACCCTCGGATCGTCATATACCAGCAAATTGAGCACGTCCAAAACACGAAGATCGTCGATAATTGCGTGGGCCATTTCAGTGGGCATCATCGACATACTTTGGACGATCTCCTCGAATCGTGGGTCGGTCATTTTGGCGTTGTTTGGGCAGTACACCGCACTATTTCGATTTCGAACAAAGGTTCAAGATAATATGTCCCACTCAGAACCAAATATTTGGAACACTTTCATGGAAACTAGAAGTGGGAGTAGCACCTTGGATTGACGGTGGATGCAAAGAGTGATTTTGGTAGAAGGTTCCACGGTTCCACAACGGGAGGCTAGCCGCCAGGGGGCGGGGAACGAATTTGCAAATTAATTAACCCCTCAAGCTCCAAGAGAATCAACACAACGAGGATGAAATTCAGAAATTCAACCCGCATCCTTTATCCTTGTCCTCGGACTTAGGAAGCGCCGAGGACATTTCATCTCGTCTGAAACAGGACCAACAACTGTGTCATGATAAAAAGAGACCGAGTAGCCTTGTCCTACAACTGTCCAAAGTACCACCAGAGTTCTTGAACGAAGTATCGTGACATTTAACACCTCAAAAAGAGTGGTCTAAAGAGCTTCGAATGCGCCGATGCAAGAGTATCATCGAAGGGATCAAGGACTACTTGGATCAACTCGACAACCCCAGCGCAGATGAGGCCGAAGCTATCGCTGCTCGTCTCAGACAAGATCAACAGCTATGCCGACAGAGGAAGGTTCCTAGCACTCTCGCCTGTCACCTGCCAAACATGCAGTCTTCTCTCTTTGGTGCAATCGCCTGGCATCTCACACCTCACGTCGATGTCCCGAAGGCCCTTCGATCGAAACGATGCGAAAGTATCATCGAAGGGATCAAGGCCTATATCAGTCAATTAAACGATATCGAAGGTGACGTCGATGAGGACACCTTGGTCAATGGGACTGCGCATATTCCCAAAAATGAAGAATTCGAGGCAGCGCTCAAAGTTCTGGATTATCTTCAGGCAAATGACTCGGTGTCGCAGATCACGCTCTCAAGTTCATTGGCGGAAGTCGTTGCCGCAGTACGGGCACAAATCTCAATGGACAGCAATACCCGCGTTGAATACGCCAAACAAGCACGCAAAGCTAAAGTTGAAGAGCAAAAGGCAAACACCCGGCGATGCTACATGTGTCGCCAGACGTGCACCATCCTCAACGTCCATGACTTGTACCCCTCTCTGTGCCGCCCCTGCGGGGCCTTCAATCTCGCTTCTTCACAATTGTCACTGCCGGGGAAGTTGAATCTCACCGGAAGAATTGCCCTTATTACTGGCGGAAGAATTAATCTTGGATACCATACGGCTCTCAGGCTGCTCCGTTGTGGTGCAAATGTAATCGTGTCCTCTCGTTATCCTGCCGACGCGGCAGATCGATTTTCCAAGGAGGCCGATTTCACGCAGTGGGAATCAAGGCTAAAAGTTGCCGGTGCTGATTTTCGGACCGCGCAGGATGCTTTCCGGCTGGTTCATGTGGTGAAGGAACTGTTGAGGTCTTGGAACGGAGAAACCGGGTCCACGGAGCAGAGAAACCTCGATATCCTGGTTAACAATGCCGCGCAGACCTTGACGGATGCAGTGAGGGCAGAAATGATAGCCATATCTCGTGAGGATCAGTTGAGAGAGCTCGCACCAACCAAGAGATTATTAGTGGAGTGTGTTGGCAATACCTATCAGCCCAGAATCAAGGGCGGTGCGCAAGAGTCTTGGGTCCCGCGTATTGAGAACAGAACCGAGCAATTGCGAACCGACAAAGGAAATAAGAACGAAGAGATTGCCATGACTCATAAAGGTCTCCGTACAGCCGGCGATCAAGGTCCTAATAAGTCATCATGGGTGCAGTCTCTCCAGGAGATCCCGTACGAAGATCTCATCAACGCACATTCCGTGAACGCCTTTGTCCCACTGATTCTGTGCCGCGAACTACTCCCTTGCATGGGAACAGATGACATCACATCAGTCACCAAGCCGCTGGGATATATTGTCAATGTCTCATCACGAGAAGGTATTCTCGAAGATACGCCCAATTCCCGCAGCAAAGCCGGCCATCACGTCCACACGAACATGTCCAAGGCGGCGATCAACATGATCACGGAAACAGAAGCAATGACGGCGTGGAGGAATCGCCGCGTCGCTATGAATTCAGTGGATCCAGGGTACATGAGCGCGGCTCCAGAGTGTCAGAGCGACGAGGGGTGCCCTATCGGCTTTGAGGATGGTGCTGCTCGCGTACTGTGGCCCATTGTTGTAGGAGAACGGGAGGGCAGGGTGATCGTAGGTCGATTCCTGAAGCATTTTGAGAAAGGAGCAGCGGTGATTAGGCGAGGATAAGGACAAAGATCGCCGAATTCTTAAAGTTTATAATTATAATATCACCTTCCGCCAAGATTTAAACAATATCATTATACTCAATTTCGCCGTCAATAATATCCACCTTCGCCATAAGCACCCGGGCACGAAAGCACGCTTGTGCAGCCACAAGCATTGGAGAATCAGGAAATCAAATACACGACGACGATAGGCAATTTAAGACTTATGCAGCAAAATCTAGGCCTCTAGGTTGAGTACTTGCGCCAGATCTTTGAGTATGGGGTCCCCTCTAGCTCCTTACACCACGCCATATAGAGACTAGACACAGCACCTACGGTGCTTCCTTGTGGTACAAGAAATAGACGTGAATATCCTGGCCGCGGGCTAGTCTCCATCGAGTCTCGCTGTGCAAGAAGAACGAATTGATGCGATGATAATGCTGCTCATCTCCCTAGGCATTAATATCAATGCAAGAGAAGCAGCCGTTGCTACTAGCACCCAGAGGACAAAACTGGTTGTAACTCTATCAAATATACCAGCTCAACCGTTTCCGTCGGGTGGTATATTGGGCTCAGAAAGGGGCGCTAGCAGCAGAGTTTTGCTAGCTGGAGCAGTGGCTTCGACCCCACTCGGCCATCAAATTGGCTTTTGGAGATAGCTGAGTGAGCAGGCGGTGAGCAAGTCTCGAAGCACCCATTCTTTTAGAGCGCGTGAGTCAAAACCAGTGACCATGTAAACGTGAGGATATATTTCACGAGTCCGCCTTCATTAATTTCACTGATTCACGAATTCGAACTGCCTATTCTTGTAGGGCTGAATGTCTATCAACCCAACAATAAATACAACCACCACAAGAGAAATACCACAACACAAACCACAATGTCAACAAACCCAACCATGCAATCCAATAGCTACAGAGCTATCCGCGCTACCTACACCCCAACTACTATAACCGTCTACCAAGCCTACTCGTCCGATATCGCTGATCCAGCACTTCAAGCACAAACCTTTCAACCACCCTTCTCCCGCGCCCGCATGACATGGATTAAGCCCTCATTCCTGTGGATGGCATACCGCAGCGGATGGGCGACAAAACCACGCCAGGAGCGCGTGCTAGCTATCGAGATTACGCGTAAGGGATTTGAATGGGCTCTACAGCATTCGTGCTTGAGTCATTGGGGTGACCAGAGAAAGGATATTGCAAAGGACAAGCAACAATGGCAGCAACAGTTATGTGACAGTCCCGTCCGCATCCAATGGGATCCCGAGCGCGATCTCAAGCTTCAGCCCTTAGAATATCGTGCTATTCAGATTGGACTAGGCCCTGAAACTGTACAAAGCTATGTTGATGAGTGGATTGTTTCTATTGTGGATGTTACGGATACAATGCACAAAATACGCGAACATCTCGAGGCAGGAGACTTGGTGGCTGCTAGGGACTGGTTACCCGAGGAGAAGGCTTATCCTTTGTCGGAGGAATTAGCGGGAATCTTACATGTTTCATGCTGAACATTAAGAGATGTGGTTCAGAATGCAGGGACACTTAGGGAGTACTGTAAACTCGTTCGAATATTTGATTATACCCACGTTATATTCACAGTAATGCTTGCTTTGGGCAAAGTTCACAGACTTTGCCGATCGAGAAGGATTTAGAGTCCTGCGATGCAATACGATTCCTCCAACCTTGAAAATTCATCAAGGCGCGTGACTAGGAAAGTCAAAAGAACGAGAGCACGGAAGGCAAGATGTTGTGTGGGCGTATAGGTGTGTGTGTGTGTGTGTGTGTGTGTGTGTGAGATGTGTCGTATTGCTCTTTCCGAAAATGCAGAACATGCAGTTTTAACGGAACAAATGTTTTGGTGGTTGAAATATCGTAGAACTAAAATATAGCATTATAGCATTAAGTATGGTACTTTAGGGTGGCCAGCTCTTTAATTAATACGGAATATCTATATCTCCCACTTCCGGTATTACACATGGCGATGTTCGGTCAATTTTGCCCGCGGCCGCGGATAATTATTTCACCTTTCAGGCCGTATTTAGATGCAATAAGATACAGGAGCTAGTCATATAACCTTCATCCCCTTAGTTTCCGGAACATCTCGTCTTAGATCGAGGTACACAGCGCCTTAGTTAAGCTCACTTTGCTAGGACGGCCAGCACAAATATATGCGAACTATCTATATAGTGTAGTGGGGACCTCCTCACTGCAACTGAATACTGGACGTCCATGCTCGGTCACAACTTGGATCTCGAGAATCACTTTGTCCAGTTGAACGCATGGAAGAGTGCCCCCTTCACTACGTATGTGGTCGAGCAAAAACCGGGGGACCTAATTCTCGTTCTTCCCTTGGCCGCTCACCAGAAGCGCTGCCAGATTATCCCTCAGGCGCACGATTAGCAACAATAGTCCTTTCTATTGGGTTTCATTATTTCTTTCTGTTGAGTTTCGTTCCTCTCTTTACTACGTTTTGTTTGGTTGATTTGCTTCTCCGTTTGCTTCGATGGTTTCGTTTGACCCGTTTGCTTTGATGTTGATGGTGAAGGCTTCTTCTATGGGATGTGAGGTGAGGGGAGACACACATCTTTCTATGTTACTATCAGTCTAGTCGATTTATGAGAATCCATTCGTTTTTCGGTCTCTCAGAAGCTTTTGAAAATTGCAAAACCCCCGGCCTTGTTATTTTATCCTGTTCTTCGTTACCAGCTCAGGGATCCCCGCCTGCCTCCGCTGTATGAAAGGCCTCTATACCATCACCAACTATGCTTGCTGGGTTGGGTATTTTATTCACCAGTTGTCCACTCTTTTCGTGCCTCGACCTGTCTGTCCCGACAGACTGCCATTAGTGCATCCCCTCGTTTAATAGATATATTTTCCTTTAGAGGTCTAATTATAACTTAGTAGAATAGTAAGGTATTTCCTATAAAGTAAAGGGTAGCCTTCTTTTTCTTTAAGATATTTAGGGAAGAATCTAAGAGGTTAGGGCTGAGTAGTATTAGTATCTATAATATAGCTCTTATAAGGCTAATAAGTATATTAGTTTATCTAGCTATAGCTATTTTTTAGCTTTCTTTTACTTCTACTCTTATACTTTAGTAGACTTAAGTAATCTAAGAAGAAATAGCTCTTTCTATTATAATTATAATATATATTATATTTACTAATAAACTAATTTCTAAAGCCTTAGCTATAGCTGTTCCATTTGACCGCCTTTCGCATTTAGCGCTCTCGGACCTCCATCATGACAGAAAGCTTCATTCAAAATCTATTTCCCTTTTATTCGCGGAGTGACTATCTCGGACTATTTCTTTCGTCTAATTATCTTTGATATTATTCTTGCTGTTCTTGACTGAAGCAGTTACCAAAGTACTAGCTTTTACAACCCGTAGACCT